>JAVGWX010000019.1:30235847-30931197 GCA_036924085.1 Ariolimax columbianus
GTAGAGTGAATGCACTTCGCCAGAGCGCGCATAAAAGGTGCAACATATCTCATGACGTCATGCAGAGTAAGACACGTGATTCTAGATATGCTGCTCTACCAAGTAAAAACCAGGCGGGCGTTTCATATGCCACCAACTTTGCCTTGAATGAGCCCTCCTAAAGTTACTGGTGCTCACACATAACCCGATTCGATGAGGCAGGAAAAAAGACTTAAAGAAACACCTCACTGCCATCGCTCATTTGGACCAAACTCAAAATAGTTACCATCAGCCTGGTAAATATGACAGGACTGTCCCCAGCATACAGATCTGAGGAAAAGGATTTAGCCGGCTGCCCTAGAAGAGACACTGTACGGCGAGATTGAGATCCTACAAAAGAGTAGATTTTATTGAAGAATCCGCAGTTCAAGTCTAAATGAGCAATGATCGCAGATGGAGAAGAAGAAGAAGAAGAAGAAGAAGAAGAAGAAGAAGAACAAGAACAAGAACAAGAACAAGAAGAAGAAGAAGAATTACAAGAACATGAGGAAAAAGAAGAAGGAGAAGAATAAGAAGAAGAAGAAGAAGAAGAAGAAGAAGAAGAAGAAGAAGAAGAAGAAGAAGAAGAAGAAGAAGAAGAAGAAGGAAGAAAAAGAACAAGAACAAGAAGAACAAGAAGAACAACAACAAGAACAAGAAGAAAAAGAAGAAGAAGAAGAAGAAGAAGAAGAAAAAGAAGATGATGACGGACCTGAATCCTCCTGGATGTAGTACACTGTGAGGCTTCCCATGGTGCTCAGCTTAATGAAAATCGCATTCATTTTCTTCTCATTCTCATTGGATATTGTTTATTATATTTAGATGGGAAGTCAAGTTTTCTGGGTAAAGAGTGGCGTGATAAAGAGTTCTTTAAGGCTCACAAATATCTCTGTGTGAAGGTTCGTGGGTTCGCTCAGTATATGGTTCCCTAACATATAGTGGTCTTGTAGGATATGTTCGGCTGTCTGTGCAGGTTATCTGCACGTATACATGGGAGATTTAAAATGCGTTACCCGCTCCGCTCAATCAAGGCAGTGATAGTTGTCTCCCTTTTTGATCAACTTTCCTTTGGTCTTGGATAAGTGTTTTCTTTTCCTGGAAAGCGATTGCTCGTTTTTGTTCTCGTTTTGCTCCCAATTCTACTAACTTGTCCAAACTGACAAACGAAGTCAGATTAGAGGTTTCTCCAACCCAACTAAATGTCGACAAAAGAAGCATGGACATGGCACCTACTTCATAGCGAAAATGACTGTCGTTATTTAATATCGAATGAATCGAATGTTCAATCGAATCAATTAATCGATAAATCATAACACGTCAACACCCTCCGGAGCATATGTCCTCAATAAATACTCGCCAAGTCTTCCTCTCATGCGCCCTCATTTACAGATTGATCCAAAATTCACTTGCTATCCACTTGACTTTCATGACCCAATACAGTGTCAACTGGAGACGATGTTGGTACCTTCAGCTAGAGTGAGTAATGGGTCATCAAGATCAAGATGCTGAGCAGTGCATGAGCTGGAGCGGTCAGAGACCCACAGCTGACTTATATCGGCAGGCCCAGCTAACCAGAGCTGCCAAGACCCTTCTAAACCTCCACGCGATGATCGTGGATAACATGCTGCAACAGGGCAGACTGGCTAAGGAGAAGAGATCGAAGAGGGAAGGCTAACCCAGTACCTACAAATGCCAAGCTAAAGTTTGAATGTTCCGGACCTGAATATGCAAATATGGCAGTTAAGCTGTAAACTCTGGGCAAAATCAGAATACTAACAAAGCTTTCTTCGGTGCTTGGTGACGGGAGTTCGAGAACGAACGACGTAGAATAAGAACAACAAACGAGGTGGATCTAGCAAATACACCAAGTAAATTCACTGCTATTGACACGGCCACTGAAACTGTTCAGACACAAACATCCTGCAAATGGGCCAGCTATAGTAACTATAGTAACGGCATTATGCCCCACGTGAACCACAACATTGAAAGAAGAAGGAGAGCAGTCTTGACAATCCCCATAATTAAGCGCTGAAATGTACGCATTAAAACAATGTATGGACACGCATACATAATCGCACTAGTACACAAGTAAAAGATAACAAGATTCGTAGTTCATAGATGTGCTGAAATTATCAGTCAAGATAGAGCATAGTTCAGAATAATTGACACAGGTATCAGGGAAGTTTCAGCGAGAAATTGCACATGTCTAATTTCTGCACTAGTTTGCGTATTCTTGATTCCATTTTGATCTGATAGTGCCTTTCATATATGTTACCAACGGTACGTTTCTTCCATATTTAGTTAGTAAGTTAGTTAGTTAGTTAGTTAGTTAGTTAGTTAGTTAGTTATTTAGTTAGTCAGCTAGTAAATTAGCTAGTTCAATTATTTATTTAGTTAGTTAGTGAGTTAGTTAGCTAGTTAGTAAGTTAGTTAGTTAGTTAGTTAGTTAGTTATTTAGTTAGTCAGCTAGTAAATTAGCTAGTTCAATTATTTATTTAGTTAGTTAGTTAGTTAGTTAGTTAGCTAGTTAGTTAGTTAGTTAGTTAGTTAGTTAGTTAGTTATTTAGTTAGTTACTTAGTTAGTTTTTTAGTTAGCTATTTAGATAGTTTTCTTTGAACTTGTGTCGCAGAGCGATGTGAGGAGCCTATAATGTCTGTCCTGCACCAAGTGCGGTGTGTCGGTCGTTGTGAGCAATGTCGTTGTACAATCCCTCTAATGTCATCTATCCAACTGTCTCTCGGACTCCTCTTACCCTGCAGTGGTATGAGCCATCAGTGAAAGTTGATGACTCTGCATTCTGTACCAGTGTATTGTTTGCCTGGGAACGTGCTCTGTGTAAGAAGTAGTGCCAACCATACCTCGAATGTCGTCGCTTCGTATCATGTTTTGTTTGGTAACTCCGATGACCTTATTCAGATAATTAATTGCACTCGTCAAAATCCTGCTATTACGTGTGTCTTGGACAGGGGTCATGTTTGGAATCAGTAGCACAGAGTCGGCATAAACGTGCAGTTTATCAGTTTATAAGGGAACGGCGTGGCCTAGTGGTTAAGTAGCACGGTTCACATCCCCATCACAGCATCGGCCGTTACCCAGCAGAAGCAAACCCTTAGAGAATGCAGGAGGAGGCAGACCCTTACATAAAATGCATGCCAGAAGTTGGATGCACTGGTTCGACGGGCGCAAAATTAAAACATAGTGCAACGCTCACCGGCTTGGGGAATTTAGAAATAAGGCGGACGCTAAAAAACATAAATTATTATTATAAATTGCACAATAATTAATCGTTCTATTACGCATGTCTTGGACAGGGGTCATGGTTGGAATTGGTAGCACATAGTCGGTATTAACATACAGTTTATCAACTGTTGCTTTGATTTCAAAGTCATGCTTTTTTCGTAGCATGCTTTATTTCTGCTTTTTGTTGTAGTTCTTTAAATGATGGTTAGTTTCAACACGTATTTGAGATTTTTGATTGTTTTAGACATCCTCATCAGATGACCAACTTATTTTCTGCCTGGAAATTTATTCGACACAAGACGTAGTGCCGACCATACTTCGAATGTCGTCGTTTCGCATTCTGTCTCTCCTGGTAACACCGATGACCTTCCATAAAAGTTGAAATTCTGTTCTCACGAGCCTGAACAGAGGCCATGTTTGGCACAGGTAGCACAGAGTCGGCATGAACATACTGTTTATCAGCTGTTGCTTTGTTGACAAACTACTGATCGGGTGTCTAGGAGGTAGGAACAGCTGATAAGTCACATCAAATGCCTTCTGACACCTTGTCTCAATTTCCCTGTCGATCCTACCGTCTGCCGAAGAAATACTGCCCAAATACTTGAACTCATGGACCTGTTGAAGAGCAATATCATTTAGACTTATCTTGAGTAGCCCAGGAGTTCTACTGATCATCATAGTGTCTGTTTGGTTCTTGCTAATTCGCATATGGTATTTAGCACAGGTAGTCGAAATTGCGTTCGTGTGGTTTTGCAGCTTATTTTCATCATCATACAACAAGCACTGATCATCTAGGGTAGTATACATCTCTTCTACCTCCTCTTCATCTTGTGATGTTGTGGGCATATATAGGTGTGTTAAATGTGCCCACATCATCACACAAGGAAGAGGTAATAGAAGAGATGGAACTGAGACGATAGTCCTACCACGCACAACATTCTGACCTGGACTTCCGTCGTTCGTCAGGGTCAGATACAATATGCTAACCAAGACCACTATCTCTCTTCCAACAAAGATGTTGAATATTTTCTGTTTTATTCACTGAAGCACTAGTCCTCCCACGATTTGGCAATTGGACCTGAGGCACTAATCTACATACGATTGCGCGATTTTGTTTTGATGAAGTTTAGGTGAGAATAATATTTGAAAGATAGTGAAGGATAGGGACCTGAAGGTTATAATAGAACATACAGGTAAAGTCGAACTTTGATAAAATTAACTTAAAATCCAAGCCATGAGAGTTATAACAGGAGGCATTAAGTCAACGTCAATTGTAGAACTTGAAAAGATTTCAAATCTGCAAACCATGACCGACAGAAGAGACCGCAGAGCCCAGCAGCAAGCAGAGAAACTCAGAAGACTGACAGACCATCCAACGCATCAGAGACTAAATAGATTTGGAAAAGGAAAACTAAAGCGGAGAAAATTTGCAGAAATAGCCAAAGCAAAGATGAGCGAAGACCCTATGAACACCATAACAACACCAAAGCCCATCCCTACTGTACGCAAACCCACATGGAAGCAGCATATCACTCCGGAGGTGGTAGAAAATATACCAGGTATTGGAAACAAGAACAGCCAGACTGAAAAAGAAAGAGGAGACATAACCCTGAGGTACATAGCGGAAAACTACTCAAGCATAGAATGGACCCATGCATACACCGACGGTTCTGTAACAAACAAAACACAGAATGGAGAGGAAGGGGTGGTCCTGAGCCTAACAAATGGTAGAAAAATAACACTGTCAGTGGCAACTGGAAAATTCTCAAGCAATTTCAGAGCGGGGGCAGAGGCACTGAAGACTGCAGTAAAAGCAATGCTGACAGACGAAAGAAATGAAAGCCATATAGTCCCGTTTACAGATGCCCTGGCCGTGGTTACAGCACTAAAGAGCCAGAAAAATACTGAACTTAATGATTTAAGAGCAGTACTCGGTCAACTATGCCAGTAGTCCGCATCAAAAAGAGTAGTGGTACAGTGGGTTCTATCTTACTATAACGTCCAAGGCAACGAGGAGGGAGACAGACTGGCAAAAGAAGGTGCAAGACTACCACAACCAAATGCTAGTGTAACCTACGAAGAGTCCAAAAGGTTTATTTAGGGCCAGATACATGGCCAAATGGGAAACAGAACATACTGGCACCACAAAAAATGATGCCTACTACCAGCTGAACATAAATGAGCAGGTCGTGGTCTTCAGACTCTGCACAGGCCACAACAGACTGAGGTACCATCTATTCAATAAACTGAAGATAGGTGGCACTAACGAATGCACCTGTGGTACAGGGAAAATTACCGCTGATCATCTGCTGCAAAATTGCCCGACATACGAGTATCAGAGAAAGCACATGATGCCATCACCAGTGCCAACACTAGACAAGCTCTATGGCAGTGTCGACAGCCTCAGGATGACAGCTGCTTTCTTCGAACAAATTCAAGTTGACGTCTGACAGCGTACGAAGAAGAAGAATAAGAAGATACAGGTAAAATGAGTGAGCAAGTCCAGGTAGCAGTAAAAAATGCAAATGCAATGTTAGGTATGGTAAAACGAAATAATAATCATAGGAGCAATGAATTGATAATCAAACTGTTAAAAGCATTAGTTAGATCTAGATTGGAGTACTGTGTACAGGTATGGAGTCCTTATCGTAGAGGGGATATAAACATGCTGGAAAGGACATAAAAAATAGCGAAAAAGCTGAAAGTGAGATTCCAGAATTATAGTTATAATTCTCAGAAACACCAGTCTACAGTGTCTAGAAAAGAGAAGAAATCGAGATGACAATACAGGCTCATAAGATAATAAATGTGAAGAATAATTTATACTATAAAAAGTGTGTGTTTTTTCAAAATACAACCATCTACAAGAACAAGGAGGCACAGCTACAACTTAATTAAAGAAATGTCCAGATAAGATACAATGAAAATAATTTATTAGTCGAGAGTAGTGAATGCTTGGAATGCATTGCCACAGAAAGTATAGGATGCCGAGCCAATTAATGTATTCAAGAATAAATTGAATGCACATCGCTGCTCAAAATAAACGAGGAGAAAACCACATGCACAATATTCTCGCTTTCAATCAAACCCCAAAATACCAAATTAAGTTTAAATGCCAAATTCCTGCAGCCAAACGACAATCCAAACTATCTGGGAGTCACATTTGATCGGCGCATGACATGGAAAAGTCAGATCGAGAGAAACCGAATGAGAGCCAGAGAAAGAATGGCAATCATGAGGAAACTTGCAGGCACAAGCTGGGGGGCAGACGAAGGCATACTAAAGAAACTGTACACTGGAAGAGTGAGACCAGTTCTCGAGTATGGCATTGCGGCATGGACAACAGCAGCAAAGGCGAACTTCGATAAAGTTAGCAAACTTTAAAACCAAGCCATGAGAGTTATAACAGGAGGCATGAAGTCAACGCCAATTGTAGAACTTGAAAAGATTACAAAACTGCAACCCATGACCGATAGAAGAGACTGCAGAGCCCAGCTGCAGTCAGAGAAACTCCGAAGACTGACTGACCACCCAATGCACCAGAGACTAAACAATTTGGGAAATGGGAAACTAAAGCGGAGAAACGTAGCAGAAATAGCCAAAGCAAAGATGCACGAAGATCCCACAAACGCACTAACAACACCAAAACCCATCACTAATGTACGAAAACCTACCTGGAGGCAGGATATATTTCCAGAGGTGGTAGAAAATATACCAGGTATTGGAAACAAAAACTGCCAGACTGAAAAAGAAAGGAGAGATACTACCCTAAGCTTTATATCGAAAAACTACCCAAGCATGGACTGGCCCCGTGCATACACCGACGGTTCTGTAACAAACATAACACAGAACGGAGGGGCAGGAGCATTCCTGAACCTACCAAATGGCAGAAAAATAACACTGTCATTCGCTACTGGTAAGTACACAAGCAATTTCAGAGCGGAGGCAGCGGAACTGAGGGCGGCAGTGGAAGAAATGGTGACACATAAAGAAAATGAAAGCCATATAGTCCTGCTTACAGATGCTCTCGCCGTAGTCACAGCGCTAAAAAGCCAGAAAAACACTGAGCTTAATGACTTAAGAGCAGCACTCTGCAAACTGTGCCAGCAGTCCGCACCAAAAAGGGTAGTGGTACAGTGGGTTCCGTCACACTGCAACATCCAAGGCAACGAGGAGGCAGACAGACTGGCAAAAGAAGGTGCAAGACTACCACAAACAGATACCAGTATGACGTACGAAGAGTCAAAACGGCTTATCAAAGCCAGATACATGACCAAATGGGAAACCGAACATACTGGTTACACCAAAAACGATGCCTATTACCAGTTGAACCGAAGAGAGCAGGTCGTTGTCTTCAGACTTCGCACTGGCCACAACAGACTGAGGTACCACCTATTCAACAAATTGAAGATAGGGTGTACCGACGAATGCCCGTGCGGTACTGGTAAAATGACCGCTGAACATCTGCTGCAGAACTGCTCGACATACGAGGATCAGAGAGAGCAGATGTGGCCATTACCAGTAGAACTGCAAGAAAAGCTCTATGGCAGTGTCGACAGCCTCAGGATGACCACCGCTTTTTTCGAAAAAATAATGGTTACTGTCTGACTGCGTACGCAGAAGAAGAAGAAGAAGACTTCGCACTGGCCACAATAGACTGAGGTACCACCTATTCAACAAATTAAAGATAGGTGGTACCGACGAATGCCCGTGCGGTACCGGTAAAATGACCGCTGAACTTCTGCTGCAGAACTGCCCGACATACGAGGATCAGAGAGAGCAGATGTGGCCATCACCAGTGGAACTGCAAGACACGCTCTATGGCAGTGTCGACAGCCTCAGGATGACCACTGCTTTTTTCGAAAAAATAATGGTTACTGTCTAACTGCGTACGAAGAAGAAGAAGAAGAATGCACATCGGTATTTTTATATCAAGTGAATTAGAAGAAACTGGTTGTGTACAGACTGTGCAGTCTTCTAAACCAGTATAAAGACGTTAAGTTGAGTTATGTTGGTTTAAATTATGGTAAATTTAATTAAGTTCATTCCTATCGCCTACAATTCGTTGTTTTGATTTACTGATGTCTTTGATTTTAAACATTTTAGACTAAAAGGTCCCAAATTACAAAGCAGAATTTAGGCCGGTACTATTTTATGGTCAAAGCGTTGAATGTATAAAAACAGGAGTCTCAGGGTTAATAATAACGTATCAAGAATCTTTATTCTGAAGTGAACGTCCATTTAGAGCAGACAGTTCTAAAGATAATGTTTACCAAAAATAACAAGAACGGGAGCAATTAAAAAAGAAAGGGGACAACTACAACTGTCCGAATTATCCTTACACTTCGTCAGCTAATAACCATTTAACGGCGGATTTGTAAAGGCTCCTGTTTTTCCCAATAACTGTGTAGATAACAAAAAGTATGCATCAATTCATTAACGAGCCTTTTCAGGCTTGGTTTCTTAAGTATTTTGTTTTGAGTAAATTATTTCAGTTATTCCTCAGAGATATAAATGTTTAGAATCGCTGACCAAGCGGCTTCATTCTCTAATGTTCACATTTACCAAGTATCCACATTTACCACGTATCTCTTTGTTTCTATTTATCATTCTAGCACTTCCTTAGCACTGGAATTTTTGTATTATCACTACACAGTGCTTTATTATTGTCATTAATTTATTGTGTTAGCACTGTATATTTACATAATTATTGTCATTAACGTATTGTGTTAGCACTACACAGGTACTTAATTATTGTCATTAATTTATTGTGTTAGCACTGTATATTTACATAAGTATCGTCATTAACGTATTGTGTTAGCACTACATAGGTACTTAATTATTGTCATTAATTTATTGTGTTAGCACTGCACAGGTACTTAATTATTGTCATTAATTTATTGTGTTAGCACTACACAGGTACTTAATTATTGTCATTAATTTATTGTGTTAGCACTGTATATTTACATAATTATTGTCATTAATTTATTGTGTTAGCACTACACAGGTACTTAATTATTGTCATTAATTTATTGTGTTAGCACTGCACAGGTACTTAAATATTGTCATTAATTTATTGTGTTAGCACTACACAGGTACTTAATTATTGTCATTAATTTATTGTGTTTGCACTACACATCTTCAGATCAATCAGTCAAGATTGCTGCGGGAACCGGATTACTTGAGTGAAGTATATAATCCTTCCTGTTCGGATCAATCAGTCAAGATGACTACATAAACAAAATGAATTGATTGGAGAATCAAATTCTTCATATTAAAACCAATCAAACAATCAATCAATCATAATGGTTGCGTGGACAAGATTACTTTATTGCAGTAAATAATTTATCATCCAGATCAATCAATCAATTACTTTATTGCAGTAAATAATTTATCATCCAGATCAATCAATCAATTCATCGATCGATCACGATTGTTGCGTGGAAAAATTATGTGATTTTTTGAAAGTACCACGTTATTACTTTTTCTTGGAGCTTTCTCCCCAACCTTTTTTTTTAACGGCGGACAAGGTCTTTTTGGTTACATCAGAGAGTCATTGTAGTGGTGTGGCTGATATGCTCATATAATTCCTTCTTCATTGTGACATTTGTAGTTTTTGAGGAATCTCGTCTCCCTGTTTTTAGAATTGCGTATTTCCATTATATTTGTCCCTTGTCAGTGTATGCCTCTCTTAAATACTAGTGCCATATAAACGTTTAAAGTTGGGCCATTAATTAAACATGTCAAAAGAAGACTTCGATGTCTTCTGGAGAACTCATCTAGTGACCTCGTCTCAAGGATGCAACCTGTCCGAGCTGACCGTGTTGTACTGGCACGCAGCTAAGGAGGAGACAAGCAGCTTTCCCTGGACAAGACGAGAAGGCAGTTCCAGGTCTCACGCTACAGCGGCAGCTGCCCGTGATCTCCTAACCCAGGTGCGTGTGGCTACCAGAAAAAATGTCTTAACAGTCACGCTGATTCAGAACTACAGTCCCTGCTCTCGGTGTGTGGAAGAGATTCTAAAAAGTGTAGCTTTAGCAAGTGAGAAACGAATTAAACTTGAAATATCAATCGCCTTTGTGGCTTTGAATGGAATTCGGCGGCCATCTTGGACATGGCGTGCAATGGAAAATGCAATTCATGGATTCACAGTAAACGAATCAAATGATAATTCATTTGCGCTCCGTCGGCTTCAAGAAGCCGGAGTCAAACTGTCAACCTTTAACCCAGATACATGGAGATTTCTGTACACGTTTCTTGGAAATGGAATGCCTTTTGGCAGTCAAGGAAAATTTCTTGGCGGTAAATACTCTCACGTTGAATCAAGATTGGAGGAAGATAAATTGATGGAGACAGATTTGATTCAAGTTCTCAGAGGTTTGTTCTTTTCTCATTTCTAAATTTTTTGTTGAAAATTCTTATATTTGTATGTTTAGACCCTGTTTAAGATTAGTTGATCTTAGACAGAAATAAGCAGCTAGAGAGATGGATGGAACATTCACAATTCAAGCCTTTACTCTGAAGTAAGACTAATTCATCAGAACTAGTCGATAAAGTGCCAAAATACCCAGTAATGCCTGAACTCGAAGTCATGCCCACAGAAATAGAACTGTCCTTAGAAATTGATAGCTTGGCCAATGATAAAGACAACATAACTTGAGAAGTTATCAAGGAAAACCTGTACAGGCTGCTAAATAAATGCTGAAGGGAAAGAGACATACCGCGAGACATGCGAAATGCAAGGATAGTCACACTCTACAAAAATATAGGAGACAAAGGTGATTGTGACAACTATAAGGAAGTATCTCTGCTTAGCATAACAGGAAAAGCATTCGTTCGTGCTATTCTAAAGCGACTTCAGGAGCTTGCTGGTCGCGTACTGTCCGAGTCTCAATGTGGGTTCAGAGCGGGGCATTCCACCACAGACATGATCTTTATACTAAGATAGCTGCAGGAAAAATACAGAGAACAAAATGAGCGTCTGTTCATTGCGTTCGTCGGTCTTACAAAGGCTTTCGACAGCGTGAGTAGACCAGCCTATATAAGGTTCTAGAAATCATTGACTGCCCACCAACATTTGCTCAAACTAATCGTCTATTTCCACGAGGCCACCATTCAGTTTTATGGAAATACATCCGACAGTGTCGAAGTACAAAGCAGGGGGAACCAGGGCTGCGTTCTTGCTCCTACCCTATTTGGAATTGTCTTCGCAGCCTCGCTGCACTGTGCTTTCAAACACGAAATTGGCGACGTCTTCGCACATTTTAGGTTCGATGGCTCGATGTTCAATTTGGCAAGGCTCAGGGCTAAGTCCAAAACAACAGAAATCCCATCAGAGAGTTATTGTTTGTCCTATGATGCAGCCCTGGTGCCGCACGACGAGGACACTCGACAATCATTAGTCAATTGTCTGCTTGACACCTGCGACATATTTTCCCTCATTGTGAACGTGAAAAAAAACGGTTGTCCTCAAACAAGTTGGAACTGCTCCAGTAAAAACAACAGTTAACTTAACACAGAAAAAGCCAGTTTGAACAACTAGAGGAAGCGTGTATCCGAGAACAAAGCAGCGACTGTTCCTGTAGCAGTGTGTCCACATGATACGTTGCTAGCCCCATAGACATGCTTTGTAGGTTACATTGGTCCTTATTCTTCAAACGCTGGGCCCCATTCTGGTAACGCTTTAATATCTGACTCTTCAACATCTTCTTCCATCCGAGTAGTCCCATGTTTACAGGGGTAGTCCAGAGAACCATAATCTTTCAGACTCATTATCTGCCCTTCAAGCTCTGGGTGATGGTGGTCACTGTAGGCCTGAACTTACTCAAATATCCCTAGATGCCAACAAACTTCTCACATCCCATGAAGTCAGAATAGCTATACAATGGATCCCTGGTCATTCAAATACACCAGGCAATGACAAGGCAGACAGACTGGCAAAGAAGGGAGTAAGTCAGGAGCAACAATACACATCAACAACCCTACAGGCAGTCAAACAACTACTGAAGACTGTGAACAAAGAGCTCTGGCTAAATAGATGGGAAATGGGAAATGCTAGGAGGGAAATCTACAAACATGTGGCCATCCCAAATCCGAAAGACAACATCAACCACCTGAAAAGGAGAGACCAAAGCACAATTTTCCAACTTCGCACTAAACACATACAACTTAACAGCTACTTGAACAGAATCCAACCAGAACATACACCAGAGTGCCGGCTGTGCACACATCCCTATGAAACTGTTGAACATCATCTTTTTGAATGCTCAGCGCATTCTTGAATGCTCCGAGGCCAGACAAACGAAACACTTTGTACGGAACTAAACAACAGCTTATAAATACTTGCAGATACCACTACATGATATTGGGCCAAAGGGAAGGAGCCCATAGACCTCTGTATCAATAACTAACCAACCAACCAACAGGGGTAGTATCGCCCAAACCTTCCAACTTATGAGAGTTGTGTCTGGAACTAGCAACCGCATCATGTAAAATCAATACTAAGAAGTCGCCACTACAAATGGCGGAATATATGGTTGCAGTTAATGGGGCAGCTGTAGTGGTGGTCATAAGCTTCAATTGAAGAGAAATGGTGAGTAAATCAATAATTAAACCAACAGGCGATGAATCAACAAATAAACCAATAAATAGATCAATAAACACATCAGTAAATAGAACAATAAATCAATACATACATAAATCTATAAATCCTCAAATAAATAAATCAACCAATACAGCAATAATACGCAAATAAGTCAATAAGTTAATAAAATTAATTTTTTAATTACTTGATCAATAAATAATTCAGTCAATAAAAAGCTCATCGATAAAATAAATCAATACATCAATAAAATAAATAAATAACAAGTAAAAAATTGGTCAATAAATGCATCAATAAGTAAAACAATTTATTAATAAATAAACGATAAATCAATATAGAAATCATCAAGTTAAACAATAAATCTATAAACCTATAAATAAATTCAATAATAAATTGATACACATTTTCTTTTAAGGCATTTCTGTGACATCATCAAGCACGGGACCAACAAACACGTCACTGAACATCGAATGGGATCGGCCAAAACTTGCTGGAGAGAAAGTCTCAGAATACAGAATCGTCTGTAAAAAGGTATTGCTTATTATCATTCAATCCCAGACATTTTGGGATCCAATTGAGCACAGGTTTTCAATAAATACACACCAAGTTTTCCTGGCCTTAGCCATCCTAACATAACTTAACGTCTTTATACTGGTTTACTAAACACCTTTCGGCTGACATGTTAGGGTTAGATTTAGGGTTAGAATAAAAGTTAGGGTTAGGGTTAGGGTTAGAGTTAGGGTTAGAGTTAGGGTTAGAGTTGGGTTAGAGTTAGGGTTAGAGTTAGGGTTAGGATTCGGGTTAGGGTTAGGGTTAGAATTAAAGTTAGGGTTAGGGTTAGGGTTAGAGTTAGGGTTAGAGTTAGGGTTAGAGTTAGGGTTAGGGTTAGGCTTAGAGTTAGGGTTACGGTTAGGGTTAGAGTTAGAGTTAGGGTTAGGGTTAGAGTTAGGGTTAGAGTTAGGGTTAGAGTTATTTACTAAACACCTTTCGGCTGACACATCCAACTTCAGCTTGGCATTTATGGGGTTACCAGGACAGCCTTCCCTCTTCGATCCCTTCTCCTTAGCCAGTCTGCCCTGCTGCAACCTGTTATCCAGGATCACCGCGTGGAGGTGTAGAAGTGTCTTCGCAGTTCTAGTTCGCTGGCCTTGACGCTAGTAGTCAGCTTTGAGTCGCTGATCGCTACAGCTCAAGTACTTGCGCAGGATATGAGTAAAGAAAGAATTTACATTAAGTAACTGTCTTACCTTTGGGAGAAAACACAGATCCTCGTATAAAAATAATATACAATCATAGCAGTAGTCAACATCAGCATTAACATGTTCAATAATAATGTTGTTGGCCTTTTTAGAAAAATGTTGAAAAATCCTCAAAAGTAGTCAACATTGAAGAGGTTTTTAAATAAAGAATAAATAAAGTTTCATTTATTTCATGTAAATATATTGGTTTATAATTGTAATGTATGATTGTATGCATTAAGTAATATAAAATAAACAACCATCTGGAGTCTACAGAGGATTAATCCGACATAAATTATTTCTTTGTGGAAAAATTGATTTGGTATTTGTACAAATCTCAATTCGAATATTTTTATAAGGAATTGTGTAGGATTAGTGTCGTTCAAGAATGTGTAGATTTAGTCTCAACAACGAGTTACTAAGTGTTTTTCTTTGGCATTGTTTTCAATATTTAAATCTAGGTGACGATAAAGAACAAAGAGGATGAAGAGAGATTATGGCGAATCCTACAAACTGTAGATAAAATCGGTGTCAAGGTCAGCGTCTCTGGAGAGTTAACGTCATGTCAAGTTACTGGCCTTGACCTCGACACATTTTATGACGTAACTACGGAGGCAGTTGTGAAAGGAATAGTCGCTTCTACTGGAAGAAAATTGTTTAGGACGGGGAATAAAGGTATACTTTCCATTTATATTGTTTGTGATTGTCGTGGCTGTTATTGTTGCTTTCCTTGTAGTTATTGTTGTTTTTGATGCTGTTGTTGTTGGTGCTGGTGTTGTTGACAACACTGGTCACATAGAAAACGATGCCTACCACAAACTCGTCAGGCGAGATCAGGTGAATATTCTCAGGCGACACACAGGACACAACAGACCGAGATGGCATCTATACAACAAGTTCAGGATTGGCACTACGGACCTTTCTCGCCGTGGGACTGCCCACATGTCGGCAGAACACATTTAGCAGTCATTCCCGCCTGAACACCGACAAAAGAAGTAGCATTTGGCAACAGCCAGTGTCCTTCCACGAGAAGATGTTCGGAAGTGTATGGAGCCTCAAGTCGTTAGAATAATTGAAGTCGAGGTCTGAAGACCTAACGAGGAAGAACAAGAAGTTGTCGTTGTGGTTATTGTTATTGGGGCTACGGGTGTTTGATTTTTCCGTATTGACTATTTTTTTTCTCCTGAAGTATTTTCCTGGGGTCTCTGTTATCTAAGAGCGTACTGAAAAAGCTGGGTCTCTGATTTCCTTTCTGTAGTGCAGTACTAGACGTCGCAGTGGCTGACCACACTGGGAAACTTGTATTGATCCCCACTCAGTTGGTGAAAGAGGAGACAAATGTCCGATGAGACGAAACATACTGATTAGAATATGTTGGTTAGGGTCAGGTGAAACATACTGATCAGACAATGTTAGTCAGGGTCAGGTAAAACATACTGATCAGACAATGTTATTCAGGGTCAGGTAAAACATACTGATCAGACAATTTTTGTCAGGGTCAGGTGATATATACTGATAATAGCATATTAGTCATGGTCAGGTGAAACGTACCGAGCAGACTATGTTAGTCAGGTTCAGGCAAAACAGGCTGATCAGACTATGTTGGTCAGGGTTAGGTGAAACATACTGATCAGATTATGTTGGTCAGGGCCAGGTGAAACATACTGATCAGAATATGTTGGTCAGGGTCAGGTGAAACATACTGATCAGAATATGTTGGTCAGGGTCAGGTGAAACATGTTGATCAGATTATGTTGGTCAGGGTCAGGTGAAACATTTTAATCAGATTATGTTGGTCAGGGTCAGATAAAACATTTTGATCAAGACCTCACGCCCTTCCAAGCAGCTCAATCTGGGAACATCGCAGTCAGTCTAACGAGATGTTGATTGACAATGTGATATCCATAGTATTGCGCTTACTGAGGAGCCTCGCACTGCACTACAGCCAGGACAACCCCGGTCCACCTTATCAATTACTTTTCTCGGTGTGAGGTGAGCCACTGTAACCCACCATCAAATAAAGTCGCGGAGAGTGACTAACTCAAGTCCTGATGTCAATAACAGCAACAGCCTCACCTCGTTGACCAGGTTGCTGTTATACAACCTGTCTCAATTAGACATTCAGTCTCATTCTAAACTTCGCACCTTATGCTGTATAAAGAACTTCTGCAGACAGCCAAGTACTTAGCTCTGCGCCAAAGTATCGTGTCTGTTTTTTGTCAATAATGGTTTCTGGTAGCAACATGTTTTGCACGATTAAGCTGCTAGTCCCATCCACAGCCTTTCATTAGTCGTATTTAAGTGTTTTAAAGTGTTTTTATCATTATGTCCTTACTGTACAATTCCGATTTTCCAAACTAACTGATTGTACAACTTCATTTCTTTCTTTTTTGACTTTCGTCCTAAAAAGGATGCTATATAGCTATTGTCGTCATTTGCAGGGAGGCTGCGACACGGCTCATACAATTTTAGCTGGCATTATTTATTTATTGTTTTGGTACTTGGTTCTAAGAGGGTACTGCTATCGCCAAAAGTCTTCCCCCGACCAGATGGAGGCACAGAAGAACCGTCCCTGTACGGTATGGCTCTAGCAAATATCGACCACCACTTCCGACCTGGACGAGGCCTGGGACCACACCATAGCAGTCGGTCATGGATGTGGTCGACCAACACAACGGGCCTCTGACGCCTAAGCGAACATTATTATTATTATTATGTTTGCCTTCCAACTTCGATCCCTTAGGGCTGATTGCAACTACATTGCGTAAAAAAGTCATGCCGTCATAGTCAGACACTACAAAATGTACATTCCTCCTTCTCTGCTCCTTCATTCCTTTCCTTTCATCTCTCAAACATTCTTAAGTCGCACCTCCTCACATTAAAGCATCACTTCCATTTTATCATCACTCTCTCTCTCACTCTACCTTTCCATGCATAAATTGTATCATCTATCTAGCGTACTCATTCTCTCTTTCTTTTCCCTCTCTCTCTCTTGCTCTCTCTCTCTCTCTCTACCTTTCCATGCATAAATTTTCTCATCTATCTAGCGTACTCATTCTCTCTCTCTCTTTTCCCTCTCTCTCTCTTGCTCTCCCTCTCTCTCTCTCTCTCTCTCTCTCTCTATTCAGCTCTATTTTCCCTTCTTCATCTCTTTGCACGTTTATGATGCCTTTCCTTCAACGGCCCAAAACACAGTTATTTTCACAGATTCAATGGCAGCTCATCAAGCATTCCAAGTTCTGGTTATTGTTGACCTGACCTTTTCCAAATATCTCTAGACATTGACCACATTATCACTTCCGGTGCTGTCAAAATAGTTCTGCAGTGGATCACTGGACACGGAAGCACACCTGGCAATGACAAGGCTTACACAATGGCATATGAGGGATAGAGATAAGAACAGCCACACACAGCAACAACTTTACAAACAGCCAAACAGCTCGTAAGATCAGCGAACAAAGAAATTTGGCTGAAATGGATGGACCATCGGAAACACAGGAAGGGAGATCTACAGACACATGGCAAGATCCAGTCAAAATGACAGTGTAAATCAACTCACAAGGAAGGATCAGAGCATCATTTTCCGACTGAGAATCCAACACATCCCACTAAACAAACACCTGAACAGAACCCAACACATCCCACTAAACAAACACTTGAACAGAATCCAACACATCCCACTAAACAAACACCTGAACAGAACCCAACACAGCCCACTAAACAAACACCTGAACAGAACCCAACACATCCCACTAAACAAGCACCTGAACAGAACCCAACACATCCCACTAAACAAACACCTGAACAGAACCCAACACATCCCACTAAACAAACACCTGAACAGAACCCAACACATCCCACTAAACAAACACCTGAACAGAACCCAACACATCCCACTAAACAAACACCTGAACAGAACCCAACACATCCCACTAAACAAACACCTGAACAGAACCCAACACATCCCACTAAACAAACACCTGAACAGAACCCAACACATCCCACTAAACAAACACCTGAACAGAACCCAACACATCACACTAAACAAACACCTGAACAGAACCCAACACATCCCACTAAACAAACACTTGAACAGAATCCAACACATCCCACTAAACAAACACCTGGACAGAACCCAACACATCCCACTAAACAAACACCTGAACAGAACCCAACACATCCCACTAAACAAACACCTGAACAGAACCCAACACATCCCACTAAACAAACACTTGAACAGAATCCAACACATCCCACTAAACAAACACCTGAACAGAACCCAACACATCCCACTAAACAAACACCTGAACAGAACCCAACACATCCCACTAAACAAACACCTGAACAGAACCCAACACATCACACTAAACAAACACCTGAACAGAACCCAACACATCCCACTAAACAAACACCTGGACAGAACCCAACACATCCCACTAAACAAACACCTGGACAGAACCCAACACATCCCACTAAACAAACACCTGAACAGAATCCAACCACAATATACTCCTGAGTGCCAACTAAGTACACACTCATATGAAACCGTTGATCATCATCTCTTTGAGTGCTTCATCCTCCATGGCCAGATTCATGGAATACTTTGTATGGCACTAGACAACAGCTGATAAACACGTACAGATACCATTTCATGTCATTGGGTCGAAGGGCGAGATCCCGGATACTGCTGTATCCATAACAACAACAACAGCTTTGCACGTTTGTTTCCCCTACCACTTTCTCTCATTATCTCTTCCTTCTCTTTCTCCTTAATTTCTTTATCTCAAACATCCGTTTTCACCTCATCTTTTCCTATTCTTCTCCATATCATTCTATCCACAACAACTTAGCATCAATATTTCATCAAGAAGTCAATATGTCCGTATATCCCTTACTTTTCATATAAACACCCTGTTTTACTAACTATGGGGAGCCGTGTAGCGCAGTGCTTAGCGCGCTGGCTTCGCGTCTGATTGGTCCTGGGTTCATTCCCCAGTTGAGGCGGTAATGTTTTTTCAGACAGCAATGGCTCCCGGGTCGACCCAGCCTTAAATGGGTACCGGGAGAGGTGATGGCTACCGCCCTCATATAGCTGAGCCTTTGATATGTGAGATCGCTAACACCTCACACCCCTACGACAGTAATGCTATGGGTTACTTATACTAACTTTATACTTACTTTATACTAGCTTTATACTTACTTTACTTTATACTTTATGCTTACTTTACTTTACTTTATACTTACTTTACTTTATACTAACTTCACATCCTTAACAAGTCAACCATCTTGCCTCTACAGCTCCCATACCATCACTTCAAACGCCAACCCCCGCCAGAAAGCTCAGCAGCTCAGCAAGACCTCGAACTTCGTCAGCGTCCAGCTACAACCCTATTCCTTCGTTGGGAACACCAACACGCCTTAAGCGTTCCAACTCAATCCAGAGTTCTACTCGTGACTCTCAGCCTATATACGAGTCAAACTCTCAACCTAAAAGCACTGCCGATATTGATGTCCTTCAAAGATCAATATCCAAAGACAGGAGTTTTGACAGCGAATCAAAGTCAAGCAGGTTGTCTCAAAATCTATTTAGATCTAGCTCTATTCGTAGCACGTTGGACAAAGCGATCCCCAACAGCGTAGACTCCAGAAGAAAAACGCCAGACTCAAGCAGAACTTCAAGTAAAGACACCAAAAGCAATAGTGCCAGTGACAGGAAGAATATTAACAACAGCAATGTTTGTAACACGGCGCTGTAAATCGTTCTCTGGACTACATTCTGCTACTTAAGCCCTTTCAGTGTTTGGTAGCGGGAGATTGAGAACGAAAGCAAGATGAGAATGGACATCAGGGGAAGTGATTCTTCTAGTTTTCGTAATGTTCGAAATACGGTAGTTGGTTCCCTTGTTCGATGTCAAAACCAAAGTATTTAAAAGCAGTTTGTTTTTTCTCAATTATTTCTGTAGGTACGTGTCTTTAATGGCGAGGTTGCTAGTCCCATTCAAAATCCTCTTTAGTCTTCTTTTGCCATATCATTGGAAGACAAGTTAAATGCAAAGGTAAAGGTGGGTTCCATGGCAACAATTTCCGTCGGGGGTGAAAATGAATCTTCATGGACAAAGTCGCAGCCAATGTGAGGTGGTGTGTCTAGTCCTCTTCCTTGCTGTTTATACCTTCCTCATACGTAAGGTACCCATTTACAGTTGGGTGGACTGGAGAAGCGATCGAACCAGAAATGAACCACATTCGGACGTAGAGATGTCTCTAAGACCAGTTCTGTGGAGGTGGGCTTTGAGTCTCTAACGTTGTGTTCTGAGTCTGAAGATCTCTCTCTGACCATCATTGCCAAATTTGTGTATGCTGTCATTTTCTGGCTTGTAACAGCCAGTGCTTCTCTATAACATACGTACCGTCAAATAATGTTTTAAATATCCAACAATTGATCAGCCTGAGGTCACACAAATCATCGTGTTCGTTGTTATGTCCCATTCATGACCAGACAAGTAGTAGTTGTTGTTGTTGTTAAATACCCACAATGAGTAGGATTGCTCTTTTGTGCGCCCTAAATAACGCGTTAAGTGGCGGGTTGTCGTAGCTTTCCTCACATCCGGAGGGTACTGATGTGGGTGGACCGGGATCCTCTAGGTGGTTGTGCTACGATTCGCCTCATCTCGCTTGCTACTACGGGGATCACGTCAATCACTCAGTTAGTCAGGATGCCATGAAAACGGAAGCGATGCGAGA
Organism: Ariolimax columbianus; assembly: GCA_036924085.1. NCBI lineage: Eukaryota > Metazoa > Mollusca > Gastropoda > Stylommatophora > Arionidae > Ariolimax > Ariolimax columbianus. The sequence goes on from JAVGWX010000019.1 coordinate 30,256,687, forward strand.
AAGCCAAGGCAATGCACAAATTAAATGCTTATAAAATGTATGTGTAATAATTCAGCAGAAATGTATTATTATTATTATTATTTATAAAATTATTATTATATTAATATTATAATTATCTTTATTATTTTTTGCTATATATTAGTATTGTTATATTATTAGTATTATGAGCATTGTTATTTGTATTACTATGATTATTAGTTTTATTATTTGAATTATTATTAACAGTGTTATTAAATATTGTTGTTATTATTATTATTATTAGTAGTAGTAGTAGTAGTAGTAGTAGTAGTAATGGTTGTTGTTGTTGTAGAAGTAGTAGTAGTAGTGGCAGTAGTAGTAGTAGTAGTGTAGTAGTAGAAGTAGTAGCAGAAGTCACAGTAGTAGCAACTGCACTAGTAGCAGTAGTAGTAGTATCATTAGTAATAGTAGTAGTAGAAGTAGTAATAGTAGCAGTAGTAGTAGCAGTAGTAGTAGTAGTAATAGTAGTAGTAGTAGTAATAGTAGTAGTAGTTGTTGTAGTAGTAGTAGTAATAGTGGTAGTAGTAATAGTAGTAATAGTAATAGTAGTTGTTGTAGTAGTAGTAGTAATAATAGTAGTAGTAATAGTGGTAGTAGTAATAGGAGTAATAGTAGTAGTAGTAAAAGTAGTAGTAGTAGTAATAGTAGTAGTAGTAGTATTTGTAGCGTAGTAATAGTAATAGTTGTAGTAGTAATAGAAGTAGTAGTAATAGTAGTAGTAGTAGTAGTAATAGTAGTAGTAGTAGTAGTAATAGTAGTAGTAGTAGTAGTAGTAGTAATAGTAGTAGTATTAATAGTAATAGTAGTAGTAGTAGTAGTAATAGTAGTAGTAGTAGTAGTAGTAGTAGTAATAGTAGTAGTAGTAACAGTAGTAGTAGTAGTAATAGTAGTAGTAATAGTAGTAGTAGTAGCCGTGGGGGTGGTCGTTGCGGTCGAGAGGTAAAGCACTCGCCTCTCAAAGTTATGAACGGAAACGTTATACGATCGCAACTCGCAAGTTTCAAGCGATTCCTGGTCTCAAGTGAGGTGGGACAAGATCCTGAATTACCTCCAGTAGCCTTGATTAATTTATTTCCACTGGACCAAGGTAGCTCGGGACCAGAGAGTGAGGTTGATGACCAGCGTAGTTTCTTGCATACTATAATCTAAATAAAACGAAAATTACACCATCAAGACAAAACCGTCTGATGATGTCACCATCCATCGCTTGTGGTGGACAACGAACTAATTAGTAGAAGTATTAATAGTACGACGGGCGTTCAGATAGTAATCCACCACATAGTTTTTCTGAGACAATGAAAATGAAGCATGAAGATGTGCACACTTTAAGTATGGCATGTGTCGATTTTGTGCACCAAATTGCACCTAGATTGATTAGATTGGCATCATCTCAGTCTCGAGAGACAATAGACTTCACGCTAGAGAGGAGGCAGTCAGTTGTTGACTTATATTTCGTCGCATATGGAGTCTGCATCTTGACGCATCCTGTCTTCCCCTGCCTGCAGAACAACACACAAAGCCTGCCTCCAGCGGTGTATGTCTTTAGCAAGTTCCTCCCAGTAGCAGGTGCTCATATCCAAAGCCTGCAGGTCACCCTTGCAAACATCTTTGTAGCAGAGGAAGTGTCTACCTTTGTTACGCTTGGCCGTGATCAGCCTTCCGTACAGGATATCTTTTGGTATTCACCCATCCTCCATTCTGCACACGTGACCAAGCCCCCACAAGCGGCGCTGGCGGAGGATCGTAACTGAGCTGACAATCGTCGATGTTAGTCACTCTGTCACTCTGTCATTCTGTCACTCTGTTACTCTGTCACTCCATGAAATTCCAAAAATGCGTCTCAGGCAGCACATTTGACAAGCAACGATCCTTTTGTCATGCTGCCACAGAACAGGGTACTAATAACACAGGATCTGTACACAGCAACCTTTGTGGAGATGGTCAGCATGTTGTTATTCCACACCCTCTGTGAGAGTCTGGTAAGTGCTGATAAGGCCGTTCCTAATCGTTTCTGCAGCTTTGCGTCCAGTGAAATTTCACTGGACGCAAATTGCACCACACTCTGCCAAATAATACGACTGCACTAAACCGTTGAAATGGAGCATGTTAGCAACTTGCGTTATAAGCAGTGAATTGTGATATAATTATAGAGAAGGAAACGGTTGTGAACGTTCACAAGCGTCTATGTGATGTGTACGGAAGTTATGTAGTCGACAGGAGAACAGTTAGTCGCTGGGACGCAGCTACCCGAGTGCTGACTGTGATACTGACCAATCATTAGTCGTTGACCAAGTCAAGCAGAGACCTAAGAGAATCTTCAAAACGAAGCACAAACCCATTTTGAGGATAAATTTAGCCAACACCAAGGATCCAGAAAAGTATAACAGTGTTTCAAGTTCCAACAGCGGCTGATACATCAGGAGACTGTACACCTAGTGATAGGTGGGATATAATCAAAGAAGCTCTCCTCAAAGCAACAGTAACATCTTATGGCATTAGAGAACACAGGAATACAATCTGGTTTAAGGCAAATAATCGAATAATGTAGCCTTTGATTAACAGGGAAAAGGCAGCACTACTAAGAAACAAAGACAAAACAACACCAAACACTCTCAATGTATTGACACAAGCGAGAAAAGAAGTGCAAAGGACAGCTAGACAGTGTGCTATTGCTGACCTTGCTTCTGGTAAGGCTCCATGAAAGGATGGAATCCCAATAGAGGTCATCAGGAGTGGAAAGGACATACTTGCTCCACAGATACACCAGTTGATAACTTTATGCTGACATGAAGGACAGGTCCCGAAGGATTTCAAAGATTCGAATATTGTAACCTTGTACAAAAACAAGGGGGACCGGAGTTACTGCAACAACTACATAGGAATTTTGCTTCTGTGTACCGTTGGGAAGATACTTGCCAGAATTGTTCTGCGCAGACTCCATGTCCTAGTAGACCAGGTTTACCTAGTCAAAGTGCGGTTTCCTGGGAATAGGCCTACCACAGATATGATATCCTCGTTACGGCAGTTGCAAGAGAAATGCAGAGAACAGAAGTAACCATTGTATATTGCCTTCACAGATTTCACGAAAGCATTTGACTTCGTCAGTCGTGTGGGTCTGTTCAAAGTGCTCGGGAGGATTGGCTGCTCACCTGAGAATTATCGAGTCGTTCCACACTGACACGAAAGGCATCATTAACCTTGACGGTGCGTCCTCAGAGGCGTTTGCAATCAAGTGGGGAGTAAAACAAGGCTGTGTACTTGCTCCAACCCTCTTTGGAATATATTTCTCACTTCTCTTGAAGCAAGCATTTCGTGACCAGGAGGGTGGTATCTTCATGCATTCTCGAACAGATGGTGGCTAGTTCAATTCCCAAAGGCTGAAAGACAAGACCAACATGAACAGGGTGCTGATGAAAGAACTGCTATTTGCGGATGATGCCCCAATTACGACTCACTCAAAGGAGAAACTGCAAAGCTTACTATCTGCATTTTTTATGCCTGCTGTGAGTTCAGGTTAACATTTAAAAAAAAAAAATTTAAGCAAGAGCTCGACTTCATTGCCTCTGGTTTTTTCCTCCTTTTAGCTCGGTCTCTCTCGATAGATGGGTACCCCATCTCTTGAGAGCATCGCACAAAGCACGAACTCCGTAGCTCAAGCGATGAACCCATGGATCTCCTGAAAAAAAATGACATCATGGACCGACCGTCGCAGCTCGATTTCGAACCCCGACCGTCTGAACAAGAGGCAAACGGCTTGCCCGCTTCGCCACAGAGACGAGTTCAGGTTAACAATCAGCAAAACAAAAACACAAATTGTGGTCCAGGGTGCAAACACGCCACCAGTAATCTCCATTAATGATGAAGCTCTCGATGTAGTAGATCACTTTACGTACTTGGGATCCTCAGTCAATAATAAACTTTGCCTGGACCAAGAGATCAATATCAGGATAGGAAAGGCAGCAACACCAATGAGCAGATTAACAAAAAGGGTCTGGTAGAACAAGAAGCTCACTGTTAAAACAAAAACACTTGTTTACCAGGCATGTGTCTCAGCACCATTTTTATGGCAGTGAGACATGGTCTACCTACAAACACCAGGAGAAAGGCTAAACAGCTATCACATGAGGTGCATGTGCAGTATCCGGGGAGTTGGGTGGCAAGACAAGATCACCATGGCAGACGTGGGGGAGAGAACAGGCACTTCACAATCTTCTCCTTGCTTAGTCATCGAAGGCTCCGATGGCTGGGACACATTCGGAGGATGGATGATGGCAGAATACCAAAATTTCTTCTCTATGGGGAATTACATTATGGGAAAAGGTCTCGGGGCCGGCCACTACTTCGGTACAAGGATGTATGCAAGCGGGAAATGAATGACGCAGGCATCGATTTGGAATCATGGGAACAGGACGCCATGGATCGTGTTACTTTGATGGGCATGATTAAGCATGGAATACAGACAAAGGAGATACTGATTGTTGATTGGCTAAAGACTCAGCGTTTGAGAAGACACGCCACACCACGCGACTTCGCAAACGGCCATGACTTTCTTTGCACACTTCTCTGCTCGGATTGGTCTTACGAGTCACATTCGTTACCGTCATGGACTGTAGTTGCATACCTTTTTTTTCAAAGCACAATTACTATCGGCTGAAAAGACGAAAAAAGCAAATGTGCGTTTGGGACGAAATCGTAAACGGGGGAGAAAAACCGTTGGTTGGAGTATGCTACCGGTGTCCATAGAGTACTAAAGAAGACGATAAGGATCTGTTTCAAGCTATAGCATTGTTCAGTGCATATTTTAACTTTCCAGATATTAATTGGCAGATGGTGGAAGCACATGTCGATTCCCATCTTTTTGTTCAGTGCACAACTGACCATTTTTTTTGGTTTCAACATGGGGAGGACTGTACCAGAAGCAGAACCATGGGGAGGACTGTACCAGAGGTAGAAACATGGGGAGGACTGTACCAGAGCCCAAAACATGGGGAGGACTGTACCAGAGGCAGAAACATGTGGAGGACTGTACCAGAGGCAGAAACACACTTGACTTTTTTGTCTACAGAAAAAAATATGATTTCAAATGTTTCTGTTCGGAACTTTTTGGCTCGAGTGACCATCATATTGTCCATTGGGATCTTGTAGCTATGAAAGATGATATAAAGTGTCCACTATCATACGACTACTCTAGAACAGATGTACAGACGCGAGCCACGTAATCTGGACAGATATTTTAACTGACGGAAATGTTGAAGAGGAATGAGCTAAGTTTAAATATTCTTGAGCACCTGAAAGAGGAATTTGTTCTATGCAGGAAGTTGAACCCCAAGCGAAGAAAATGGATAACTCGATCGGTGGTTAGTTGTAGAAGAACTAAGAATAAAGCTTAGAAAAATTATATAGAAGCTAGAAAATCAAATGAAACATATTATAAATGTGTGGACATACAAAACTATTTGATAAAGTCAATAGAGCAGCAAGAATTAACTTTGAAAAAAACAAACTTGCTTAAAAGATCAAGACTGATAGCAAGAGCGTTTGTTTTTTTCATGTTCAACATAAACAGAGAACGAAAGACACAGTTGACCCATTTAAAAATATTACAGGAAAATTAATAAGTGAGAACGGATACTGCTAATCAACTCAATCAGTACTTCGGCACAGTCTATACAAAAGAAGATTGCTCCAAGATCCCAGAATCATTAAATATTTTCAAACCGAACATGCACACCGAAGGATTACTATCATTATGCATTACCGAGGAAATTGTTTTACAAAAATTGGATATGTTGAAGGTGGATAAATGTCCTGGTCAAGACGGTATTCATCCAAAATTACTGTTCGAACTTCGAGGCTAGTTTGCAAAATCATTAGCGATATTTTATTTTCATACTCTTGAGAAGGGGATTGTACCAAGGGATTGGAAAGATGCAGGTGTGATCCCCTTGTTCTAAAAAGGAAAAAAACAGATCCAGCCAATTATAGACTAGTGAGTTTGACGAGCATACTCTGCAACATTTTAGAGTCTATTATCGAGGACAACATAGTACTGCTCTTGGATAAGTTTAATTTAATCAAAAATAGTCAGCATGGGTTTACTAAAGAAAGATTGTGTTTCAACGAAGGATACATACCTTGGAGATGAGATGTTTCCGAAGACGTTTAAACGTCACGTACAAAGATCGAGTTACAAATGAGGAAATACGAGATAGAATCACAACAGCAATAGGGCCTTTTGAAGACCTCTTGGCAACTGTCAAAAGAAGGAAACTCGCTTGGTACGGTCACATATCGAGATCAAATGGTCTTGCAAATACAATCCTCCACGGAAAGGTGCATGGTAGACGATGAAGAGGATGTCCCAAAAAGAGATAGGATAACAACATAAAAGAATGGACCAATCTCCGACCAGAAGAGTCGCAGGCAGCGGCATCTGACAGAGAAGGGTGGCGTGGCGTTGTGAGGATGTCTTCATGTGTGTCTCAACGACCTCACCGGTTACGGGATGACCTGACCTGACCTGATTAGAATTCATGGAGGAGGTTACCAAAATGTTAGATGATGGAGAGCCGGTGGATATTATCTATCTGGATTTTGCAAAGGCCTTTGATAGGGTACATCATCAACGATTGTTTCTAAAGTTGAAATTACATGGAATAGGTGGGGAAGTTGCCAATTGGATAGAAAATTGATTGACGGACAGAAGCCAGAGAGTGGGCATAAATAGGGAGTACTCTGACTGGTGTGATGTAATAAGTGGTGTGTCCCAGGGATCGGTATTGGGACCAATCTTGTTCTTAATATATATCGATGATTTGGAGATTGATATCGGATCCATGATTACAAAGTTCGCGGATGACACAAAATTATGCGGCAGGGTCTCTTCTCCGGAAGAGGTGGATCTATTGAGATCAGATTATATACAATTAAAAAAATTGTCTCAGAGCTGGCAGATGAAGTTTAATGTAGAAAAATGTACAGTCATCCACATAAGAATATCCAATATTGAATATAATTACAGGATGTGAGAGAACAAAATTAGGACAATAAAAAAAGAAAGACACCTAGGAGTTACATAGATCATACAGAAAAGGTGCTGGAGCAAGTCCAGGTGACAGTAAAAAATGCTAATGTCATGTTGGGCATGATAAAAAGAAACATTTCACACAAGAGCAATTAAGTAATTGTCAAGTTAAATAAATCATTAGTGAGACCTACATTGAAGTACCGTGTTCAGGTGTGGAGTTCATATAATAGAGTTGATATAAACATGCTGGAAAGGGTACAAAGAATAGCTACACAAATTATCGCGGGGTTTCAGAATTATAGTTATGACGTAAGGGTCTTCAATGTCTCGAACAAAGAAGAATTCGAGGTGACAATACAAGTGTACAAATTAATAAATAGAAAGGATAGATTAGACATACCAAGTTTTTCAAAGTACATCTGGCCACAAGAACAAGATGGCACAGCTACAAATTGTTTAAAGACAGGTCTGGATTAGATATTAGAAAATATTCTTTAGTCAGAGAGTGGGGAGTTCTTGGAATGCATTGCCGCAGGATGCAGTGGAAGCAGAGTCAGTAAATGCATTCATCAATAAGTTGGATGCTCACAGTATTTTCAGTATTCGTGGTGTGAACAAAAAAACTGGTTGAATACAGACTCTGTAGAGCCTTCTAAATCAGTATAATGAAGTTAAGTTAGTCCTGTCACTTCCACCAACGAAGAAATATTTGAAATGCCTCTAAGGGCATTATTCTTACTGGTAGACAAATCACTACTCAACAACTGTCTTTACAGCTGTCAATCAGCATTGGTAGTACAAATGCAGTTAAAATGGATTTTCTAAGGTTTGTGTAAAATGGGTTCCTCAAAGTCTCTCGAATGACCACCGATTGTTAAGGGAAACAATTTCTTCAGAATTGTTGGAGCGTTTCAATGCTGATGGAGAGAACATTTGGGCTAATATCGATATATGTGACGAAATCTGGGCACATCATTTTGAACCTGAACAAAAGGACAGTCCATGGAGTGGCATCACCCGCAATCACCACGAAAGAATTAAAATTCAAGTCAACTCCTATAGCTGAAAGGTCATGATCACTGTCTTTTGGGACATTGAATCCGCAGATGAAGAGGGGCAGACTTACAAATACGCAGATAACAGAATGTGAGAGGGAGCTACGATTAAATTGTAACACCTGGGGAGAGATATACAAAGATTCGCACAATACCGTGAAGATGTGATAAGCGGCCTTTGCACCGAGAGCAGCAACGGGCTTGGCTTGGCTTGGCTAGGCTTGGCTTAGCTTGGCTTGGCTAGGCTTGGCTTGGCTTGGCTAGGCTTGGCTTAGCTTGGCTTGGCTTGGCTTCATTCGTTCTCAATCTTCCGCTACCAAACCCTGAAAGGTCCTAAGTAGCAGAATCTAGTCCAAAGAACGAAATGCGTTGTGTCGTAGTTTACAGCTTGACTGCGATATTTGCACCCTTTGGTCCAACACATCCGACTTCAGCAACCATTTTTTAGTGCCGGGTTAGTATTCCCTCATCGATCCCTTCTCCTTAGCCAGTCTGCCTTGCTGCAGCCTGTTATCCAGGATCACCGTGGGGAGGTGTAGAAGGGTTTTGGCAGCTCTGGTTCGCTGGCCCTGACTTTAGCAGTCAGCTATGGGTCGCTGACCGCTGCAGTTCATGCGCTACTGAGCATCTTAATCCCGATTTGTGGATTGATTGTTGCATTCTCTGGACTTTCTCATTATTGGCTAATATGTTGAACTGCAATTCGGTTAACTTGGTTCAGTGATTATGTTTATATTGTTTTAGTTTGTTAAACATTTGATAAAGACCTTTTGAAGTCGACATGTCGGTTACAACTGTCATGTACAACTGTTTGTTAGTTTGTTTTTATTGCTGTCACATTTAAATGTATAACTCCTCTAATAACATCACACAGAATATATAACGCAGAAGTAATGAATAAAATAGGCAACACAAAAAAGTGGGGGCTCCGTTTTCTGGAAGCACTAAATCCAACATGTTTTTGTCTATGGAAGTGAGAAAGTATTGAATAGGGACAATCATCTTTTTCTTCGGCTTTCGTTCTAAAAATAACGTTGTGACGTTGTGTCCCAGTTTACAGCAAGGCTGCGATATCTGCTCCAAATGGCACGACACATCCGATTTCAACTAGTTTGTTTGGGTACCAAGTTTGCCTTCCAACTGCGATCCCCATTTTCTCTGCAGTGCTACAATAGTGCAGCCTGTTTCCAGGGCCGTCGTATGAAGACGGAACAGGGCCTTGACCAGCTGTGATTCGCAGGCCCTGATGCAAACAGCAAACTATGAGGTACTTGTGCATTAATTCACCCACGGATTATAAAAGGTCAAATTTAGTAGAATGTTGCCACACGAGACACCATACTTTTCAATTCGCGCGTCTTCACTTCGCGCGGTAAACCTATGTCTATGTCATTCTCAGATAAAAATCCTTGGTAATCTGTTCCCCTCACGGCCCTCTTCAGGGCCCACAAAACCCACAAACCAGCACCAAGGTCCTTTTTAAGGCCCACAAAAAATACTTGGTAATCTGTTCTCCTCACTGCCCTTTTCAGGGCCCACAAAACCCACAGACCAGTATCAAAGTCCTTTCTAGGGCCCACAAAAAACAACAAAACTGCACCCAACAAAACTGCACCCTGATAGAAAGACAGTTTTAATTATTTTTGTACGGAAACCCGTGTGGTCATTGAATAGCATAACGCTTATTTTGAACATGTCAAGAGAAGCCTTTAAATTCTGGGTATGATCCCGTTGAATATCTACTATGACAAAACATTGACAGCTCTCTTCATGTAACATGCCCTTTGCAGACCGTCGTTAGTCGAGCTGTAAGACACTCGATAATTGGCCAGTTATGTCGCCTCTGCCACTGTCAGCCCCAGAGTCTCTGTAATTCCCCTTGTCCAACTTCTCCTCGGAATATCTCTGCTTCTTTTGCCAAGTACCATATCCTAAGTATCGTTCTTTCTAGTCCTTCTTCTTCTTCTTCTTCTTCTTCTTCTTCTTCTTCTTCTTATTCGAACTCTGTCAGGCGGCAACTTGAATTTGTTCGAAGAAAGCAGCTGTCATCCTGAGGCTGTCGACACTGTCATAGAGCTTGTCTAGTGTTGCCACTGGTGATGGCCACATTTGCTTTCTCTGGTCCTCGTTTGTCGGGCAATTTTGCAGCAGATGTTCAGCGGTCATTTTCCCTGTACCACAGGTGCATTCGTCAGTGCCACCTATCTTCAGTTTATTGAATAGTCCAATCGGGTGTATCTTCTTCTTCCTCTTCGTACGCTGTCATACGTCGACTGCGTATAAAATGCAGAGGTCAGCGACCCATAGCTGACTGCTAGCGTCAGTGCCAGCGAACCAAAGCTGCCAAGACCCTTCTACACCTCCACGCGGTGATCCTGGATAACAGGCTGCAGCAGGGCAGACTGGCTAATGAGAAGGGATCGAAGAGGGAATGCTAACCCGGTACTCACAAAATGGTTGCTGAAGTCGGATGTGTTGGACCGAATGGTGCAAATATCGCAGTCGGGCTGTAAACTACGACACAGCGCATTCCTTTCTCTGGACTACATTCTGCAACTTAAACCCTTTCATGGTTTGGTAGCGGGATATTGAGAACGAACGAAGCCACGCCAAGTCATACGTCAACTTGAATTTGTTCAAAGAAAGCAGCGGTCATGCTGAGGCTGTGGACACTGCCATAGAGCTTGTCTAGTGTTGGCACTGGTGATGGCCACATGTGCTTTCTGATAGTTTTGCAGCAGATGTTTAGCGGCAATTTTCCCTGTACCACAGGTGCATTAGTCAGTAGCACCTATCTTCAATTCATTGAATAGATGGTACCTTAGTCTGTTGTGGCCTGTACGGAGTCTGAAGAACACGATCTGCTCTTTTCTGTTGAACTGGTAATAAGCATCATTTTTTGTGTAGCCAGTATGTTCTGTTTCCCATTTTGGATCTTTTGGATTCTTCGTAAGTCACACTAGAATCTGGTAGTGGTAACCTTCCACCTTCTTTCGCCAGCCTGACCGCCTACTCGTTGCTTGAATGTTACAATGGGAAGTAACAGTACGTCAGTAAAAAGGTCACAAATGGCTTTTTAAACTAAACTAAAGAAGATCTTAATTATTGTGACATATTCTTTCTAAAACGTTTATCTGTCAAGGCAGCTCTTTATGGTTCTCGATTTAGGGGGAGTCGATCCTCGTCAAACGGAGACATCCCCAGACTGCTCGTCCTGTCCTGATGGCATCTTCGTCGGGGTTGACCTCTTTTCCTCCTTCTAAGAACCATGCCCTTCATGATTGCTCTCTCCAGACCGTTGTCTCTTCACATGACCAACATATCTAAGCTTTTTTTTTGCGATTTTGTCTGTAAGCTAATTCTCTGTAATATGAAATGATTGCAAAATGTCTCTAGTTATATTTTTTTTCGGTCCAAAATATTTTCAACATCCTTCTGTAGCACTTCATTTACAAACTGTGATCTCTTTTTGCAATTGATTTGTTTAATATCCCTGTCTCACGACCGAATGTCGCCACTGGGACCATGCAAGCCCTGATCAGTTGTATCTTCGTTTACTTACATGCCACACATTTTTCATCTGTATTAGTTTGTGTAACAATTGCAAATCTTCATTTGATTTCAATTTCCCATTCGCCAAAATTATTGATTGCATGTCCTAAGAAATATGAACATGAAAACCATGTATTATTGCACTGATTTTGTTTCTAATTTCTCAACATAATGTCCACTATCATTAATACACGTATCTCATCGCATTATCAGTGGAAGGACAGGCTCATTCGGTCCATTTTGTGTTCGTCATTCAGTTGTCTTACTCACAGAAGGCACATTTTTCGGAAATACATTCGATCATCATCAACATGTGCCATGCCCTTTGCAGAACGTCGCTCTCATGACAGACTGTCTGTAGGAAACTGTCTTCCGCCAGTTTTCCCGCCTGCTCCAAGGTCAAATCCAGCGTCTCCTTGATGTCCTGAGTCCGTCGTCTTCTCGGTCGGCCCCTATCTCTTCCCAGTAATCATGTCCTTTATAACCACTCTCTCCTGTCCGTTGTGTCGTTTGACATGTGCAAAAAACCTCAGTTTTCGGGTCATTACATCATTTATGAGCCAATTCTCCTCTACATCCAGGTTGCCGGATTAATTTTTTTTTTTTTTCTTCGTTTACATGATTTCCAGGACTCTTCTGTAGCACTGTGTTTCAAAAGCACCGATCTTCGCTCTTATTGCTTTTGTAATCGTCCATGTTTCACATCCATAGGTTGCCACAAGAAAAATTCATATTTTTAGGATTTTTAGTTTTAGTTCCTTTTTTTGTATTTTACCATAGGTTATGCATATTCCTTTTCTTCTGCATTGCCATAGTCGGTCGTCTTCTTTCTTTGTACAGTCTCCATTGTAGTTTAGTATTAATCCCGGATATTCGAAATGTGCAACATTTTCAATTTCTTCACCAGCGATCTCGATTTGAGGTCGGAGTGTTGTCTTGATCGTGAGTTCATTATGTGACACTATTTGTCTCAGCAGACGATAGTATGTTGTGCTTTCAGAAATATTGATGTAACTACAGTCCACGGCGATAACGAAGCTTACTGGAAATACCAATCCGAGCAGAGAAGCGACTTCCACAGAATGAGGAACGAAAACCAGGACTGTTCGCATGTTATCTCAACTCCTGAGTCTAGCCTATCTGCAATCAGTTTCTCTTTTTTCTGTATTCCATTTTTTTATCATGCCCCTTCATACAACACGATCCATATCATCCTGTTCCCATGATTTCAAATCGATGCCTGTATCATTAATATCCCGCTAGCACACATCCTTGTATCAAAGTAGTGGCCGGCCCCGAGGCGTTTTCTCGAACTGTAATTCCCCATAGAGAACATCCTTTGGTTTTTTGCAAATATCCATCCAACGAGTGTTTTCAAGCCATAGGGGCCTTTAAAGACTAAGACCGTGATAGGGCCTATTCTCTGCAATACTTCTGCGTTAATGATCTTGTCTTGCCATACCAACCCCCAGGGTTCTACGCAGGCACCTCATGTGATATCTATTTAGCCGCCACTGGTGGTGCATGTAGGTAGACCATGTCTCACTTCCAAATAGAAGAGTGCTGAGGACACAGGCCTGGTAAACAAGTGAAGTGTTTTTGTTTTAATAGTGAGCTTCTTGTTCTCCCTGACCCTTTTTGTATATCTGCTCATTGTTGTTGCTGCCATGCCTATTCTGATATTGAAATCTTGGTCCAGGGATAGTCTATTATTGACTGAGGATCCCAGGTCAGTAAAGTGATCTACTACCTCGAGCTCCTCATCATAAAGGGAGATCACTGGTGCCTTGTTAGCACCCTGCACCATAGCTTGTGTTTTCTTTTTACTGATTGTTAGTCCAAATTGGATGAAGACATGTGCTCCAAATTGAACTGTAAACATTGATGTGGCATCTGGAAGAAAAACGAATACTAATTCCACAGCAAGCCGGCTTTAGACAGCACAGATCCACTGAGGACCCGGTCATCCTCATAGCCCAGGAAATAGAAGATGCCTACCAGGCACAGAAACACACAGTAGCGGTTTGGGTGGACCTGGAAAAGGCATTTGACAAAGTCTGGAAAGACGGACTTACAGTCAAGCTAAGGGGAAGTGAAGTTTGTGGGAGAATGTACAAGTGGATCAACCACTACCTCAAACAAAGAACGGCCAGAGTCCAAGTACAAGGGCAGATGAGCAAAAAGGTGACACTCGAGCAGGGAGTACCCCAAGGGGGAGTACTGTCTCCCACACTCTTCCTGGTGTATATAAACGACATTACATAGAATATACCAAGAAGAGTCCATAGCTCAATGTTTGCAGACGATCTGGCTATGTGGACCTCTGAAAAGAATCTCACCATAGCAAGAAATCGGATGCAGCAGGCCCTAACATCGCTGGAAGAGTGGGCGAACTCATGGCTGGTCTAAATAAACGAGGAGAAAACCACATGTACAATATTCTCCCTTTCAATCAAACCCCAAAACACCAAATTAAGGCTAAATGGCAAATTCCTGCAGCCAAACGACAACCCAAACTATCTGGGAGTCACATTTGATCGGCGCATGACATGGAAAAGGCAGATCGAGAGAAACCGAATGAGAGCCAGAGAAAGAATGGCAATCATGGGGAAACTTGCTGGCACAAGCTGGGGAGCAGACGAAAGTATACTAAAGAAACTGTTCACTGGAAGAGTGAGACCAGTTCTCGAGTATGGCATTGCGGCATGGACAACAGCAGCAAAGGCGAACTTCGATAAAGTTCACAAACTTCAAAACCAAGCCATGAGAGTTATAACAGGAGGCATGAAGTCAACGCCAATTGTAGAACTTGAAAAGATTACAAAGCTGCAACCCATGACCGATAGAAGAGACTGCAGAGCCCAGCTGCAGTCAGAGAAACTCCGAAGGCTGACTGACCACCCAATGCACCAGAGACTAAACAATTTGGGAAATGTGAAACTAAAGCGGAAATTTGCAGAAATAGCCAAAGCAAAGATGCACGAAGATCCCATAAATGCACTAACAACACCAAAGCCCATCACTACTGTACGAAAACCTACCTGGAGGCAGGATATATTTCCAGAGGTGGTAGAAAATATACCAGGTATTGGAAACAAAAACTGCCAGACTGAAAAAGAAAGGAGAGATACTACCCTAAGCTTTATATCGAAAAACTACCCAAACATGGACTGGACCCATGCATACACCGAGGGCTCTGTAACAAACACTACACAGAACGGAGGGGCAGGAGCATTCCTGAACCTACTAAATGGCAGAAAAATAACACTGTCATTCGCTACTGGTAAGTACACAAGAAATTTCAGAGCGGAGGCAGAGGCACTGAGGGCGGCAGTGGAAGAAATGGTGACACATAAAGAAAATGAAAACCATATAGTCCTGCTTACAGATGCTCTGGCCGTAGTCCCAGCGCAAAAAAGCCAAAAAAACACTGAGCTTAATGACTTAAGAGCAGCACTCTGTCAACTATGCCAGCAGTCCGCACCAAAAAGGGTAGTGGTACAGTGGGTTCCATCACACTGCAACATCCAAGGTAACGAGGAGGCAGACAGACTGGAAAAAGAAGGTGCAAGACTACCACAAACAGATACTAGTATGACGTACGAAGAGTCAAAACGGCTTATTAAAGCCAGATACATGACCAAATGGGAAACTGAACATACCGGCTACACCAAAAACGATGCCTATTACCAGTTGAATAGAAGAGAGCAGGTCGTTGTCTTCAGACTTCGCACTGGCCACAATAGACTGAGGTACCACCTATTCAACAAATTGAAGATAGGTGGTACCGACGAATGCCCGTGTGGTACCGAGAAAATGACCGCTGAGCATCTGCTGCAGAACTGCCCGACATACGAGGATCAGAGAGCAGATGTGGCCATCACCAGTGGAACCACAAGACAAGCTCTATGGCAGTGTCGACAGCCTCAGGATGACCGCCACTTTTTTCGAAAAAATAATGGTTACTGTCTGACTGCGTACGATGAAGAAGAAGAAGAAGAAGAAGAAGAAGAAGAAGAAGAAGAAGAAGAAGAAGAAGAAGAAGAAGAAGAAGAAGAAGAAGAAGAAGAAGAAGAAGAAGAAGAACTGTAAACATAAAAAAGTACTCGGACAGGAAGACAGAACGTTATTCGTCATCGGAAACGTCCAAGTGCAAAAATCACACAAGGAAAAAAAAGGAAGAAGAGTCTTGAATCGCATAAGAGTCTGGATAACAAAACGAAATCTGAATAAACTGCTGAGATGCAAAATTACACATGGATAGGTATGAACAATATCACAGTCTTCTCGTGGTGTGACTCCTCGTGATGATGGCGTAAAGAACTTAAGCATAGCTACTTCTGAAGATAAACTGACCGGCGGGAATGTTAGACCAAAGGTGATGCCTGCCAAAACATTCCGATCAATCAACTCATTAGCAAACCTGTACCTTGCGCGTGTCTGACAGGAAATGGAACCTGGTCCCTAATGCTGTCTTGATTACAAATGGCTGTGGTATAGCTTAACAAAATCTCAATTGGCAGGTCTCAATGTATACTTTCTATTTCTTCGTTCATTTTGTGTTTATTTAATCACTGTCTAAGATTTACGGTTCTAAATACGATAGGCAGCGTAACGAAGGGGATAAAGGGACCACTCACAACCCACGCTTGTTTGTGTGTGAATCGATGTGAAAGAGCAAGGACGCGCCCTTTAATCATCATCATCTGGTTGATCAGTTCCTAAGACTACTGGTAAGGTACTGTGTGGTACTGTGTAAGGTTGTCTGAGTATGTTTCTCCACTTGACCATATCCTATTTTTGATAAGTTCCCAAGACTGGTTGTAAAGTTTTCTGAGTATGTTTCTCCACTTGACCATATCCTATGGTTGATAAGTTCCTAAGACTGGTTGTAAAGTTGTCTGAGTATGTTTCTCCACTTGACCATATCCTATGGTTGATAAGTTCCTAAGACTGGTTGTAAAGTTGTCTGAGTATGTTTCTCCATTTGACTATATCCTCTGCAGCTCTCTTCCTTTCAGCATAGGTTCGTACTTTAATGTCTCTGCATGCCTGAGATGTAAAGGTGAGTCTTGGTCGCCTATCACTTCTTCGCCTCTGGATGTAATTAAATATATATGTAAGCATATATGTATGAATGTGTGTATTTTTTATGTATGTATGTATGTATGTATGTATGTATGTATGTATGTATGTATGCATGTATGTATGTATGTATGTATGTATGTATGTATGTATGTGTGTGTGTGTGTGTGTGTATGTGTGTGTATATATTTATGCATATATATAAATACCAGTAATTGTTCTTAGAGCAATCTTGTAAACCAGTGGCGAGGGGTGACCTTCTCAGAACTGAAAGAAATCTAAGGGAACACAACGCCCATATCGATTTTACCGTAACGTTGTTTGTTGTTACTTAAAATATCTAGGTAACACATTCTAAAGACAAATGTTAGAAATGTTTCAATAATATTTATCTCATAATTCAAAATAATTATTATTTTAACAAAAGTAATTATTATAATGGATATCATTTACCTCAATGGAGATTGGAGAGGCATAACTTATTTTTTTTGGTGGGGATAGGGCATATCGTATATTTTCACTCTGAGAATTGCGTAAGAAGGTCTTGATTCCTTTTAAAACCGAAAGGACCGTTCACTGGGGGCACTTGTATCTGGAATGGTCACCACTTTTAAGATGTGCATCACATTCCTTGTCAATACTAGTTAGCAGCTTGACTTACTCAAGATAGTTTCCTTTATTCGATGACGCCCTAGATTGATCATGTCCACGGAAAGAAAGCTCATTTTCTGCTAACAAAAACAGGAGACATCAATGAGACGTCTTACAAGGGACATCAATGAGACGTCTTACAGGGGACATCAATGAGACGTCTTACAGGGGACATCAATGAGACGTCTTGCAGGAGACATCAATGAGACGTCTTACAGGGGACATCAATGAGACGTCTTACAATGTGCCTGTTATTTCTAACGAGCTCATTATGTTTTTCTCTGTTGATTCTGAATTGTTGACTTAGTGAAGTTTGTATTCTAGTTCTCTTTGTTGATTTCTGAACTGCTGACTTAGTGAAGTTTCTTTTCTAGTTTTCTCAAACTGTTTTAGAGCAATCAGAAAAACAATGTGACGCTGTATTAGCTAGTGCTGTTTCTGTAACTTGTGCAGTTTATTTAAATCTGAAACTCCATGATCCAAATATATATATCGCTAGAAAACAGAACGCGTGGCCTTCAATAATTTTGTGCATCCACACATTCAGCTGAATGTATCGTAATTTTCCTTTCTCAAATATCGAGTACACTTTTTTGTTATCATCTTTAACTCGGAAAGCAACGGAGTGGTTGTCCATTCGAAATAATATTCAATTTTTCTGTGAAATCCCTGACATCAAAAGATTTAACAAATAACAAGTCTTCCACAACACAATTACATTCTCTCTCTCTCTCTTTCTCTCTCTTCTCTCTCTCTCTCTCTCTCTCTCTCTATCTCTCTTCAATGATACGGATAGAGACGACATTTTGTTTGAGTAAATAAATGTTTGGAAATGGAACTAAAAATTCCTGGAATTCAAATCAAAAGATCATAGAGCTACCTGCCCGTGGTAAACACTTAATAAAGTTCTTACAGGCCCTAATGAATTTAGCCAATGAGCTCTCTTCTTTTGGGGAAATCTAAAGTACTTCCTGTGTTATTCGTGAAGTATGTAAGCGTCCGACGTGTCGCTTACATAATGCGATACTTTGCTAGTGGGAGGTGTTTTATTTGGCCTGAAACTAACATTGTATTAGTATATGGCTTCTTAATCTAGCTAGTAATGAATCTGGTATGTTTTTTTCCAGTCACAAATGAGAACATCACACTGCAACATCCAAGGCAACGAGGAGGCAGACAGACTGGCAAAAGAAGGTGCAAGACTACCACAAACAGATACTAGTATGACGTACGAAGAGTCAAAACGGCTTATCAAAGCCAGATACATGACCAAATGGGAAACTGAACATACTGGTTACACCAAAAACGATGCCTATTACCAGTTGAACCGAAGAGAGCAGGTAGTTGTCTTCAGACTTCGCACTGGCCACAATAGACTGAGGTACCACCTATTCAACAAATTGAAGATAGCTGGTACCGACGAATGCCCGTCCGGTACCGGTAAAATGAACATCTGCTGCAGAACAGCCCGACATACGAGGATCAGAGAGAGCAGATGTGGCCATCACCAGTGGAACTGCAAGACAAGCTCTATGGCAGTGTCGACAGCCTCAGGATGACCGCCGCTTTTTTCGAAAAAATAATGGTTACTGTCTGACTGCGTACGAAGAAGAAAAACAAGAAGAAGAATCTGGTATATTTTTTTCCAGTCACAAATGAGAACATCATTTCTCTATAATGTGTACACTGTTGCAGGATTATTTCCTTTGGAATCTTGAAACCTCAAGAAAGAAAAGCGAGTCTTTCGAGTCGAAATATAAAAGGGTTCTCAAAATACCATGGACCGAAAAGTAGTAGAATGCAGACATTCAATAAAAATTGAGCATAAAGGAAAACATGTTCTTTATCTTGATAATGAACAGAAAATTAAAACACTTTGGCCACATCAAAAGACACAACGGTCTTGAGAGAACAGTAATGGAAGATATGGTGCCGGGCAAGAGGCAAGAAAAGAGGGGGTAGAGGAAAGAAAAGAGGGGGGTAGGGGAAAGAAAAGAGGGGGGTAGAGGAAAGAAAGAGGAAAGAAAAAAGGGGGGTAGAGGAGAGAAAAGAGGGGAGGTAGAGGAAAGAAAAGAGGGGGGTAGAGGAAAGAAAAGAGGGGGGTAGAGGAAAGAAAGAGGAAAGAAAAAAGGGGGGTAGAGGAGAGAAAAGAGGGGAGGTAGAGGAAAGAAAAGAGGGGGGTAGAGGAAAGAAAAGAGGGGGGTAGAGGAAAGAAAGAGGAAAGAAAAAAGGGGGGTAGAGGAGAGAAAAGAGGGGAGGTAGAGGAAAGAAAAGAGGGGCAGAGGCAAGAAAAGAGGGGGGGAGGGTAGAGGAAAGAAAAGAGGGGGTAGAGGAAAGAAAAGAGGGGGTAGAGGAAAGAAAAGGAGGGGGTAGAGGAAAGAAAAGAGGGGCAGAGGCAAGAAAAGAGGGGCAGAGGCAAGAAAAGAGGGGGGTAGAGGAAAGAAAAGAGGGGCAGAGGCAAGAAAAGAGGGGTGTAGAGGAAATAAAAGAGGCGCAGAGGCAAGAAAAGAGGGGGGTAGAGGAAAGAAAAGAGGCGCAGAGGCAAGAAAAGAGGGGGGTAGAGGAAAGAAAAGAGGGGTGTAGAGGAAAGAAAAGAGGGGCAGAGGCCGAACATACTAGCTACACCAAAAACGATGCCTATTACCAGTTGAAGAAGAAGAAGAAGAAGAAGAAGAAGAAGAAGAAGAAGAAGAAGAAGAGGAGGAAGAAGAAGAAGAAGAAGAAGAAGAAGATGAAGAAGAAGACGAAGAAAAAGAAGAACAAGAACAAGAAGAAGAAGTAGAAGAAGAAGAAGAAGAAGAAGAAGAAGAAGAAGAAGAAGAAGAAGAAGAAGAAGAAGAAGAAGAAGAAGAAGAGGCATCCTCATCTGCTCATGCAATTCGTGTTGACATTTACCTACCTGACCACTTTCTCTCTCAGACTCACCTGAATTGCAACATCCGAATAGATAAGCTCAAGTACCTTCTAAGTTCCCTTACTTACCACGTTTGATCCTTTGCGTTGTACCTCTGTACGTTGTTTATTTATTTAATTCTTCATCTTCGTTCCCTCTCAAATACTCTCATTGACTCTTATCATGAACATTGACGGTTTCTCGTGTTTCTCTCGTTACCATAGTCCTTAATTTATCATTCTGCTTTGTGGACTGAGAGCACAATATCCTGAGCATCGTATATATCACAGTCTAAGATATATTCCCAGTGAAGCAGGGGTGTGTGCTGGCCCCGGCACTTTTCAGTGGGATGTTTTCTGCCATGCTATGGAATGCCTACAGCGATTGCGACGTCGGAGTTGGGCTTCACAACCTCACTGACGGAGGGCTATTCAATCTGAGAAGGTTCAAGGCCAAAATCAAAATCCACAAGGTAATCATACGTGATTTGCTTTGTGTGGATGACTGTGACTTAAATAAAAACACGGAGGGTGATAAGCAAGAATGTATGGATCGGTTCACCACAGTTTGTGAAAACTTCTGTCACACCATCTCTATCACAAAAACAGAGGTCCTACATCAACCGGCTCCAGATATTGCCTGTTCAGAGCCTTCAATCAAGGTACAATGTCACTGTTTAAAAAACGTTAACAGATTCACGTACCTTGGCACTACTTGGTCTCAAGTTATTCACATAGAAGACGAGGTGAATACAAGAATAGCTAGAGCAAATGCGGCATGTGGTAGACTTCATACTAAGGTGTGGGATAGGGGAGGGATCAGGACTCAAACAAAAATAAAGTCTATGCTGCAATTGTTCTACCTAAACTCTTATATGTATGTCAGACCTCGATCATCTGTGTCGGCATGTCGGGAAATTAAACCACTTCCACGTGCACTGATTGCGGAAACTAGTGAGGATTAGATGGCAGGGCATAGGGCCAAAGCCAGATTTGTTAACGCGATCGGGCATGACAACTACACACAACATGACATATGCAGTACAGCTGAGATGGGCTGATCATGTGGTACGCATGTCGGATCAACGTCTACCAAATGAGCTCCTGTATGGTGAACTCCAAAAGGGCAAGAGATCAAGCGGTGGGCAGCGGAAAAGATACAGGGGCACACATATGAGATCAATGATCCAGTGGGGTATTAACCACGATGATTGGGAAAGAATCGACGCCATACGCACAGACTGGTGCAGCACTGTTGCTGAGGGTGTTCAGAGTCATAAGGCATCAAGAATAAATGAGGCTATCGGGAGAATATCTCTCCGCATGTCTGCTCACATCAACTCTAATTCAACCTCGGTGAAAATGGGTGTATTATTTCCCTGCACTGTGAATTTCTCTACGACATTCAGCTGAATGTCGTAGAGAGATTCACATATCTGGGCAGCACGCTGTCGAGATCTGTCAGCCTAGGCGATGAGGTGGCAAGCCGAAAAGCAAAGGCCAGCACAGCCTTTGATAGAATTCCCTCGATGGTCTGGGCACGTTGTGTCATCAGCGTCAAGACCAAACTCAGTCTGCCGTGCAACCATCATTCCAACTCTACTATACGCTTGCGAAAGCTGGACTGTATACTCTGGACATGCAAGGAGGTTAAAACACTTCCACACAGGTTGCCTGAGGCGAATATTCCACATCCGATGGCAAGATCGTGTCACTAACATCGAGGTTCTATCGAGGGCTAACATGCCCAGCATTCATGCACTGCTAGAAAAAGCACGACTAGGATGGGCCGGACACCTCGTCCGTATGTCAGACGAGCGACTCCCAAAGAAGCTTCTCTACGGCGAGCTGAGAGAGGGATGGCGCTAGAGAGGGCGCCCAAAGAAATGTTTTAAAGACGGTCTGAAGGACTCACTGAAAAGTTGCCAGATAGACATCGACACCTGGGAATGTCTTGCGCAAAACAGATCTGACTGGAGAAGCGCAGTCAAATCGGGTGTAGCTACCGGCGAAGACGACCGTGTTGTGAAAGTCCAGAGCAGACACGAGACCCGGAAATCTCGAACAGCGGGAACACCATCACCTTCTACAAACCTCGTGTGCCCGATATGTAGCAGATGTTTTCGTGCCCGCATTGGCCTGTTCAGCCACACGCGCACTCACACCCAGCAGGGAAATCTGTGACAAGAATGATGTCGGCGGTCCTCATCGACAACGATGGACAGCTATTATTTCCTTGCCTTAAACGCGTGGCCGAATGATTTCGAGGCCTGCCTGCCGACAAGGAGGGCAGTGGTTCGAATCCCCGGTAGGGCATATGTTGTTTTTCTGTTGGGGCTTAATCCTGCCCCTCCATGCAAACACTATCCATGCCGTACTGTTCCCATGCTTCCAAATCGATCCACGCATCATTCATATCTCGCTTGCATACATCCTTGTACCGAACTAGTGTAGGCCCTGAGATCTTTTCCCAACTGTAATTTCCCATAAATAAGATTATTTGGTAGTCTGCCATCATCCATCCCCTGAGTGTGTCCCAGCATAGGGGCCTTCGAAGACTAAGCATGGAGAAGATCGGGCCACTACCTGTTCTCACAAAAGCTACAAGAACCATAAGTATGGCACGGAATAACCTCAGCAGAGGCGGAAGCTTCTTCTTCATTTTTTATTCTGCACTTCCTGTTCCGAATTCCGTCCCGTTCATACACTATCATACAGCGAGGTTGCTTGTTAGACTGGAATTACAGAGTGCCAGGGTTCGAGTTGACGGACGGACAGAAACAAATTTGGGCCTTGGTTCTTACCTGGTACGACCGCTTCTCCAGTCGACCAAGCTGTAAATGGATATCTAAACGCATAAGTTTTGGAAGGTAAAACCAAAGAATGGAACTGCCACACCCCCTCGCATATGCTTCGGCTTAGTACAAGAATAGCTATCGTTTTGTCTAGCGACTGTCATTTCAAAGGCTCGGCTATATGAGGGTGGTAGCCATCTTCTCTCCCTCGCCGCTTTTACTTCCCGGACTGAACAGATACCCATTTAAGGCTGGGTCAACCCGGGAACCATTGCGGTCTGAAAGAAACATTACCGCCTCAACTGGGGAATGAACCCAGGACCACGCAGATGAGAAGCCAGAGCGCTAACCACTGAGCTACGCGGCTCCCTATTAACAATTGCAGCCTTTAAAATTATTTGTACCGTGTTCGAGCGACAGGGAAATTAGGGCGTGTCTCTTTTAGCAACATGGACTAGGTTCACGCCCAGATTCGGTAACGGCCCAGTCTACAGAGTTGTAAAATTGTTATCTGATTTGCATTTAGGGAAAGCAGATCAGAGAAGAACATTTCAGACAGAAACAGTATCAACCATTTTCTTCTACTTCTTCTTCTTCTTCTTAAAAATAGTAATCAACCTTCCTGATCTTCATGTGAAGAAGAGTCTTGGTTCGAGATCGCGAAATGGATTAAAATATACATCAGTGAACAACAAGTGTCGCAACGTGAGCTAGGAGATTTAGGGATAATAAAAGAAACAGGCTTTAAGTACATACCTATAATTATAAATTTATATATATGTGTTATTGTTGCCTATCGCAAGCGATGATGGAAACAACATTAGACTGTTATGTTTTAATAATGTGATTTGGGCTGTATTTGGATTATAGTGAGAAAGAGGCTGCGCTGGTCATCAATCTCACACTATTGGTCGAGACGACTGGAGGTAACTCGAGATGCAGGCACTCTGGTTTTGCCTTCCGTGAGACCAGGGGTCGCTTGAAACTTGCAGTATTCAATCACCCACCATTTACGTTCTTCATCACTGTGAGAGACCAGTGCCTTAACCTCTTGACTACAGCAACCTTATTATATCAGAGGATGGGCTGCAGGAGTCAGCAACCCAAAGCTGACTGCTTTCATCAGGGTCTGCGAAGCAGAGTTGACAAGACCCGGACTCCACGTGGGGATCCTGGATAACAATATGCAACAGGGTAGACTGGCTAAGGTAAGGAGAAGGGATCGAAGAGAGAAGGCTTGCCCGGGGCTCAAACATGCCTGCTGAAGTCGGATGTGTCGGACCGATATGTGCAGATATCGCAGTCAAACTGTAAATTGTGACACAACGCATTCCATTCTCTGGACACCATCATGCTACATGCAAAGCCCTTAGAGCGAAAGAGGAGGAATATACTGTTAACTTCAACACAATGTCATTACTTCCTTTTCAGAACGAACACCAGAAAGAAAAACAGAAAGATTTGTTGATTCACATTCATAGATGCACACATTTAATGTGAATTCACTACAAATATAAAAATAGATTGAACGACGTGAGTGGTTGAGTGGTTAGATTGTATTGTTTGTCTACCCGTTCAAAACGACTCAGGTTGAGTCCCAGGTCACGATACGCTTTATTCTATTAGCTGTGAAACCCAGCAACAATTACGGAAGGGTGGGCGGGCCATGAGGGAAGGGACTAGTCTCACCATTAATCACAAAGAGCCGACGTCGTCCCCGTATACAGTACCAGCTCTGGGACTAGACTTACATTTGATTAAACATGTAACTGCGGTATTCCATACAAACTTCTCGAGGGCGTGAGTTCTGTGTTCGATAAACTCATTCTGTCGGAGCAGGCACTCCCGTTGGTCAGCGACTTGTCAAATGGGCGGAGCCAAATTAAAGCTATACCTGCCTGTAAATCACTCACATTATAATTTCTTGGCAAAAATGTGTTTAACAATTACGGCTTGAACCTTACATCTGATTGGTGGCTTCATAATTGCCATGTGTTTCCTATGATTGCGCTGAATGTTATCTCGAAGCAATGATATAAATGTGAAATATAATTCATTCAGGGTGGTCTTTGCAGATATGAAGTCACAATTAGAGAAAACAACTGAGTTTGGTAAGTACGTGAATTATATGGAAAAGATTTGCAGTAAAACTAAATTTAATAGGAAATATAAAAATGTGGATAAAATAGAATTTCATTTTTACTGCAACAGACATTCGGATTTCAAAAACAGGCAAACGACATAAAAGAAAATAGTGATCTTAGAAACAGATTTGCAACTCTACAAACATACTATTTGGGGTTCAGAGGGGCTGATACGATAAAGCAGAATTCTTTCAATTTGTATTTCTTTTTCGTTTTTTGCTCAATACATGATACAGACTATTTATAGGTAGATTTAAGAATATATTAACAAACGTTAATGTACCTGGCATTTGTAAAAATAAAATCCAGTATTTGATGTTACAAAGCTTGTAACTGCAACAGCACACAATGTGCTATGATCATGCTGGAGTAGGAGGTAGAGAGCAGTTTTGAGACTGTCCTGTGCAAGGCGCGAAATAAAGATGATATATATCAGTCAGAAGGTAGTCTTAATACATTGTACTTCACATAATATTGTATATGAAGATTATATTTTGATTCAGTCTCTCTCTCCATCTCTCTCTCTCTCTCTCTCTCTCTCTCTCACACACACACACACACACACACTTCTCTCTCGCACACATATATACACATACATACACAATGGTGCTTGAAAAAATTAACAATTTGGTATGACAGTAAACAGATTGAAGACAAAGACTATTGTAATAGCCAAGCAACGTGGGCAAGTGAATATAATAATTATCAATGGAAACATAATCGAAGGAGAACATACGTTTACATATTTAGGATAAACCATCGCAGAAGATGCACGTAATGGGACGGAAATGAAGACAAAGGGGACTGAATTGCGGGAAACGGCCTTCAGAGAAAAAAACCGACATTGGTAAACTCAAAGAATATTAGGATATTATTGACAAAAATAACAAGTACTTCTTATGTATGACATTTGCACTGTATTGGGCTGAAACATGGACTTTTGGCAAAGAAGAGTGTCAAAACTTGGAAACGTATAAATGTGCTGTCGTAAAGTGGAAAAAGTGAACAGAAACCTACCACTGAGGTAGACGAATATAAACCCATATTAAAACGGATACAAATAGGAAGATCGAGTTGGCTGGGACAGAATATGCGACATGAAAGTCTTCTACGACATGTACTGAAAGAGCACGGAGACTGGAGACGAGGTGGCGACTGGCTCACATTTACATCTCAGGGATTTAGACACATTAAAGTACGAACTATGCTGAAATGAAGAGAATTGTTAAGGATATGGTCCAATGGTGAGACGTGCTCATATAACCTTGCAACCAGTCTTACGACTGATCGATCAGAGGATATGGTCCAATGGGGAGACGTGCTCATACAACCTTGCAACCAGTCTTACGACTGATCGATCAGAGGATATGGTCCAATGGTGAGACGTGCTCAGACAACCTTGCAACCAGTCTTACGACTGATCGATCAGAGGATATGGTCCAATGGGGAGACGTGCTCATACAACCTTGCAACCAGTCTTACGACTGATCGATCAGAGGATATGGTCCAATGGTGAGACGTGCTCAGACAACCTTGCAACCAGTCTTACGACTGATCGATCAGAGGATATGGTCCAATGGGGAGACGTGCTCAGACAACCTTGCAACCAGTCTTACGACTGATCGATCAGAGGATATGGTCCAATGGGGAGACGTGCTCCGACAACCTTGCAACCAGTCTTACGACTGATCGATCAGAGGATATGGTCCAATGGGGAGACGTGCTCCGACAACCTTGCAACCAGTCTTATGGCTGATCGATCAGAGGACATGGTCCAATGGGGAGACGTGCTCAGACAACCTTGCAACCAGTCTTATGCCTGATCGATCAGAGGATATGGTCCAATGGGGAGACGTGCTCAGACAACCTTGCAACCAGTCTTACGACTGATCGATCAGAGGATATGGTCCAATGGGGAGACGTGCTCCGACAACCTTGCAACCAGTCTTATGGCTGATCGATCAGAGGACATGGTCCAATGGGGAGACGTGCTCCGACAACCTTGCAACCAGTCTTACGACTGATCGATCAGAGGATATGGTCCAATGGGGAGACGTGCTCCGACAACCTTGCAACCAGTCTTATGGCTGATCGATCAGAGGACATGGTCCAATGGGGAGACGTGCTCAGACAACCTTGCAACCAGTCTTATGCCTGATCGATCAGAGGATATGGTCCAATGGGGAGACGTGCTCAGACAACCTTGCAACCAGTCTTACGACTGATCGATCAGAGGATATGGTCCAATGGGGAGACGTGCTCATACAACCTTGCAACCAGTCTTACGACTGATCGATCAGAGGATATGGTCCAATGGTGAACGTGCTCAGGCAACATTGCAGCCATTAGCAAGGAAGTGATAGTCAAACTGTATAAAGCATTAGTTAGACGTAATGTCGGAGTACTGTGTACAGGTTTCGAGTCCTTATCGTAGAGGAGATATAAACATAGGAAAGGATACAAACAAAGAGCGATAAAGCTGATAGTGGGATTCCAGTTATGATGAAAGACTTTAAAAAACCGGCCTATAGCGTCTAGAAAAGAGAAGAATTTGAAATTACTTAATACAGGTTTATAAGATAATCACGGGAACGGATAAATTACACTATTACAAGTTTTTTTCCTAATACAAACACCTACAAGAACAAGAGAGCATAGCTACAAATTAATTAAAGAAAGGTCCAGATTAGATATTAGGAAATATATTTTTTTAGCCAGAGAGTGGTGAATGCTTGGAATCCACTGCCACGTGAGGTAGTTGAGGCATGGACAATTAATGCATTTCAGAATATATTGGATGCGCAAAGTTTTTAGAGAAAGGAAATGTAAATGAAACTGGTTGTTTGCAAACTCTGTAGAGTCTTATAAACCAGTATTCTTCTTCTTCTTCTGCTTCTTCTTCTTCTTCTTCTTCTTCTACCAAGCTCTGAACAGGGCTTTGCAAGTAGCAGGATGTAGTTCAGAGAACGGATTTGTGTTGTGTCGCTAGTTTGACTGCGATATTTGCACCTTTCAGTCCGACACATCCGTCTTCCACAGGTAAACCAGTATTAAAAACGTTAAGTTAAGTTAAGATAGAGAGACATGCTCAGACAACCTTACAACCAGATGATGATAACAACGATGAAGATGTAGACTGACATCTGATAAGAGGGAAACACTGATTTCACTCCATGTGGGATTTATAAATTTGTCACTTAGTTTGTATCTATTCAAATCTTTGCCATCAGGAACCGATGTCGTATAGTCTGACCCACTTACTTACTGTATCCTTCTACTTGGACCATATGTTTTGCTATGGTTGGTGGGAGCCCATCATTTACTGTTTAGGATGTCTATCCATTTGTCTCGTGGCCGCCCCCTTTGCTGTAAATCAAGATCTTTTTTGGGTTCCTACCCCCGTCTTGAAGGCAGTGATCTATTTCTCAGTTAAGCAAACCCTTTATTCCCCAATATGTATTGGCGTCCCCCAATTTATGTATTAATTCCTTCTTCTTTGGTTTGTTAGTTAATTATTGGTGTTGTTCGTTGTCTCTGATGAAGGCCTTTTGGTCGTAACGTATGTTTCGTTCGTGTTTTCGTCTCGATGCAGTATCTGACCTTACCCATTTATAATTTTATTTCACGTTATTTTTTACTTTAAACCAAAATCTTCTACTTTTCAATGTTTTTAATGGCAGCTGAGTAGATTTCATTCCCTTGAGATGACCAAACCACTTTACTTTTTGTTTATGCATATATTCTGGAGAGGATGGTGTTCCCACAATATGTCAAATGTTGTTATTTCTCATTCTGTCTCTTCTGGTGACGTTGATGGCTTATCTCAGCATCTCATTTCACAGCCTGCCATTTTCTGTTCCTCTGCCATGGAAGGAGGCCAGGTTTGGCACTGATATCTTAGAGTTGGTAAGAAAATTGTATTGATCAGTTGTCATTTTGTTTCTTTAAGTTTGTTCTGAAGTTTGAGTAGTGGTGACAGTTGGTAGGTCATTGAGCATGTTTTTTTATATCTGGTTTCGACTTCTCTGTCCAATCACCCTTCTCAGTGAATAGGCTTCCCATGTACTTGACCTCTTGCCCATGTGAACTTCTTGTTGTCGACATGTATGTTTAGAGGGCCTGGCAATCTGCTAATTGTCAAAGTTTCTTGCTTTGATAGGCACATCTTTACGTTGTATCTTGTACAAGTTATAACAAGCCTGCTTGTATGATCGTGTGCTCAACAGATGAATTCGATTGTTCTCATAATTTATATTAACTGAATCTTTCAGTTCATTTATCAGTTCAGTTCAGTTCATTTATCAGTTCAGTTCAGTTCATCCCGTGACGTCTTGAGATGGTTAGGGCACCCCTGTTGACACCTCCACAAACCAGCGCCATCCCTTTCTGTCTGCGATTGCTTTGTGTGCCTCCTTGAGACGTAGGTTAGTCCATTCTTGGATGTTGTCTTCCCCTCGGGTCGTAGGTTAGTCCATTCTTGGATGTTGTCTTCCCCTCGGGACGTAGGTTAGTCCATTCTTGGATGTTGGATTCCCCTCGGGTCGTAGGTTAGTCCATTCTTGAATGTTGTCTTCCCCTCGGGTCGTAGGTTAGTCTATTCTTGGATGTTGTCTTCCCCTCGGGACGTAGGTTAGTCCATTCTTGGATGTTGTCTTCCCCTCAAGTCGTAGGTTAGTCCATTCTTGAATGTTGTCTTCCCCTCGGGTCGTAGGTTAGTCCATTCTTGAATGTTGTCTTCCCATCATTTTCCCAGACGTCCTCTCCTTCGCCTGCCCTGTGCCCTGTAGTATGGTATTTGCAAGTCCAATGGACCTCGAGACGTATATACCAAGTCGCCTTTCGTCTTTTGATCACTGGGAGGAGATCGTCGTACAATCCACTTGCATTCTCTATGCTTCGTTGTACTTCATCATTTGGGATGTCTTCGCAGGTGATATTTAGGACTCTTCTAAAACATCTCATCTCCATGACCTGGATTCTTCTCTGGAGGTTTGCTGTAATAGTCCATGTTTCGCAGAAGTAGAGGAATATTGGAAGCACCAGTGAGCGCATTAGTCTGACCTTTATAGCGAGGGACAGTCATTTATCTTTCCATATATGTTTCAATTTTACAATCGATGCTGTTGTTTGTGATATTCTGACAAAAACCTCCGGTTTTGATCTCTCATCACTGATTATTGAGCCAACATATTTGATCTCTTATCATTGATTATTGAGCCAACATATTTGATCTCTTATCATTGATTATTGAGCCCAGATATTTGATCTCTCATCACTGATTATTGAGCCAACATATTTGATCTCTTATCATTGATTATTGAGCCCAGATATTTGATCTCTCATCACTGATTATTGAGCCAACATATTTGATCTCTTATCATTGATTATTGAGCTCAGATATTTGATCTCTCATCACTGATTATTGAGCTCAGATATTTGATCTCTGATCACTGATGACTGAGCTCAGATATTTGATCTCTGATCACTGATTACTGAGCTCAGATATTTGATCTCTTATCACTGATTATTGAGCTCATATACTTGATCTCTCATCACTGATTATTGAGCTCAGAAATTTGATCTCTCATCACTGACTATTGAACTCAGATATTTCATAACTCATTACTTATTATTGAGTTCAGATATGTGATCCCTTATCACTGATTATTGAGCCCAGATATTTGATCCCTCATCACTGATTATTGAGCCTAGATATTTGATCTCTCATCACTGATTATTGAGCCCAGATATTTGATCCCTCATCATTGATTATTGAGCCCAAATATTTGAAACGGCTCACTGTTTCAATCTCATGTCCATTTGCTTGGATCACAGCGTTGATTCCTTCAGTGTTGTTGGTCCTCAACCTTGCCTTTTCTACGTGTATCTCCATGCCATACGCCGGTGCTGTTTCATCCAGTCTTCAGATCAATTCTTGAAATTCTGTCTCCGTCCTCGCCAGCCGTCAATGTCCTCCACAAAGCGTAAGTTGGTAATTGTTCTTTCCCATATCCTTACGGTGACAGCATGATCTTTAGGTGCATCAATCGTAATTCTTTCAATGAAATATATTGAAGAGTGTTGGGGAGAGTATACATTCTTGTCTTACGCCGACGGATGTGGGGAGCCATTCACCTATTTTTTTCCATCCATAAAGAAAGCGCTTGTTGTCTTATCATGTAGAAAGCTGAAAACTCTCACAATGCTACAGTTGATATCAGATATCTTCACTGTTGCCAATAGAGCATCATGCCAGACTTATATCAGATTCTTTATATCAGAAATCCAACGTTGCCTATTTCTTTCTTTGACGATACATTTGGGCAAGCGTGCTCGGGAAGTAAGATAAGCTACTGCAACCCACCATTAAACGTCCTTTACAGGGCGCACAAAAAGTAACATACTCATTGTGGGCATTCTCAAACAACAGCATGTTCGATTGTTGCTCTCCTCCCGCTAAACTCACTCCGGAATATTTTGAACTTCTGTGCACATATTGTTGAAATGTAAAACTTGCGGTAGAAAAAATTTGAATTTGGAGAAATGTATTACTCAGAAACGTTGACATATATGTATGGCAATAGTTCAAGCCAATGTATTGGCTCTGTAAACCGTGTAAGAAAGTTTGCAAGCCAATATATCGGCTTCAAGTTGAAACCAGTTAAAGTGGAAATCTTTCGTCTTTAACTTTTTCTTATAGAATGGTCTTCAACAAACTGTAAAGTAGCATTTAGTTAATTCATGTCTTTTATTACTATATTTCAGCTTTAATATGCATTCTTTGACCAAACATTAGAAATCAAGCAATGAAGATAAATTCTTGAAGGACCGGTGTTGTACTCAAATACACCGAAAATAGGAAAAATGTCCATAGAATCTAGTCTCTCATGTATCTTGGTAGAAATAAAATCAAACAGAAAATGATGTTTAGTTAAGCATACAGAAGACATAAAGAGCATTCATTGCATTAGGGACCCTGTGGAAATCAACAGAAATTAAATCTGCCACAAATAAAAATCTTCAACTCCAAAGGAAAGTCTGTTTTACTATACGGCTCTGAAACATGGAGGACAATATAGGTACTTGCGAAAAAGGTACAGATTTTCGTAAATGGTTGCCTGCGCAGAATACGAAGGTTGGAAATGGCAGGACAATATCACAAATGTGGAATGGTTAAAGAGAATGGGACAGATACCTGTGGAGCACGAAATGCGGAGAAGGCGATGGCGCTGGAAAAAAAACCAGGCAATACAGAAACCAGTTAGTAACACTAAAGGACAATCGGTGTTCTGGTGTCTAAAGGGCAAGAGAAATATCGGAAGACCCTGGTATTCGTGAAAGAGACAGAAGTATGTGAATGCCAAATGCAGCAGGCTTGACTTAGACAGAACTGACTTAGATGTCTCATGATTGGAAGACTTTGTGGATATTTGTTGAGGACCTCGTAGGGAGTAGTCATATTTATTGATTTGATTGATTGATTGATTATTCATTGAATAAAAAATAGATTGCAAGCTATTTTTAAAATAATAATTTACGATACCTCGCTTTGTACAAACTCTATCGCAAGCCATCAGCCTTTTCTTTTCAAGAGATTGGGAAAGGCTTGAACAATCCACCATTTTTTAACGTTGATAAATTACATTTTTGTTTCTTCTGAATTTCTTCACTCATTGTCAAGAAGAAATCGTCCCTCCGATTTAAAAAAAAAAAATGTTTTTGAACTAAATTCGTGAAGGCTCATATTTATTTGGAAGCGACATAAATGTTATTAACTATTTACCTCCAGAATATTTCGGACTTCTGGAGACCTTTATTCTGGTAATGTAAACTGCTACCAAGAAGTACGAGGCGTTTAAAATGAAACCGGACCAAACTGTACCAAGTGAACATACGTACAATGCGCATGATGACGTCACTTTTGGTGTAAACATCACATACCAACTGTCAAGTTTGCAAAATTGCATTCTAATCCAACTCATAGTTTCCTCAGCAGACCGTTGAAAACATGACGAGTATGAAACGGATTCTGTCCAGAGTTGATCAGCGAGCTGTGATTCGGTTTCTAACAGCGGAAGGATGTCGACCAGTTGACATTCATCGCAGAATGCAGGCAGTGTATAGTAACAAAAGTGTGGCGAAGAACAGTGAAGAACTGTACAAAGAAGTTTAAAGAAGGACGTGAGTTAACGAAAGATTTTCCAAGATTAGGTTAGGTGCATATTGTTGTGTCAGAAGATACCATCGCCAAAATTGATGCATCAATTCGGGTGGACCGTCGCCGGAGCTTACGTTCGCCACACTTTTGTCACATACACTGCCTGCATTCTACGTTGAATGTCAACTGGTCGACATCCTTCAGCTGTTAGAAACCGAATCACCGCTCGCTGATCAACTCTGGATGGATTCCGTATCACACCTGCCATGTTTTCAACGGTCTGCTGAGGGAACTATGAGTCAGATGATAATTAGAGGGGAAGGCGTGGCCTAGTGGTTATGTGACACGGCTCACAACCATAAGGTGCTGGGTTCGATCCCCATATCAGCACCGGCCGTTACCCCGGGGAAGCAAACCCTTAGAAAATGCAGGAGGAAGCAGACCCTTACATAAAATGCATGCTTAAGTCGGATGCACTGGGCCGACAGGCGCAAAATAAATACGCAGTGCAATGCACACCGCCTTTGGGGATTAGAGAAATAAGGCGAACGCAAAAAAAAACACAAAAAAAACAACAACAAAAAAAAAGATGATAATTAAATATTAAAAACTTTACGGTTGGTATGTGCTGTTCACATCAAAAGTCATGTCATCGTGCGCATCGTACGTATGTTCACTTGGTGCAGTTAGGTCCGGTTTCATTTGAACAAGCCTCGTACAATGACATTTATGAATTTCAGAAAACTTAGTATATTGAGAAAGTTGTATGTACATTCTATGTGTGGCAATTGTTCAAGCCAATGTATCAGCTTGACGGTAATGTAGGAAGGTTTGTGAGCCGATATTTCGGCTTTACGAAAGGAATCAGTTAAAACTCAATTACAAATAAAATAGACAGTCAGCAGTTTGTATTGTGAACATATTTGGATAATCTTTGAGTGGAACGAGAAAAGCAACTTGACTTTATATGTCAGTTTTTAAATAGCTTTATAAACATATAGTCAACAAATAGGTTACTTTATAAGGTTTTTGACATCAGTTTACAATTAATTCATTGGAGACCCAAGATTTGACGAAATTAAAACAGTTAAACACAATGTTTTCTTCAATACTTTCTATTTGACGTCAGATAGTAAAGTTATAGATACAATGAGATGTTACATTTATAGAAACAATTTGACGTTAAAGTGCAAATGTATAAAACTAATCTGACATTAAATTGCAAAGTTATAAAAACAATTTGACGTTAAATTTATAGAAACAATTTCACATTAAATTGCAAAGTTATAGAGACAATTTTACATTAAACTGCAACGCTATAACAACAATTTGACGTCTAATTGAGAAGTTAGTAGAAACAATTTGACGTCTAACTGAGAAGTTAGAAACAATTTGACGTCTAATTGAGAAGTTAATAAAAACAATTTGACGTCTAACTGAGAAGTTAGAAACCTTTTGAC
This sequence comes from Ariolimax columbianus, assembly GCA_036924085.1. Taxonomy (NCBI): domain Eukaryota; kingdom Metazoa; phylum Mollusca; class Gastropoda; order Stylommatophora; family Arionidae; genus Ariolimax; species Ariolimax columbianus. The sequence goes on from JAVGWX010000019.1 coordinate 30,291,524, forward strand.
GTCTAATTGAGAAGTTAGTAGAAACAATTTGACGTCTAACTGAGAAGTTAGAAACAATTTGACGTCTAATTGAGAAGTTAATAAAAACAATTTGACGTCTAACTGAGAAGTTAATAAAAACAATTTTGACGTCCAACTGAGAAGTTAATGGAAACAATTTGACATCTAACTGAGAAGTTTATAGAAAGAATTTGACGTCTTTGAGAAGTTAATACGAGGCGTGCTCAGATGAAACCGGACTAAATTGCAACAAGTGAACATACCTACGATGCGCATGATGATGTCACTTCTGGTGTAAACAGCACATACCAACCGTCAATTTTTCAAAAGTTCATTATCCTCCTACCCATAGTTTTCTCAGCAGACCTTTGAAAACATGGCGGGTGTGATACCGAATCCGGCCAGAGTTGATCAGCGAGCGGTGAGTGGGTTTCTAACAGCTGAAGAATGTCGACCAGTTGACATTCATCACAGAATGCAGGCAATATATGGTGCCAAAAGTGTGTCGAAGACAACAGTGAAGAACTGGACAAAGATGTTTAGAGAAGGACATGAGTTAACGAAAGATCTTCCAAGTCCAGGTCAGGAGCATATTGTTGCGTTATTCACTTCCTTCTTTAAGCATCGTTGTCCTTATTAGCGCATGATTAGGAAATAAAGACACCCTCATTTGAATAATTGGCTAGAGTTTAAAAATAACTAGAAACACTATTTAATGTACGTGACTAAAGTTGAAAATCAGTTAGTAAATACATTCAGCGTAAATTTCAACGGTTAATAATCAACTAGAAAAAAACATTTCATGTAATAGCGAAGGGTTTAGAAACATACAGGATTCAGCATGGGATAATCTCTGGCAGGGCCTTTGTTAGCATGTATTATAGTGTAAGATATCATGACTTACATATACTGTAATATTTCATCGCTCTTGTAGTATGTAATATACTATGTCTTTCATATCATCTAATGTATCCTTTATTGTATAACATGTGACAAATCATGTCTCTCATATCATGTAATGTATCTTTTATCATGTATCATCTAATATATCATGTCTTTCATATCATGTAATGTATCCTTTATCTTATAACATGTGATAAATAAATTATTTCTTTCATATCATGTAATGTATCCTTTATCTTACAACTTGTGATAAATCATGTCTTTCATGTAATGTATCCTTTATCATATATCATCTAATATATCATGACTTTCATATCATGTAATGTATCCTTTATATTATAACATGTGAAAAATCCGGTTTTTCATGTCATGTACTGTATCCTTTATCTTATAACATGTGATAAATCATTTCTTTCATATCATGTACTGTATCCCTTATCTTATAACATGTGATAAATCATTTCTTTCATATCATGTAATGTATCCTTTATCTTATAACATGATAAATCATGTTTTTCATATCATGTAATGTCTCCTTTATCTTATAACATGATAAATCATGTTTTTCATATCATGTAATGTCTCCTTTATCTTATAACATGTGATAAATCATTTCTTTCATATTATGTAATGTATCCTTTATCCTATAACATGTGATAAATCATGTTTTTCATATCATGTAATGTATCCTTTATCTTATAACATGTGATAAATCATTTCTTTCATATCATATAATGTATATTTTACTTATAACATGTGATAAATCATGTTTTTCATATCATGTAATGTATCCTTTATCTTATAACATGTGAAAAATCATGTTTTTCATATCATGTAATGTATCCTTTATCTTATAACATGTGAAAAATCATGTTTTTCATATCATGTAATGTATCCTTTAGCTTATAACATGTGATAAATCATTTCTTTCATATCATGTAATGTATCCTTTATCTTATAACATGTGATAAATCATTTCTTTCATATCATGTAATGTTTCCTTTATCTTATAAGTTCTTAGTCGACCTGTACATCTACATGGACATCGTCCTTGTGCAGGTCCCAGCTCTGGTATGATCTGGATGTAGCAGGGAGAAGGGTTTTCTGTTTAGCGGGCTAGGCTCGAGCAGCTTAATACTCCGCTGCGTTGGTACAAGCGCTTGCTTAGGGTGGTTAATCGATGTGTGAGTCTATCCTGATAGACTCAAACACCAGAGAAAAGTAGACCCGCAGCCTGTTAGGTGCCATCTATGCTGCTCTAAACAAACCACCTAACCATGGCTTGTGGTATGCCAAGTCACACAGTTAGTGGCCTCTTACGACATGCTCTCTGTGGACAGTGGTGCTATACTTGTCCTTGTCATACACAAAGACCACAGCAGACCACTTTATATTATACCATGTAATATATCATGTCTCTCATCCCATGTAATGTATCCTTTATCTTATACCAGACATGGACAAAAAATGGCCAATCGCTAAAAACGAATCCAAAACCACGTACACAATCTTCTCTCTATCTCCCAAGCCCCAAGAAGTGATCCTGAAAGTAAATGGCCAGACTCTCCCCCTTGACATGTCCAATTTATCTGGGAATAGCAATGGACCCAAGATTGACATGGAAAAACCAGATAAAAAAAGCCACCAACAAAGCTAAGAACAGAATGGCGATAATGTGGAAGATATCAGACTCAACATGTGGAGAGGACACGGGCACACTAAAGAAACTCTACACAGGTTATGTGAGACCAGTGCTAGAATACGGGATATCAGCATGGTCCGCGGCAACAAAGAATAACTTTCACAAAATAAATACAACCCAAAACCAAGGTATACGTATCATGAGAACAACACCAATAAATGCAATGGAGAAATCACACGAATCGAAAGTATGGAGACGCGCAGAGACCAAAATACACTCCAGCAGGGGGAGAAGTTCAAACGAATGCCTGATCACCCAATATATGACAGGATAAATCGCATGGGAAGAGGGAGATTAAAGAGAAACCACGTCATGTAAAAAAACAAAAGAACTTGCAAGAGCAGACCAAATTATAAGCCAGGCAGTGGTTAGAGATCTAAAACAAACATCCCAAATCCCCCCATGGAAAAAAGCCAAGTGCCCTGAGATGGTAGAAACCATAGAGGGAATAGGGAAAAAGGGAACAGATTCAGAAACGAAATTTATCACAGAAGAATATCTTAGGAGAGTACACCCGCTAGAAACATGGACACGTATATACAGATGGCTCATCTAACAAAGCCACATCTAATGGAGGTGGAGGGGTCTCTTACAGACTAAGGAATGTAGTAGCAGCACTAAAACAACACAAAGATGAAAATCTCGAGCAATGTATGTTCTCCCGGACACAGCTCTCAGCAGAACATCCAAGGTTGGTCATACAGGAAATCCCATCCCACTGCAATATTGAAGGCAATGGAGCTGCAGAGAAACTAGGAAAGAGGGAAGGAGCATCCCCACAAACAGACCTGAGTATCACATATAATGAGGCCAAAACCATAATTAAAGCCAACTTCAGGGTAAAATGGACTTATCAACACCCCGACTTCCGAAAAGAAGACATCTACTATAACTCAACTAGAGAAGAGCAAGTCATCATCTTCAGACTGTGAACTGGGCATAACAGACTCAAGGGTCATCTTTACAACACAATGAGGATTGGGACAGATGACAGATGACCATGTCGGGAGCATATCATGAGCGTGGAACACATCCTGCAAAGCTGCACGCTCACGCAGGAAAAGAGAGAATAATACTGGCCTCGTGAGACAGATATGAGACAAACGCTGTATGGAGACGAAACAGCCTTACAAACAACGGTGTCCTTTGTAAGAGAAACCGGAATCTTGATCTGAATATAAACGAAGAAGAAGAAGAAGAAGAAGAAGAAGAAGAAGAAGAAGAAGAAGAAGAAGAAGAAGAAGAAGAAGAAGAAGAAGAAGAATCTTATACCATGTAATATATCCTGCCACTCATATCATGTAATGTATACTTAATCTTTTTTCATGTAATTGATCCTGTTTCCTATATTACGTCATGTTCAATTTTATAATATTCTGCAATACATCCTGCCACTTATATTTTGTAATATGTCAAGTCTCTTAAATCATGTAATATGTCAAGTCTCTTAAATCATGTAATATGCCAAGTCTCTTAAATCATGTAATATGTCAAGTCTCTTAAATCATGTAAAATAGCGTTTCTCTCACATTATGTAATATATCATGCATATTACGTCTTGAAATTTGTTCTGCATTTCATATCATGTAAATTTTGTCTTTCATATCATTTAATTTATCATGTTTTATTTCATGTTATATATTAATCCTCTCGTAACATGTTTTTAATATCATGTAATTTGTTACGCATCTCATATCATGTAATATTTGTCTATCATGTAATTGTTGTTGTTGTTGTTGTTTGTTTTTTGTTTTTTGTTGTTTGTTGTTTGTTGTTGTTGTTTGTTGTTGTTGTTGTTGTTTGTTGTTGTTGTTTGTTGTTGTTGTTGTTGTTGTTTGTTGTTTGTTGTTTGTTGTTTGCGAATGACCATAATGAGTAGGTTACTACTTTGTGCGCCCTGAAAAGGACGTTAAGTGGCGGGTTGCAGTAGCTTTCCTCCCATCCCGAGCGTGCTGATGAAGATGCACCGGGTTCCTCCAGGCGGTTGTGCTATGCTTGGCTTTATCTGCGTGTCATTCACTACTAAGGGGATCACACCAATCCCTCACCTCCTTAGCCAGGCTACCATGAAAACAGCCCGTTTCCAAGTAGGGCTACTAGGAAGGCGAGGTGGAGGTCTCGGCCCATATATTTTGCCTGACCCTGACTAATATGTCTGATCAGTATATTTTGCCTGAGCCTGACTAACATGTCTAATCAGTATTTTTTGCCTGACCAAACGTTAGTCTTCCTCCCCCATATCATTTAATATATCATGGCTAATTTCATGTAATATATCAATCCTCTCATATAATGTTTTTGGTATCAAGTAATATGAAATGTATTTAACATCATGCAGTACATAATGTATTTCAAAGCGTGAAATATGTGACATCTATCGTGTCATATAACATGTTGTCTCATCTCATATTATGTGAAATATCATATCTTTAAGATCGTATAGTATATCATTTCTCTTATATCCTCTCTCAAATCATGTAATGGAGACTGGCCATAAGTCTCTACCCTGAACATGAAGGAAATTTCACGGAAAGCTGACATTTTGCACCTGGATTATGTCATTTCATTAAAGTCACCACTTCAAAGGATATACTTCTGTCATCTCTGTATGACTCTGAGAATACCCTGAGAGTAGAACATCCCATTTTTTCGAATTAAAACAGTAACCAAATGCTAGTATGACCTATTCTTCTTTCCGCTTATCCTGTTCTGCCTTTCAGCGTAAGGTTATGAAGGGATCTCTATAACGAACCCGACTGTGAGTCTCTTGCACAGTTGCATTCACCGACTCGGATATTTACGTAACGCATCTTTTTCGCAGTTTTTGTTATTGCCTTGAATCCATTGTATCTAAACAGTATGTTGATGTTGGGGGCGGGAGTGCTTATTTGGGGGCGGGTGGTGCTTATTTGGTGGACAATGGGGGGGGGGGGGAGTGTGCTGAGTGGTGGTAGGCCTGTTACGTGGCCAAACTATTTTAGTTGCTTTCATCTGATGTAGTCTAATACTGGTGTTGTTCCTATTAGTTTCCCGATGTCACCGTTTCTGATCATGTTTCTCCTTGTTACGCCCAATATTATTCGCAGGCATTTTATTTCTGCTGTTATGATGTGTCGTTTTTCATTTGTTGTCAGTGTTCTGTTCTGACATTCATAGGTTAGTGTCCAGTTCTGACATTCATAGGTTAGTGTCCAGCTCTGACATTCATAGGGTAGTGTCCAGTTCTGAAATTCATAGGTTAGTGTCCAGTTCTGACATTCATAGGTTAGTGTCCAGTTTTGACATTCATAAGTTAGTGTCGAGTTCTGACATTCATAAGTTAGTGTCCAGTTCTGACATTCATAAGTTAGTGTCCAGTTCTGACATTCATAAGTTAGTGTCCAGTTCTGACATTCATAGGTTAGTGTCCAGTTCCGACATTTACAGGCTAGTGTCCAGTTCTGACATTCATAGGTTAGTGTCCAGTTCTGACATTCACAGGTTAGTGTCCAGTTCTGACATTCACAGGTTAGTGTCCAGTTCCGACATTCACAGGTTAGTGTCCAGTTCTGACATTCATAAGTTAGTGTCCAGTTCTGACAGTCACAGGTTAGTGTCCAGTTCTGACATTCATGGGTTAGTGTCCAGTTCTGACATTCATAAGTTAGTGTCCAGTTCTGACATTCACAGGTTAGTGTCCAGTTCCGACATTCAAAGGTTAGTGTCCAGTTCTGACATTCACAGGTTATTGTCCAGTTCTGACATTCACAGGTTAGTGTCCAGTTCTGACATTCACAGGTTAGTATCCAGTTTTGACATTCATAGCATTGTGTAGGCACACAGCGCATTTTTCTCTACGAACAACATCCGGGTCTATGCAAAATCATATTATCAAGACATGGTACCTGGAATTTGAGAACGAACAACGAAAAAGAAGAAGATAATGTCAGGATGAAAATCATGTTGTATTAAGCTCTTTTTGGTTGTTATTGTAGCATTCTTGCAACTACGAGTTGAAGTTAATTGTCCGATGATCGGATTTGCCTTATTCCATCTTTGTTGGATTTCTACTGTAATTTCTCCGTCTGCTGATAATGTACTCCCTAAAGAATGTGAAACCTGTCACCTGTTTGATTTGTTGCCTTTCAAGGAAGATATTGATGTCTCCGGTGACAGATGCCCAATCAGCACTCCAAACACTGATATTTGGGAAACTGCCAGATCTACAGGCTCTGCTGTCTAAACTGAGTAACCAGCGCAAGATTGTCATGCAGTGGAAACCTTCTCATTGTAGAGTACCAGGAAACGAGATAGCAGACCGACTGGCAAAGGAGGGTGCTGCAGACGAGCAACCAGATGTGCCAGTTACATACCAACAGAAGATAAGGATGATCAAATCAATCAGAAAGCCACCAACAGTAACACCAAATGATTACGATAAGATGAACAGACAAGAACAAACCGTTGTGTTGCGCCTTAGAACAGGAAACAACTGACTTCGCAGCCACATGTACACAAAAATGAAGATTGGCAACTCAGCCATGTGTACATGCAGACAGGCGCCCCAGACAGCAGAGCACATACTACAAAACTGCCCTGAATATAATATACAGAGAAAATCTCTCTGGCCCATAGAAACAACACTGGAAAAGAAACTTGATGGACCTGTATGTGAACTACACAAGACAGTGAAGTTTATACAAGAGACAACATTGCAGATAAAAATCATATTTTAAAGCGAACGAAAGAAGAAGAGAAGATGTCTCCGGCTATTCTATATATTTTGATGACCTCAATTTAGCTCTGCGTTGATTTTTATGCTGTATTCTTTACATGTTGTATTTAGTTGATCAATATGTTTTTGTAATTGTATTTCTGTATTCTGTATTATAATTGTGTAGGGCACTTTTAGCCTTCTAAATAAAGTGTCTTTCTGATAATCTTTGGTCATGCTATATCTGCAGGCTAGTAGCCATGATGAAGTCTTTAGTCTTAACCAGGTAGGAGCGGCTACCCCACAGATTTTATCTCAGCTCCCAACCCTCTGACCAGATCTGGTATCTCATTTCCCTATACGAGGCATTCCTGTAGAATGTGTCCAAGATTTGGCCCCCTGTTCCATGTATGCATTCATCAGTGTGTGACATCTTCAGTCGGTAGAGATCTTCTAGTAGTCTGAAGTGACCAGCTCTCAGGCGAAAAAAGTAGTTTGTTGGTTTCTTCTGAGTTGGTGAATTGGGTCTGGTGTGTTGCTTATGTTTCTGTCTTCTCTGCATTGTTGTATATACTGATTTCTGATAGTGTTCTTGATCTCTCTGAATGGTACTCGATGATTAAATTGTGCCTTTTTACTGCCCTATTTTGCTAGATCGTCGGCTTTCTCGTTTCCTGTGACTGCAGTAGGAGGCTAGCTATTGGAGCGTTATTATTGAGGACCTCTTGGGTTTTCCTCTTTCAAATAAAGGTAAGTTTCACTTCTTATGTAGGCTTCTGTCTGTGCTCTCGGCTTGACAGGCGCTGGAGAAACCGGTGTTTTCCCCTACATTCCGAAAATGTGGGATTTGGGGTCACAATGTGAACCAAGTCTCGTATACTGTCACTATTGTCTTCAAAATCGTTTCTGATTGATGCCTTTTACGCAAAGTCGATAGCAGTTCACCCCCATTTGCGTCCGCTCACGTGTCAATAAACGTGTCCAATTTGTGGTGCACAATTTTTATAACCGTTGTTTTATCAAGTTTGACTAAACTTGCTATCGTTGTGCTTGTTTTAGTAGCGTATATTTTTAAATTCTGGTCAATTTCTTCTTCTTGTTCGGCGTTTGTCCTGAAACGGACGTTGTGGTGTTGAATCGTAGTTTGCATCGAGGTTGCAATAACTGCCCAATTCGGTCCGACACATCCAGTTTCTGCTGGCTTATTCGGAACTGTGTTTTCCTTCCAAATGTGATCCCTATTCTCATAACCAAACTACACTTGAGCAGCCTTTTTCCAGGGCCGTCGCTTGGAGACGGGATAAGATCTTGACCAGCCTTGGTTCGCTGACCCTGATGCAAGCAGCCAGCTATGAATTATTGGATGATGTCATTTCGTTAACTGCGCTTAATTTTCGGCAGCCTAACATAATTTGATCCTTATGTTTTCCTGATGTTAGTCTGATTTCCCCCTCCCAACAATAAATTTGTATGTGCTTTTCAGTTAAGAAAGTGAAGACAGAAACTAAGAGGATTAATAATTTAGCCTCACAAAGTAAACCAGAACGTACAATGAAAGTTTTTACACTTCATCCCCAAATGCATTTTCAAACTGAAATATTTATATTTTGTTCTTTAATTCACAGAGGTCAGGGATGTATTTGCTGAGATGACTATGGCAGGACAAAATGGCAAGAATTATATTCCTCTTCTTTAAATAGACAGTTGAAATAATTGGCTTACATATTTATTTATATTAATTTGACGTTTCAAGTTGCTAAAGATATATAAAAGTGCAATATTCTCAAATATATGCTGCTAAGACAGCACAAAGTGACAAGTTCGCGAATGTGTGCTGATAAAATCAGTATAAACTGACAATATCTTTTATGAACGCTATTAAAACCAACACAACGGGACAAGTTCGTGGATGTATGCTACTAACACCAGCACAAAGTGATAAGTTCTTGGATGTATGCTACTAACACCAGCACAAAGTGACAAGTTCTTGGATGTATGTCACCAAAACCAACACAAAGTGACAAGTTCTTGGATGTATGCCACCAAAACCAACTCAAAGTAGCAAGTCCCTTGATGTATGCTGCTATAACCAGCACACAGTGGCAAGTCCCTCGATGTATGCTGCTAAAACCAGTACAAATTTACACTTTCCTTATTTTATGCTGCTTAAAAACTCTCAAAGTGACAAGTTTCTGTGTGTGTCCCATCCAATAAATTACAAACTGGCAACTTTATGAAAGCTGTTTAGTTTAATATCGACAGCTAAGTATCAATATGTTTGCCGGTAAAAATAACACATAGCACCCGAATTAGTACCTTCAACGTTGTCAAAGAATGGCGAACTTCTTTCCCTACCTGTTCCATTAGCTATAATATTTCAGACAAGCCAGATTTTTGTAAAGTACACAAACAAACAAGTATACCCCTAAATATGTATCGTGAAATTAAAGATATCTTCCGGTGCGGGCTTCATTTTTGACCTGTGCAAGTAGAATTATAGAAATATATAAAACAGCGACTCTTGTCAGGATTGTAGCATTCCTACGTCTTGAAATTGATGACACGGCTTTGATTCGTGGACACGGCATTGTTTAATGGACACGTTCTTAGTATTATTCGTCGTGTATCACATTAACGATTTGGATACACATACAAGTTTGTGAATGTAATGTTTTTACAAGTAACACAAATACTCGAAGAGCATTTAATAACGATGTCTGCAAGAAAGTCCTCATTCATGATCAAAGACATACTCGGAGACTCCGCGCCAGATTCTATTATTCCAAAGGGGTATACAGTACATGAAAAGAACTATTTGGTTTCTCCGAATACTGTAAAGGACCCCTCCCCTGAACCGACAGTGTCTCCCCAGTCGATATCATCAGGACAGAAGCACGAGCAGTTTGTACCAGCTCATACAGTGTTCAGAGGCGGAACCCTGCACTTCCCCATGCTCCCGTACGCCGCCCATATCTCACATCCGTACATGGGGTTTTCAGCGTTAGCGTCATCCTATCTTCATCGAGGTAAGTTAATTTACTTCATATTGTCATGTTCTCTATATTGTCATACTCTACATATTGTCATACTCTACATATTGTCATGTTTTCTATATTGTCATGTTCTCTATATTGTCATGTTCTCTATATTGTCATACTCTACATATTGTCATGTTCTCTATATTGTCATACTCTACATATTGTCATGTTCTCTATATTGTCATACTCTACATATTGTCATGTTCTCTATATTGTCATGTTCTCTATATTGTCATGTTCTCTATATTGTCATACTCTACATATTGTCATGTTCTCTATATTGTCATACTCTACATATTGTCATGTTCTCTATATTGTCATACTCTACATATTGTCATATTCTCTATATTGTCATACTCTACATATTGGCATACTCTACATATTGTCATGTTCTCTATATTGTCATACTCTACATATTGTCATACTCTACATATTGGCATGTTCTCTATATTGTCACACTCTACATATTGTTTTTCTCTCCATACTGGCATGCTCTCCATATTGTCATACTCTCTATATCGTCACACCATACATATTGTCATGTTCTCCATATTGTCCTACTCTACATATTGTCATGCTCTCCATATTGTCATACTCTACATATTGTCATGCTCTCCATATTGTCATACTAAACATATTGTCATTATATATTGGCATGCTCTCCATATTGTCATGCTCTACATATTGTCATGCTCTCCATATTGTCATGCTCTCCATATTTTCATCAAATATTGTCATTTTCTCTATATTGTCATACTCTACATAATGTCATACTCTATGGTGCATGATTTGTATTATCATTGCGATCAGAAATAGCAAATATAAAGAGCTCAAGCATAAACAGCTTTACAGAAAATGAGCAATGTCAAGCAAGGATAAAGCTGCTCTTGAAAAAAGCGATTACCCGTTTGTATAAGACAAATAAAAGTAAGTAGCATGTCCCTACGATTCGGTAAAACATCAAAAATCTGTGGAGAATCATAAAGGAAATGGGGTTTTCTTTGCATATTATTCATCTCATTGAAACATTATATCAAGATCAACAAGCCGCTGTCCGTGTATCTGAGCAAACATCAGATTGGTTTGCAGTACAAGAGGGAGTCCGACAGGGATGTATCCTCTCACTTAACTGTACAACATATATAGGCAATGTATAATGAGAAATGTTCGAGAAGACGAGAACATTGAATGTTTTGACCCAATTACGATTGGTGGGTACGAGATTCCAGAGCTACGATACGCAGACGATACAGTGATACTATCAAGAAGTGCAGGAGTGCTAGAGCAGCTAATTTCAGCCGTAAGTGGACACAGTAAAGATCAAAACCTGTTCATAAACATAAATAAAACAAAGATAATGACCACCGACAAAACACAATGTCAGCAAAAGTTTACAGTGGGTGGTGAGGAAATAGAGGAAGGGGTAGACCAAGAAAACGATGGCACCAAGATATTCAGGAATGCCTGAGTATGACTGTGGCGGAGGCTGGAGTTTTGGCAAGGGGACGAGTTTCTTTCTTTCAGACAGACTGATATGGGAGCGACGTTCTACAAAGGACATGATACATGATGATGATGAGTATGTCCCTTACAGAACGTCGCTTCTTACAGCCACCAAGCTATTGGCTGTTTATATTTATTGACAAGTACAGTAAGCTGCCATTACTTTCCGTACGTGGAGGAGCGACAACAACATATGTATGCCAAACTGAACTCCATTTGGGGATCAAGATGCTGAGCAGCACATGAGCTGCAGTGGTTAACGACCCATAGGTGACTGCTAGCGTCAGGGAAAGCGAACCATAGCTGCCAAGACCCACGCAGTGATCCTGGATAACAGCTGCAGCAGGGCAGACTGGCTAAGGAGAATGGATCGAAGAAGGAATGCTAACCCGGTACTCAAAAAATGCTTGCTGATGTCGGATGTGTTGGACCGAAAGGTGCAAATATCGCAGCCAAGCTGTAAACTACGACACAACGCATTCCGTTTTCTGGACTACATTATGCTATTTAAGCCCTTTCAGGGTTTGGTAGTGGGAGATTGAGGCCGAACGAAGAAGAAGAAGAAGAAGAAGAAGAAGAAGAAGAAGAAGAAGAAGAAGAAGAAGGAGAAGAACCCCAGCCTGCCTACTCTCTTTCCATCTCCTCACTCTTTGGTTCATATACATGGATTGGTTGTATAAGGAACAAATAGTTCATCGTGTCAGTTTTTGCCGGCAAACAATATACTTCGTGAAATTATGTAATCATATTCCCATATCTCGTGAAGAGAATGACATAGCCACTTGAAACAACTTTGATCTAGAAATCGGCTAATGAATGGTCACTGGAAATTTCAGCTCCACATCAGTCCCCAGTTCCGGAACTACATTTTCAGTTCCAATGCTTGAAAACATTTGGGGTCAAGAGCCTGAGAAGTGCATCAGCTGCAGCGGTCAGCGGTCAGCGGTCATCGACTTAAAGCTGGCTGCTAGCGTGAGGGACAGAGACACAGAGTTGCCAAGACCCTTCTACATCTCCACGCGGGGTCCTAGGCTGGAGGCCGCAACAGGGCAGACTGGCTTAGGAGAAGGGATCGAAGAGGGAAGGCTAACCCAGTACCGAAAAATGCCACCTGAAGCCGGTGTCGGACCGAAAGGTGCAAATGTAGCAGTCAAGCTGGAAACTACGACACAGCGCATGCCACTCTCTGGACAAGATCCTGTCACTTGCAAAGACTTTTTCGTGTTTTGGTAGCGGGAGTTTAAGAACGAACGAAGAGGAAGAAGAAGAAGAAGAAGAAGAAGAAGAAGAAGAAGAAGAAGAAGAAGAAGAAGAAGAAGAAGTGGCAACGTCGACAGCCTCAGGATGACCGCTGCTTTTTTCGAAAAAATACAGGTTTACATCTGACAGCGTACGAAGAAGAAGAAGAAGAAGAAGAAGAAGAAGAAGAAGAAGAAGAAGAAGAAGAAGACGAAGAAGAAGACGAAGACGAAGACGATGTAGAAGAAGAAGAAGAAGAAGAAGAAGAAGAAGAAGAAGAAAAAGAAGAAGAAGAAGAAGAAGAAGAAGAAGAAGAAGACAAAGATGAAAACTAAGAAAACGAAGAAGACAAAGAAGACAAAGAAGAAGAAGAAGAAGAAGAAGAAGAAGAAGAAGAAGAAGAAGAAGAAGAAGAAGATGAAGAAGAAGAAGAAGAAGAAGAAGAAGATGAAGAAGAAGAAGAAGAAGAAGAAGAAGAAGAAGAAGAAGAAGAAGACGAAGAAGAAGACGAAGAAGAAGAAGAAGAGCTAAAGCTAAGAGGAAAAGGCCTCTCAAGAAACGAAAGCCTCGGATTTCGAATCACAAAAGCGACTTCTAGTATTAAGGAAGGTGAGATTATAGTCTGGTCATATCGGAGTTTGACGAAAAACACTGAGATTCCTTGCACACGCTGTACAGGTAAAACAACCCTTGGCAGTTTAAAATCGATAAGAGTAGGCTGTAATCCACTGTAATGTTATTTCCCAACACACAAGCCACCTTTTCCAGGCATAGTACGCCAGGATGTAGACACTGTAAAATTGAGAACGTTCTACGGATAACCTTTAGCTACCTGGCAGGAGACATAACCTTCCTGTTTGAGTATCATGAATTCAATTACTTCAAGTATTTCAAGTATTTCAAGTATTTCAAGTATTTCAAGTATTTCAAGAACATTGATTTCACAATAACAGCTTTCCAGTAAGTGAAATATAAAATAAAAGGGCTCTACGTATTAACTCACATATGTGACACATTTCGGTACAAATCAATCATTACATATTAACACATCGATACAACTTAATTATTACATATTTTACATATCGATACAAATCAGTTATTACATATTTTACACGTCGATAAAAATCGATCATTACATAGTTTACACATTGATACAAATCAATCATGGCATTTCACACACATCGGTACAAATCCATCATAACATATCTCACACATCGGTACAAATCCATCAAACATATTACACACATCAGTACACATCCGTCATATCGCACGCATCGGTACAAATCCATCATAACATATCACACACATCGGTACAAATCCATTATATCGCACACATCGATACAAATCCATCATAACATATCACACACATCGGTACAAATCCACCATAACATATCACACACATCGGTACAAATCCATCACAACATATCACACACATCGGTACAAATCCATCACAACATATCACACACTTCGGTACAAATCCATCACAACATATCACACACATCGGTACAAATCCATCACAACATATCACACACTTCGGTACAAATCCATCACAACATATCACACACATCGGTACAAATCCATCACAACATATCACACACTTCGGTACAAATCCATCACAACATATCACACACATCGGTACAAATCCATCACAACATATCACACACATCGGTACAAATCCATCACAACATATCACACACATCGGTACAAATCACTCAGTACGTAATAATAATAATAATAATAATAATAATAATAATAATAATAATAATAATAATTCGTCCATGGTCGTAGATGAGGACCACCAACATCATCACATGTCATAATGCAATATAGAGTATGTGTGTGCGCTCGTGACTGATCAAGCCAATTCGAGTCTGGAAAAGTCTATGGCACGACTGGCAAACAAACGTAATCAGCAGTTGTCTCTGAAATTTTCTCGTTTTTTTAACTTCCTGATTTCACGTCTATCCTGAGCTGCCTGGCTACGGAGACCCTCGCTGAGTTCAATGCCGTCTGTAACCGTCCTATTCCATGTTGAGCGACTGTGAGCCAAGTTCTCCCAGGTGTTAATGTCTTTTTGACAGCACTTAAGGGACTCTTTCAAACTGTCCTTGAAACGATTTTTATAAATTCCTTGTGATTGTAATAGACCCCCTTACAACCGACATAAAATTTGAATGCAGGCCTTTCAGCGTTTAAAGAATCCTGAGTCATTTGTTCGTAATGCGGTTAAAGTGACAATAGTTGTGTTTTTTTTCCCAATTGAAATTGCGACCCCATCACAACTTTGCTGGTTGTCTGTGTCGACATTCAGTGGATGATATTATTGTTACTGAGTCACCATCCGAGGTGTCTCTGGAGGACTGGACTTCCGTGGACCAAGACAGGATCCGCTGGAGACGAAGTTGGAACCCGCAGTTGCGCTGATGAACGGGTCATCAAGATGAAGATCAAGAAGCGTCAACATGTAAACGATATAGAAAGACAGATAGGAATGGCTACTGGAAAACGTTCACATAATTTTAGAGCAGAGGCAGTGGCTTTGAAAATTGCAGCAGAAACTCGAATGTCATGAAAATACAGAGCGAGGTTAGTGCTACTCTTCACAGATGCTCTATTGGTGGTTGCGTCGATGGGAAGTCTGTGAAATTCAGACTAAAAGAAACTAGAAATGATACTCTATTTAGCATCAAGAGGCTGAGCAGCGCATGAGCTGCAGTGGTCAGCGACCCATAGCTGACTGCTAGCGTCAGGGCCAGCGAACCAGAGCTGCCAAGACCCTTCTACACCTCCACGAGGTGATCCTGGATAACAGGCTTAGGAGAAGGGATCGAAGAGAGAATGTTAACCCTGTACTCAAAAAATGCTTGCTGAAGTCGGATGGGTTGTACCGAAAGGTGCAAACATCGCAGTCAAGCTGTAAAATTCAACACAACGCATTCCGTTCTCTGGACTACATTCTGCTACTTAAGCCCTTTCATGGTTTGGTAGCGGGAGATCGAGAACGAACGAAGCCAAGCCAAGCCATACTCTATACAATATGTCACCGATTCAAGAGAGTTGTGATACAGTGGATTCCATCTCATTGTAATATTGTTGGCAATGAAGAGGCTGACGAACTGTCAACAATGGGAAGCTACCTCAATCTGATCTAGGTATAACTTATAAAGAGGCCAAGAGGTTTACCAGGCGTAAATACAGGAACTAGTGGCAACAGAGCACGCAGGTCATCAACAAAATTCTTTTTTCACTTCTTCTCAGTTCGTTCTCAAATTCCCGCAACCAAGTTCTGCAAGCATCAGGATATAGTCTGGAGAACGGAATGCGTTGTGTCTTATTTTTCAGCTTCACTGCAATATTTGCACTTTTTGATCAGGCACATCCGACTTCAGCAAGGCACTTTTGGATATCGAGTTAGCCTTCGCCCTTCGATCGTTACACCTTAGCCAGTCTGCCTTGTTGCAACCTGTTATCCAGGATTACCACGTGGAGGTGAAGAAGGATCTTGCCGTTAGCCTTCAGCATGTGGGTCGCTACAGCTCATGCACTGCTCAACATCTTGACCCAATCAACCAGATGACACATTTAACCAGCTCAACAGAGATGAGCAGGTAGCAATCTTTAGACTCTGCAACGGCCACAACAGACTGAGATACCATCCGTTCAACAAACTAAGAATAGGACATTCAGATGTATGTGTCTGCGGCACGGACAAAATGACTGCTGACCATCTGCTGCAAATATGACCAAAATATGAGGAACAGAGGTGCAGGTGTGGCCATCACCAATATTATTCATGGAATAGCTCTATGAAGATAACAATAGCCTCAAGTTAACCACTGCCTTCTTTATATATATATATATATTAAAGTTGACGCGTGAAAGCGTAAGAAGAAGAAGAAGAAGAAGAAGAAGAAGAAAAAGAAAAAGAAGAAAAAAGAAGGAAGAAAAAAAAAAGAAGAAAAAGGATTTTTTTCGTTCGCTTTATTTCTCTACTCCGCAAGGCTATGTGCGTTGCCCTATGTTTTTATTTTGCGCCTTTTGACCCAGTGCATCCGACTTCGGCATGCATTTATGTAAGGGTCTGCTTCCTCCGGCATTTTCTAAGGGTTTGCTTCCACGGGGTAACGGCCGGTGCTGTGATGAGGAGCGGACCCAGCACCTTCTGGTTGTGAGCCGTGTCACTCAACCACTTGCCCACGCCTTGCAGAAAACAAAGAGGAAGAAGAAAAAGAAAAGGAATAGAAAGAAGAAGAATTAACACGTACGTTTCTATAAGAGTATAATTACAACAAGGCTAGGGACCGGTGGTACTGTGGATGTATAATGTACAAAAACAAAAGTGAAAAAAATCATAAATGTTTATGTCCAGAGAATACCACATTCAGACCACATACCTTCATCAATAGGGAAAAAAGGAAATGAAAAAAATGTAAAAGTTTATTAAAGTTGAGTTTAATGAATATTTTAAAATGGGTATGGTCAGATACCGCACCGAGACGAGAACACAAACAAAACCTACGTTACGACCGATAGGTCGTCATCAGGGACAACAAATAACAACAATACTGAACGAACAAATCAACATATATGGGAAAAAGATACCTTCACCAACAAGTGTTTTCGTCGCATACGTCGTGTTAGATGGCCAGAATTAATAACAAACTCAGATCTGTTGGATAGAACATGGCAATATTAGGTATAGCAAGAAATTGAGGAGAGAAGGTGTGGATAGATAGTACTGCCCTCTCAGAAATAAGTCGGAAAGTTGATCTGAACCCAGAGAGAGAGAGAGAGAGAGAGAAAGAGAGAGAGGGGGGGGGGAAGGAGGAGAGAGAGGTGAGTAGGTATATCACGAATCAGCCGAGGAAGAATTTCGAATGCGTAGTTTGTTCAGTTGAGGTCTCGCTGACACACCCCAAGAGGCCGGTACAGAATAACAGTAGAATAACATGCTGCGGTCCTATGTTACGATTCAGATGGACAGATGATCATATTGATGATAATATTGATGATAATATTGATGATAATATTGATGATAATGATGATGATAATATTGATGATAATGATGATGATAATATTGATGATAATGATGATGATAATATTGATGATAATATTGATGTAACTGATGATGATGCAATCTTCGTTTCTCGCAGTACTTTTGGTGATATCAGTACCTATGTTATTTAAAAAGTCCGCTTCTTGACCTGAACTCTTGCACTGTGGGACCTTGCTTTATATGGAGCAAAAGGTGGACAATAAAATATAATAGTAAAAATAGTAATAACGATAATAATGGTGATAAAAGTAATAATAAAAGTAATAATAATAGTAATAATAAAAATAATGGTAATAATAGTAATAATAATAATAATGATAATAATCAGCTTAACCGAGCAAGACTAATTTCGTCAATCGTCTGTGATCACAATTGATGGCCGAGGTCCGTGAGACGTATAGGTCTGATTAGCAGTGGTTGACTGTTGCAATTAGACCCCGATGGGGATCAAGATGCTGAGCAGCGCATGAGCTGCAGTGGTCAGCGACCCATAGCTGACTGCTAGCGTCAGGGCCAGCGAACCATAGCTGCCAAGACCCTTCTACACCTCCACGCGGTGATCCTGGATAACAGGCTGCAGCAGGGGCAGACTGGCTAAGGAGAAGAGATCGAAGAGGGAATGCTAACCCGGTACTCAAAAAATGCATGCTGAAGTCGGATGTGTTGGACCGAAAGGTGCAAATATCGCAGTCAAGCTGTAAACTACGACACAACGCATTCCGTTCTCTGGACTACATTCTGCTACTTAAGCCCTTTCAGGGTTTGGTAGCGGGAGATTGAGAACGAACGAAGAAGAAGAAGAAGAAGAAGAAGAAGAAGAAGACCCCTGAGGACTCCTCCACGAATGACAAGGTCTTTTTCTACCCTTTAATTCGACGGCAAGGTGCATGATCTGGCCGTCTGGGACATCCTTGGGGGAGCGGGTAATATTGACCGAAGATTGAGAGTCAGCGACGGTCCATCAAAGAGACAATACTCGCAAGATAGTTTTGTAAGACGATCTAAATATTGGTAACCCTGCAATACCATTGTATTCCACGTACGCGCATCTGACTGCACGTATGGAAGGCTTCAAGACACTTCTGATCTCTTTGCCAGACCGTTCAATCTTCGAAGCCATAGAATTGGATTGGAATGACGCAAGAAATGTAAATGCGCAGTAGTGTCAGTTGCAGTGAAGAGACGTTTGAGCACACGGTGAATCTTGAATCGTATTTGGAATAATAAAAAAATAGCACATCGTAACTTACAAATATTTTTGTTAAGGCTTGGCTTGGCTTTGCTTTGTTCGTTCTCAATCTCCCGCTACTAAACTGTGAAAGGGCTTAAGTAGCCGAATGTACTCCAGAGAACAGAATGTGTTGTGTCGTAGTTTACAGCTTGACTGCGATATTTGCACCTTTCGTCCAACACATCCTACTTTAGCAAGCATTTTTTGAGTACCGGGTTAGCATTCCCTCTTCGATCCTTTCTCCTTAGCCAGTCTGCCCTGCTGCAGCCTGTTATCTAGGATCAACGCGTGGAGGTGTAGAAGGGTCTTGGCAGCTATGGTTCGCTAACCGCTGCAGCTCATGCGCTGCTCAGCATCTTGATCCCATATTTTGTTATAGACTACTAAAGAAGAGTGTGCACATGGCCAGTAACATCATAATGTAAACAATTGCTTTAGTAACTGCAGTTGTAAATGTTCAAAATAAACTGCAACAGGTACAGAGTTTCTTCCAAGTCATATAATAACGGAAGCAGACAGCTGTGAAAAGAAATAAGAAAGAAAACAGGTATGGTCAAGATGGCATTCATCAACATGCGACATAAACTGAAATCTAAACAGATAAACTATACATTGAAAATGAGAATTGTCAGGTGTTATGTATACTCGTCACTACTTTATGGCGCAGAAACATAGACACTGAATAGCAAGTTGGAAAATATTACTGAAGTCTTCGAAATGGGGGTATATGGAAGATTGGGTCGCATTTCTTAGATAGAGAAGAAAACAAACATGGCGGTATTGACAGAACATGCAAAGACTCGTTTAGAGTTTATAATTGTTTGTTGGGCATATTCCTAAACACATTCTCTACCGCCAACTGACGGGTGGTAAGAGTAAAGTCGGGAGACCGCAGTTGAGATTCAGGGATGTACGCAAGTGTGGCGTGAAATCACTGGATATAGATTTTCAAACATAGGAAGACGAAGCGTTGACCGCGCCAAATTGATCCAGCTTAAATTGGTCCAAGAGAGACATAAAATCACTGGAAATAGATTCAAAATCCTGGGAAGACAATGCTTTTGACCGTATCAAATAGAAAAGTTGCACGGGCTAGATCTTAACTTGGTCGAAGACAAGACTATTATAATAAGGAGAGAAGAAAAATAAACGTGAAAAAGAATGTTAAAATATTGCCCCAAGGATGCATCATCCCATATTCAGTAATGACTGAATGAGACTATTCTGTTTAATGAAGACTTTTATCTCGTTTTCGGGGAAGCGAGCTTCCTTCAACCACATACTCAGTCCTTCTGGTTCTATCATGACGTATTTGCGTTCTTCGTGTTGTTGGCAGCCAACCTGGGATAAACTGGGACTAACTGATTTAAAAAAATGTTATTGTTAAATACATTTTCCCTTAAAAAATGTCGAACATACGCAGAGTCAAACCTTTAAACCAATCTTTTAAAACAAACTAATTTCGTAGTGCTTAACCTTCGCAAAACTCAT
The DNA here is from genome assembly GCA_036924085.1 of Ariolimax columbianus. Taxonomy (NCBI): domain Eukaryota; kingdom Metazoa; phylum Mollusca; class Gastropoda; order Stylommatophora; family Arionidae; genus Ariolimax; species Ariolimax columbianus. Next base: position 30,312,380 of record JAVGWX010000019.1, read on the forward strand.
AATCGCTAAAGAATAAAATATCCCCGCAATTTAGCTCGAATGGTTATTTTCGTTCATCGTTTTCTTGCGTTCAAATCTACACATACCAGCGTTTATTTTTCAACGATCAGCTAGTCGATAAGTTAATGTTATAGACGCCGGTAAACTGTAATTGTCGGGGAAATGGTGATCCTTTGTAAACAAACTTACCCCTCGTTACAGATCTTCTCGCTTTTAGCTCCAAACCCTGGCAACTATCGAAACATGCGTTTAGCATTCTTTGCTCTGTTTTCCAAATAAAAACAGAGCATCACCTATATATTCCAACATCTAAGATAGCGCGGTTTGCTTCGGGGCAGGCTAGAAATGAGAGTTAATCATTTCCATTATTATTTGACAACGTAAACGTGGTAAATATTTTCAGAAACAGGAAAACGATGTTCTGCTTTCATTGTCATGTTATTGCCTTTATATTCTACCTTACTGGAGTGTGTACAACTGTGCGTTGTCCTAACAACGAAAGTAAATAAAAAAAACTAAATGACAAGAACAAGCTGGGCGTAAACGATGCTTAGAAGCCAGACCAAGGCCTGTCAGTTCCGTAACAAGGATCAGTTCAGGATTCTTCTAAGTCAGAAATAATAACCTAGGTTTGTTTCGTTTCTTTATGTCTCTAAAAATGGGAGTTTTCACGTGTACAATAATTGTTTATTCTAGTTTATTTTAAGTACATGTTTTTGGAGTGTTTCCTTGTGTTTTCTGTTGTTGTAGCTTTGCGTGCAGATTTGTTCAATGTCGACCATGTTTTTTTTCTTTTTACGGGGCACATTGCATTTTCTTTTATACAAAACGCGACTTAATAAGGTGAAACTGGGCCATGTTGTCTGTACTGCAATGCTAGTCTTCTTAATAAGCTCTTGTATATGGGGATCACATTTACAGTCCCCATCGTGCTGCTGTAACAAAGCTTGTTTCCAGGTGCACAGCGTGGACGACGTTTGGGTCTTGATCTGTATGTTTCGTAACTTAACTTCTTTATATTGGTTTAGAAGACTCTGCAGAGTCTGTATACAAACAGCTTTATTTACTCCACTTGATCTAAAAACTATGCGCATCCAATCTATTCTTGAATGTATTAATTGGCCTTGCCTTCGGTATTTCCTGTGGTAATGCATTCCAAGCATTCACCCCTTCCTGGCTAAACAAATATTTCTTAGTATCTAATACGGAACCTTCTTTAATTAATGTGTAGCTATTCCCTATTGTTCTTGTAGACAGCTGTACTTTAAAAACTATATTCTTTCCCTTGATTATCTTATACACCTGTATTAAGTCACTTCAAATTCTTCTCTTTTCAAGATACTGTACTATGTCTGGAATCCCCTTATCAGCTTTGTCGCTCTTCTTTGTTTCCTTCCCAGCCTGTTTATATCCTCTCAACGATACGGACTCCACACCTGTACACAATACTCCAATCTAGGTGTAATACAGTTAATACAGTTTGACTATCACTTCCTTGCTCCTATGTTTAATATTTCTTTTTATCATACCTAACATTACATTTGCCCTTTTCACTGCTACCTGAACTTGCTCACTCACCTTACCTGTATGATTTATTATTACGCCTAGATCTCTTTCCTTTTGTATCTTCCTAATATTGTCCATTCCCATTCTGGAAGTATGCCCGATATTGGATCTACCCATGTAGATGATGGTACGTTTATCTACTTTAAACTATATTTGCCAACTCTCAGACCATTCTCGAATTGTATCTAAAGCCGACCTCTACCCCTGCTTTAGATAAGACACTTCTACATAGTTTTGTGTCATCCGCGAATTTTGCAATCATAAATCCGATATCATCGTCCAAATCGCTTTTACATATCAAGTACAAAATTGGTCCCAAAACCGATCCCTGTGGCACTTCACACCACTCACAGTTCTTCTTGCGAGGCGTGTTCAAATTAAATTGGACCTAACTGCACCAAGTGAACATACCTACGATGCGAATGATGACGTCACATTTGATGTGAACAGCCCATACCAACCGTCGAGTTTGCAAAATGTCATTATCCTTCAACTAATAGTTTCCTCAGCAGACCGTTGAAAACATGGTAGCTGTTCAACGGAATCTGTCCCGAGTGGATCAGCGAGAGGTGATTCTGTTTCAAAAAGCTGAAGGATGTCAACCAGTTGACATTCATCGTAGAATGCAGGCAGTGTATGGTGACAAAAGTGTATAGAAGACAACAGTGAAGAACTGGACAACGATGTCTAAAGAAGGACGTGAGTTAATGAAAGATCTTCTGAGACCAGGTTAGTCGCATATTGTTGTCTCAGAAGATGTCATCGCCAAAATTGATGCAACAATTCGGGTGGACCGTCGACGGAGATTGCGTTCTCAACACTGCCTGCATTCTGCGATGAATGTCAACTGGTCGACATCCTTCAGCTGTTAGAAACAGAATCACCGTTTACTGATCAACTCTGGACGGATTCCGTATCACATCCGTCATATTTTCAACGGTCTGCTGAGGAAACTATGAGTTGGAGGATAATGAAATTTTGTAAACTTGACGTTTAGTATGTGCTGTTATTATCAGAAGTGACGTTATCATGTGCATCGTTCGTATGTTCACTTGCTACAGTTTGGTCAGGTTGCATTTGAACACGCCTCGTATTTATGCTCACTCTCTCCCTTGTTCCCGTTTACCCCCTGTCTCTCCATTTGGCAACTTCCCCACCTATTCCATGTGATTTTAACTTCCTAAACAATCTTTGATGAGGTACTCTATCAAAAGCCTTTGCAAAATCAATATAATTAACATCCATAGGATCCCCTCTATCTGTCATTGTGGTAACCTCTAATAATAGTAATTCTAATAGATTTGTTAAGCACAACCTCCCTTAGTAAACCTATGCTGACTATTTTTGATTAGATTAAATTTGCGTTACAATGTTTTCTTTTACTATTTACTCTAACAATTTACAGACTATGCTCGTTAAACTCACCAGTCTATAATTTCTGAAATCAGATTGTTTTGTCCTTTTTGAAGGCGATTACGCCGGCATCTTTATAATCCCATGGAACAATCCCCTTCGTAGGTGATTGAGAACATAAAATAGCCAATGGTTATCACTTGACCCTGGTGTCAGTCGCCACACTCTTCCGTGTTAGTGAATTATCATCATCAGCATCATTTACCATGCCGATTGGCTAAAGGAACAAGCATGTTCTCATCTCCATATGATGAAGTTAATTAGTTAATTATCAGTCCCCTTGTATCATAATGAGCGTCGTGGGGAGCCGATGTCGCCTCTCGTGGATCAAAAAGGACATCAACATGTGTCGCTAGAAAATCGCCATTACGATGTTTATCCACTTTCCTCTTGGTCGTCTTCTCGATCGAAAGCCGGACCCTAGGGAGCTGTAAGTTCGCAGGTTAGAATTCTCATAAGAAGACCCAACCATGCTAGAAAAGATACAAAGAAGAGCTACACAACTAATTGTGAGATTAAAGAATTATAGTTGTGTGGAAAGACTCAGAAAAAACTGTGCTGCAGTGGTTAGAAAAGAGAATAATTCGACGTGACGTAATACAGGTTTAAAAATCAGTCAGTGTAAAGGATAAATGGGATCAAGATCAGCCAGGTCAGGTTAGGTCAGGTCAGGTCAGGTCATCCCGTAACCGGTGAAGTCGTTAGGGCACACATGAAGACATCTTCACAAACCCATGACACACTCCTTTCTGTCAGCAGTCGCTCACCGTGCCTCCTCCGGTCGGAAATTTATCCATTCTTGTATGTTGTCCTCCCTTCTCTTTTTGGGACGACCTCATCGTCATCTGCTATGCACCTTTCCGAGCAGGATCGTATTTGCAAGACCGTTTGATGTCGATATGTGCCAGTACCAACCGAGTTTCCTTCTTTTGATAGTTGCCAAGAGGTATTCATAAGCCCTATTGCTGTTGTAATTCTATCTCGTATTTCCTCATTTGTAACTCGATCTTTGTACGTATATTTTAGAAGTCTTCGGAAACATCTCATCTCCAAGGGATGTATCCTTCGCTTGCAGGTCAGCTGTAATTTTCCATGTCTCACAAGCATAGAGGGATATTGACATGATTAATGATTAATGTACGCATTAATCTGATTTTCGTGCATATGTTGCCAGATTTTGTTAAGCCGTGCAAGCGTCGCCATTGTATGTACTTTTCTTGCTAACACATCACATTCCTTCGGTGGTACAGGGAAAATGACTGCTGAACATCTGCTGCAAAATTGCCCGACATACGAGGACCAGAGAAAGCACATATGGCCATCACCAGTGCCAACACTAGACAAGCTCCATGACAGTATCGACAGCCTCAGGATGACCGCTGCTTTCTTCGAACAAATTCAAGTTGACGTCTGACAGCGTACGAAGAAGAAGAAGAAGAAGAAGAAGAAGAAGAAGAAGAAGAAGAAGAAGAAGAAGAAGAAGAAGAAGAAGAAGAAGAAGAAGAAGAAGAAGAAGAAGAAGAAGAACCTTCATCACTGACAATCGAACTCAGATATTTAAAGCCGTCGACCACTTCGAGTTCCTGGCCCTTAGCTTTTATCCTACTGTTGAAGCCCTCGGCGTGTCTTTCCAGCGTTGATATCCATACCATAGCATGGGCAAGATACTGGGCAGTAAATGTTGCGGTATCGGTCAGGGACCCAAAGCTGACTGCTAGGTCGAAACCAATTACCTAGAGGTGCTAAGACCATTCTCCGCCTTTACGTGGTGATCCTGGATAACGAGCTCCAACAAGGCATACTGGCTCAGGAGGAGGAGGGATCGAAGAAGGAAGACAAACCCGGTACCCAGACTGGGTGAGGAGGAGGGATCGAAGAGGGAAGACAAACCCGGTACTCAGACTGGGTGAGGAGGAGGGATCGAAGAGGGAAGACAAACCCGGTACCCAGACTGGGTGAGGAAGAGGGATCGAAGAGGAAAGACAAACCCGGTACCCAGACTGGGTGAGGAGGGGGGATCGAAGAGGGAAGACAAACCCGGTACCCAAAAATGCCATGCTGAAGTTGGATGTGTCCAGCCGGAAGGGGCAAATATCGTAAGTCAAGCTGTAAACTACAACACAACGCATTCCGTTCTCTGGGCAGCATCCTGCTACTTGTTAAACCTTTTAGGGACTTGGTAGCGGAACTTTCAGAACGAACGACGACAAAGAAGAAGAAGGAGAGGCATAAAAGGAAGACGAGGAAGAAGAAGAAGAGGAAGAAGAAGAAGAAAAAGAAGAAGAAGATGAAGAAAAATGATAAATTAGACTATGCCAAGTTTTTCGAAGTACAACCGGCTACAAAAACTAGAGTGCATAGCTTCAAATTCTTTAAGGACAGGCCCAGATTAGATATTAGGAAATATTTTTTTGTGAGAGAGTGCTGAATGTTTGGAATTCATTACCACAGGATGTGGCGAAGGCAAGGCCAATTAATGCATTCAAAAATAGAAATAACTGCTCACAGTTATTTTTAGTATCGGTGCATTGGAATAATCTGGTTGTATACATATTCTCTATCGCTTTCTAAACCAGTATTATGAAATGTTAAGTTGAGGTAGAGATCTTGGTCTTCCTTGCCATGCACATAACTCTTGTTTGGCTCTAGTCGCACAGGGCTAGTAGAAACATGTTTCATTTCGCCCCAGTTAATCTCTGGCACTGCATTTTGCTACATTCCCTAATCATATTAAACGATGTACGTATTTAATCAACCATAGAAGCGGTTGTTCAACCCAATTTTTTTTGCACGATCAGATTACCACTGCGATTGGGACAACTACCTCATCAAAATCGATGGAAGACTACTAAACCACCTCAGAATCGCAGATGGCATCATCTTTACCACAGAGACGCCCGACAGAGATGCTGCGGTCCCTAAACATGGAAGGCAGAAAAGCAGGTCTAGCTTTACTCCTAGGGAAAACCAGAGCTGTGCGCAACCGTTTCGCAGATGCCAACCCCATACCCTTAGTGGAGCGCTCATAGAGGACGCTGACAAACATGTCTATCTGGGGAGGCCCCTCACCATGGAGAACAACATAAAACCTGAGATCGCCAGACAGAAACGGGCGGCCTGGGCAGCCTTCAACTCCATCATGACAGCAATAGACACCACAGAATACACAAGACTACGTGCGGACATCTTCGACTCGGTAGTCCTGCCAGCGCTCTGCTATGGTTGCGAAACCTGGTCTCTAACAAAAGCAGCAGAGAGCCAACTGAGAACAGCACACGCATCTCTTGAAAGACGCCTCGTGGGCATAACTCTCGGACAACAGCGGCAGAGCGAGCTACAGAATAGCGACATCCGGAGAATGTCACACATCAAGGATGTCCTAAAGTACGTCAACAATTCGAAACACCGCTGGGCAGTTCATATAGCTAGACGACAAGATGAAAGATGGAGTACTATAACCACCATGTGGTACCCGCGCGACAGAAAGAGACCTCAGGTACGGCCCCCAACTCGCTGGCGAGATTCACTAGACAAGCACAACATACACGACCCCACAACAAACAGACTACTGTCCCATTGGACGATACGCGCCCCGGACAGAAACGACTGGAACCTGAGTTGGAATTCGTTCAAGAGTGACCACCCCTTGACGAAGAACGGGTCGAACTAAGATTACCAGTCCCTTGCACATTCCTCTTTAGTTACCTTTTATGAAATGCACTCGAGATAATAATGGCCTAATTCTTTTCATCGACCGCTTCAAGAAACGAGTGCTTATATTATGCCAGTCTTTAGTGCGGTATTGTATAACTGTCGAGTACTGTCCTTCAATGTCATCATCTATTATCAGTCTTCATTCAGTGAGTATTACTGAACTGTCGAGTACTGTCCTTCTATGTCCTCCTCTGAACTATTTTCCTATCAGTTTTCCAATTGCCACAATGTACACCAACTGTATTCTTCTCAACGAATGCTCAAATGTCATAATTACTTTGTACTGAAGTGTGTAATATCATAATTGCTTTGTACTGAAGTGTGTAATATCATAATTGCTTTGTACTGAAGTGTGTAATATTATAATTACTTTTTACAGAAGTGTGTAAAATTATAATTGCTTTGTACTGAAGTATGTAATATTATAATTACTTTGTACTGAAGTGTGTAATATTATAATTGCTTTGTACTGAAGTGTGTAAAATTATAATTGCTTTGTACTGAAATATTGAAAATGTCATAATTACTTTGTACTGAAGTGTGTAATATGTAATAATTACTGTGTACTGAAGTGTGTAATATGTCATAATTACTTTGTACTGACATGTTGAAAATGTCATAATTACTTTGTACTGAAATGTGAAATATGTTATAATTATAATTACTTTGTACTACGATTGGTAGTAATTAATTATTGCTCTGTACTGAGGTGCGCATTACATACAAGATTGCTTTATACTGTGCATTTAATAAGTTACGATATCATTGTACTCAGGTGTGAAATGAGTCATGATTTACTGTTTTGAGATGTGAAATAAGTGACGATTGTTTTTTACTGTGGTTACAGTACGAAAAGAGTACTTCGTACTAAGTTGTATAATATGATTGGATTGCGTTGCACTAAGGTGTACACAATAGCACAATTGCTTTGTACTGAGGTGTATAATAAGGCACGATTGCTTTGTACTGAGGTGTATAATAAGGCATGATTGCTTTGTACTGAGGTGTTTAATGAGGCGCGATTGCTTTGTACTGAGATGTATAATGAGGCGCGATTGCTTTGTACTGAGATGTATAAGAACTCGATTGTTTTGCACTGAAGTGTGTAAAAGGACGCAATGGCACGATTACGTTGTACTGAGGTATATAATGAGGCACAATTGCTTTGTACTGAGGTGTAAAATTTAACTCGATTGCTCCATTGCTTTGGGATAAAATATATAATAACACTCCATGTGTGCAATAAGTGTTCTTCTCAGTTTGGCAACATAACTGACCGGGCGTACTCGGCTACGGAGAAACACAAGGAGAGTGTGGATGTTCGGTATCCGGCTATTTTCTTACAACATGACTTATCTAATCCCCAGCGTTGACAGATTATATAGTGCCTCATGGCCTCAGGTTCCTCCCGAAGTTCCATCTCTGGGGCCTGCACCAATTCATGCCACCTCTTGGTTCGTCCACTTTCAGGGTTTGTCTATACGTGCTGTGTTGATTTTAGGAAACTTTGTCTGAATTTGAGTCTTGTGCTCTGTAGCTGATGTCCAAACATTGGGTTCCTTGTGTCGTGCTCCTGTTTTTCTAGTTCGATTTCTGCTGCGACGCTTTTTCTAATCTCGGGTGGTCCTATGCCAATTATGGGATATATAATAAATAACTTTACTCACTGTTATTCCTTTAATATTATATTAACGTTCATTCCTCTATAATTGTATTTACCCATTTTTCCCTTGCGGTTATATTAACGTTTATTTCTATATAATTTTACTAACCCTAATTCCCTTGTGTTTATTATTAACGGATATTTCCCTGTATTTTACTGACTTTAATTCTTTGTAAATTGGTTGTTATTTGTTTATGCTTAAAATGTTTTTACACAAACACAAACAACAACGAAGCTACAACTTAGTAAACAACCCCAAATATATCTTCACTCTCGTTTTAAAAAGCAGAAATTTGATATAAAATACTCACGCATGTGCCAAAAATGTGCTATCAGGAATGGAAGGCAGCGAAACAAGAATAAAATAACTTTATGAAATTATGTATCTCAATTTTGCGTATGTCTGCAAGCTGAAACCATTCTACAAACAAATTATTAAACGCAGATAGCTAACGAAAACAAAAACAGACCGACAAATTTGTGGCAGTTCCTAAATAACAACAGCATTTGTGGACTCAACCAGCGATTTGATGGAAAAGCTCCCAGGATTTAGTTTCTTTTCTTACAAACCGAAAGACGTCGACAAGTTATTCATAAATTGCCTTGCTTTAATATCACATACAGGTCCCGCAACTGGAAAGGCTGTTCTACTAATGATGGCCCGTGCTGCTAGACCACCCTATCGTCCGACACAATCGCATAGAAGAGTTGCCAGATAGCATTATCTTGTGCCAACAGCGAAAAAAATTTGAGTATCCAAATTGAGATTTCGACGGTTTCAATTAAGCGCGTTGCATTACAAAGGTTACTGGTGTTTTGCGAGCTATAGAGAAAACGTAAATAATTATTTAACGCTTAATAAGATTACCAGCGCTTATTTATCTGTCAAGAGAAATCCGTCATTATTAACTCTGGTATTTTTTTAATGGGTGAAAAATGAAACTTCACCGTAAAAATTCGGAAATATAATCTGGCACAGGAACCCTAGCCTCGTTGTCGATAAGATGTTTTAATGGAGGGATGTGGCATTTTTCTACAGGTTAAGCATTGCCTGTACGTAAGACAGAGGATACTGAAAAAAGCAGTCTGCTAAAGAGAAGATTAGTGGCAGGAAACTCTGTAGGGAGCATTGCAACAGGGGGTAATCTGATCATCAGAAGTTCCTCCTGGTGAGACGTTTTTCTTATTTGTCGTTCTGGTTTCCAGGAAAAAGAGTTTCTATATCTTCTGTTCCATGTGTTGAGGGGGTATTGTTTCTAGAGCTTTCTTTTAACCATTTTTGAGACGAAGGTGCTCCAATTCTAGGATTTTCATAACCCAGTCATTCATACTGGTCAAACAACTTCTTCAGTGGCATTATTGGCGTGAAGGAAAGTTCCAGAAATATACCTTATGTATGATAAAGGAATATATATGTGATGAAGAAGGTATAAGCAAAGGAGAAGAAGGAAGAGAGAGTCAAGAAGAAAAGGAATAAGAAAATGATGAAGATTAATAATAATAACGAAGAGGAGCAGGAGGAAGAAGAAAATAATGAAGGAATAAGAAGGAAAAGATGAGGAAGGAGGAGGAGAGAAGACGAAAAGCAGAAGAACAAGAATGAGTAGATAAAGAAGAGAGAACTAGATATAAGTAAGTAGATAATGAGCTGAGATTTCTGTAAAATTCCACCAATGTATTATTCTATTCTTACACACAAATTTCCCTCCAAACTCTTCTCACAGGACTGTGGGTGGGTCGGCTCGGACCATGACGCCATACTGTTCACTTACAGTCGTCATTGTGTGCCAGAGCTGGCCTTTGACCCCCCCCCCCCCCCCTGATTGCTAGATAGTAGCCATACGAATGTCAACAATATTTCAGCTCTACTTCATTGTAAAAGAGTTGGGGAACCAATTTATCAGATCTACTTCATTGTAAGAGAGTTGGGGAACCAATATATCAGATCAGATCTACTTCATTGTAAGAGAGTTGGGGAACCAATATATCAGATCAGATCTACTTCATTGTAAGAGAGTTGGGGAACCAATATATCAGATCAGATCTACTTCATTGTAAGAGAGTTGGGGAACCAATATATCAGATCAGATCTACTTCATTGTAAGAGAGTTGGGGAACCAATATATCAGATCAGATCTACTTCATTGTAAGAGAGTTGGGGAACCAATATATCAGATCAGATCTACTTCATTGTAAGAGAGTTGGGGAACCAATATATCAGATCAGATCTACTTCATTGTAAGAGAGTTGGGGAACCAATATATCAGATCAGATCTACTTCATTGTAAGAGAGTTTGGGAACCAATATATCAGATCAGATCTACTTCATTGTAATAGAGTTGGGGAACCAATATATCAGATCAGATCTACTTCATTGTAAGAGAGTTGGGGAACCAATATATCAGATCAGATCTACTTCATTGTAAGAGAGTTGGGGAACCAATATATCAGATCAGATCTACTTCATTGTAAGAGAGTTGGGGAACCAATATATCAGATCAGATCTACTTCATTGTAAGTGAGTTGGGGAACCAATATATCAGATCAGATCTACTTCATTGTAAGAGAGTTGGGGAACCAATATATCAGATCAGATCTACTTTATTGTAAGAGAGTTGGGGAACCAATATATCAGATCAGATCTACTTCATTGTAAGAGAGTTGGGGAACCAATATATCAGATCAGATCTACTTTATTGTAAGAGAGTTTGGGAACCAATATATCAGATCAGATCTACTTCATTGTAAGAGAGTTGGGGAACCAATATATCAGATCAGATCTACTTTATTGTAAGAGAGTTTGGGAACCAATATATCAGATCAGATCTACTTCATTGTAAGAGAGTTGGGGAACCAATATATCAGATCTACTGCATTGTATACACATTTGGAAGCCTATATATCATATTTACGTCATTGTAAGACAGTTTGGGTGCCAATATTTCTGCTCAGCGGCGTTATAAAACGTGTTTGAGAGTCAATATATCAGCTCTACACATTGTAACAAATTTTTATGAGTCAATATATCAGCTCTACACATTGTAACAAACGTTTGAGAGTCAATATATCAGCTCTACACATTGTAACAAATGTTTGAGAGTCAATATATTGGCTCTACGGCATGTAAGAAAAGTTGAGAGCCAATATGAAAATGAAATTGGAACTACGCGCTTGTGAGGCGACAAATGGAGGTCCTTTACATCTTCTTATTTGTCTTCTTCTTCTTCTTTTCCTTCTTTTTCTTTTTCTTCGTCCTTCCCAAACTTTCATGAAAAGGGCTTTGCAAGTAGCAGGATATTGTCAAGAAAAATGAATGCGTTGTGTCGTAGTTTACAGCTTGACTGCGATATTCGCACCTTTCGACTTCAGCAGACATTTGTGGACACCTAGCTAGCATTCCCTCTTAGGTCCCTTCTTCTTCGTCAGTTGTTGTTGTTGTTGTTGTTGTTGTTGTGAATGCCCACAATGACTAAGATTACTCTTCTGTGCGCCCTGAAAACTGACGTTAAGTGACTGATTTCAGTAGCATTCCACACATCCTGATCGTGCTGATGAAGGTGAACCGGAGTCCTCCATTCCGTTGTGCTATGCTTGGTTTCATCTGTATGTCGCTCACTACTACAGGGATCATGTCGATCCCTCATCTTTTTAGCCAGGCTGCCATAAAAACAACCCGCTTCCAAGATAGGCTACGGGGAAGACAAGGTGAGGATCTTGGCCAGTATATTTCGCCAGACCCTAACTAACATATCTGATCAGTATATTTTGCCAGACCCTGACTAAGATGTCATATCAGTATATTTTGCCAGACCCTAACTAACATATCTGATCAGTATATTTTGCCAGACCCTGACTAACATGTCATATCAGTATATTTTGCCAGACCCTAACTAACATATCTGATCAGTATATTTTGCCAGACCCTGACTAACATGTCATATCAGTATATTTTGCCAGACCCTGACTAACATGTCATATCAGTATATTTTGCCAGACCCTAACTAACATATCTGATCAGTATATTTTGCCAGACCCTAACTAACATATCTGATTAGTATATTTTGCCAGACCCTGACTCACATGTCATATCAGTATATTTTGCGAGACCCTGACTAACATGTCATATCAGTATATTTTGCCAGATCTTGACTAACATGTCTGATCAGTATATTTTGCCAGATCCTGACTAACATGTCTGATCAGTATGTTTTGCCAGTTCCTGACTAACATGTCATATCAGTATATTTTGCCAGACCCTGACTAACATGTCTGATCAGTATATTTTGCCAGACCCTGACTAACATGTCTGATCATTATGTTTTGTCTGATTAGACGTTAGTCTTAGTCGGCTCTATTGCAGCCTGTTATCCATGATCCCCACGTGGACGTGTAGAAGGGTCTTGGCAGCTCTGGTTCGCTGGCCCTGACGCTAGCATTCAGCTAACCGCTGCAGCTCAAAGCACTGCTCATAATCTTTATCCTGACTTCATTTGAGTGTTATCATTTTTTTCATAATTAAATATTTTTTATATTGTCATTTACAGAAAAGTTATGTCAAAAATAAATAAAGGAAAAAAATAGTTATTCCGTTTTTAAATGATTTCGCGACGTTTGGCACACATTATGTATAAACATATTTTTGTTTCATAACCAGGCAAATCATAACTTTACTTAAATTCTTTATACTGATTTAGAAGACTATGCGGAGTCAGTATACAACCAGTTTCTTCTACTTCCCCTGATCTAAAAATAGCTTTGTGCATTCAATATGTTTTTGATGCTTTAAATGGCCCCGCCCACATCATTTCCCGTGGCAATGCGTTCCAAGCAGTCGCCAGTCTCTGACTAAATAAATCGTTCCTAATATCTAATCTAATCTTTTGATTAATTTGTAGCCGTGCGTTCTTGTTCTTGTTGGTGGCTGTATTTTGAAGGGAAAAAACGTGTTATAGTTTTATTTATCCTGTCACTTGATTATCTTAGAAACCTGAATCCTATCGAATTCTTCTCTTTTCTTGTAACTTTAATTCTGGAATCAGTTTTGTCGATTTGCTTTGTATTCTTCCCGGCAAGTTTATATCCTATCTTCGATAAGGACTCCACACCTGTACACAGTACTCCAATATAGGTCCAACAAATGCTTTATAAAGTTTGACTTTCAATTTATTTTACCTATGTTTAATATTTCTTTCTATCATACCTAACATTGCATTTGGCTTTTTCACTGCAACTTGGACTTTCTCACTCACTTTATCTGAATGATCTATTATAACCCCTAGATCTCTTTCCTTTTATATCTTACTAATATTGTTCTCTACCATCCTGTAATTATGTTCCATATTGGATTTACCAATGTGTATCCTTTTCTTCTTTGTTCGTTCTCAATCTCCCTCTACCAAGCGCTAAAAATAGACTTTGCAAGTAGCAGGGTGTAGTCTGGAGAGCGAATGCGTCGTGTCGGTGTTTATAGCTTGACTGCAATATTTGCACATTTCGGTCCGACACATCCAACTTCAGCAGCCATTTTTGAGTATCGGGTTGTCTTCCCTCTTCGATCACTTCTCCTTAGCTAGTCTGCCCTTCTGCAGCCTGTTATCCGGGATCACCGCGTGGAGGTGTAGAAGAGTCTTCGCAGCTCTGGTTCTCTGGTCCTAACGCTGGCACTCAGCAATGGGTCACTGAGCGCCGCCGCTGATGCGCCGCTCAACGCCTTGATCCCACTCATGTGAATGACCGTTCTTTTATTAACATTAAACTCCATCTGTCAGTTCTCAGACCATTTTGTCTAGAATTGTATCGCTTATCTTCGTTGTCATCCCATCCCTATAAAAGTGTGGCTAATCCGGTTGTGGAAGTGCAGTTTTCTATCGTGGGGCACTTGTATGGTAGATTTATAGGTAGGTAGCCCAATAGCCCGTCACACCAACGGTCTATGAGCCAGATACGTGGCTGAGTCCCACACCTCATGCAAAGAGGATGATGTCTTTCCGTTTTCACCTAATCCGTTGGTGAATGTAGGGCCGCGATGGCGAGACCATGACGGAGTAGGTCTCTTCCAATCGTTGATGTCCACGGCTTACTCGTAGGATCTGGTGGGCGGGGACAGGCAACGAATGCCCAAATATGGTTAAAAGGGGACAGTTTGGCATATTGACCGTTCCCTCGAGGTCTGTCTGTCGCGTGACTTCGTAGTTTGGATCAGCTCATTAAGTGGACCGTTAGAATTTGCTTTTGACTGCGCGTATGGAAGTCTTCAATGTGCTTCTGATTGCCCAGGTTTTGGAACTGTGTTGTTCGTCCATTGTAATCAATGAAGACCAGTCTTCTGATTGCCTAGGTTTTGGAACTGTGTTGTTCGTCTATTGTAATCAATCAGTCTGTCAACATACACTGCACACATGAGTTCAAAGATGGCTAAATTAGCCAATCTGAACCCTGAATTGTCTTTTGCATTTAAGACAAGGAAACAGAACACCCCATTTCACCGAGGTTGAAGGAATGTTGCTGTGAGCTGACTAGCGGACCGATCGTCTTTGGATAGTCTCATTTAGCACAATTAAGGTTAAATAGTAGCTTGGTTTTTATTGTTTTAAAGTCTGTGCTGGATTCAGACAACGGATGCAGTGTGTTCCCAGAAGTCATCAGTGGAGTTTACATGGCGGCAATCGACAATAATACCTGCTGTTATAAAATTGCAGCCGAGGTTTTGCATCTTGAATTTTGCAAACGAGATGTGGACACCTTATCTAGGTCAAAGAATATCAGGATAAATCGCCACTCATACATGGCCATTGGCACTGCATGGGGCTGAAACGGACTCTGGTTTTAAATTTAAAAAGGATGAAAAAAGCTTGGAAACGTTTGGCTTGGCTTGACTTCGTTCGTTCTCAATCTTCCGCTACTAAACCCTGAGCGGGCCTAAGTAACAGAATGTAGTCCAGAGAACGGAATGCGTTGTGTCGTAGTTTACAGTTTGACTGCGATATTTGCACCTTTCGGTCCAACACATCCGACTTCAGCAAGCATTTTTTTAGTACCGGATTAGCATTCCCTCTTCGATCCCTTCTCCTTATCCAGTCTGCCCTGCTGCAGCCTGTTAACCAGGATCACCGCGTGGAGGTGTAGAACGGTCTTGGCAGCTCTGGTTCGCTGGCCCTGACGCTAGCAGTCAGCTATGGGTCGTTGACCGCTGCAGTTCATGCGCGGCTCAGCGTCTTGATCCTTTGGAAACGTTTAAAATGTGGTGCTACCGTAGAATGGAACGACTGAGTTCGACAGAAAGAAGATCCAATAACAATGTACTCAATGAAGTGGGCGCACAAAAACAAATATTGCATATGAAAATAAAATCCTCGGTTCAGTTGGCTGGATCACAATAGCAGACATGAAAGTGCTCTACATAAAACACTAGAAAGCAAGATTCAAAGGAAGAGAGGACCCGGACGACCAAGTCTCCACTTTACGGCTCAGGCATGCAGGGACATTAAAGGACGAACTTATGATGCAATGAAGAAAACTGCAGAGGATAGGATCAAATAGACATTATCAGAGTCTCAGGGCTGATCAACTAGATGATGATGATGGTGAACCTTGGACTTCGAGATGCTCTACTCGTTTTATAAGTGACTGAGGGCTGGAGCCGGGTGTTACTACGCCATCTGGACAGGCTTTTTTTTGTTTCAATCAAAGGTAATCGGCTAATGACACTGCAATACGAATCCAGATCCACACGACTACCCGAAGGTCGCTAAGGTTTCAGCATAAGACAGTCCACGAGGGACTAAAAATCATCTGTAACAGTAACTGTCATATCGACATTAAACAGCCCAAGCAACATGCAAGTAACTTTCTTTAGGCACAGATGCACACAAAAAGTCAACATTTGTTGATAATAATAGTAATTACAAAGATGAAAGATAAAAGTAATTTACAAATTGTGAAGTGATGATAGTAATCCCCAGATTGTAAGAGAATGGAATTAATCCGCAAATTGTGATAGAATAAAAATTATTCAGAAATTGTAAGAGAATAAAAGTAATCCACACATTGTAAAAGAATGTAATTAATCCACAGACTATAAGAGAATTAAAGAAATCCACACATTGTAAGAGATCGTATTTCCAAACTTTAATTTTAAAAACTAATAATCTTATAGCTTGACCAAAGTGGCCATCTTCTTTTTCCTAAAGTAGCCCTGAATGAATGTATTCTGTTCTAAGCCTGAGGGGAAACATGAATATTGTACTTTTTATTCAAGCCTGGGGTCAGATAATTGAACTGCAACGTTTCAACAAATGGCATGTGTACCTTGAGCATAAATAGTTTGAGAAACACAGTCCTATATTTGAAACGAACCTTGTCTCTTTGCAACAAGAAGCAAACGCTCTTAACTGCTTAGAGCCCATCCAAATTGATTCCATTTGTGTATTAACCTTTACCACACCCAATAATTTTTAATTATATTTCATCATTTCATATTATGCGATGGTTGTTCACTTTGAGAAATATGCAACCTTTCTGTTTCTTGGTCAATAAATATGATTTTGTATGTAGTGATATATGTGAATAAAGAACTTGTTGGTGTTATTGGTTTTATTGAGTGGTTGTTAGTTTGTGAGATACAAGAAGATGAAGTTGAGAATTTATAAAAACATGGCACACAAATTTGAACTCACCCGTAGCGAACGTCGCTTCTGTTATAATTCATGGAGGCCATAACAAAGTATCGATACTGTGTTTGTAATATCAGCACAACTTTTAGTTTACACTATACACGTATGTATTACATCTACATTAACGGAATAAACAAATATACCTCATGAAGATTTTTTTACAAAAACCTACTTCACCTTTCCCAAATAAATTTGGCTGGCTTCATTCTGCGTAATAAGAAGAAAAATCGTTCAAAATCCATTAAGGTACACATCTTATCAAATAGACCAGGCCGTAAAAGGTTAAGACACGAATCTAATCAATTATGCCAGAGGTGAAGGGTAAAGACAAATAAATCGATTAAACTGGTGGCTGTAAAGGGTTAAGACAATCTAATAAATTAGAACGGGCTGTAAAGGGTTAAGACAATCTAATAAATTAGAACGGGCTGTAAAGGGTTAAGACAATCTAATAAATTAGAACGGGCTGTAAAGGGTTAAGACAATCTAATAAATTAGAACGGGCTGTAAAGGGTTTGCTGCTTAGAACTGAGGTGATAGGCCGGTCAAGCACAACATACTGATGAGGAATCGCGTCAGTGTCAGGCACAACATACTGATGAGGAATCGCGTCAGTGTCAGGCACAACATACTGATGAGGAATCGCGTCAGTGTCAGGCACAACATACTGATGAGGAATCGCGTCAGTGTCAGGCACAACATACTGATGAGGAATCGCGTCAGTGTCAGGCACAACATACTGATGAGGAATCGCGTCAGTGTCAGGCACAACATACTGATGAGGAATCGCGTCAGTGTCAGGCACAACATACTGATGAGGAATCGCGTCAGTGTCAGGCACAACATACTGATGAGGAATCGCGTCAGTGTCAGGCACAATTTACTGACCAAGACCGTATCTCTCTTCCATGTAACGTTACTTGGAAACTTGAGGTTTTTAATGTAGTTTGGATGACGAGATATGCATCGACGTGATCCCCGTAGTAGTTAGCGACACGCAGATGAAGCCAAGCATAGCACAACCGCCTGGAGGGCCACAGTCCACCTTTATCAGCTCGATCGGGATGTTATGAAAGCTACTACAACGTCCCATTGAACGCCCTTTTCAAGTCGCACAAAGAAGTTGTTTTTTCGAATGCCCACAATCAGATGGTTACTCTTATGTTCGCCCTGAACAGGGCATTAAGTGACGGGTTGCACTAGCTTTCCTCACATCCCGAGCGTGCTGATGAAGGTGGACCGGGATCCTCCAGGTGGTTGTGCTATGCTTGGCCTCATCTGCGAGTTGCTCACTACTACGGAGATCACGTCAAATCTCACCTTGTTAGCCAGATTGTTGTCCTCGACAACAGCCTGTTTCCAGGACGACCAACGAGGAGGTCAGGTGAGGGTCTTGGCCAGTATATTTCTCCTGACCCTGGCTAACATTCTCAGATCAGTGTGTTTTGCCTGACCAAACGTTAGCCTCATCGTCCCGTCAGGTGAGGGTCTTGGCCAGTATATTTCTCCTGACCCTGGCTAACATTCTCAGATCAGTGTGTTTTGCCTGACCAGACGTTAGCCTCATCGTCCCGCACAAAGGAATATACTTGCTATTTGCTGGCATTCAGCAAGAACAACTGCATAGAACCTTAGACGCTCCTCACTATCCATCCGATTACTCTAAAGGGTTGTGAATTATGCTGGCCACCTTATCATGTAAATCTAATAAATCCAATTCAAGTGAACGGAATGCGTTGTGTCGTAGTTTACAGTTTCACTACGATATTTGCACCTTCCGATCCAACACATACGACTTCAGAAAACCATTTTTCGGGTACAGGGTTAGCCTTCCCTCTTCAATCCCAGCCAGTCTGCTCTGTTATCCAGGATCATCACGTGGAGGTGTAGAAGGGTCTTGGCGGCTCTGGTTCACTAGCCCCGACGCTAGCAGTCAGCTATGGGTTGCTACAGCTACAGCTTATCCAATGCTCAGTATCGTGATCCCATTGTTATCAGCAAAGTATACAGTGTCTTTTTATATATTCAGAATAGTTTACTTTTGCCCAATTTTAATATCTGTCAAAAGTTGTTGTTTTGTTGTTGTTGTTGTTCTTTATCTTTTTCTTCTTCTTTCTCTTTCCACCTCCTCTTTCTCGTCATCCTACTCTTCTAATTTTTCTTCATCTTCATCTTCTTCTCGCTAGCCACGCTTTTTTTTTGTTACGTCTACACGCGAAGACTAGTTCTCTGGATAAAACTGGTGCAGTGGAGTATTCTTCAGGGCCTCCAATCAGCTTCCTGTGAAGATTCGTCTAGGTAAGTCAGTGCTTAGGGCGCTATTGGTTTAGCCTATAACAGTCTTGCAGGATATGTCTGTGCTGCCTGCCTTCTCACACACATGGGTGATGGAGCCAATTTTAACCTGTGTAATTGACCATCCAATTTGTTATGTATCGTTCTCATGCGTAACAGGACCACTTGCTCCGCTCGATAAAGACAGTGTTAGTTGTCTCTTATTTAGTCAACTTTCTTTATGGCTTGGATACGAGTCTACTTTTCTTTTAAGGTGATTACGTGTTCTTTTTGTTCTCGAATAGCCCCCTCCTTTGCTAACATCTCCACTGGCTCATTTCCTGGTATGCCACAGTGTGATGGTATCCAACGTAGCCCCAATCTTATCTTGGCTTTTAGTTCGCCTCAGACCTTTTTACGCTCTGGCAGTTTACCGTTCTTAAAGACCTGCAGAACTTACACTGCGTCTGTAAGAAATGTGATCTGCTGGCATGGCCATACTGTATTGCTAATCATTTCTGCGGCAATCATTAGTTTCAGTACTTAAGGCAAACAAAGACACTTGGTGAACGGATGAGCCAGGGTAAACACGGAAAGAAAGGTCTACATACATATTACGAGCTTCAATCCAAACCACAGTATAAATTAACTAATAAGGAATGAACAGAGCGCCATTTTCTGGCTGACAACCCACAACATCCCACTAAACAACCACATGAGCATAACCCAACCACAACACAAAACCCGGTTCCAGCTGTATCCACAAACATGCGAAACCGTTGGTCAGGAGGCGTGGCCTAGTGGTTAAGTGGCACGGCAAACAACCCAAAGGTGCTGGGTTCGATCCCCATCACAGCACCGGCCGTTACTTCGGGGAAGCAAACCCTTAGAAAATGCAGGAGGAAGCAGACCCTTACATAAAATGCATGCTGAAGTCGGATGCACTGGGCCGACGGGCGCAAAATAAAAACTACAGTGCAACGCAAAAAAAAAATGATCATCATATATTTGGGTGCTTAACGATGTTAGGAACATGCTTTTTTCTCAAACTTTGAAATACTTTGTATGGTAATAAGCAACAACTGATACACTCGCGCAGATGCCAATACATGGCATTGGGTCGAAGGGCGAGAGCCTGAATGTGGCTAGATCTGTTACAACAATGGGCGAAAGATAAAGAAAGTATGAATGAATAGTAAACACAGACCGAATTAATTTATTCATGCTAATTTAATACTGAATAAACTAAATTCATTCCGCCTTTTTTTCATCTTTCGCCTTGTCTCCTACGACGGAGTACATTGTACTATGTGTTGCGGCAAACGGACCAATCTATACGACTTGAGAACCTATTTTTGTATTGGTTTTCTTTGCTGAATTAAGTACGACAGAATAAAGACTGGATGATTTACAACTGAATGAAGACTTCTTTATTTAAAACTGAATAAAATTGAATGATTTAGGACTGAATAAAACTGAATGATTTAAGAATTTACGAAGACTCAATTATTTAGGACTGAATGAAAACTGAATTATTATTTTTTGTCTGAAGATTTAATTATTTAGTGATAAACGTGATAATAAATGGGAACTATATGAAGTTCAGAATACAAACAAGTACAAAGTGTGAATAAAGAATGAATGCCGCGTGTATGATTGTAGAATGAAGACGAAAAACGAAACGAACAAAGACTGAAAAGAAGCTGAATAAAAAAAAAATTGAATGAAGACTTAAGACCACTGTCATCACGCGCAAGCCCTGGCGAACATTAAGTGAGCCATCTTAAGTACGGATCTTCCTTCGTTCATGCGAAAATACGATTCAAGACCAATTCTTATTTCCAGGGAACGGTGGCTTAGGTATGTAGACAAAATCTCCCTCGAACAAATATACAGACACATCGAGTTAGGGTATACGAAGATTATTTCCCTTATCTGAAAATGGAAAACGGATTTGTCTCCCATAACCTGTTGTAAAATGTGTCCTTTAACAAACACTGCTTCAGCATCCATCATAGCAGATGTATATTGTCCCACTCGTATTATTTGATTGTTTTTTGTGTGGTTTTTTTTTAACGAGGGTACTATTCTGTTCTGTTAGGAATTGGCGTCATTGCACTCTGGGGGACTCATAGGTGCTCATTCCCTCTCAGCAAATGGTGAAGAGAGTAGATAATGGTGGGGCATGTGTTGTGCAGGTTGCCCGCACTTCTGGTCCGTAATCTGTCAGCTTGACCTACGTATGATTTCAAAATTCTGCAATGTGTACATAGATGGTTTATTTACTGCAGTGTCTTCATTAAAAAGGCCATTGTTGATCAACTTATAAATGTCACATCTATTCATTGCCAATGTCCCCACTGCGGGTGCCTCTAAGCCAGGATGTCATCTCTTTTACTCCCACACACACCAGAATGACCAGGACAGTATATCCATACAAGTTCTCGGAGGTTCGAGACGTCTATGTTCACTATACACTCTTGCCAGAGCCAGTCCGTGGCAGAGCCAGTCCGTGACAGAGCCAGCCCTTGCCAGAGCCAGCCCTTGTCAGAGTCAGCCCTTGCCAGAGCCAGTCCGTGCCAGAGCCAGCCCTTGCCAGAGCCAGTCCATGCCAGAGCCAGCCCTTGCCAGAGCCAGTCCGTTCCAGAGCCAGCAATTGCCAGAGCCAGCCCTTGCCAGAGCCAGTCCTTGCCAGAGCCAGTCCGTGGCAGAGCCAGTCCGTGGCAGAGCCAGCCCTTGCCAGAGCCAGTCCGTGGCAGAGCCAGTCCTTGCCAGAGCCAACAATTGCCAGAGCCAGCCCATGTCAGAGCAAGCCCTCACCAGAGCAAGCCTTCCTGCATCTTCCGAAGCAAGGATTAAGCATCGGAGACGATTACGTCCCATATTAAAGAGGCCCCAAATAACCACCTCATCGCCAAAGTCTCTACTTTAAAATCCTTAATGGGATCGAGGTCCTGAGCAGTACATGAGCTGTAGCAATCAGCGACCCATATCTGATTGCTAGCGTCAGGGCCAGCGACCCAGAGTGGGTTGCTAGCGTCAGGGCCAGCGACCCAGAGCTCCCTAAACCCTCTACACCTTCATGTAGTGATCCTGGGTAACAGGCTGCAACAGGGCGGACTGGCTAAGGATGAAAGTCTAACCCGGTACACAAAAATGTCATGCTGAAGTCGGATGTGCTGGACCGAAAGGTGCAAATATCGCAGTCAAGCTGTAAAGTGCGACATAACCCAATTCGTTCTCCGGACATCATACTACTACTTGCAACGCCCTTTTCTGTATCTCCCTACCTGTCCCCCCTCCCCCTTTTCTCTCTCACTTTCTCTCCTAATCTCTCTCTCTACGTACCCCCTTCCCTTTTTCGCCCTCTCTCTCTTTCTTTCTGTCGCCCTCTATCATGCCCTCTCCTTTTCTCTTTCTCTCTCTCTGTCACTCTCTCTATCCTGCCGCCCCCCCCCCCCTGTTTCTCTTTCTCTCTCTCTCCCTGTCTCTCTCTCCATTCTGCCTCTCTCTCCATTTTCTCTTTCTCTCTCTATCTCTCTGTCTCTCTCTACCCTGCCCCACTCCCTTTTAATCCCTATCTCTCTTTAACACTCTCTACCTTGCCCCCCCCCCTTTTCTCTCTCTCTCTCTCTCTCTCTATATATATATATATATATATATATATCTAACAGAGAAGACCCAACCGGAAGTCCCACCACGTTGCACAGATCCACGGATATCAATGACATTATCATCATCCAAAATATTTTCACTTATTAGTTGTTGAACCTCGATGTCCGATTTCCCATTGTTCCAGTTTCTACATTCTCTCCTCACAGTGATAATGGCCCGATGACATTCCTCCACCTGTAAATCTATTCCTGGCCAAAGTTTGTGGTCTCTACTGTGCTTACCTGACCACTCGTTCTCTCTGTCTCTTCCACCATGACATCCCTCTTCTGGGTCTGTGACCTTAGATATCTACATAACATCAGATGGAAGAAGCAATTATTAATTTAAAAAAGCATAATCGGTAAAGGGAATATTGTACAACAAAACCTTGTCGCTGGAACTGAGAAAGAGAGTCCTTGAATGCTACGTGGAACCAGTACTGACATATAGTAGTGAATCATGGACAATCAGCAAGCAAGCGCATCGATTTTTGAAAGCAACGCAGATGTTGTTTTACAGAAGAATGCTGCGGATCCCATGGACTATAGAGAAGACCAATGATACAGTCCTCGAAGAGGCACACACACAGAGAAGACCAATGATACAGTTCTCGAAGAGGCACACACACAAAGAAGACCAATGATACAGTCCTCGAAGAGGCACACACACAGAGAAGACCAATGATACAGTCCTCGAAGAGGCACACACACAGAGAAGACCAATGATACAGTTCTCGAAGAGGCACACACACAGAGAAGACCAATGATGCAGTCCTCGAAGAGGCACACACACAGAGAAGACCAATGATACAGTCCTCGAAGAGGCACACACACAGAGAAGACCAATGATACAGTCCTCGAAGAGGCACACACACAGAGAAGACCAATGATACAGTCCTCGAAGAGGCACACACACAGAGAAGACCAATGATACAGTCCTCGAAGAAGCACACACACAGAGAAGACCAATGATACAGTCCTCGAAGAGGCACACACACAGAGAAGACCAATGATACAGTCCTCGAAGAGGCACACACACAGAGAAGACCAATGATACAGTCCTCGAAGAGGCACACACACAGAGAAGACCAATGATACAGTCCTCGAAGAGGCACACACACAGAGAAGACCAATGATACAGTCCTCGAAGAGGCACACACACAGAGAAGACCAATGATACAGTCCTCGAAGAGGCACACACACAGAGAAGACCAATGATACAGTCCTCGAAGAGGCACACACACAGAGAAGACCAATGATACAGTCCTCGAAGAGGTCCAAACACAAAGAAGACCAATGATACAGTCCTCGAAGAGGCACACACACAGAGAAGACCAATGATACAGTCCTCGAAGAGGCACACACACAGAGAAGACCAATGATACAGTCCTCGAAGAGGCACACACACAGAGAAGACCAATGATACAGTCCTCGAAGAGGTCCAAACACAAAGAAGACCAATGATACAGTCCTCGAAGAGGCACACACACAGAGAAGACCAATGATACAGTCCTCGAAGAGGCACACACACAGAGAAGACCAATGATACAGTCCTCGAAGAGGCACACACACAGAGAAGACCAATGATACAGTCCTCGAAGAGGTCCAAACACAAAGAAGACCAATGATACAGTCCTCGAAGAGGCACACACACAGAGAAGACCAATGATACAGTCCTCGAAGAGGTCCAAACACAAAGAAGACCAATGATACAGTCCTCGAAGAGGCACACACACAGAGAAGACCAATGATACAGTCCTCGAAGAGGCACACACACAGAGAAGACCAATGATACAGTCCTCGAAGAGGCACACACACAGAGAAGACCAATGATACAGTCCTCGAAGAGGCACACACACAGAGAAGACCAATGATACAGTCCTCGAAGAGGCACACACACAGAGAAGACCAATGATACAGTCCTCGAAGAGGCACACACACAGAGAAGACCAATGATACAGTCCTCGAAGAGGCACACACACAGAGAAGACCAATGATACAGTCCTCGAAGAGGCACACACACAGAGAAGACCAATGATACAGTCCTCGAAGAGGTCCAAACACAAAGAAGACCAATGATACAGTCCTCGAAGAGGCACACACAGAGAAGACCAATGATACAGTCCTCGAAGAGGCACACACACAGAGAAGACCAATGATACAGTCCTCGAAGAGGCACACACACAGAGAAGACCAATGATACAGTCCTCGAAGAGGTCCAAACACAAAGAAGACCAATCATACAGTCCTCGAAGAGGCACACACACAGAGAAGACCAATGATACAGTCCTCGAAGAGGCACACACACAGAGAAGACCAATGATACAGTCCTCGAAGAGGCACACACACAGAGAAGACCAATGATACAGTCCTCGAAGAGGTCCAAACACAAAGAAGACCAATGATACAGTCCTCGAAGAGGCACACACACAGAGAAGACCAATGATACAGTCCTCGAAGAGGTCCAAACACAAAGAAGACCAATGATACAGTCCTCGAAGAGGCACACACACAGAGAAGACCAATGATACAGTCCTCGAAGAGGCACACACACAGAGAAGACCAATGATACAGTCCTCGAAGAGGCACACACACAGAGAAGACCAATGATACAGTCCTCGAAGAGGCACACACACAAAGAAGACCAATAATACAGTCCTCGAAGAGGCACACACACAAAGAAGACCAATGATACAGTCCTCGAAGAGGTCCAAACACAAAGAAGACGAATGATACAGTCCTCGAAGAGGCACACACACAAAGAAGACCAATGATACAGTCCTCGAAGAGGTCCAAACACAAAGAAAACCAATGATACAGTCCTCGAAGAGGCACACACACAAAGAAGACCAATAATACAGTCCTCGAAGAGGCACACACACAAAGAAGACCAATAATACAGTCCTCGAAGAGGCACACACACAAAGAAGACCAATAATACAGTCCTCGAAGAGGCACACACACAAAGAAGACCAATAATACAGTCCTCGAAGAGGCACACACACAAAGAAGACCAATAATACAGTCCTCGAAGAGGCACACACACAAAGAAGACCAATAATACAGTCCTCGAAGAGGCACACACACAAAGAAGACCAATAATACAGTCCTCGAAGAGGTCCAAACACAAAGGCAACTTATTGCAAGGATCATGACCAAGACAGTCATCCTTGTTCGTGCACGTTATGAGAAGAAGCGAGAGAACTGTGATAGAAGGTATGGTGCCAGGCAAAAGAGGAAGGGGTAGACCAAGAAGACGATGGCACCAAGATATCCAGGAATGTCTGAGTATGACTATGGCGGAGGCTGGAGTTTTGGCAAGGGAACGAGTTTCTGTCAAGCAGACTGTGATGGTAGCGATGTTCTATAAGGACATGCGATATGATGATGATATGAAAAGAAGAGGTTTGGAGCATGTCGTGACAACAGGAAAAAGATACGGAGGAAGACAGAAAGAGAAGATGTTGGACAGCCTGTAAGAATGGCACGGGCGACAATCCACATCAGAGTTGGTAAACGACAAACGGGATCGAAGCGGATGGAGGTCGTTGATCGCCGTCGCTTTAGTCTTATTTCTTTATTCCCCAAGGTGGTATGCGTTGCACTATGTTTTTATTTTGCGCCTGTCGGTCTATTGCACCCGACTTGGGCATGCATTTTATTTAAGGGTCTGCTTCCTCCTGCATTTTCTAAAGTTTTGCTTCCCCGGGGTAACAGCCGGTGCTATGTTGGGGATCGAGCCCAGTATTTCGGATATTGTGAGCCGTGTCACTTAACCACTAGTCCACGCCGGCCCATATGAGCATCTAGGTGGAAGTGTGGTAGAACACTGGCTTCGCACATAAAAGGTACACAGTTCGATTGTCGTTATCGACAGACAACCAATGAACTCCATTGGAAATTCGTATGAGACAATAGTGAAAACGGCAATGTTTGAGGGAATTAGCGACTCTGTCTTACAGCAAAAACATATTTTGTAAACGACGTTTTTCGGTAGTTCTTTTATTTATACTTAGGGGAGTGTGTTTCTTTGGTGAATTGGTGAATTAATTCTTCTTCTTCGTCGTTCTCAAACTCCCGCTGAAAAGCAATGATAAGGGTTTTGTTGGGTTTTGTTAACCACAGAACCATTTGTGATTGAAAAGATATCCAGTATCAATTAAGGGTTGTGATCAAGATGCTGAGCTGCAGTGGTCAGCGACCCATAACTGACTGCTAGCGTCAGGGCCAGCGAACTAGATCTGCCAAGACCCTTCTACACCTCCACGTGGTGATCCTGAATAACAGGCTGCAGCAGGGCAGACTGGCTAAGGAGATGGGATCGAAAAGGGAATGCTAACCCGGTACTTAAAAAATGCTTGCCGAATTCGGATGTGTTGGACCGAAAGGTGCAAATATCGCAGTCAAGCTGTAAACTATGGCACACCGCATTCCGTTCTCTGAACTACATTCGGCTACTTAAGCCCTTTCAGGGTTTGGTAGCGGGAGATTGAGAACGAAACCAAGCCAAGTCAAGCCAATTAAGGGTTGAGTCTAGATGAGCGGGCAGTGTGGTCAAAGATATAAAGCATCAATTATGGAATGAGTCTAGATCGCAGGACTGGGCCGCCACAAAACATCCTGCATCAATTGGGGATTCAGTCAGATGGCTGGATTGGCAGTCAAAAAACATCGTATCAATTGGGGTGGAGTCAGATGGCTGGATTGGCAGTCAAAAAACATCGTATCAATTGGGGTTGAGTCAGATGGCTGGATTGGCAGTCAAAAAACATCGTATCAATTGTGTAATGAGCCAAGATTTACTAACCACTGCCATACCGCGTCCTTCACTACTGGCACGCAGTGTAGATGAAACTTTGCACTTGATCTTAACATTATCCAGCGTTCATTCTCACCACAACTTTCCACTTAGTTGTTAGGCAGGGTGCAAACTTCTTTAGAGTGACATCTGCATTGCCGCTGCATTTTTCATAAATCCGTGTCTGTTGTGTTTCTTTAACACCGTTAAACTAACCTTTTCTCCACCTTCCTGGTCATGACAAGCTAATGAATGTTTGGTTGAACTCTATTTTTGAATGAATCATTGTCATATGTTATATATTAAAACACAGCTTTTTTTTCTCCAAAATTTATTAACAAAGAGGGGCACATCTCTTTCGCATTCTATTGGCCAGGGATGCATTGGCCATCAACCAACCCTCGCCAAGCAGCGCTGTCCTGTACAATCTTTTCCACTTTCTTCCAGTTTGTTTCCTGTTTTCTTTACTTCTGCCTCCAGATCTCGTCTCCGTGTATTCCTTGGTCTGCCTTTGCCTCTCCTTCCCTGGGGGTTTCATGACAGGGATTGCCCGGTGATACTGGTCTGGGGCTTTCTTAATGTATGACCCCATCCATCTCCACTTTCTTCCTAAGATTTCCTGTTCCAATTTACCTTGTCCCGCTCTCTCCCACAGTCTGGCATTTGTAACTTAGTCAAATCATTTTATACCAAGAATCTTTCTCAGACATCTGTTGACAAAGCTCTACAGCCTCCTGTCATTGCCTTTGGTCATCCTCCGGGTTTCCGTTTCATACGGCAGGATTGGATTCACATTTGAATTGAAAATCATTATTTTTATCTTCCTTTTTATTTCCTTTGAGGACTATATAGGTTTCAACATTCCGACTGCAACTCTTGCTTTGTGTATCCTTGTTCGTATATCCTCGTCTGTCTCTCCTTTCTTGTTGATGATACCTCCTAGATATGTAAATACCTCTACCTCGTCCAGTGGCGTTCCTCTCAGCCTGTTTTGTTCCGTGTTTGCTGCATTGACCATAATTATTTTTGTCTTTTCCTCATGGATCTTCAAACCGACTTGTTTAAAGGTATTATCCAGTATATCCAGTTTCCTTTGCATTTGGCTGTAGCTGTGGCTGTGGCTGGGGCTAAATCCAGGTCCTCCAACTATTTATTCAAGGTTAACTTATTTCCTTTTCTCTCATTTGCTGTTACTTTCATAATCCAGTCCAGTTCCAGGATGAAGAGGAAAGGCGACAGTGGCCATCCTGTCGTACCTCTGATTTAATTTTAAATGGCTCTGTGATTTGTCCTTCGTGTATAACTCTACATTGCATACTTTCATACGTCTGTCTAATTATGTTTGTGAGCTTTTGAGGAATTCCATAGTGTCTCAGTAGTTTCCAGAGTATATTTATGTCCAAACTGTCGAAAGCCTAGAGTGGCACATACTTGTGCCAGAAATACGGAGCTAAGACAGTATTGACAATCGAAAGAAAACTGTACCTCTCCCGCGACGTCTAACGACCTAGTCCACCTTCATATGCACACTCGGGATGTGTGTAAAGCTACTGCAACCCGACACTTAACATCCTATTCTCGGTACACACAAGAATAAACTTACTCATTGTGGTCATTCGCTAACAACTATATGTCAGTCGACTCGATTCACTCGAAACGTTGTTTCCATTTTCTGTTGTATTTCCTCGTTTTTAACCCTGAATTTTTAATTGACGGATGTGTATTTTCGTCTCATGTTCTTTTTCTTCCTCTTCGGTGCTCTTTAGGTAAAGGGCGTTTGTGACGTTGTGTCGCAGACTACATCTGTACTGCGATAGCTACGCCTTTCGGTCCGATACATCCGATTGGAGCAAAACAGTGGGGGGGGGGGGTGTTTACTTTCCCTCTTCGATGGCTAATCTCTTAGCCAAGCTGCATGGTTGCAGTATGTTTCCAGGGTCGCTACTTGAAAGTAGAATACAGTCTTGGTCAGTTATGTGTCACTACCCGGAATCATGAGTGGCTGATTAGCGCAATGGTAGAGCATTCGTTTTTAATGACAAAGGGTAGGGTGTTCAACTCCTACTCCCGGCTGCTCCAATCAAACGAGCTGTAAATGGGAACAAGGTTAGGGAAGGAAAAGGCAGCGAGGAAGGGGACTGGCCATTCCACCTCACAGATTGTGGCTTAGTGTGATGGAGGCTCTAGCACTTCATTCCTAAGCAGTTGTTATGTATGAGGAAGGACTGCCTTTACCTTACACTGATGCAAGCAACAAGCTATGTGTGGCTGGCTGCATCTCCCGTCGTTCGCCGTAAATGAGTATACGTCTACCCCAAGAGCCCGTCCCTTTACAAGAAGCATGTAACATGACGTATTACAGAGTTGGTTTCAGTAGCAATGGTATTTCCCGGCGTGGTTGCTAGTCCCCTGCACAACCCTCTTTAAACATCTTTATGAGAGGTTGCAATGGGTCTACTATTTGAGAATCTCTGTACCACTCGGAGATATATCCCTTAGTCACGAAAACAAAGGTGGAATAATTACCTGTTCTCATGGCTTTTTTCTGGGGAGGACAGAATAAGACCACTGTTCCTCCATCCATGTCGTCGTTGTTGTTAAGGCCTCGGGCACTTGAGTTGGGTACTCTTGACAACTTTTTTTAGTGGCGTGTTACGGCGGTTCTTCAAACACCCTGAAGCGTATTTGAGAAGGTGGACGCGGGTCTTCCTGTTGTAGTGCAATGCGAGACCCCTAAGTAAAGTCACCACTATAGGGATCACAGGGTCGATCCTCGCTAGCCATACTGTTGCCAGAGAGAACTGCTTGGAAGTGAGTTTGGGTCTAGTAAAGTAAACCGATAGCATTACTTCCGCAGGGGTGTGAGATGTTATCTATCTCACATTTCAAAGGTTCGGCTATATGAAAAAACATTTCCGCCTCAACTAGGAAATGAACCCAGGACCACTCAGATGCGATGTCAGCTCGCTAACAACTGCGCTACGCGGCTCTAGTTTATATCTAGAGTCGATAACATTACATATAGGAAATGGTTCAGTGACTGCAACAGAACATCAACAAAACGTTACTACATACGATTTCACCTGTCCATGGCTAACATAGCCAGTTCGCTAGGTTTCACCTGTCCACGGTTAACATAGCCCGTTCGCTATTTTTCACCTGTCCATGGCTAACATAGCCCGTCAGCTATGTTTCGCCTGTCCTTGGCTAACATAGCCCGTTTTCTGTGTTTCACCTGTCCCTGGCTAACATAGCCCGTTTGCTGTGTTTCACCTGTCCCTGGCTTACATAGCCCGTTAGCTACGTTTTACCTGTCCCTGGCTAACATAACCCGTTAGCTATGTTTCACCTGTCCCTGGCTAACATAGCCCGTTTGCTGTGTTTCACCTTTCGCTGGCTTACATTGACCAATCAGTGTGTTCTGCCTGATCAGATGTTAGTCTTCTCTCCTCTTTCCGTGTCGTAAAAAGACACTAAAACCAGTTGTTAATGTGGCTGTCGAAATAATCCAGTAGAACAAATTACAACAGAAACCACTATTGTGAAAGCACGCAAAGTGCTTTTGGCGAAGGCTTCCTAAAAGAGGACAGCTGTAGTGTTGGTCTTATACTCCGACTGGAACATAACAAAAGACATACAAGAGGAAGAATTATCTAAGCATTTGTGCGCGGCACATAACCTACATTTGCACAGCGGAATGATTTCCTATGCGCCTATATACTAGCCCGCAACTTTGCTGGAATAGCTGACTGTGTCCTGATGTGAGTCGGTATCATCATCGCAGCTATCGAACTAATGATTAGATGACGTGGGGGATCAAGATGCTGAGCAGCGCATGAGCTGCAGTGGTCAGCGACCCATAGCTGACAGCTAGCGTCAAGGCCAGCGAACCAGAGCTGCCAAGATCCTTCTACACCTCCACGCGGTGATACTGCATAACAGGCTGCAGCAGGGCAGACTGGCTAAGAAGAAGGGATCGAAGAGGGAATGCTAACCCGGTACTCAAAAAATGTTTGCTGAAGTCGGATGTGTTGGACGGAAAAGGTGTAAAAATCGCAGTCAAGCTGTAAACCACGACACAACGCTTTCAGTTCTCTGGAATACATTCTGCTACTTAAGTCTTTTCAGGGTTTGGTAGCGGGAGATTGAAAACGAACGAAGACAAGCCAAGCCAAGCTGACGTG
The DNA here is from genome assembly GCA_036924085.1 of Ariolimax columbianus. Taxonomy (NCBI): domain Eukaryota; kingdom Metazoa; phylum Mollusca; class Gastropoda; order Stylommatophora; family Arionidae; genus Ariolimax; species Ariolimax columbianus. The sequence continues at coordinate 30,344,317 of JAVGWX010000019.1, forward strand.
GGAAGAAGCAATTTTCTTTCCGCGGGCTTTTTGTGCGCCGCTGTTATTTTTCAATCCATGTTTTTGTAAAGTTACTTTAATATCTTCAATTCATCGTTTTCATGGTTTACATCTTGCTGTGAACTCCTGTTTCATATTATCTAATCTTACAGGTTTGTGCAGGTTCAGAAGCTCCTAGTGCGTATTAACACGCTCCTGTCAACACAACTATAAATGGGCACATGTCTTACTGTTAGGGAAGGAAAGACAGCGAGGAAGGGAACTTGCCACTGCTCGTCACAAACAAACTTTAATGATTCCCGTAGTAGTGAGTGTCACATAAATGAAGCCAAGCATTAGCACCCCAGCCTGGAGGATTTCCGTTAACCTCCATCAGCACACTCTGGATGGGATGAATGCTACTGCAACCCACCACTTAACACCCTTTTCAGGGCGTACCAAAGAGTAAACATACTCAAAGCGGGCATAATACACCAACAAACAATAACAACACCAACCTCGTACAACAAACTCTAACACTTCATCCTTGATAGCAGTGTCTAATATAAGACTTCCTTTATCTTTACATAAGTTACCATAGTAACTCATTCTAATATTTGTTAGAATTGTTGGCAAGCTGAGACCTTCTAGGTAAGGTGCCATGTTTTTCAAAGTACCACATTCTAATGCTTGTTAAAGGTCAAGGTCAAAGTCGGTCCCATGGCAACAATTGCCGATGGGGATAACGATAACTCTTCATTGAAAAGCAACAGCTGATGTGAAGTGGGTTGATTAGTACCCAACTCAGATTTCAGGTAACTTTTACAGCTGGGTCGACTGGAGAAGCGGTCCTACCAGGAGAAAATCACGTTCTGTCTGTTCATGAATTCGAACCCTGCTATGCTGTAAGCCCAGTCTTAGCAGGCCAGCGAAGCACATTCTAATACATGTTATTAACACAATGTTAATCATAGTAGTACATTTTAATATGTGTTAACACAATGTTAATCATAGTAGTACATTTTAATATGTGTTAACACAATGTTAATCAATGAAGCACATTCTTTTGCGTGTTAACACAATGTTTATCAAAGTAGGACATTATAAAGCGTGTTAACACAATGTTAAACAAAGTAACACATTATAATGCATGTTAACACAATGTTAAACAAAGTAACACGTTCTAATGCGTGTTAACACAATCGGAGCAAAAGGTAACACCAGTACAAACCAGCTTCCAATCTGGCACTCATTCACTCAATATTTTGTCCATATGACAAGGGTCTAACTTAAGTCCTTCGCCCCTTCTCTTTCTCCTACCTTCCTCGTCAAATCTCACATACAGAACGAACTGCCTGGAGCAATCAGTTTCAAGTACATTCATTGGATGAAAACGCACCAAACGCCACCTATCAAACATCTAGTTACAAGTATCGTGCAAGTCTGTATTCTTTAAGAAATAAAGAGTTCGTCGCTGACTCTTACAAAGAATCTAACACATAGTTTATCTCATATTTTGCGCCAAAGATGTATGCACTTAATGTAAAATAAATAAACAGGCCCCCATAAGACCGGTGTGAAATGGAACCCGAAAGTTCTTCTGCAGAAATAAATACACAAAATACAAGGTTCAACAGGAAGCGCTCGAAGCACAAGTGGCCTACCTGCTTACCTTATTGCAAATATCTTGGAACACTGTAGAACTTTATGGTTGGGAAAAACAAGCGTACGGATTCCTTGATGAACCTAACTTTCCTTTCTTGTTATCATTACAGTTTTCTTATGGTTTCTTTTTGTGTTATTGGTTTGTTTGGGTTTTTTTTGGTTTTTTTGCGAGGCACGGAACTTTCAACCATGGGCGGTCTGGTCGGCTAGCATCACGTTGTGACATGCCTCGTGGCGCTGACAAAAATATCCTTCCACGTATATTTGCCTTTTAAGAATTCCAATTCCTAAAATAATAATTTCGATTCTTGAACATATTGTAACAAATAAATATTAACCAACGACGTTTTTCTGTAGAAGTTATTACTTTCTCGTTTGTTTATTTGTAATCTGGTAGGTAGACAAACAGGTTATTGGCATGTTTTATCTTTGAGTGATGGGGGGGGGGGGGGGGGTGTCACATGTTGACCTCCATGTAAGCCGTCGTATTTGGTTCACGGTTGTTTACGAGGTGTGTTCAAAAAGTATCGTTTGAGCGAGTAACAAAAACAATTACTCATCTTGAGTTTTCAAACCCTAATCACCTTCAAGGTGTGCTCATTTGGGACTCTACACACTTCTCCAAGTGGTTATACAATTATTGGAAGCATTGAAGAAAGGCCTCTTTTGGAATAGAGTACAGCTTGGCCGCCGCTTTCCGCATGTCTTCTCGGAACTGACATTGGGTCCTTTTCAGTGGAATTTTCAGCTTGAGGACCAGACAAAAATCGCAAGGAGGCATGTCGGGAGAATGGGGAACTTGGCTAACAAGTGGAAGGTTGTGTTTGGTCAAGAATGGGGAACTTGGCTAACAAGTGGAAGGTTGTGTTTGGTCAAGTATGCCTGCATTAGTACGAAGTTGCATAAGATCGGGGTGCATACATAATACAGTTGACTTCCTCGCATACGGGGCCATCTGCCGGACTGACGGATAATGTGAATGTGAAACATTGATTACTATATATTCCAGCATGATACCATCTCAGCTGTTTACCGAGATAATTCCTTGCTTTTGTTTGTGACTGCCATTTCACGCCATAATAGATATTAGTGTTGTTGTTGTGGAATTCACTCGTACTTGATTTAATTTAACCACTGACAACGTTTCTATGGTGGCAGGTTGCAGTGATTCCTCTTACATCCCGACGTGTACTTGAGAAGACAGTATCCTTTCACGAGAAGCTGTACGGAAGTGCACGTAGCCTAAAGTCCACTGCTGCCTTCGTTAGATTCATTGAAGTCTAGGTCTGACGACGAACGCGTAAGAAGAAGAAGAAATATGATCCTCCAGGCTGTAGTGTAATGCGGGTCTCTTCAGTAAGCCCACAATTATGGCGATTACATTGTCGGTACCCTCTTCATTGATCAAACTGCATTGGATCAGCATTTTCATTGAGCAAACTCGTGGATGTAAGGGCATGTTTTGATCAGTACGTTACAATCAATCAATCAATCAATCAATCGAAGCTCGTCGCTCCGCTCGGTGCATAGACCATTGACAACATATGACCAGTATATACGATCCTTGACTGCTCTTTTTTAATCTCTTCAGGTGTAATCATTTAATCGTACATCCTTCTCACGGTCTCCTCTTTGTGTATTTTTTAGTCTACCTCTCTTTCCTTTTCATTGTAAGAGCCTGTCTAGCTATGTTTGGTGGCGCTTTCGGCAGCTTATGTCTTATCCAGTATGTTTCTCCTGATCCTAATTGCTCTTAATTTCACAGGTTTAGTAGCTCGTCGAGGAGCGCGTGACCGAATGGATTCGTTGCCTGCCTGCCTACAAGGAAAGCAGTGGCTCGAATTCCCGGTATGGCATATGTTGTTTTTCTGTTGGAGGTGACACAAACTAACATAGCCAGCACACGACGTGGCGACAACAGTGCTGAAGCGGTCTGTAGTCCTCAGTCATAAAACCCCTCAGCAATGGGGAATATCCGAAGGACAGTTATTTTGTTTTCTTATATGTATTTTTTTTCAAATTTATGTTTCATTTAGTACCCCGTTAAAGCGTCAAAGCTTAAGTAAGGATATTATTGACACATTACTTCAAAGTAACCATCTTCAAACTGATATAGTATTATCTGAGCTAAGGGTCTATAAATTATAAACAGTCAACTCGAGTCGACCACTTCTTTGTTCGTTCTAAAAATAATGTTGTGATGTTGTGTCGCAGTTTACAGCGAAGCTGCGATATCTGTGTCTTTCGGGAATGACAATTTTTTTGGGTACCTGATTTGTCTTCCCAATGCAATCCATATTTACGTAGTAAGGCTACACTAGAAAAGCGTGTTTCTGGGGTGGCTGCATTGCAGCGGAATAGGGTCTTGGTCAGCTGTGGTTCTGTGGCCCAGAAGGAAGCAGTCAGGTATGAGTCTCTGCTGCAACTTCAGCCCCAAACTCGAGTTGTTTCTTCTTCTTTTTTCTTCTTCTTCTTCTTCTTTTTCTTTTTCTTCGTTCTCAAACGCCTGCTTTTGTCATGAAAATGGCTTGGCAAGTAGCAGGATGTAGTCTGGAAAACAGAATGCGTTGTGTCGTAGTTTACAGCTTGACTGCGATATTTGCACCTTTCGTCCGACACATCCGACTTCAGCATGTCATTTTTGGGTAACGTGTTAGCCTTTCCTCTTTGACCCTTCTCCTGAGCCTAGTCTGCTTTTGTTGCAGTATGTTATCCAGGATCACACAGTGAAGGTGTAGAAGTGTCTTGTGGGCTCTGAGTCTCTGATCCTGACGTCTGCAGCCAGCTTTCGGTGACATGATGTCTCAGACCGAAAGGTGCAAGTATCGCAGTCAAGCTGTAAACTGCGATACATCGTATTCCGTTCTCTTGACCACATCCAGATCCACCCGGCTGTAAATGGGCACCTGGCTTACTGTTATGAAAGTAAAAGCAGCGGGGATGGGAAATGGTCTCCTCCCCTCATTAACAACCCGACAGCAGTTGTCTGCTATAGGACAACCTTTACTCTTCTTCTTATTGTCTTCTTTTTCGATCGGAATCAAATAATCGCAAATATTTCCCTCATAATCTTGGCGATCATTCACGCGCTTCTCTCGTTGCCATACAGTTTATCTCACAAGTGAATTTGGACGGGCCATTAAGCCAATCTGCCCCTCTTGTGGATCCGGTAGACTTGCGGAACAAATTCCTCTGTTCAAATCTCGAGTCAGGGTCATGTACAACATATTGATCAAGACTTCTACCTGGCGCTCACGCATTGTAGGTGGAAACAGCTTGTATTACAGCAGCTCGACCAGTGAGGAAGGAGAAGATACAGTGATCCAGATACTCGTGGGCCAACTGAAGGACCATCCGCTACAACGAGGGAGACACGTTTCCATCCTCTCCAGAAGGCTTGGGGTGCAAAAACAACCACTGTTAACTAGATAATAGAAATAAATTTGCCAAAAGTGAAAAATAAACTTGATTCCAGAAACATAACTTCAAAAATATAACAACTTTACAAACACAACAGGACTAACGTCTGGTCAGGCAAAATATACTGACCAGACATGTTAATCAAGGCCAGGCAAAACATACTGATCAGTCATGTTAGTCAGGGTCAGGCACAACATACTAATCAGACATATTAGTCAGAGTCAGGCACAACATACTGATCAGACATATTAGTCAGGGTCAGGCACAACATACTGATCAGTCATGTTAGTCAGGGTCAGGCTAAACATACTGGCCAAGACCCTGACCTCGGATTGCTTGTAGCCCTCCCTGGACAAGGGCTGTTTTCATTGCAGCAGTCTGGCTAACGGAGTGAGGGGTCGACGTTATCCCCGTAGTAGTGAGCGACACACAGATTAAGACAAGCATAGCACAACCGCCTGGAGGACCCCGGTCCACGTTCATCAGCACACTCGGGATGTGAGGAACGCTTCCACAACCCGCTACTTAACATCTTTTTCAGGGCGCAGAAAAGAGTAATACTACTGATTGTGGTAATTCAATAACAACAAACAACAACAACCCTCTTCTCCATACATCTAGTGTTATCTAAGTTTTTATTGATTTATTTCGAATACAATCATATCAACCTGTCCTCTCCGTAATCCTAAATGGAATGTCTCGCTACAGTCATCAGCTGTCAAATGCGTAATGGGGGACGGCGTGGGCTAGTGGTTACGTGACAAGGCTCACACACAGAAGGTGCTGGGTTCGATCACCATCACAGCACCGACAGTTATCCCGCGGAAGCAAACCCTTAGAAAATGCAGGAGGAAGCAGACCCTTGCATAAATGCAAAACAACAAAAAAAACTTAATGATGGGGTCCCAAGTAACTCCGTTTGTGGTGAATTAAAGGACAAGTACCGAGTTAAATCCACAGGTTTTCTCTTCAACAAGTTCTCGCCTGGTCATCTTTGGCCGCTTCAGGTATACTGGAGCGTTAAATCCTAGATTACCACGGGCTAAAACAGATTCGTCACCTATATTTATCCCAAAACGTGAAACTTTGCGATTTAAGCCGCATCCGGTGAGAGGAGACAGGAAATGCATCTCAAACCACTACAACAGTAGGTGTCATATTAAAATATCATCAACTTAACAAAAGATCCCACCTCCTTCCTGAGGTCAGAAGTCTTAAGTAGATAGCTGGAGGTGCCAAACACAAGACCACCCATGGTTATTTTACCTGCCAAAGATCTTTTCATTCTTAAAGATAAAAAACAAAAAAGCCTCGTTTGCGTCTTGGACGCTAAAATATAAACAGTTTATACGATAACTTTTGGACAAGTGGCGATCATACCCTATTGTACTTCAGAGCAAGGTGTGAAAACAGTTGTCTTCACCGGTGGCCACTTGGGCGCGAAACTCAATACGCCAGTGCATTGGTTCTCAAACTTGGAGTGACATAGAGCCAAGTCCAGATCCTCGGACCGAGCTTTGATATACGAGGGGTGTTCAAGTCAAACTGCGACTAATTTTCGAGTAGTCAAAATGCCATTTATTTTTTGTTCTCATAAAATCTCTTGTAACGTTTATGCACTTATTCCAGCTTGAACGCTTGTTGCTTAGATACCACATAAACAATATGGGAGCGCCCTTTTTCTCACACCAGACCTAGATATAAGCTCAGTGGGCCAAACCTTTAGAGGAAACACAGATATCCTCGCGATTCAAACCCAATCATGTACAGTGACATCAGTATATAAGCCACCGAATGAAAACTTTATTTTCGACGAGCCTGACAAGGTCAGATCACAAAGAAACAAAACAGTCATGGGATACTTCAACTGTCACAGCACTGCGTGTGGCTACAAGGAATCAGATGCTAATGGAGAAGAGCTGGAGAACTGGGCAGAGAAGAATGGAGTGCAACTCTTGCTCGACCCAAAATTGCCACCATCTTTTAATAGCTGCAGGTGGGGAGAAGGTTACAATCATGACAACATATTTGTTAGTGACAGGATAATACCAAGTGGCAAAATATGTGGAGGAACCCATACCACGGACGCAACGCAGGCCCATATCATGCCCCGTCACGACAGTTGTCAAGCCGGAAAGAGTACCATTTAAAAGACGCTTCAACTTCCAACGAGCCAAATGGGGAACAAGCGCCTATGGCCTAGACAAACTTACTTACTTACTTAGTCGCTCCTCTTCTACCGTGAGGTGTAGAGGTTTGCCAAAGAGAACGCCACACTGCTCTATCCACCGTCTTTTTCCTGGCCTCTTTCCAATCCAGCCCTCTATCACTTAGGGACTGTCGTATGTTGTCTTCCCAACGTACTTTGGGTCTGCGTCCTTGACTTTTGATCTCCCATGACCGCTTTGGTATCCGATCTTCTTCCATTCTACAAACATGGCCAAACCACTGTAGTTGGGACTGCTCCACTCGTGTCTGCAGGGGTTGAACTTCAAGATTGCTACGTATTGTCTGGTTACGGATCTTGTCCCTTTTCGTCACCTGAACCGCCTTTCTTAGGTACCTCATTTCTGAAGTTTGTAATTGCCTTTCTTGGACTGTAGTCATTGCCCATTACTCACATCTATATGTCAGGACAGGTACATAGGTCGAGCGGTATACATCCATCTTTGTTTTCCTGCTTATTTCTCTTCTACTGAGGAAACCTCTGTTTATTGCATGGAACAGTCTACCTGCTGCTGCCCTTCGTGCATTTAACTCCTCTCTGATTCCTCCCCTGCTGTCACCTAGACAAAGAGGTGCACAAATTAGAACCAACCCCCGCAAAATATGAGGCCTTTGTCAAACTCGTAAAAATAATTTCCATTCACCACATACCAAGAGGCTGCAGAACTCAGTATATTCCAGACCTTAACGTTGAATCAAAGGCGCTATACGAGCACTACCATTTTTTGAAAGTGACCCTCTCTCTGATGAAACCATCCAGGCTGGGGAAGACCTACATGCCACATCAGAGTCAAGAACAGAAAAATGGCGCCACTTGGTGGAAGACCTTGATATGAAACAAAACTGTAGACGCGCCTGGAAACATTAAAAACGTCAGTAATGTTCCAGCGAGCGGTCGTGCATCCATAACACAGGTCACCCCCAATCACATATCCCACCAATTACTACTGAACGGGAAAACCACTCAAAAAGCAGAGCAAACCAATATCCAGCGAGATGGAAACATGAGAATGACATAGTGGCGATACCTTTCTCCTGGCAAGAACTAAACGATGCAATACAACAAAGGAAAAACAACAAAACAGCTGGCCAAGATGACTTGAGGACAAAGCAAATTAAAAACTTTGGACCAGAAACCATCCCATGGCTGCCGAAGCTTTTCAACACAACACGATTCTATGCAAATTCCTAAAATCTGGAGAAAATCCCATGTTCTTGCTCTGCTAAAACCAGGAAAACCCCCACCAGAACCTGAGAACGTCCGACCGGTTTCACTACTGTCCCATCTGTATAAAGTCTTTGATAGAATGATCCTGAACCGTTTGAGAGGACTTCCAGCTTCACCCTTGCGTTGCTCACCAAACACCTGAAGGTGAAACGACTACGCCGCAGGGGGGAGGGAAAACAAAAACTCAGTAGAGCTGTTTTCAAGGTCAAATAATTATAGTCCACCATGGCTGAAATGGGCTACTATAGTCCACCATGACTGAAAGGGGCTACTATAGTCAGTCATGACTGAAAGGGGCTACTATAGTCAGTCATAACTGAAAGGGGCTACTATAGTCAGTCATGGCTGAAAGGGGCTACTATAGTCAGTCATGACTGAAAGGCGCTACTATAGTCAGTCATGGCTGAAAGGAGCTACTATAGTCAGTCATGGCTGAAAGCGGCTACTATAGTCAGTCATGACTGAAAGGGGCTACTATAGTCAGTCATGGCTGAAATGGGCTACTATAGTCAGTCATGACTGAAAAGGACTACTATAATCAGTCATGACTGAAAGGGGCTACTATAGTCAGTCATGACTGAAAGGGGCTACTATAATCAGTCATGACTGAAAGGGGCTACTATAATCAGTCATGACTGAAAGGGCTACTATAATCAGTCATGACTGAAAGGGGCTACTATAGTTAGTCACGACTGAAAGGGGCTACTATAGTCAGTCATGGCTGAAAGGGGCTACTATAGTCAGTCATGCCTGAAAGGGCTACTATAATCAGTCATGACTGAAAGTAGTAACACGTCAAGTCGTCAAATGTTGACCTGCCTATATCTATTAAAATTCTTGCTGCTTGGTTTCTACAGCAAGGGGGCTCTTTGCCCAACTCTTCTTAGTCTCTAACTACGACATACTTGGCAGGTCACGGTGCTACTTACTATTCATACTTTCGGGTCCTGGTAGCACTCGGTCGAAAAATATATAATTCATGTACCCATTTACAGTTGGGTAAACTAGAACGTGTCGCTACTGATAATACAACCGTACATTTTTGCCATAAGAAGTAAGCCCTCTTAACAATTTCTACATTTCAATCGCTCACCAGGGGTCTAAGAGACGCAATTAAAATTTATTTTTCTCTATAGCCTTCCCTTTCTTTCCACCACTGGAGGCCTTTACGATAGAAATGTTCTTGTTTGATCACGTGCTGGCCACCTGGATCTCGGAAACAAATCTTCCAAACTTTCACGTTCCCTTCGCGAGCAGAGTTGCTTACCCAATCGCTGTGGCAGTTAGCTGACATAAATGTCACGAGCGAAACAACGATAATCTGTTTAAGTGACAAAAGTGCTTAGTTTATAAATTTGACATCTGCTTGCGATTTTGATAGGCCGACTTCGGAAATAATCATGCAAAGATCCTGCCCCCTGTCCTGGATGGATAGACTTCCAATTGTTTTGGCTGAGCGCCATTTCAGAACTTCCGGTTTTACCATAACGCCCCCTAGCGCATAACGCACCCGGAGAAAACGAGGGTGGCAGCTAGATTCGCTCTTTCCGGTGGTTATTTGGAAGGAGAGAGTAGAGGCGGAGTGGTAGAAATAGACAGACAGAAAGAGAGAGAGAGAGAGAGAGAGAGAGAATGGAAAGAAAAATAAGAAAATGGTAATAGAAAAGATAATTCTTCTTCTTCTTCTGCGTACGCAGTCAGACAGTAACCATTATTTTTTCGAAAAAAAGCGGCGGTCATCCTGAGGCTGTCGCCACTGCCATAGAACTTGTCTTGCAGTTCCACTGGTAATGGCCACATCTGCTCTCTCTGATCCTCGTATGTCGGGCAGTTCTGCAGCAGATGTTCAGCGGTCATTTTACCAGTACCGCACGGGCATTCGTCGGTACACCCTATCTTCAATTTGTTGAATAGGTGGTACCTCAGTCTGTTGTGGCCAGTGCGAAGTCTGAAGACAACGACCTACTCTCTTCGGTTCAACTGGTAATAGGCATCGTTTTTGGTGTAACCAGTATGTTCGGTTTCCCATTTGGTCATGTATCTGGCTTTGATAAGCCGTTTTGACTCTTCGTACGTCATACTGGTATCTGTTTGTGGTAGTCTTGCACCTTCTTTTGCCAGTCTGTCTGCCTCCTCGTTGCCTTGGATGTTGCAGTGAGATGGGACCCACTGTACCACTACCCTTTTTGGTGCGGACTGCTGGCACAGTTTGCAGAGTGCTGCTCTTAAGTCATTAAGCTCAGTGTTTTTCTGGCTTTTTAGCGCTGTGACTACGGCGAGAGCATCTGTAAGCAGGACTATATGGCTCTCATTTTCACTGTGTGTCACCAATTCTTCCACTGCCGCCCTCAGTGCCTCTGCCTCCGCTCTGAAATTGCTTGTGTACTTACCAGTAGCGAATGACAGTGTTATTTTTCTGCCATTTGGTAGGTTCAGGAATGCTCCTGCCCCTCCGTTCTGTGATATGTTTGTTACAGAGCCGTCGGTGTATGCATGGGTCCAGTCCATGCTTGGGTAGCTTTTCGTTATGAAGCTTAGGGTAGTATCTCTCCTTTCTTTTTCAGTCTGGCAGTTTTTGTTTGCAATACCTGGTATATTTTCTACCACCTCTGGAAATATATCCTGCCTCCAGGTAGGTTTTCGTACAGTAGTGATGGGTTTTGGTGTTGTAAGTGCGTTTATGGGATCTTCGTGCATCTTTGCTTTGGCTATTTCTGCAAAGTTTCTGCGCTTTAGTTTCCCATTTCCCAAATTGTTTAGTCTCTGGTGCATTGGATGGTCGGTCAGTCTTCGGAGTTTCTCTGACTGCAGCTGGGCTCTGCAGTCTCTTCTATCGGTCATGGATTGCAGTTTTGTAATCTGAAAAGATAATTCAATAATAGAAACTGCCGTCAGAGATGAAGTGATAAAGACTTCAATACACACAGTCTCGGCTTTTAATATGTGGGGAATACACAATTCCCTTCCTCGCTGCCTTTATGTAATTCATGCACCATTTACAGTTCGGTAGACTAGAGGTGATAAAATACAACCCTGTTTTACTCCTGTTTTGATGTTAAACATCTTCTTCGTTCATCCTCAGATCAAGGTCCCGGTTTCCCTTACAAAGGACACAGTTGTTTGTAAGGCTGTTTCGTCTCCATACAGCGTTTGTCTGGTATCTGTCTCACGGGGCCAGTATTTTTCTTTCTTTTCCTGCGTGAGCGTGCAGCTTTGCAGGATGTGTTCCACAGTCATGATATGCTCTCCACATGGGCACCTATCATCTGTCCCAATCCTCATTTTGTTGTTAAGATGACCATTGAGTCTGTTATACCTAGTTCTCAGTCTGAAGATGATGACTTGCTCTTCTATAGTTAAGTTATAGTAGCTGTCTTCTTTTCGGAAGTCGGGGTGTTGATCAGCCCATTTAACCCTGAAGTTGGCTTTAATTATCGTCTTGGCCTCATTATATGTGAAACTCAGGTCTGTTTGTGGGGATGCTCCTCCACTCTTTGCTAGTCTGTCTGCAGCTTCATTGCCTTCAATATTGCAGTGGGATGGGATCCACTGTATGACCAAGATGATGTTAAATCATTCAGTGCTGCCTTTGGGTGTTTGAACACAGCATCGTGAATTAATATATAAGGCTTTTATAATATGTATGTATTTTGAGGATAAGCCATAGTTCTTTAGTTTTCCATAATGTTAGACAGTGTAGACTGTCAAAGGCCTTCTGGAAGTCAATCAAGTTGATGATTTGTAGAGATTGCATTTCTACTGATCCTTCTATGATAGTTCTGAGTGTGAAAATCTGATCAACGTAAGAACTCTTTGGTCTAAAGCCAGCCTGTTCTTCTCTTATGATGGCATCTACATGTTCCCAGAGTCTTTCTAATATCATGCTGCAGAGTACTTTCCCAGGCACTGAAGTAGTGTTATGCCACGTCAGCTGTTACAATCGAATCACCCCGTCAGTGTTATGCCACGTCAGTTGTTACATTCGAATTACCCGTCAGTGTTATGCCACGTCAGTTGTTACTTAACTTAACTTAACATCTTTATTCTGGTTTAGAAGACCCTGCAGAGTCTGTATACAACCAGTTACATTTACATCATCTTGCTCTAAAAGCTATGTGTATTCTTAAATGCATTAACTGTCCCCGCCTCCACTACCTCCCCTGGCAATGCATTCCAAGCAGACTCCATTCTCTGATTACAAATATATTTCCTAATATCTAATCTGGACCTCTCTTTAGTCAGCTTGTAGCTATGCGCTCTTGTTTTTGTGGGTGGTTGTATTTTTAAAAAAAAACTTGTTATAGTCTAATTTATCCATTCCTCTGATCATCTTATAAACCTGTATCAAGTCACCACGAATTCTTCTCTCTTCGAGACACTGTAAGCCGGTTTTTCTGAGTCGTTCCTCATAACTGTAATTCTGGAATCCCACTATCAGCTTTGTCGCTCGTTTTTGCATTCTTCCCAGCATGTTTATATCCCCTCTGTGATAAGGACTCCACACCTGTACACAGTACTCCAATCTAGGTATTACTAAAGCTTTATACAGTTTGACGATCACTTCCTTGCTCCTATGTTTAATATTTCTTTTTATGATACCTAACATTGCATTTGCCTTTTTCACTGCTACCTTAACTTGCCCACTCACCTTTCCTGTATGATCTATTATAACACCTAGGTCCTTTTCCTTATACATCTTTCTAATATTGTTTTCTCCCATTCTGTAATTATGTTCCATATTGGATCTACCCATGTGGATGACTGTACATTTATCTACATTAAACTCCATTTGCCAGCTTACAGACCATTATCAAATTTTATCTAAATCCGACCTCAATATATCCACTTCCGCTTTAGATAAAACACTACTGCATAGTTTTGTGTCATCAGCAAATTTTGCAATCATGGATCCCATATCAATGTCCAAATCATTTATATATATCAAGAACAAAATTGGTCCCAAAATCGAGCCCTGTGGCACACCACTTTTCACTTCACACCACTCAGAGTACTCCTTATTTATGCCCATCATCTGCCTTCTTCCCGTTAACCAATTTGCAAAACCATTTGGCAACTTCCCCAACTATTCCATGTGATTTTAACTTTCAAAATAATCTTTGATGAGATATTGTATCAAAGGCCTTTGCAAAGTCTAGATAAATGACGTCCACTGGCTCCCCTTTATCTATCATTTTAGTAACCTCCTCCATGAATTCTAATAGATTTGTTAAGCATGATCTCCCTCTAGTAAACCCATGCTGACTATTTCAAATTAGATTAAATTGGTCTAAATGCATTACAATGTTTTCTTTGATTATTGACTCTAACAATTTACAGACTAAGCTCGTTAAACTCACCGGTCTATAATTCGCTGGATCTGATTTTTTGCGTTTTTTTAATAAGATGATTACTCCTGCGTCTTTCCAATACCGTGGAACAATCCCTTTTGTGAGTGATTGAGAACATAATATAGCCAATGATTTTGCTAGTTGGTCTCTAATTTCATACAGCAATTTTGGATGAATACCATCTTGACCTGGACATTTATCCACTTTGAACCCATCCAATTTTTTAAAAACCCTTTCCTCTGTAATACAGATTGATCTTAATCCCGCTGTATCCATATCTCTTTGAAAAATATCTATAGGCTCTGGGATCTTGGAGCAGTCCTCTTTTGTGTAGACTGTGCCAAAGTACCCATTGAGTAGATTAGCTGCCTCCCTGTTCTCACTTATTATCGAATCACCCGTCAGTGTTAGGCCACGTCAGTTGTTACAATCGAATCACCGGTCAGTGTTATGCTAAGTCAGTTGTTACAATCGAATCACCCGACAGTGTTATGCCACGTCAGTTGTTACAATCGAATCAGTCTCCTTTCTTTGGTATTTTGCAATAATACCATCCTTCCACTGATGGGGTGGCTTTTCTTCTTTCCACGCATCATTTATGGTGAATGGGAGATGAGTGAAGGTGGTATCATCTGAGGCTTTGAACATTTCACCAGTTATCTCATCATCCCCTACTGTCTTGAAATTCTTTAGTTTTGTGGATGGCTCTTTCTATTTCTGCGCACACCGTTCCAACTGGAGATCAGTTGTCTCTGTTTTATTTGACTTGTTTGGCTCGCAAAGAACATACTCGTAGATATACAGACAGACAGACAGAAAGATAGATAGATAGATAGATAGATAGACAGACAGACAGACAGACAGACAGACAGACAGACAGACAGACAGACAGACAGACAGACAGACAGACAGACAGACAGACAGACAGACAGACAGACAGACAGACAGACAGACAGATAGATAGATAGATAGATAGATAGATAGATAGATAGATAGATAGATAGATAGATAGATAGATAGATAGATAGATAGATAGATAGATAGATAGATAGATAGATAGATAGATAGATAGATAGATAGATAGATAGATAGATAGATAGATAGATAGATAGATAGATAGATATATAGATCCTGACCCTGACTAACATAATTTGATCAGTATGTTTCGTCTGACCCTGACTATCAAAGTCTGATCAAAATGTTTTGTCTAATCCTAACTAAAATGGTCTGATCAGTATGTTTTGTCTGAGCCTGACTAACATAGCCTGATCAGTGTGTTTTACTTTAATCTGACTAACATAGTATGACCAGTGTGTTTCTCCTGACCCTGACTATCATAGTCTGATCATTATGTTTTGCCTGACCTTGACTAATATAGTCTGATCAGTGTGTTTCACTTTATCCTGACTAAAATGGTCTGATCAGAATATGTTGAAAAAGGGGACATGTCTCCTCACGAAAACGTTCCTAGATAGGGAATCGAAGCTGTTCCATTAGTCATGATGACACTAGTTCTAACCGCCCAACCACTCAGACTCAAGAGAAAAAGATGAAGAATGAGTCATATATTCTGCTTAGTCCTCTTTAACTGCATTCCTGGGAGCGACAGCACTGACAGTAAACAACTGGTGCATCGCAGACAGGATGGGGACAGCCAAAGACCAGAGACGTAGCACTAACTAAACACATGCTCTAGACTGGTGTACTGGGCCCTCGGATGCAGAATGCATCCCAACACTTCCAGCCTCATAAAGAAAACCAGATACATGTCTCATTGCTGTGTATGTATGATGGCGTTCTAGAAAGAAAAAGAGGAAGCAGAGAAAGATTTTAAAAGACAACAGAAAGGAACGGGCTGAGGGGAGGGAAAAAGCGGAAAGGGAGGTCTTACTGGTGTTAACGTTAAATACGGGGGAACTGTTATTTGGCCTGAGCTCAAACCAATACACAAAAGATTTCCGTAAATGTTTACTCCCAACGGTTTCCATGGCAAACGATTACCAGCTTAGCAGTGTCTTCGTTTATTTACGGTTAAGCACGGATGCTCTTTCGTGGAAATGAATAATGACAGAAATCGAGGTACGGATTGTGGGGCTTTGTGTGTGTATGATGAGTGTGTATGTGAGAATATGTGTGTATGTGAGAATACGTGTGTTTGTGTGTGGTCCGTGTTCTAGTACTAATTAAAGGTTTCTCCCATACTACTACTACGGGGAATGAAGTTGATAGAGGCTTCAGTATTCTACGCCACAGTAGAAGTCTGAGCTTATTGTTCTTGTTGTTGAATGACCACAATGAGTAGATTTACTATTTTGTGCGCCCTGAAAAGGACGTTAAGTGGCAGTTTGTTGTAGCTTTCCTGACATCGCGAGCGTGCTGATGAAAGTGGACCGGGTTGCCAAGCTTGGCTTCATCTGCGTGTCGCTCACTACTACGGAGATCACGTTGGTCCCTCACTTCGTTAGCCAGGCTGCCATGAAAACAGTAGGTTTCCAGGGACGACTACTGGGAAGTCGAGGTGAGGTTCTTGGCCAGTATATTTTGCCTGACCCCCGACTAATGTGTATGATCAGTATATTTTACCTGACCCTGACTAGTGTGCATGATCAGTATGTATTACCTGACCCTGACTAGTGTGTATGATCAGTATGTTTTGCTTGACCCTGTCTAGTGTGTATGATCAGTATATTTTGCCTAACCTCGACTAATGTGTATGATCAGTATATTTTGCCTGACCCTGACTAGTGTGTATGATCAGTATGTTTTACCTGACCCTGACTAGTGTGTATGATCAGTATGTATTGCCTGACTCTGACTAGTGTGTATGATCAGTATGTTTTGCTTGACCCTGTCTAGTGTGTATGATCAGTATATTTTGCCTAACCTCGACTAATGTGTATGATCAGAATATTTTGCCTGACCCCGACTAGTGTGTATGATCAGTATATTTTGCCTGACCCTGACTAGTGTGTATGATCAGTATATTTTGCCTGACCCTGACTAGTGTGTATGATCAGTATATTTTGCCTGCAGTATGTTAGTCTTCGTCCCCGCTTGAATGAGGTAGCGTATCCAGTTCCTTTCCTCTCTTTTTTTTAAACTTGTCTAGTTGTATGTCAGGTACCCATTTACAGCTGGGTCAACTGTAGCGGGACAGCCATGAGAGTTGAACTCTTCACCTTTTCCGCGAAAAGTGAGTTCGTACAAGTAAATGTTTAACAAGTGTGTTAGTATATGAGTGGGGTGTGTGTGTGTGGGTGTGTGGGTGTGTGGATGTGTGTGTGTGTGTGTGTGGGTGGTGGGTGGGTGTGTGTGTTGGTGGGTGGGTGGGTGTGTGTGGGTGTGTGTGTGTGTGTGGGTGTGTGTGGGTGGGTGGGTGGGTGTGTGTGTGTGTGTATTGGGTGGGTGTGTGTGTGTGTGTGTATGCACGTGTGTGCGGTTTATGTGTACTAGTATGTATGTCCGAGTATAGTGTCGGTGTTCGCCACAGTGTTACCGGGACCGAAACGCAAGCAGAGAATAGTTACACTGTAACCTATCAGGCACATCGTAAGAGGTGACTAAGGAGGACGGCACATGGGGGCTGAGTACCCCATTATGCAGAAACTTTCATACACACCAATTTCAATCCTGCTATAAAATTGTATTTATCCACGGTTCATGGCACAAGAGCGGGATCAGTAATGTCAAACTTTTAATCAATATTCATATTACTCGCCGTTTTTGCGTCGGTCACATTACCAACGAGCACGATAAATCCTGAAACGTTTGTATGAACCGGAATATGTCCATTGGTAGAGCGGAGGACTGTTGTGGAAAATTTATAAAATCTTGGGTAGCTCTGCTAAAACTAGGCTTGCGGAATGCTTTTTATTCCTTCTACGTTCTATCTATCTTTAGTTCACTTGCGTCGTTAGACGTCGTGGGGGATCAAGATGCTGAGCAGCGCATGAGCTGCAGTGGTCACGACTGATAGCTGACTGCTAAGGTCAGGGCCAGCGAACTAAAGCCGCCAAGACCCTTCTACACCTCCACGCGGTGACCCTGGATAACAGGCTGTAGCAGGGCATACTGGCTAAGAAGAAGGGATCGAAGAGTGAATGCTAACCCGGTACTCAAAAAATGCTTGCTGAAGTCGGATGTGTTGGGCCGAAAGGTGTAAATATCGCAGTCAAGCTGTAAACTACGACACAACGCATTCCGTTCTCTGGACTACATTCTGCTACTTAAGCCCTTTCAGTGTTTGGTAGTGGGAGATTGAGAATGAAGGAAGCCAAGCCAAGCCAAGACGTCGTGTGGAAGTGTGACCTCATTTGCTTCATATTCTTTGGCAGACGAATCTCCGCTGTTGACTTGCCAGGTCTATCCCAGTATCCGTTACCAACGGTTAGTTTTTGGGTTGTTTTTTTTGTTTCGCCTTATTTCTCTAATCCCCAAGTCGGTGTGCGTTACACTGTGGTTTCTATTTTGCGCCTGTCGGCCCAGTACATCCGACTTCAGCATGCATTTTATGTAAGGGTCTGCTTCCTTCTGCATTTTCTAAGGGTTTGCTTCCCCGGGGTAACGGCCGGTGATGTGATGGGGATCGAACCCAGCACCTTAGAGTTGTGAGCCGTACCATTTAACCATTAGCTCACGCCGTCTCCTACCGCTAGTTTGATAATCATTGGAAAAATACTATCGTCAATTTTTAGAACTGGTGGTGAAGGAAGCATCATGGTAGATCCTCATGCTATCAGAAACATCTATGTCGCTCCACTAACCACATAACCAAGACCTGATGTTATAGCCACACAGTCCCCTTTTTTGCGATATATTCCCTGTGAGGCGAGCATCCCTAAAATAATTTAAGTCGATTTTGAATTTGAATTTTGCCCGAGCAGCGGCCGTTAAGGCTACTTTTTTTAAAATTCCCAACTGCAAATGGATTTTTAACGTGCGAGCCACTGCACTCTGGTATCTGATCCACTACTCAGCGATCAGGACAATTTGTTTAACTAGTGATCCACCTGAAAAATCCCGGTATTTACTATGATTTGAACCCGCAACCTCCAGCAACCGAGGCGAGCATCTTACCTCTAGACCACTGGGACACCTCCTCCTACGTTATATGGGATTTAAAAAAAATTAATCTTGCGTTTATTAAATGGGAGAAAGGTTGCTTAAGGGATGTAAGCTCGGTATGCACTCCCAACGGGCCAAATTCGTGCTCAGTTTGTTTGGCAGCCTGCTATATTCCTTCCTAGTATAACCACATCTTCCAGTCGATCCAGTAGTAAATGGGTACCTGACGAAGTCTGGGGATATTTTGGGAGAAACCGACGGAGCTACAGCGTTTCTGCTCCGTTGGATGCACCTTCTGCAATGACAGCCATAAGCTGCCACATGAAAAACACAGGCTCTAAAGACTTTTACTTTTATCATTTTGTTGGTGCTTTGCAATAAATTCTTTAGGCTGTTCAGTCTCTGCATTACCATGGCTAGTCTCCTTCTGATTTATTTCGAGCAGTCGCCATTTTTGTCAATTCTGGAGCCCAGATATTAAAACAATTTTTGCTGACATTGTGTTTTGTCTTTGGTCTTTATCTTTGTTTTATTTATGTTTATTAACAATTGTCGATCTTTACTGTGTCTATTTACGGCTGAAATTAGCTGCTCTAGCCCTTCTGCACTTCTTGATAGTATCACTGTGTCATCTGCGTATCGTAACTCTGGAATCTCGTACCCGTCAATAGTAAAAGGGTCGAAACTTTCAATGTTCTCGTCTTCTCGAACATTTCTCATTATACATTCCGAAAATATGTTGTATAGATTGTATATGTGTATATATATATATATATATATATATATATATATATATATATATATATATATATATATATATATATATATATATATATATATATATATATATCAGTTCAAAAATAATAATTCTCAACGTTTCTACGTTGGTCACAGTAAACAAAAATAGGAAACCATCTTAATCTAGTTGATTCATTTCCGCCAATACTGACGGGATATTCAATCAATCAATCAAATCCCGTCGATATTCGTTATGTATGTGACATTGGCCACATCCCACCAAAATACTCGTTTCTTGTGCTGCTTTTTCTGCTACTCTCCAGATGTAACAATTAAACCGTAGTTCCTTCTCACTTTGTCTTCTCTATGACTTTGTTGTCTCTTTCTGTTCTTTTGTTGATTTTGAGTGGTAGCCTTTCTAGCTAAAATCGGACAATGTTTACCGGTTATTGTTAGTCTGATTCCGTGGCGAAGTGGTTAAGTTCCCTGTATTTCGTAGTCGCCCCCTAGTCGTCTTGTCCTTCACTTGCCGCTCGGGACGAGCGGCACAAGACGAGAGAGTGAGGATTAAAAGTAGCACAGTTAATCCTTACTAAAAAATATCGCTAGCAAAACTGATTATGCCGTCATCGTCTGCGATGGATTGCGGCCTTTGTCTTTGCCTTGTTAGTCTAAATGGTATTTTGCTAAATTGTATTTAATTGCATACTCAAAATATCATTTTATTTGATTTTATACTCAATATAAATTGGATTTAATTTTAAACTCAATGCACATTGGAATCAATTTTATACTCAACATAAAATTGTATTGGTAATGTTGAAATAGTTAATTCACATAAAACCAAAATGACCTTTCACAGAACCAAGGAGATAATTCACAAGACTGAAGAGAATCTTCACAGAATCAAAGATACAATTCACAGAACCAAAGAGAACCTTAACAGATTCAAAGATACAATTCACAAAACCAAAGAGAACTTTCACAAAATCAAAAATACAATTCACAGAACCAAAGAGAACTTTCACAGAATCAAAGATACAATTCACAGAACCAAAGAGAACTTTCACGGAATCAAAGATACAATTCACAGAACCAAAGAGAACTTTCACAGAATCAAAGATACAATTCACAGAACCAAAGAGAACTTTCACAGAATCAAAGATACAATTCACAAAACCAAAGAGAACTTTCACAGAATCAAAGATACAATTCACAGAACCAAAGAGAACTTTCACAGAATCAAAGATACAATTCACAGAACCAAAGAGAACTTTCACAGAATCAAAGATATAATTCACAGGAGACCCTCACAAAACCATAGAGACCTTTATTAGAACAAAAAGAATATTTTCAAAGAACAAAAAAAGACCATTGCCAGAGCTAAAGACTAGCAGTCTACAAATGGCAGCAAACTAAAAAACACAACGTTTGTAAGACTGAACGTTTATAAATGATCGTAATGAACAGACAGTTAGCCGATTTAGCCAGTAATACAATCTCACCAGCTGTCTTGACAAGGACAATGTGCGCGAAAGTGAAGCCATGTTTTGCTGGCAGGGAAAGCTAACATAGTTACTAAAGAGGTCTTTCAAAGAACTTGCCGGTTTGTCTTATCTATTCCGGATTATAATTAGACTAAGTCATTTATAACGCGAACGTCCTATGTAGTGAAATAAAATTCTACAAGATCAACTTGTTTCCTTTCAAATCTAGGCTTCGGTTCGCCGAATGCGTCTGTACGCTTCTCTGACATCATGTACGGTACGCAATCGTCACTACATTATATTTCAATAATGTTAATGAGTACGATTTTTTTATTTGTGTATTTATTATTTCCAGTTCCGTCATGCCACCAACACATTGATCCTTATATGGAGTCCAGGGGAAGTAACTCTGCATATTCACTTCCGATTCCTCTCCCAGTCTACATCAGGACCAGGTCGCCTTCTGGCTCTGAGAGTTTTGTCAAGCCAAAAAAATGTCGACGAAGTCGGACTGTTTTTACAGAGCTACAGGTAACTATGGCTGTTGTTTTATGTTGTTTTTTTTTTGGAGAGGTTTTCACTTATCTGATTTTGTAATTTTCATTTAACTGGGAGAACATATCCTTTGGGGTCTTTGTGTATGACAAGGACAAGAATAGCACCACTGCCCCACAGAGAGCATGTTGAAAGAGACGGCTAAATGTGTGACATGGCATAACACCGGCCATGGTTAGGTCGTTTGTTAAGAGCAGCATAGATGGCGCCTAAAAGGCTGCGAGTCTTCTTTGCTCTAGTATTTTAGTCTGTTAAGATAAGCTCGTTCATTGGTTAACCACCCTTCGCGGCACTTGTCCCAAAGTAGCGGAGTAATAAGCTGCTCGAGCCTAGCCCGCAAAGCAGGAAATCATCCTCCTGGCTACATCCAGCTCATTCCAGAGCTGGGACCTGCACAGGGGCATCTGCCCTGTAGAAGTACAGGTCCGCTAAGTGAGACCTGCACAGGGGCATCTGCCCTGTAGAAGTACAGGTCGACTAAGTGGGACCTGCACAGGGGCATCTGCCCTGTAGAAGTACAGGTCCGCTAAGGGGGACCTGCACAGGGGCATCTGCCCTGTAGAAGTACAGGTCCGCTAAGGGGGACCTGCACAGGGGCATCTGCCCTGTAGAAGTACAGGTCCGCTAAGTGGGACCTGCACAGGGGCATCTGCCCCGTAGAAGTACAGGTCCGCTAAGTGAGACCTGCACAGGGGCATCTGCCCCGTAGAAGTACAGGTCCGCTAAGTGAGACCTGCACAGGGGCATCTGCCCTGTAGAAGTACAGGTCGACTAAGTGGGACCTGCACAGGGGCATCTGCCCTGTAGAAGTACAGGTCCGCTAAGATTTGGGAGGACATTGCCATGTAATTGTTATCATTGTTATCATTGTTATCATTGTTGTCATTTGCTAAAAATAATCCTGATGTTATCTCTTTCATTATGACCCATAGAAAACAAATGTGTAAGGAGATGTGACCTTTCAGGATTTGGCAAAGTTTGTCTTCGTTCAACTTCAGAAACGGGGACGGCGTGGGCTAGTGGATAAGTGACATGGCTCACAACTAGGATGTGCTGGGTTTGATCCCCATCACAGCACCACCGTTACCCCGGGGAAGCAAACCCTTAGAAAATGCAGGAGAAAGCAGACCTTACATGAAATGCATGCTGAAGTCGTATGCACTGGGCCGACAGGCGCAAAAATAAAAACTACAGTGCAACGCACACCGCCTTGGGGATTAGAAAAAATAAGGCGTACGTTTAAAATTATAATTTTTTTTAATTTTTTAAAACCACAAACGAGATTGGAGGATTTGTTTTTTTTTAAACAAAAAACACAACTTGCTCAGATTTATTTAAAATTGGAAGTAAAAAGATAGGGACCAAAGAATATTTGTTCGTGACAGGGATCACAATTATTTATCTGTATTTGACAATTGATGATGAATGTATGGTTGTTTCGTTGTGATTTCGTAGACTCGTAATCTACAGAGCTATAAAGAAGCAAAGACACTCATAAAATGAATCATGGGGGCGGAACGGGGAGACCACCACAAATAACGGGGAGACTATCACAAAGAGCGGGGAGACTATCACAAATAACGGGGAGACTATCACAAATAACGGGGAGACTATCACAAAGAACGGGGAGACTATCACAAATAACGGGGAGACTATCACAAATAACGGGGAGACTATCACAAAGAACGGGGAGACTATCACAAAGAACGGGGAGACTATCACAAATAACGGGGAGACTATCACAAATAACGGGGAGACTATCACAAAGAACGGGAAGACTATCACAAATAACGGGGAGACTATCACAAATAACGGGGAGACTATCACAAATAACGGGGAGACTATCACAAAGAACTGGGACCCCATCACAAAGAACTGGGACCCCATCACAAAGAACTGGGACCCCATCACAAAGAATGCAAACCGGAAAATGATAACATAGATACAATTGACAGAGACAGGCAGACAAAGATCTTCAGATTCAGACAAGGGACATTGCAGACTCAAAGCCCACCTCCACAGAATGGGTCTTTCAGACACCTCTACGTGCGATTGCGGAGCACCCAAGCAAACACCAGAACGTATCCTGCAGGACTGCCCCACTTATGCAGATCAAAGAAAGGCTGTCTGGCCCAGGAGAGCTGCAATGCTCGAAATGCTGTAGGGCACCAGCGAAGACCTGAAACGCAGAGTCTCGTTCGTGAACCTCACCGTGCTAGAAGCGTAGCCTCAGTTGATCAAAGACAAAGAAGTGTAATTCCCTTAATGTTTATCCCCTTATTGCTTGTCTTCCTCAATGATTATCTCCCTTAATGTTTATCCCCTTATTGCTTGTTTTCCTCAATGATTATCTCCCTTATTGTTTATTCCCCCTTATTGTTTGTCTTCCTCAATGGTTTTCTTCCTTGATGTTTATCTTCCTTACCGTTTATTTGTCAACAGCTGCTTGGGCTGGAGAAAAGATTTGAGGGGCAAAAGTATTTGTCCACACCGGACAGAATGGATTTGGCCGAGTCTTTAGGACTATCACAGATACAAGTGAAGACTTGGTATCAGAATCGACGCATGAAATGGAAAAAGCAGGTAGAAGATGTCGATAATTGGTTATTTTGGGTAGAAGGTAAAGTTAAGGGTTGTCAAAAAGGAGTTACACCAATGTCAGGGAATGAAGGTGTTAGATACTTCATTCTACTGAGCAACGGGTTGTGTGACGTAGTGTGACCAGTTCCGATCCTTGCTACCTTTTTCTTTCCACGTCATATGTTGGGTACCAATTTTCATAGGAGAGTCGACTGGATAGTGACTTTGCCTTCGTTCATTCTCAATCTCCCGCTATCAAGCCCAGAAAGAACTTAAAGAAGCAGAATTTAGTCCACAGAACGGAATGCGTTGTGTCTGAGTTTACAACTTGACTGCGATATTTGTACCTTTCGGTCCGACACATCTTACTTCAGCAAGAATTTTTTTAATACCGGGTTAGCATTCCCTCTTCAATCCCTTCTACATAGCCAGTCTGCTCTGTTGCAGCCTGTTATCCAGGATCACCGCGTGGAGGTATAGAAGGGTCTTGGCAGCTCTGGTTCGCTTACCCTGACGCTAGAAGTCAGCTATGGGTCGCTGACCGCTGCATCTCATGCGCTGCATAGCGTCTTAATCCGGACTGGATAGTGGACCAGTGAGTTATGTTCAGCCTTACTATTTAACATACTAGTTAACCAACACAGAACTGGTGTCGTGAGCCGACATAGGCTGGGGGATATACTGAAGAAGAAAGCTGAGCCTCTGTAGACGTATTCGATGTGCAGTCAGGCTCATATGTCGGCTAACTAACTAGCTAACTAACTTATCATGTAACATAAAACATGATTGGATTTGTATTACAGGATACCAACCAATGACAATTTTGGAATGATTACATGAAGCTGTACGATTAACTGACTTATCGTCTCGCTCCAGGGGAAGCATAAGAGCCATTACAGCTTTTCCTTTGATGAGAAACGTGTATCATAGCGTTAGCAGTTTGTGTATAATAGCAATGGATTGACGTGATAATATTCTAGTTCTATGCACAACCCTACTCAGTTGTTTCTAATAACATGATTGAAAGGTTAGTTAGTTTTCTTTCCATTTGTGCCTTTGAGCGTCGTGGGGAACTGTATATCCTGCGCCAAGTGCGTTGCGTCGATCAATGTGAGCCGTGTCGTTGCATAATCACTTTAATTTCATCTATCCATCTGTCTCGTGGTCGCCCCCTTGCGCTGTAACCAGATCTACCAGTGAGGTAAGCCATTAGTGGAAGTTAATGAGGGTGCATTCTCATCAGAGAACCAAAGCAACGTATTTTCTGTCTGAAAATGTATTCTGGACAAGACGTAGTGACGACCAGTCTTGGAATGTCGTAATTTTGCACTCTGTCTTTCCTGGCAACACCGAAAACCATCCTTAAACACTTAATGTCACGTCGAAATTCTGCTCTCACGCGCTCTTGACAGAGACCATGTTTGAAACTGGTAGCAGAGAGTTTGCATAAATATTCTAGTTATCGGCTGTTGCTTTGTTGCTACACTAATTCTCTGGTGCCTGAGCAGTGGTGGCAGTTGATGTCATAGCAGATGCTTTCTGACACCAAGTCTCAATTGCCCTGTTGATCTTGCTGTCTGCCCAAATACTTGACTTGACTTGACTTGGCTTGGCTTGACTTGGCTTGGCTTGGCTTAGCTTGGCTTCGTTCGTTCTCAATCTCCCGCTACCAAACTATGAAAGGGCTTAAGTATCAGAACGTAGTCCACAGAACGGAATGCGTTGTGTCGCAGTTTACAGCTTGACTGCGATATTTGCACCTTTTGGTCCAACACATCCGACTTCAGCAAGCATTTTTTTAGTTAGTATTCCCTCTTCGATCCCTTCTCCTTAGCCAGTCTGCCCTACTGAAGCCTGTTATCCAGGATCACCGGTGTAGAGGGGTCTTGTCCGCTCTGGTTCGCTTGCCCTGACGTTAGAAGTCAGCTATTGGTCGCTGACCACTGCAGCTAATGCGCTGCTCAGCATCTTGAATTCATTGACCTGTCATTTGCACTTATCTTGAGTGGCCCAGGTATTCTACTGATCATTATAGTTTCTGTTTTGCTCTCGTTAATTGGCATTTTGTAGTTAGCACAGGTTGTCGCAATGGCGTTTATGTGATCTAGCAATTTATTTGCATCGTCGTTCAGCAGACACTGACCACCTGCAAAGAGTAATTCGTGTATTGGAAGAAGTCGTTGGTTATATTCATCCCGGTTGCCACTCGCTAGTAACTATTAGCAAAAAGATAAAATGTAGATATTCTCAAGAGGAGAAATAATGTCAATGATAAAAGAGAAGACGCTGTTTAAATGTGAGATTAAGAAAGAATGATATATGCT
Source organism: Ariolimax columbianus (assembly GCA_036924085.1). Classification (NCBI taxonomy): domain Eukaryota; kingdom Metazoa; phylum Mollusca; class Gastropoda; order Stylommatophora; family Arionidae; genus Ariolimax; species Ariolimax columbianus. The sequence goes on from JAVGWX010000019.1 coordinate 30,370,931, forward strand.
TCACCATGAATACAGTAGTCAGTCCGGTAACTGGTGTTGAAAATCATATAATCATGTTCGACTTCAGACCTCGACTTCAATGACTCTAACGAAGGCAGTAGTCGACCCGAGGCTCTGTACGCTTCCGTACAGCCTCTCGTGGATGCACACTGGTTGTGGGCCAAATGCTGCTTCTTTTGTCGGTAAACAGTGGTATAATGTAGTCTGCCGTCATGGAGGGGACTGTGTCGCAGACACAAAGGTACACAGTGTCATTCTTGAACGTATTATACAGATGCCATCTCCGTCTATTGTGCCCTGTGCGTAGTCGGAGAATGGTCACCTGGTCTCGCCTGGAGAGTTGATGGTAGGCATCATTTTCTATATTGCCAGGGTGGTCTTTTTGTCATTTTGCTCTGTACGTTGCCCTGATGGCTGCTTTTGGGAGATTGTTGTTGAAGTCTTCTGATCATGTCACGCCAATGTCCTCTGTTAGTCAGTCCAGAGACTGGTATTGAAGTCTTCTGATCATGTCACATGTTCTCTGTACATCGATGATCTTTTTAATGCAGCACATATGTGTGCGTAATATCCTGATTTGCTCCCAATTCGAGCCTAATTAACATTCTGAATGTAAGTGTACATTAACAATACTTATTGCATTACAGGTGCTGCAGAAAGGGGCCAGAGAAGCACCGACAAAGCCAAAAGGACGCCCAAAGAAGGACTCTCTAGACGGAAGTGCAGATTCGGAGATCGAAGTAGATGATGAAGGCCATTTCGAAGTTAACAATGAAGAATCGTCCATACCATCTCCAGGCAGTTCATCCATGTCTCTTACTCCAGACACGGCACATGATGATGGTGTGTCACTTAGTGACGCACACGATGACACCGCGTACCTGTCACAACATGACCAATCAGAACATCAGTGGTGACCTCTGTTAGTATGCATATAATTACATGTTTTCATAATTTGAGGATTTGGTCACTGTCATCGTCATCATGTGCTACTTCAACTGACGTAGCCAATCGTTGACATCCACAGCGTCGTGTCCCTAGCGATGTTTATAAATGCAATTGTTGACAAATTGCCATGATCTAATGTTAAACTGTCCAGCATCTTCAATCATTGGTGTTGTCTTGTGTGCTTTTTGTAAGCATTTCTGTGACAATTGTGGCTCATTGTTTTTGTTACTTCACTCAATCACAACCGTTATTATTACTTCACTCAATCACAACCGTTATTACTGATTCAATCAATCAATCAAAATCACAAATAGAGCATATATCTTCAACAAATATATCATTGGAGTTGCTCTCTCTCTCTCTCTCACTCGCTCTCTTTCTCTCTCTCTCTCTATATATATATATATATATATATATATATATATATCTTCGTCATTATCATCATCTGATTGATCAATCCTCTGGTTGATCAATCCGGAGATTGGTTGTAAGATTGTCTGAGTATGTTTCTCAATTTGATCGTATCCTCTGGTTGATCAGTTCAGAGACTGGTTGTAATATTGTCTGAGTATGTCTCTCTTTTTTGACCTATCATCTGCAGTTCTCTACATTTCAGTATAAGTTCGTACTTTAATGTCCCGGCATGCCTGGCATGTACAAATGGGTCTTGGTTGCCCCGGACCTCTTCCCTTGAGTCTTGCCCTCTAGTATCTTCTGTAGAAGATGCTTAATTTATTCACGCGAAGTTTGCAACGTTGCTGTTGAATCGCCCACTATGACTTGGCCATCGGCAAATTTGATGGAATTAACTTTCATACAAATAACTTTGACACCCCTATTACAGCTCCGCATAACCTTTCTCATTCCGCTGTCGTCATTTCTTGTCTTGTATGGTTGAGACATTATACGAGAGGACTTCAAATTAAAACCTTAATAAATCAACAAACTACCTTTTTCGCTTGAGAACTGGACACTGCAGACTACTAGATCATCTATACCGACTGAAGATCTCAAACATCGATGAGTGCCCATGTGGAACAGGATGCCAGAACCCTGAGCATATTCTACAGGAGGGAACAGATCGCTTAGTGGTTAAGTGACACGGCTCACAACCAGAAGGTGCTGGGTTCGATCCCCATCACAGCACCGGCCGTTACCCAGGGGAAGCAAATCCTTAGAAAATGCAGGAGGAAGCAGACCTTACATAAAATGTATGCTGATGTCGGATGCACTGGGCCGACAGGCGCAAAATAAAAACCACAGGGCAACGCACACCGCCTTGGGGATTAGAGAAATAAGGCGAAAGCCAAAAAAAAAATATTCTACAGGAATGACCAATCTATAGGGAAATGAGATGCCATACCTGGCCAAAGGGTGCGTAGCTGAGACAAAAGCTGTGGGGCAGACGCTCCAACCTGGTGAAGACTACAGACTTCATCATGCCAACTGGCCTGCAGATATAGCATGACCAAAGAACACAAAGAACGCAAAGACAAAGAAAGAAAACCTACAAATTGCGATGTAAATCCAAAAGTGTAGTATCATTGACATGTTGTTGTTGATGTTGGCAAATTCCTACGATAAGTAAGTTTACTCTTAAGTGTGAGCTGAAAAGGTCGTTAGATGGCTGCAGTAGCTTTCCTCACATCCCGAGCGTGCTGGTGAAGATGGACCTGGGTTCTCCAGGCTGTTCTGTTATGCTTGGATTCACCGGTGTGTGTGTGTGTGTGTCGATTCTATTGGGATCCCTACCTCGTTAGCCAGACTGTCTGGAAACATCCTATTTCCAGGGAGAGCTGTGTTGAAATGAGGTGGGGTCTTGGTAAGTGTGTTCGCGTGGCCCTGTCTTACATAGTCTGATCAGTATGTTTCACCTGGCCCTGACTAACATAGTCTGATCAGTATGTTTCACCTGACCCTGTCTGAAATAGTCTGATCAGTATGTTTCACCTGACCCTGTCTGAAATAGTCTGATCAGTATGTTTCACCTGACCCTGACTAACATAGTCTGATCAGTATGTTTCACCTGACCCTGACTGAAATAGTCTGATCAGTATGTTTCACCTGGCCCTGACAGAAATAGTCTGATCAGTATGTTTCACCTGACCCTGTCTAACATAGTCTGATCAGTATGTTTCCCCTGACCCTGTCTAACATAGTCTGATCAGTATGTTTCACCTGACCCTGTCTAACATAGTCTGATCAGTATGTTTCCCCTGACCCTGTCTAACATAGTCTGATCAGTATGTTTCACCTGGCCCTGTCTAACATAGTCTGATCAGTATGTTTCACCTGGCCCTGACAGAAATAGTCTGATCAGTATGTTTCACCTGACCCTGTCTGAAATAGTCTGATCAGTATGTTTCACCTGACCCTGACTAACATAGTCTGATCAGTATGTTTCACCTGACCCTGACTGAAATAGTCTGATCAGTATGTTTCACCTGGCCCTGACAGAAATAGTCTGATCAGTATGTTTCACCTGACCCTGTCTAACATAGTCTTATCAGTATGTTTCCCCTGACCCTGTCTAACATAGTCTGATCAGTATGTTTCCCCTGACCCTGTCTAACATAGTCTGATCAGTATGTTTCACCTGACCCTGTCTGAAATAGTCTGATCAGTATGTTTCACCTGACCCTGACTAACATAGTCTGATCAGTATGTTTCACCTGACCCTGACTGAAATAGTCTGATCAGTATGTTTCACCTGACCCTGACTAACATAGTCTGATCAGTATGTTTCACCTGACCCTGACTGAAATAGTCTGATCAGTTTGTTTCACCTGACCCTGTCTAACATAGTCTGATCAGTATGTTTCACCTGACCCTGACTAACATAGTCTGATCAGTATGTTTCACCTGACCCTGTCTGAAATAGTCTGATCAGTATGTTTCACCTGACCCTGACTAACATAGTCTGATCAGTATGTTTCACCTGACCCTGTCTGAAATAGTCTGATCAGTATGTTTCACCTGACCCTGACTAACATAGTCTGATCAGTATGTTTCACCTGACCCTGACTGAAATAGTCTAATCAGTATGTTTCACCTGGCCCTGACAGAAATAGTCTGATCAGTATGTTTCACCTGACCCTGTCTAACATAGTCTGATCAGTATGTTTCCCCTGACCCTGTCTAACATAGTCTGATCAGTATGTTTCCCCTGACCCTGTCTAACATAGTCTGATCAGTATGTTTCACCTGGCCCTGTCTAACATAGTCTGATCAGTATGTTTCACCTGGCCCTGACAGAAATAGTCTGATCAGTATGTTTGCCTGAGCAAGCGTTAGTATCATTTCTCCCCAACTGCCATGTCAATGTGTCGATATCGTTGCTAATGACGCCAAGAGTGTTTTACAGGTAGCTTCAATCAGCAGACGAGATACATCACTATAGCAGAAGTTTAAAGATGGCGTTCCACTAGACTGCCGCTTCTTCTTCACGTCCGCCGTGCTTTTTTTTGTTACGTCTACACGTGTAGTCCAGTTCTCTAGATACAGGTTGCTGTAGTGAAGAGTTCTTCAGGTTTTTCAAGCATCTTTGTGTGGATATTCATCTCCGTGGGTCAGCTTCAGGTTTTCCAAGCATCTTTGTGTGGATATTCATCTCCGTGGGCCAGCTTCAGGTTTTCCAAGCATCTTTGTGTGGATATTCATCTCCGTGGGCCAGCTTCAGGTTTTCCAAGCATCTTTGTGTGGATAGTCATCTCCGTGGGCCAGCTTCAGGTTTTCCAAGCATCTTTGTGTGGATATTCATCTCCGTGGGCCAGTGCTCAGTGTGCAATTGACTAAGCGTATAACATTCTTCCAGGATATGTTCGGATGTCTCTGCTGCCCGTCCACACAAACACATGGGCGATGGAGCCACTTTTGGCCGGTGTAAATTGATATTAAATCTGTTATGTCCCATTCTCAAGCAGAACAGGATCATTTATTCTGCTCGATCAAGACAGTGATAGTTGTCTTTCGTTTTGTCAACTTTTCTTATTGCTTGGATAAGTGTCTTCTTTTCTTGGAAGGTGATTGTTTGTTCGTATCGTTCTTGTGTTTCTCCCTCCTTTGCCAACCTGTCTGCTGTCTCATTTCCTCGTATGCCACAGTGTTGTGGTATCCACTGTACCTTTCTTTTGGCTTTTAATTCACAAAAGGTTTTCTTTAGCTCTAGCAGTCTTTCATTGTGAGGACTTGCAGAACTAGTTATTTGCACGATGGAGAAACAGCGAATTATTTTCTGGCCAGGTCAGCAAAGGGGGGTAACCTATTTAAATTATCGAAAAACTTAAATTCAGTACTCGTATGCCTTGATGTCACTCCTAGCAAGTGTATAAGTCAGTTTGGATAAACTCTGCACATGTCAAACTTATTGATACAGCAGTAAATGGGAATGGTCTCTTATTTACTGGGTGTCTAAATCCTTAAAAATATAGCCCATAACTGGTGTAGCACCCACCACCTGTTGATGTTGCTGATTGCGACTGCCCACAATGAGTAGGTCCACTCATTTGTTAGCCCCGAAATGGACGTTAAGTGGCGGGTTGCAGTAGAATTCCTCACATACCGAGCACGCTGGTGAAGGTGGACAGAGGCTCTCCAGACCGTTGGGCTATGATTGGCTTCATCCGCGTGTTGCTCACTACTACGGCGATTACGTCGATCCCTCACCTTGCCGTGACAACAGCACGTTTCCAGGGAAGGACTACGAGGTAGCCGAGGTGAGGGTCTTTACCAGTATATTTTGCCTATTCAGACGTTAGTCTTCCTCATCGTAGCATATCTGAGACACGAAAAAGTGTCGTATCAAAAATTTTAACCTGCCGAAGACGGAGGTGTCGGACTGAAAGATGCAAATATCGTAGCAAAGCTGTAAACTAGCGTCATTCCGTTCTCTGGACTGCATCCTGCTACTTGCAAAACTCTGTTCAGGGTTTGGTAGCGAGAGATTGAGAATGAACACATAAGAAGAAGAAGAAGAAGAAGAAGAAGAAGAAGAAGAAGAAGAAGAAGAAGAAGAAGAAGAAGAAGAAGAAGAAGAAGAAGAAGAAGAAGAAGAGGAAGAAGAAGAAGGCGAAATTTAAAGAGAGAAACAGGAGAACTATTCAAGGCACCCGAATGGTTGAACAAAAAAGATCAGTGCACAAAACTGAAATGAAGACGGAGTTTCTTACAACCAACACAGCCCCTACAGACTAGTTCTGGAAAACAGCAGCATAATAAAAAAATTGTAATAAATTAGCGCAGGTTCCCTGGATCGAACTGCTGGACGAACATGCACCTGGACATCACGTGACTTACGCAACATGGAGTCACTACATAGACTCCGAACTGGTGTATCACAATGCAGGAAGAACTCAATGAGATGCAGAAACAGGGATGATAGGCCGCGGGACTGTGGAGCAACAGAAGACTCGGACAATTTCATGATCTGCGCAAGCCTTCTAGACACAACCAGTAGGTATGACATGTTGAGGGAGAACGGGAAGGTAATCCCCATGGCTGAACATGGAAATGTGAAGTATGACGTGGTGTCCAGTACATGGAAAGTAAGTTAGCAGTTTGTTCGTTCAACCCGCATATAGGCAGAGGGGAGTCTCAGGCAGTCTGAGCGTGTAGGTGTGTGTGCTCAGTCTCTTCTCTTGTGTCCTGTCCTGAGGGGGGAAAATGGTGATCTGTCCCTGCCGATTGCGTTAGCTATTGTCTTTTCTGAAAACTTGTGTCTTTTGTGGGGTACCTGCAGCCTTGTATGGTATTAAGGACATCTTTTTTAGTGACTCCAAATTTTGCAGAACCAATCCTTTATCATTTCTATTAATATGTCTTTTTTCGTCTTTTGTTGTTGTTATTTTAGTTTCAAAATGAACATATTTAAAATACTAAAGGGCAGAAAGACTAACGTGTGGTCAGATATAAAATACTGATCAGACATGTTAGTCAGGGTCAGGCAAAATATACTGATCAAGACCCTCACCTCGGCTTCCTCGCAGTCATCCCTGTGAACAGGCTGTTTTCATGGCAGCTTGGCTAACGAGGTGAGAGTTTGACGTGATTCCCGTAGTAGTGAGCGACACGCAGATGAAGTCAAGCATAGCACAACAGTCTGGAGGACTCCGGTCCAACTTCATCAACACGCTCGGGATGTGAGGAAAGTTACTGCAACCCGCTACTTAAAGTCCTTTTTAGGGCACACATAAGAGTCAACCTACTCACTGTGGGTATTCGAAACAAAATACCAAAGAGCAACAAAAAATTATCAATAAAATAATCCTTCCCACAAATAAAACATTAGTAAGTTATAAGGGCTATTTTGTTACCTGATATACTCACGCATTAGTTCAAATGCAACTCTAGGATGTACGTTAACTTCCTGCATGATTGGGACCACTACTGCACGAATTATATATCTACAATTTAATATACATTTTCAAGTGCATTTAATTTAAGTTTCTTTAATGCAGCCTTTTTAGGTTGTGGCCTTTCAGCATGTAACTATCCATGGCCTGGATAGTTATTTTTCTCTCAAAGTGTGCGATTTCAAAGTTTTCTTGTTCACAATCCACTCCCCTTTTTCCAAGCATATCTGCCTTCTCGTTTCCCGGTACTCAATAGTGAGTTGGTAGCCACTGAATTACGATTTGCTTTCATCTCTTATATCTATAAAGTGACTGTTGGTCTTAAGTTGTACTGCAATCTGTCCCAATATAGCTTGGCTTGGCTTCGTTCATTATCAATCTCCCGCTACCAAACACTGAAAGGGCTTAAGTAGCAGAATGTAGTCCAGAGAACGGAATGTGTTGTGTCGTAGTTTACAGCTTGACTGCGATATTTGCACCTTTCGGTCCAACCAATCCGACTTCACAAGCATTTTGTTAGTACCGGGTTAGCATTCCCTCTTCGATCCCTTCTCCTTAGCCAATCTGCCCTGCAGCAGCCTGTTATCCAGGATCACCGCGTGGAGGTGTAGAAGGGTCTTGGCAGCTTTGGTTCGCTGGCCCTGACGCTAGAAGTCAGCTATGAGTTGCTGACCACTGCAGCTCATGCGCTGCTCAGCATCTTGATCCCCTGTCCCAATATTATCTTATAGGACCATTATAGCTAACCTTCTTTTTATTAGTAGCCGCTTCACCAGTAACTGACAAAGAAGTCAGTTACTGTCCCACCTGATGGCGTCTTTAGTTAGTTAGTTGCCCATCCCAGGCGATGATATCGACATCGTCCAGAAATAGCTTACTAAAAATCAACAAAGGCGATACAGACAAGCCTGAAATCCGCCGTATCGAGAGATGGCGCGAATTAATACTGGCCTGAGAGATGGAACTTCGAGAGAAACCTGCCCTCTGGACATCATCTACCATACACAATATGGTAAATGGCAAGACAATCCATGTCGCTGAATTCCAGATGCATGCTGTATGACGTGATGCTTGGACGCGGAAAGTAAATTATGGCGGCATCATTATGTGGTTTTGTCTTGAAGATGTAACTTGCAATGAATTTTGGATAATAGTTAGGAAGGAACTGTGCTGGTCATCAACCTCATTCTCTGCTCCCGAGCTACCTTAGACCAGTGGCAAGACATAGGTCACGACGACTGTACTTACTTACTTAGTCGCGCCTCTTCTACCGTGAGGTGTAGAGGTTACGACGACTGTACTTCCTTACTTATTTAGTCGCTCCTCTTCTACCGTGAGGTGTAGAGGTTACGACGACTGTAGGTAACTCAATATGCAGGCACTCTGATCCTACCTCTTTTGAGAACCAGTGGTCACTTAAAAACTTGCGGGATTCGATCGCCCACCATTTCTGTTCATCGATTTGAGACGCGAGTTCCTTGCACCTCAACCACAGCGTCTTTAAGGGCAGCTACAAACCTCCTCTACTTCATCGGGTCTGCAACCATCCTTAATACAGTGCCTCAGCTGATTCCTATCCATTACTTCCTTCCAGCTTTCATCACATACATTCCTGCGAGCATTATCCTCCTCATGTCCACCCCGCGATACATTCGGTTTATCTGTTGCTGTTTCTGTAACAAAGTATTTTCTTTTTACATAGACAGGGTATCAGGCCTGTGCCAATACCGATGAACCTGGATGCCGTTTTTAATATATCCCCTCACCAGTGATCTTCTAGACCTGGATGACCCGTCCAGGAACTTACGTTCACGTCAGTTTACTTCACTGGCTCACCGAAACACTCAATACCCACCTCCCAGTCGCGGCAAGCCAAAGTAGACATGTTAAGTCTGTGTATATGTTTGTATAGAAAGAGTGCCTCTGTGTCCATTCGATTTTCTAAGCAGAATTCGCTCAGCATGTCAGCATTGTTATTTTAATGCCACGTCCTTTTTTTTCTATTGCTAAATTCGTTATCTTTGATGCTGTTACACGCAATTTCAAATTTAGATTCCTTGTGGCGCATAGAACGTCATACGCGGACACTTTATCCAATATGAAATAGATCTTCGCCATATGTTGCACTGTTATTTAACTATATTGATAAAATACAATATAAATTATATAAGTTTACTAATGAATGTATCTATTTTTTAATAAAACATGAAAACTAACGTCTTTGAGTTCAGTGTATTTGTTGAATTCGTTAGCAAGTGCTTTATATTTATATTTCTTGTATATTTTTCTTAGCTTCTGTCTTATAATCATAATCTTTTTATCGTTATTATTATTATAATTTATTTTGTTTTTTGCGTTCGACTTATTTCTCTATTACTTAAGACGGTGTGCGTTGCATTATGTTTTTATTTAGCGCCTGTCGTCCCAGTGCATCCGACGTCGGCATCCATTTCATGTATGGATCTGCTTCCTTCTGAATATTTTTAGGGTTTGCTTCCGAGGGGTACCGCTGGTACTGTGTTTGGAGAGCGAACCGAGCACCTTCGGCTTGTGAGCTGTGTCCCTTAACCACTAGCCCACGCCGTCCCCTTACATTAACATATGAAGCAGCAAAGATGGGATTGCAGATTAGTGTGAACAAAATAAAAGAATCAGAATAAACAAAAAACAAAGAGACCCCATAACGATAAATAGTTTCTTTGTTCGGTCATAATTTAACTTAACGTCTTTATACTGGTTTAAAAGACCCTGTAGAGTCTGTATACAACCAGTTTAATTTACATTACCTTGCTCTAAAAGCTATGCGCATCCAATTTATTCTTAAATGCATTAATTGTCCCGGCCTCCGCTACCACCTGTGGCAATGCATTCCAAGCATTTACCGCTATCTGACTAAAAAAATATTTCCCCGTATCTTATCTGGACCTAATCGTGTTGTACGGCTGGACCAAGAAACCCTGACACACAAGATATACAAGTCGTTCCTCAGCGCCAAAAGTCTTCCCCTGTCCGGATGCAAGGGCATAAGAGGCCGTCCCCATATGGCATGTCTCCAGCATATATCGACCATCACCTCCGCCCTGGACGAGGCCTGGCACCACACCGTAGCAGTCGGTCACGGATGTGACTGACCGACGCAACAGGCCTTATACGCCTAAGCGAACATTATTAATATTAAAGTAACCTTGACAGAGACGAAGGAGCAAACTAAAATGTAAACTACATGATCAATAAGGATTTGTTTTGTTTTCAACTTTCTTTGCCCAATATTTAACTCTGCAGCATTCTCCGTGTAGAATACATTTACACTGTTTAACACAAATGTAAAGTATGTCCTGCTGTATGCCTCTGTGAGCTGACGTGTAACTAAGTGTATCACATCCGGACTGCAGACCTTAGTCAATAAGTGTCTCTGTCGCATGCTGCTTGTTAGATGGCCAACAAAGATTTGTAGGAATGAACACGGCAACAACCAACAAAGCAGGAAAGTGTGGGAGGGTGGAGGGGGGGGGGTGATATTGGGGATGGATAGGACACATTTTTAGAAAGAGGTTGGAAAACATAACCAGACATGCACTTATTGGAACCCACAGGGAAAGAGACAAGTCGAGAATGGTGGAGGAGGAAGTCAAGTCAATCGAGGTCTCGTGGCGGAACTCAAGAAGAGGGCACATAATAGCAGCATATGAAGAGCGTCTATTGCGGCCTTATGCTCCAGGGGAAACCAGATGGGTAAATTAGGATGACGTAATTTCTTGTTGGACTCCTAGAAAAGTCTTTGCTATACCAGTCTAGCCAACGAAGTGGGGATTGATACTATAATCCCAATAGGGATAAATCTTATCACATTGCACTACAGCCAGGAGGAACCGGAACGACCTTCTCGAGTACGTCTAGGAATGTAAGTTGTTGTTGAATTCCAACAATGAATAAGTTTATTTTTGTGTGCAGCCTGAAAGGACGTTACGTGGCGGGTTGCAGTAGCTTTCCTCACATCCAGCGCGTGCTGATGAAGGTAGACCGGGGTCCTCCAGGCGGTTTTTCTATGCTTGGTTCAATTTTCGTACCGCTGACTACTACGGGATCACACCCCCCCCCCCCCCAGACTGCCATGAAACAGTCCTGTTCCAGGGATGACTACAGGGAAGTCGAGATGAGGATCTTGGCCAGTATGTTGTGCCTGACACTGACTAACATGACTGATCAGTATGTTGTGCCTGACACTGACTAACATGTCTGATCAGTATGTTGTGCCTGACACAGACTAACATGTCTGATCAGTATGTTGTGCCTGACCCTGACTAACATGTCTGGTCAGTATGTTGTGCCTGACCATGACTAACATGACTGGTCAGTATATTGTGCCTGACCCTGACTAAAAGGTCTGGTCAGTATGTTGTGCCTGACACTAACATGTCTGGTCAGTATGTCGTGCCTGACACTAACATGTCTGGTCAGTATGCTGTGCCTGACCAGACGTTAGTCTTCCTCCCCGCCGGGGTGTAAGAAAGGTGACTGTAACCAGACACCAAATAAACATCTCCAAGAGTAACATTAACTCAGTGGCGTCCAACAACAATGGAATTAGGAATGGATCATCAATGTATAAGGCACGACACGCGATGATGATAGTACACAACAATTCCAATGATAGATTTACATTACAATAGCACGTAACGCATTATGGTCTTCGTCTGATATACTATTTCGTTTTCTTCTGGAAAAGTCACTGGGCTCTATCCTGAATCTAGACACGCTCTCGTTTACCTAGATGCAAACTGACGTACAATTATGGAAGGCAATGCAGCGAGTTGATCACCCGACCGCAGAAACAGCTGAGACAATACAAATTTGAATGAAGTCCCACAAAGAAACAGTAAATACCCACAGGACCCAATCAATAGATTGAATACTAAACAGTATACCGCAATGTTTCGCCCCAGAACAGGTCATTGCAGACTCAATGCACACATGCATCAAATGAAAACAGCACAGACTGCACAATGCACATGTCAGAGAGGACCCCAGACTCCAGAACACATCCTGTAAACATGTCCACTGCTCTAAGGCTCCCACGAGAAGACTTTGTCTGAGGAGAAAAACATGCAAGACAAACTGTGGGGAACTATTGAGGACATGCGACTGAAGTGTCACTTTATGGAGGCAGCCCATCTGGTGGCATAAAACGAGCATACGAAACTGAACGCAAAGAAGAAGAAGAACGAAGTCATAAACCCAGGCCGGAAGTGACTGATGGGATTACCTTGGCCCTTTTCCAAGTCGAAATTATTACCTAATTTTTAAATGAATGCCGCGTTTAAGCCGTACAGTTTAAGCGCTGTAAAGTTAAGACTTCCACATAAGAGGATGGTGGGGTATATTATTATTAAATGGGTCACATGTAGACACGTGCGAGAGATGGGGTATTTAAGTTGAAAGTCGACGTCCAATTCACGCCACGTGGCGACTGACGCGATTAACAAACACTCGAATCATTGAAAGTTAAACTCCAAATAAACGGTCATCGGATTATGTCCCTCTTGCCAGGTCATTAAATCTTGCTAAGGTACATTCAAATAGCTTAGCGGTTGTAAAAAAGACATGCAAAAGGACATGCGTCTTTTAATTGATGAACGAGGTCCTAAGCAACTTTCTACACAACTGTATGTCATATCTAAATGATTTTTCGCATGCATTTTTGTAATATCCATGACGCTAAAACATTGATATTATTTAGTCCATAGATGTTTAGAATTTTGCACATCGGCGAATTCCTTTGATCTTTTAGGACCATTGCAAAGAAATGGCATTAGATTAAGATTTTACAGTACGCAGCTTAATTTCTCGTCGTATTTTGTTCATAGGCGTATCTCCTTTATGCCTTGCTAGATCAATTGATTGTTTGAGTTGCCCTTTATGTACAATCGCAAAAGTGGCACCAATATGCAACAGTACAGCCCTTCGCCCACAATTAGACCCCAAAGTTTCAATTTATGTTGCTTAAAGCATTTGTATATTGAAATGTATTTGTTGTCATTGTATGCACACTTAATTGTTTTGATAAACATACGCTAATTTCTCCAAGTCTATTAATAAGTATATCCACAAAATATTATATTTATCATTCCGAATCTATTGATTCAAAGAGGTTGATAATTGTTACTGACTGGACACATTGTAATCCATCTCGTTGACAGTACTGTTCTTCTTCCCGTATCACATGCTCAACACACTTCTTCCAGAACTGAATGTCTATTTTTGAAAGGTACTCACGTGTCCGCACTTCAAAATCACACATTTTTAATGTACTGTTCTGTTCCCCAACTTGTCCTTTGACTTTATCCCCCACAAGCTTTATAGGGTTTAGATGCGCATGATATGCAGTTAGTCGTAGAAAAGTGCGACCGTACTCTTCAGTAATTTTGTCAATATGAAACACCTTTGTCTTATTTGTCTTTCTCACAAGCTACAACAACTCGGGTTTTATATGTTTTGTCGAAATTCCCTTTTTCCTAAGCTAGCATGTTCTAATTTGAGCTTTTGTATTTGAGGCAGTTGGTACTTTGTCTTCCTCTGATACTGCATTGTGATAAGATGCATTATCCATTACTAGGCATGACGGTCTACCCAGAAATTGAAGCACATCAATTGACTTCCAGTGCCTGAAAATGTGTCCATTCATGTCAGTGTGGTAGCCTCTACCGTCGGTACTTTTTGATTGGAAAATAAGTTCAGCGTCATGGACAAGTCTTTTTTCACTGCTTCCGGCTTACGTTAGTATAATGCATTGCACTTTTCTGCTTGGAATTTGTTTTTTCTGTTCGCCGTCAACTAATTGTTATTCTTTACCATAGGTATGGTGAACATTGACCAAAGATTCGTCCAAGTATACATTGTCATAGCCTTTCGTCCAAGTATACAATGTCATAGCCTTTCGTCCAAGTATACAATGTCATAGCCTTTCGTCCAAGTATACAATGTCATAGCCTTTCGTCCAAGTATACAATGTCATAGCCTTTCGTCCAAGTATACAATGTCATAGCCTTTCGTCCAAGTATACAATGTCATAGCCTTTCGTCCAAGTATACAATGTCATAGCCTTTCGTCACCTAAGTTAACTTACCACGCCAATACTGCAGAATGACTATCAAAAAGTACACCTTAGTGGGGTCTAATAGAGAACATGTGCTGGAATTAGACCCTCGAAAATCTTTGGGGCTACCCTTTAAGAAACTTGACTATCTCGCTAAGGGAATTGACGAAAGGGCACCACCAGGTGTGGAACCTGCGGCTTAATTTGACTGAACACGCCAATGCTGTAGGACAACTGACAAATTGAGAGCGCTGCCGTTTGGGTCTAATAATGAACGTACGCTGGTATTAGACTCACGGACGACAAGTCAGCTCAAATGAAAGAACGCTACGGAAATCGTGTTTAACTCCGCAGATTTCAAATACCTGGTCATTGACAAACAAAAGCCCTCAATAAATTCGTCTGACCAAATAGTGAACGGGTGCTGGAAATAGATCTGAATACAGGTCAGTTTTACCCTACAAATGACAGGGCGTTGCTACGGAAAACCAGCTCAAATCGAGAGGAGCCGCAGACACTTTGGTTCACGTACCAGGCTGATAAGCCAAGGGCGCGAGGCTACCATGTGGGGGATTACGGCCGAACCCTTGAAAGCCGCAATCCCGCCCAAAATCTCAGCACCACTGCAATGGGAGGCTCCTACATGCTCGGGACCTGGGGCTTGCGCCCCAGCCCTATCAGGTAGAGCCACAGTAAGAGGTCCTTGCCGCCCGCAAATCAAAGCGGGCGGAAAACTGCTTGATACTCACCCTATACGGCGATGGGGTGCGAAAAACACCAACCAAAGACTTAGAACCTGGTCGGGGTGTCGAAAACAGTAGAGCAGCCACCACACTGTGAACTGTCAAGACTCAACCACTGACCATGAGAGTTGTCCGCACACCAGGCGATCAACATCTCTGTGACATTACCAGGCTTGTCCTCTGGCTAAATGCACTCCGGTTACGATATCTACCTCTGTACGTTATCAGCCATAACTATCATGCTGGACGCAGAAGAGATGCAGACCAGCGGACATTGCACACCTGCCCCACTGTGTCAACACCCCAGGTGGCGGGGAATGCTAGGCGTACCATCCCTGCATAGTGGCCAAGAAAATAAAGGGAAAAGGAGATACCCCACTCACATGCAAATGCTACGTTTCTGGCAGGACGTGACGATCCTGGGATACAGACACACTGGACTGCCTCTCTTCCGGGTAAACCAGTCCATCTCATATATCACATACCATCATTGCACCCTATAGACACGAGTAGTGAAGACTCGATAGTCTGGAAAGACAACTTCCATAGGAGAGAAAACTCTGATCGTAAACAACTGCTGCCTTGCAGATAGGCTGGGGACAGCCAAAGGCTAAGGAGGGCATCCCTACAGAAACGCCTGTTGAAATCGGATGCACGGGGCCGCAAGCCTAACAAAACAGTGCAACGTAAATCACAGTATGATGGCAGCACAACCTATTCGAAAAACGTATGGCGCTCATCCTGAGGAGACCCGCCAGGCAGCGATAGCGCCGGGCCCCACGCCTCGAAGGGGCCCACCCTTGACTACTGGTGGTCACCCACCCATGTGTCGTGGAGTCAAGGCACATGGCTATGGGGAAACGACTATTGGCCAAAACCTCAAGACCCTCAGAATATTACAGTGGAATGCGGAGGGAGTCATTAACAAAAAACTTTCCCTAACACATCACCTGCATGAAGGTAAGATTGACGTGGCATGTATCCAGGAAACGCACCTCAACAAAAACCATAAATTCTCAATCAGAGGATACCAGACTTTCCGTCTAGATAGAGAAGGCCACAAAGGAGGGGTCCTGATACTGACCAGAAACAGCATACCGAGTAGCGCGGTACCTGTCAATCACACCGGACAAGCAGAAATTGTAGGAGTTGACATAATGGCTCAAGAGACGAAGCTCCGCATTTTCAATCTGTACGGACCACCAAACAGAGACCTATCGCTCTCGAGTATGGAGGTCAGAGACTCCAACTGCATAGTGGTTGGAGATTTCAACAGCCACTCGGAGAGATGGGGATACTCTGACACAGACAGCAGAGGTGACGAAGTGGAAGATTGGGAGATAGATGCAAATCTCTCCCTAATCAATAGGCCGGAGGATAGCCCTAGCTTCTATTCAAGAACATGGCATACCACCTCGACTCCAGATTTGGCCTTCTCCACACAGGACATACACTATAAAATAGACCGCCAGGTGCTAAACCAACTGGCAGGTAGCGACCACAGGCCGATCAGGCTAACCATTGACATGGAAGTAGGCCCACAGGAAACAAAACCGCTCCCACGTTGGAATTACAAACGAGCCGACTGGGACAGATTTGCAATCCTGACAGATGGGCTGTGTGAAACCATCAACACACGAAACACCAAAATGAAGCCCATGGTAGAGAGCCTAAGCAAGGCAATAATGCAAGCCGCCACTGAAACCATCCCAAGAGGAGCTAGGAAAAACTATAAGCCCTACTGGAATGATGAGTTACAGAAAGTGGAAGATGCAGTAACAAATGCGAGGAACATGGCAGAACGAGAAAAATCCGTGGAGGCAAACATCGCCCTCAAAGCCGCCGCGGCGAAGTACAAACACACTCTCAAGCAAACAGCAAGAGAAAGTTGGAAAAATAAAACGGAAAGTTTAAACCTGGACAAAGAAGGGAACAAGCTATGGAAGCTAGTCAGAGCCATGAACGACGAAACCCCGTCAAATAAACAAATTACTATCAAGCAAGGCGAGAACTTGATCACAGGTAAGAAAGCCGCAAACGCCTTTGTCGATCACTATGCCAGAGCAAACCACATCGAGGTCCCTGCAGATAAGCATACAGACATTAGCGAAGAGCTAAAGGGGCAAGAAAACATAAATACGGCTCCTGAAGAGCACATGATGGCCAAACTAACAATGCGCGAAATGGAAGAGGCTATGAGAACACTAAAGAGAAGGAAATCTCCCGGAAAAGACGGGATAACAAACGAAATGCTGATGGGGCTGGGCCAAACAGCGAAGGAAAAACTACTATCAGTCCTGAACCAAAGCTGGAAAAGGGGTATTGTACCCCAGGCATGGAAAGATGCAATACTGGTACCAGTACCAAAAACAGGAAAGGACAAAACAGATCCGAATGGATACAGGCCCATAAGCCTACTGAGCTGTGTCGGCAAGCTGATGGAACGGATGATAAACACCAGACTGATGTGGCATCTGGAAGAAAAACGAATACTAATTCCACAGCAAGCCGGCTTTAGACAGCACAGATCCACTGAGGACCAGGTCATCCTCATAGCCCAGGAGATAGAAGATGCCTACCAGGCACAGAAACACACAGTAGCTGTTTGGGTGGATCTGGAAAAGGCATTTGACAAAGTCTGGAAGGATGGACTTAGAGTCAAGCTAAGAAGAAGTGATGTTTGTGGGAAGATGTACAAGTGGATCAACCACTACCTCAAACAAAGAACGGCCAGAGTCCAAATACAAGGGCAGATGAGCAAAAAGGTGACACTCGAGCAGGGAGTACCCCAAGGGGGAGTACTGTCACCCACACTCTTCCTGGTATATATAAACGATATTACAGAGAATATACCAAGAAGAGTCCATAGCTCAATGTTTGCAGACGATCTGGCTATGTGGACCTCTGAAAAGAATCTCACCATAGCAAGAAATCGGATGCAAACGGCCCTAACATCGCTGGAAGAGTGGGCGAACTCATGGCTGGTCAAAATAAACGAGGAGAAAACCACGTGCACAATATTCTCGCTCTCATTAAAACCCCAAAGTACCAAATTAAGCCTAAATGGCAAAATCCTGCAGCCAAACGACAACCCAACCTATCTGGGAGTCACATTTGATCGGCGCATGACATGGAAAAGTCAGATTGAGAGAAACCGAATGAAAGCCAGAGAAAGAATGGCGATCATGAGGAAACTTGCTGGCACAAGCTGGGGAGCAGACGAAGGCATACTAAAGAAACTGTACACTGGAAGAGTGAGACCAGTTCTCGAGTATGGCATCGCGGCATGGACAACAGCAGCGAAGGCGAACTTCGATAAAGTTAACAAACTTCAAAACCAAGCCATGAGAATCATAACTGGTGGCATGAAGTCAACGCCAATTGTAGAACTTGAAAAGATTACAAAACTGCAATCCATGACCGACAGAAGAGACTGCAGAGCCCAGCTGCAATCAGAGAAACTCCGAAGACTGACGGACCATCCAATGTACCAGAGGCTAAACAATTTGGGAACTGGGAAACTAAAGCGGAGAAACTTTGCAGAAATAGCCAAAGCAAAGATGCACGAAGATCCCATAAACGCACTAACAACACCAAAACCCATCACTACTGTACGAAAACCTACTTGGAGGCAGGATATATTTCCAGAGGTGGTAGAAAATATACCAGGTATTGCAAACAAAAACTGCCAGACCGAAAAAGAAAGGAGAGACACTACCTTAAGCTTCATAACGAAAAGCTACCCAAGCATGGACTGGACCCATGCATACACCGACGGTTCTGTAACAAACACTACACAGAACGGAGGGGCAGGAGCATTCCTGAACCTACCAAATGGCAGAAAAATAACACTGTCATTCGCTACTGGTAAGTACACGAGCAATTTCAGAGCAGAGGCAGAGGCACTGAGGGCGGCAGTGGAAGAAATGGTAACACACAGTGAAAATGAGAGCCATATAGTCCTGCTGACAGATGCTCTCGAAGTAGTCACAGCGCTAAAAAGCCAGAAAAACACTGAGCTTAATGACTTAAGAGCAGCACTCTGCAAACTGTGCCAACAGTCCGCACCAAAAAGGGTAGTGGTACAGTGGGTTCCGTCACACTGCAACATCCAAGGCAACGAGGAGGCAGACAGACTGGCAAAAGAAGGTGCAAGGCTACCACAAATAGATACCAGTATGACGTACGAAGAGTCAAAACGGCTTATCAAAGCCAGGTACATGTCCAAATGGGAAACCGAACATACTGGTTACACCAAAAACGATGCCTATTACCAGTTGAACCGAAGAGAGCAGGTCGTTGTCTTCAGACTTCGCACTGGCCACAACAGACTGAGGTACCACCTCTTCAACAAATTGAAGATAGGGTGTACCGACGAATGCCCGTGCGGTACTGGTAAAATGACCACTGAACATCTGCTGCAGAACTGCCCGACATACGAGGATCAGAGAGAGCAGATGTGGCCATTGCCAGTGGAACTGCAAGACAAGCTCTATGGTAGTGGCGAGAGTCTCAGGATGACCGCCGCTTTTTTCGAGAAAATAATGGTTACTGTCTGACTGTGTACGCAGAAGAAGAAGAAGAATAGCCTTTCGTCCAAGTATACAATGTCATAGTCTTTGGTCCAAGTATACAATGTCATAGCCTTTCGTCCAAGTATACAATGTCATAGCCTTTCGTCCAAGTATACAATGTCATAGCCTTTCGTCCAAGTATACAATGTCATAGCCTTTCGTCCAAGTATACAATGTCATAGCCTTTCGTCCAAGTATACAATGTCATAGCCTTTCGTCCAAGTATACAATGTCATAGCCTTTCGTCCAAGTATACAATGTCATAGCCTTTCGTCCAAGTATACAATGTCATAGCCTTTCGTCCAAGTATACAATGTCATAGCCTTTCGTCCAAGTATACAATGTCATAGCCTTTCGTCCACGTATACAATGTCATAGCCTTTCGTCCAAGTATACAATGTCATAGCCTTTCGTCCAAGTATACAATGTCATAGCCTTTCGTCCAAGTATACAATGTCATAGCCTTTCGTCCAAGTATACAATGTCATAGCCTTTCGTCCAAGTATACAATGTCATAGCCTTTCGTCCAAGTATACAATGTCATAGCCTTTTGTCCAAGTATACAATGTCATAGCCTTTCGTCCAAGTATACAATGTCATAGCCTTTCGTCCAAGTATACAATGGCATAGCCTTGCCTACGCCCTTTACATATCTGTCTCAGGCATTTGCTACTGACAGCAATCAAATGTGACTTTTTACATTTAATATTTCTGCCGCCAAAATTTTCCGGCGGTTCTTACAATTTTCCAAAGCGTACTTTTGACAATTTCAATACTGAAGTCGGAATGCAATGTTAGTTTTAGTCTCCGGAGAGTAAAAATTTGATTTTTCGTCAACAGTTTCAAAATCTCCCGCTTTATGACATCTCTGTCGAAATCGACAAATTTACATTTTCCTGCCTTGATTAATATGAATGTTCTCTGCGTCCTGTCTAATCCAACGGCAAAAGTATGATCTATCTAGACCAAGCGTCAATCGCATTCGTTTCTCTGCGTCATGAATATCGCAATACAAATGACCCCTATAAGATTTTTTTGCGGAAAAACTGGTATAGTAAAACGGTAACCTTGTGCAAAGTTATAAATGTACACTTCAAACTCATTTTGAAATTAATATCAATGTACGTTTTGGAAAAGCAACTTTATATCACAATAACAACACCACAAACTATTATATCGGGATACGCCTATGACGAACAAGAGTTTCACATTAATGGCCTTGGTTGTTTTCCGCAAGCGACAAAGTGTCTAATTTGTGGACGGGATAATCAGGAAGTTGTTTTTAACTCAGTCTATTTGAATGACAAAACATCTATTTTTTAAAACAGCATGACTGTGTACCGTATACATGTTAAAATTATGTTAAATTCAAATATGTTGCTTTTAATGTAGCCTAATGAATACATTTTTCAAAATGCATCAAATTTCTCAGAGAAAAAAACATATTTACTAAACGTCATGAATATTCTAAGGCTACATGCGAAAAATCATTTGGATCTGACATGCAGTGAAGAAAAAAATTGCTTCTGACTTTGTTTATGAATTAAAAGACGGACTATACTTACATTTACATTAAACTCAGGGAGGAAGACTAACGTCTGGTCAAGCAAAATATACTGATCAGACATGTTAGTCAGGGTCAGGCAAAATATACTGATCAGACATGTTAGTCAGGGTCAGGCAAAATATACTGATCAGACATGTTAGTCAGGATCAGGCAAAATATACTGATCAGACATGTTAGTCAGGGTCAAGCAAAATATACTGATCAGACATGTGAGTCAGCGTCAAGCAAAATATACTGATCAGACATGTGAGTCAGGGTCAAGCAAAATATACTGATCAGACATGTTAGGGTCAGGCAAAATATACTCATCAGACATGTTAGTCAGGGTCAGGCAAAATATACTGATCAGACATGTTAGTCAGGGTCAGGCAAAATATACTGATCAGATATGTTAGTCAGGGTCAGGCAAAATATACTGATCATACATGTTAGTCAGGGTCAGGCAAAATATACTGATCAGACATGTTAGTCAGGGTCAGGCAAAATATACTGATCAGACATGTTAGTCGGGGTCAAGCAAAATATACTGATCAGACATGTTAGTCAGGGTCAGGCAAAATATACTGATCAGACATGTTAGTTAGGGTCATGCAAAATATACTGATCAGACATGTTAGTCAGGTTCAGGCAAAATATACTGGCCAAGACCGCATGACAAAAGATCTTCCGTAACCATGTCATGAGAATATTATTGCGTTAACTCACGTCCTTCTTTAAACATTGTTGTCGAGTTCTTCGCTGCTGTCTCCGACACAATTTTGTCACCATACACTGCCTTTATTCTGCGATGAATGTCAACTGGTCGACATCTTTCGGCTGTTAAAAATCACTGCTCGCTGATCAACTCTGGATGGATTACGGATCACACCCGCTATGTTTTCAGCGGTCTGCTGAGGAAACTATGATTCAGAGAATAATGAAATTGTGCAAACTTGGCGGTTGGTATGTGCTGTTTACACCAGAAATGACGTCATCATGCGCAACGTATATATGTTCACCTGTTGCAGTTTGGTCCGGTTTCGCTTGAACACGCCTCGTACGATAATAATGCAGATAGCGGAAATGATTCACGACGACGCCTGTCGCTAGTTATTCGTTTCTGGAGCATCTCTCACAAAGGTCCAAAAATAGTCTTCTAGTATTGCTGAATTATCTTGGTAGCCTTTTTCGATATTAGTAATGTCCTAGTGGAACCGTCATTATGCTCATACTGACAGTACCGCAGTAAGCAGGTAAGAAATCCACACGAGAGCGGAGATTGTATAATTCCAATGTCAAGCTGCACCCTAGTCTTTCATTGCACTGTAACAGGGTTTCTAATAACCTTTGATAATTGTCAGCCATATTGTTTCCTAGAAAATTTCTGGCCACTTGCTGAAAAGCGTTCCAAGCCAATTATTCATCATCTATGATGGTATAATCAAACGGCTGATGTCGGTAGAGCTGACGTATCTGTGGACCGACAAATACACTTTCCCTGATTTTGACCAAAGTCTAAGAAATTTATCTGCATAGTTAGTATCACGATTTTCCCATGAACATTGAAGTTCTATCATTCTAAAAACACGCAAGCGAGAAGCCGTAGTGTCAGTCCTTGAGTTGCAGAGGTCAGACACACATAGCTGACTGTTAGCGTCAGGCCCAGCGAGCGAACCAGAGCTGCCAATACCTTTCTACACTTCCACACTGTGATTATGGATAACATTTTGCAACAGAGCAGACTGGCTATGGAGAAGGGATCGAAGAGAGAAGGCTTACTCGGTACTCAAACATGCCTGATTAAGTCGGATCGAAAGGTGCAAACATCGCAGTCAAGCTGTAAACTACGACACAACGCATACGATTCTTCGGACTGCATTCTGTTTCTTGCCAAGCCCTTTTCCGGGCTTGGTAGCGGGAGTTTGAGAACAGACGAAGAAGAAGAATACCCACTGTTTGTATCACAGACTTGGTTCTCATGGAGTGACATCTCAAGGAAAAACAATCGGACACGTCACCCCAGCTGAGACGATAGCCAAGGGGGAAGAATGGGTCCAGACTGGTGATAGAATTATAGAGGATCAGAGAGTCATCATAACCTTCGGTACGGAATGCAGAGAATGGAGCAACGGGATAGCAGAGCACGAGGTGAATCAGCTGATAACTGAGAACACCCAGGAGAGTGATGCTGTCATATACACCGACGGATCAGTCGTGCGCAGTGGGACATCAGGCTGGGACTTCTCGACTAGAGTGAAAGTACAGATCGTTGCTGAGCGCAGTAGGGCATACATGTCAACAACCTCCAGTTTGAGAATGGAGACGGAAGCAGTGACCTCAGCAGTGAAATGGAAATCTGAGACTTCTATAACAAGGACAGTCATCTTGACAGACGCGCAAGCCATACTTCAGAAGACACAGAAGGGATGGCTTAGGTACGAGTGGATATCAGCTGTTAAAGCCTCAAACCTCTAGAAGTTGACATATATATATTGTCCTGCTCATGCTAGGGTTCAGGGCAATGAAAAAGCTGACAACATGGCTTAACAAGCTCCGGGCCATGGGCACATTAGTGATGAATAGAAGTGAAATTTTGAAATCAATCAATCACCGTCTGTTAGATGAAGACACTGCAAAAGATGAAGCAGCAATCCACAGACTGCAAAGTTTCGACATTAAACAAGGTTCGAGTGGAGCATGAGAAGACGGAGCAAGAGAGTGTACTACCAGCGAGCTACATGGACCATCAGCATCCAGACCCTACGCCATATGGGTATGCCCAGAGTGCTGTGACGTCGATTCTTAGAAACATAAATTCCAAACAAATGTTTTCGTGCCTGACGAAGGTCTTGTGACCGTAACGTAAGTGTCGTTTTGTTTTGTCATGTTGCGGACACTGAGCCATTACCTATTTGTTTGTTTTTGTATTATTGATCTTCAGCACAGCTGCAATTTTGATTCATTAATTTATACACGACTAACAAATAACATCTGCGGTTCTGTGTAATGCTCACATAGCATATGGTTGTGGTAGGGTACTTTTTGTCAGCGCCCCGAGGCTTGCATCGTGATGATTTTTGGTACAGTTTAAAATTAGCACTCTCAATGCGCAGATCATGTTGTGCGCATCCACCAAGTCATGTGATGTGAGTGACCAGAAATTTTTGTACTGAAACAATTTCCGTTAAATCAAATTTCCGGTGCGAATAACCGTTGTTTACATCGTGATATTCTGTCAGGGCTTCATTTCTAAGGTATGAAAACTTTTGTACATCTAATATTACTACTTCTTGTAATGTTAAAACCATTAATTGTTGTGGAAAAACTTCCGAGCCCATACACTCAACAATGCCGTTCAGCCCGTCGGAGCGGGAAACAGGATGTTGAATGTGGGGAGGCAAGGCCGGAAGTATTCTTCATAAACATCCGTTTTGTTTGACCATTTCCTCTTCCTTTCTTTACTCGTTTATAATTCATAAATGGCACCACTTTGGTTCCAGATTCTCCTATGTTTGTTTAGTGGATTAAATATGGTAACCATTCACCACGTGACAAATTCCGAGTCTCCGCCATATTTGTTGAGACGTCCCGCTTTCGGGCCGAGCATGTCTGACAAGGATGGCAAACAACAAATCCAACACTCCTCATTTTCGTTCTGGTTGTGGGTAACCTAGCAGAACAAAATACAGCAGTCTCAACCGTCTTCAGGGTGGTTGTTTGAATGTCTAACATATATTACTTGAAGCTAACATGTCATGTTTTGGAAGAGATATAGTAGACCTAAGATCTGATGTATTGACACTGCTAGATTAGCATTGCTGGTGCTCCGTCCTCAGTCCCCACGTGTGTGAAAACTCACAACTGGAAATGTGAGCTAACTCGCTCGGTTCAGTAACTCATTAACATTACACGTGTCACGGTATGTGCGTTTTTGAGATTTCTGTCTATCATTAATGGTAATTCATGTTAATTTAATGGAACTGGTTAAATTTATATCATCTATGGCATTGCATATTGAAAAATAACTTTCAGACACGTAGATTTAATAAATAGAATATTAATAATAATAAGTAATAATTACTGATACGTGTAAGTTAAGTAAGTAATACTAATACTCACTACTACTAGTAATAATAATAGACTAGACTCTATTTAACATTATAATCTTCAGTGAGTTATGCAGTCAGTAACACACTCACTGTAGGTAGACTTAGTACTTAGTAGTTACTAACAATTAGTAGTAGTTGACAGCTTAAACTACAAAGTTAGTAGTACTTATTATTTGCACTGAGTTGAGAGTTATTAATAACAACAGTCAACACATTTAACATGAGCACAGTCACTGACTTCCATAAAATCATATGCATGCTATCCGTGACATAATTTTGATATCTAACTTAACTTGTTATTACTCTGCTTGTTTAGAAGTCTCTACAGAGGGAGTCTGTAGACATCCAGTTTATTTCACTCTGCAGGAACTGCAAATACTGTGAGCATCCAATCTATTTTTGAATCCTTTAACTGACTTGCTTCCACTACATCCTGAGGCAATAATCATAACGCATTCCAAGAATTCACCACTTCTGACTAACAAATATTTCCTAATATCTAATCTGGACCTGTCTTCAAACAATTTGTAGTTGTGTATAATATCAGTCAGTCATAATATAATTCATATCATATGATATAGAATAAGAAGTCTATACTATATGATATCATGAGTTATATTTTGGTAGACCCTAACTTACTAAATAATTGTTGATAAATATTTAACTTTGAGACACATCGTAACTTGTCGTTGACTCATTGTATACAATTTTATTAGTTGTTAGATTTCAATATGTTTCATGAAAATATATTATAAGTAATTTATAAGACAAGGCATAGTTTTTATAAATCGATTCAATGACATTTCAACTCAATTGGTTGGTTGTGCCAGAAAGATTTTATCAGACCATGCAATTGAGTAATCCATACTTGCAAAAGTTATGTATATGAAGAAATTAGACACAGTAAAAGGTAGCCACATAGAATGATAGATAAAATCTACTGCTGCCAGGAATAAAATGTTCATTTTATTTAATTAGGACTCTCCTTTTTTATTAGGTGGGTTCCCATTTAATTTTCTTCGCTCAACCTAGTCAAGTAGTTAGACACTGGTTTCTGAAGTTGAGAGGTAGAATAGAAACAGGGTGGGCAATAAAATTTGCCCATTTTAAGCAACCCCTGGCCTGCAAATACAGTGCAAGTTACCAACAAAACTTCTGATCATGTCGCCATACTTGCGATGGGCAACTAACAAAGTGTGAAATCTTGTCTTATAGCTGTAGTATAGGAATCCTGAGCCTACACTTGTGGGTTCTGCAGCACTTTTTTTTGCATAATATGATTTCCAGCATCATGTGTTCCGTCTGCTTTATTCACCTTGTGTCACATATATAGTATGGAGCAGTGACCACATTCTTTGCTCCCCAGTTAATGACCCTATAATTCATGAATTGTGAAAAATAATATGCTTTTATGTAATCATACACAGGTTCACTACGTATCAGACATTTCCAACTAAAAAAATTTGAAACAAATCAAAAGTGAAATGGGTCAGACAGGAGCCCAGTTACCCTGAAGAGCAGAACCAGATTGGTTTAACTATATGCTGGGAGATATGCCAAAAAACCTTGTTCGACTTTGTTCCCATTATTCTGGTAGTCTATGGGTTTTTAGGCTGAGGACTACAGGCCACTGCTGTCACTACTTCAAATGCTGGCTATGTTTATTTCACCCCCAATAGAAAAACTGTGGGGGGTTAAATCCAGTGCCCTCCTTGTCAAACAGGCAGGCATCTTCAATATGCTTCCAAAGACACTGAAATGAATATTATAAAAGCAGAGCTGGGGAGCACTGTACAAAGGACAACATTCCGAGCAAAATGGAAAGAGTTTGTTATCTGCAGTCAAATGTGCAGTCAGGCAATCCTGTGTCTTCAGTCATCTGCTAAGGATCTAAGAAGAATATATAAAAATGTACACAGGGAATAATCATATAATGATGTATGATTTGGCAGATTGATGATCAATTAGGTAGTTTATTTTTCTATAACAAAATCGATGACCTGCTCCCAACATGCTCAATTTACCCAGCTTTAAAGATAAGTACCAAACTCTATTGTAAGGCACGGAAGATATGACAATGAGAAACTGAATATGTCATGCCACTTTATTGAAGCCAAAAGCTTCTTGTGTGGGGGAACCCATGGCAGGTTTACCTACAGTTTCAGACTCACCATCATAAGCGTCTCAGACTCTGTAGACCATGCGCATGGCGCCCTGTGAGTTTTGTCCATCTCTGTCTCTTGTATTTCGACACGGTCTGCTATGGCTGTAAAGGCCAATCCCCGAGTTTCAGACTAGATTAGGAGCATTCCACTGCTTAGGTATACCAAGAAAATTGTGGGGCTGGTGGAATAAATGCTGATTGTCTTTGCCATTCCCATGTATACACTTCTTAGTTTTACCTCCTGTCGGAATTAATGAAGACCATACCTGGGTTTTAAACAGTGTATCCTTGATCAAGAGACCGATCTCATAACTGCTCACAAATAATGATATGCTTTACAAAATTATATAATTATGCAAGGGCCTCTTTTAATTTAAATATTAATATTTAGCCAATATTATTTATAGTTAGGTAATGGAGACCAACTTCTGGTCAGGCAAAATATACTGATCAGATACGTTAGTCAGGTTCAGGCAAAACATATTGGACAAGACCCTCACCGTAGATTCCTTGTAGCCCTTCCTGGAAACAGGCTGTTTTCATGGCAGCCTGGCTAACAAGGTGAGGGATCCCCATAGTAGTGAGTGATACACAGCTGAAGCCAAGCGTAGCACAACCACCGGCCCACCTTCATCAGCACGATGAGGATGTGAAGAAAGCTATGACAACCTGCCACTTAATGTCCTTTTTATGGCGTACAAAAGAGTAATCCTACTCATTGTGGGCATTTAACAACAGCAATTATTGATAGCTCAAACTATGTTGTGAGAAATCAGGTAGAGGCTTCCTTGCTAGAGGAAGAGGTCAGGTTGTTGAGCGGAGCATACAATACAACGTTCAGACGGAATGAAGATCGGAGGCCGTGGCCTCAACTCTGGATCAGCTATCTGAGACCCTTTGTAAGAAGGACAGTCATTGTGTCAGAGTCCCGGTCCTTATCTCGGAAGACTATTATTAGTTGCCCATCACAAGCGATGATGGTCACATGACGGTTTTGTCTTGATGACGTAAAACCGTTTTGGATTATAATGAAGAAGAAACTGCGCTTGTCATCTACCTCCATCTCTGGTCCTGAGCTACCTTGAACCAGTGGCAAGACATTAGTCAAGACAACTGGAGACAACTCAGGATGCAGGCACTCTGGTCCCATCTCCTGTGAGACTAGGGGTCACTTTAAAACTTGTGTTATTTGGTAGTCCACTGTTTATGTTCATCACTTTGGGAGGCGAGTGCCTGGCCTCTCAACCACAGTGACCCAGCAGAGTCTTTAGACAACCAGTGTTACATTTCAGTCGTGTAGTTTTGCGTCACAAAGTGACCAGCGGACGATTGGGATGTTCATTTCCTCAGAAGTCGCCCCTGTGTAGTTATGCTAGCACTGTAGGGATTTGGGCTGATGGGTCTGGGGTTGTCATTGGTCAGCTCATTCCTGATGAGAGGGCCAGTACTGATTGGGGACGAAGGTTTCACTAGGTCCGCCCGCCTGTACCCTATGTTGTTTACTTGGAAATTCTCTGCCCCGTGAGATGTGTGTTATTGAGGATGCTGGCTAATTTTCATAGAATTCCCTTATATCTGCATGAGAACAGTTTGTGTAGATAGATACAAGGGCTGACTACGGTATGGGTGGAAATAGCTGTATAAGTGTCAAACCTCCAAGAACTGATGTTGATTTTCTGTCTTGGTGACAATGAGATTCCAGCCAATGAAAAATCTGTCTGCTTCACAGGCACTTATTATGGGAACATTGCAAATCAATAGGGATGACATTTTGAAATCTTTTGATAACACTACAATAGATGAATCAACACTACAATAGATGAATCAACACTACAATAGATGAATCAACACTACAATAGATAAATCAGCAATACGCAGACTAAATCTGTGCAAACTTTTTGTGGGATCAAAATGCTGAGCAGCAAGCGTCAGAGCCAGCGAACTAGATCTGCCAAGACCCTTCTACACCTACACGTGGTGATCCTGGATAACAGACTGCAACAGGGCAGGCTGGCTAAGGAGAAGGTATCGAAGAGGGAATGCTAACCAGGTACTAAAAATGTTTGCTGAAGTTGGATGTGTTGGACCGAAAAGTGCAAATATCGCAGTCAAGCTGTAAACTGCGACACAACACATTCCGTTCTCTGAACTACATTTTGCTACTTAAGCCCTTTTCAGGGCTTGTTAGCGGGAGATTGAGAACGAATGAAGCCAGCCAAACGTTTGTAAATTGGAGTGCTGCAAATGAGAGGCAGGAGTATGGTAAACCAATGAGCTACAGGAACATTCAGTATCCATATCATTTGCTGAGAGAAGCTACCTACGGGTATGCCCAGAGTGCACTAAAGTTGATTCTTCAGAACAGCCAATATTATGCAGTCCTACACCTGTCCATGTATGTTTAAAAAATTTTATCGACCAAGGAGTTCTTGGCCGAATGATTACAATGACTGCATACCTACAAGGACGGCAGTGGATCAAATCCCTGGTAATGCACATGTTTTTCTGTTAGAGTGACATAAATAAACACAGACAGCACACGACATGGCGACAGCACTGGTAAAGTGGCCTGTAGTCCCTAGCCTAAAAACTCCTTGAATACCCCAGTAATGGAAATAAAGTCAAATTGGAGAGGAATGAACCAAATCTAGCATAATGGGGCCTGTTTCCTTTGGTGTGTAAAAAATAGTCTTAATATGTTGACACATAAATAAATCTGTATATATGAGACTTTAATATATACATATTATTTAATTATATAGTTAATACTGACTTGCCATCCCATGTTTTCAGGGGCAGCATGAAGAGGGCAGCATCTCCAGCGTTGATGGAGGTGGTCACAGAAGCTGTCAACTCTGAAGATGCAGACATTATTACTGAAATAGTCACAGACATGTCAGTACACAGTATAAAACGGCAGAAGATGGAAGAGGAGGTCTGCCTTGATGATGGGTAAAATAAATTATATTCCTGTGCTCTAGACAATTTTGCATTCAAGTGTATATGTTTTATAAGTGTTTGTGTTTCTTTTGGTATCATACAGCAGGGTTTAGGCGATAAGAAAGCAGTCAATTTCGTTGATGACTTTGAATCTAGCTACTACTCAAGCTGATTGAAGACTATCACTAAGAGAAGTCTCTGCCACAAACTTCAGATGCAATAACATATGTTGCAAAGAACACGGCAACAACACCATTTAAAAAAAAAATTCCCACTTTATCACAAAAACCTCCCTCCTTTAAAAAAAAAAAAGGACAACAGAAGACTTGTGGGCCTGAATTCAAGACAACATACCAAAATAATAATAGGTGAACATCTATTTATCATATGAGTATTGAAGTCTTTGAAATAGGGGTATATAGAAGATTGGGCCGCATTTCTTGGAAAGAGAAGAAAACAAATTTGGAGGTTGTGAAAACGCTGGGGGTAAAAAGAGAATTAATTATCAAAATCAGGGTTAGACAGTTATGTTATTTTGGTCATATAACAAGACATACCTCTTTGATGAAGACCATACTGGATGGTAGAGTGGAAGGCAGTTGTTCAAGAGGCAGACGTTTTAAGAGAAGAAAGCTTTGAGGTAAACATAAGCAGCAAAAAAGACGCAGACAGTGCTGGAATGCATAATGCAGAGCATAAGGACTTGATGGCGGTAATTTTATGAAGACCTATACTCCGTGGGGAGCTGAAATATTTTAACTGATTTGCATCACATCCTTTCAGGCCATATTATCCAGCTGCCAGTTAATACTTTTCCAGTCTTAGTCAGCCTGTGCATCTACAGGGGCATTGGGCCTTGTGGACATCCCAACTTTTGTGCGAGTTGATAGTAGCTGGGGGCATTTCTCTGCTTAGCGTGCTGGGCTCTGTTATTTGGTTTTGTGCTGGTCTCATCTCGGTTTCCAGTCTATTCTGTCTCGGCACGGGTTGTCCAGTGGGTGACTAACTTGTTTGTTTCAGGATTGCGAGTGTTGTGCAGCTCGAGCGAATCTTGCCATCCTGTGGGGGTCCGCTCGGTGGTCTTATTTTGCTGCGCGGGTACCACAGAGTCTTTCCTCTTGACTACATGGCCAGCCCAGCGGTGCTTGGAGTTGTTGGCATGATGGATGACATCCTTGGCGTGTGACAATGCCTGGATGATGTTGCTGCCTAAGTGATAGGCCAGCAAGACAGCGCTCAAGCGAGGCATGTGTCCATAGCTGGTTGTACATGGCTTTTGTCAGAGACCGGGTTTCACATCCATAGCATAGTGCGGGTAGGACCACTGAGCCAAATATGTCAACTTGCAGTCTGGTGTTTCTTGTGGCGTCTGTTGTCGTCTTTATCAAGCTGAGGGCGGCCCAGTCTGCTCATCGTCACATGACAACATTTTGCTATCAACATTTCTGTTGTTCATGGAATCTTTATGTGTTTGTACCCTTTTCCAGGAAAAGATCACGATAAATTTCACATTATTGTTTTTGAACTCTAGAATTGTGTACGATGAAGAGATTGTCCAGCAACCCCCTCCACAATACCAGAACTTGATCATACAGCACATGGACATAGCAGAACCCCTGTCCACACTGAAGCGATTGTTGGAGATCAGGCTACAATGTTCTTTGGCAGAGCATCAGTTTTATTTGCAAGACTCTATAGAGGTAATTCTTACAAGTAATAAAGAGTGGTTTGATACGGACCAAGTGACATACTTTATCCCTTTCCAATTCTGGACAGATTTGCTGTTTTTATGTCACTCTGTCTAGGTCAACTGCCCAAATTTCGTATCAAACGTTTCCAAATAAAATTAATTAATATTGAACAAATTTAACTAAAATGATATTCGTAGCACACATACTAACTTTATATGACATAAGTATTCATAATAAAGATTATATATTAGTATCAGGGTATGAGATACTGAAGCGGACATACTGGCCAAGAGAAACAACACTGGAAGGGAAACTATATGGACCTATGTATGGGCTGCAGAAGACAGTGAGGTTATTACAAGAGACAAATGTGCAGACATAGACATACTCCAAGCGAACGAAAGAAGGTTAAATTAGTATGAAGTGTTAAATGGCATTAATACAGAGCTGGAAATTGGAAAGAAAAAAAAAACATTTTTGTACTCATGTTGTATTTTGTTGATGTATCCATCAATTTCGTTAAGACATACTATTCATTTTTAAGTGTCTCAACCTAAGTTGGAATTGGACGTGTGTTTAATATTGCGAGTAATCAGATGCCTAATTGTTTCATCAAATAATAAAACAATTTCTCTGATTTTGGTGTCCAAATTTAATCGTCTGGAAAGGCACACTTTGACACATTCAAAACACATGTAAATGTAGCCGGACTGCATGAATAAAACCTATTTGCAAGTCCGCCACTTTGTGGTGGAATACGGTCTTGGTTAGTTCTGATTCCATGAGTCTATCATTCACTGCTGTGTTTTCCACCACAACACAGTGCAGTAGAATAAAAAAAGGAAACAGTCCCATTAACCTTTACATTGACACATTTTTTCAGGATGTCTCATTTTACTATGGTTGTATTTTTGTGTTCCTTGCCTGAAAAAAAAATAATTTCAGGTTTCACAGAGGACAGATAATCAATGTTTACCAGACGAACATGTTAGTTTCCACTATAAACATAATTTAAATCTACATAAGCAAACTAAACAGATCTACATCAGACAAAAAGTCTGTTACAAAAACTTAACTTCCCCATTTTAAAAAGTGGGTGACTCTTTAAATCCAAATGAAAAACTGAAGAAATTATTTCTAATTGTCTAAAACAGATTTCAAAATCACCATTGTTTTCAACTGGACAGGTAGTAAGTGGGACTCTCTACAATCGAAAGAGCAATATTTTCAGCCGAGTTGTCAATATATGATTAAAACGCTTTGAAGAAACGCTTTGAAGAAACGCATTGTGAAAGTGACAAACAATGCCCTGGGCACATTGCTTCGCCAACGATTACGTAAAAGTGTGCCATATTGGGAATACAGTTTTAGGCTCAAATTTTTGTGGACCAACAAACAACGCACTACAGGTGATGTCGTCAACATCACACAGGCAGCCTTTACTGTCCCAGATTATTGTGGTACTCAGATTTTGAGGCTGGTCAAACCTAAAGGCGGAAGAAACCTGCACCAACTGGAGACAGAACCCTGATTGTTTGGGTGGGAAGCCAGTGCACTAACCAATGCGCTTCCTCAGTTATCACACAGACCAGTAACCTCATACAAATACTAATGAGATATGAAAATATTGACCCACCCACACACACACGTTAGGTTCTGCGTTGTAATCGGCCTGTTAACACCCAAAACATTGAACTTTCAGTTAGGTTCTGCGCTGTAGTC
This sequence comes from Ariolimax columbianus, assembly GCA_036924085.1. Classification (NCBI taxonomy): domain Eukaryota; kingdom Metazoa; phylum Mollusca; class Gastropoda; order Stylommatophora; family Arionidae; genus Ariolimax; species Ariolimax columbianus. Next base: position 30,404,811 of record JAVGWX010000019.1, read on the forward strand.
GGCCTGTTAACACCCAAAACATTGAACTTCCAGTTAGGTTCTGCTCTGTAGTTGGCCTGTTAACACCCAAAACATTGACCTTCCAGTTAGGTTCTGCGCTGTAGTCGGCCTGTTAACACTCAAAACATTGAACTTCCAGTATTCCCAAGAGTGCAGGGTGATCATTCTTTTTCATTCACACATAAACTTTTAAAACTACACAAAATGTAGATTTTTTTTTATTGAATAGCAAAATGGCTAAAGTTTCAGAGAATTATTATGTTCATTTCTAATAAGTTATTAAATTTTAAAACTAAACAATTGCTCTTTATTAAGATTTTATTTAAACATATTTATGTACAATTTTTTTTGACATTGTTTTAAAGTGTACTGATGTTTTCTATGACTAATTTTCTATGTCAACTACATGAACCATTAGCATCTATGCCATCTGCCAAAAGATCACTTAAGAATCTGTCCGAAAGGCAGAGATCTTGCTTCTGCTTATAGTATCATATATAGAAAATACAATATTGTTCATTTGGCTTGTGTTCTAGTTGGACAGCAACAAAAGTTTAGTTGACCAGTGTGTCCAGGGAGAAGGGATGGTACAGGTGAACCTGGAAGTCAAGTCACAGCCTGGAGTCATTCCTAAAATAAACATTCTAGATATTCTTAAAACAGCTGAAGATGAAATAGAAGAGAAATACGGTGAGTTGTGTTTTTATTTATTACCAGCCAAATTATCTGGTGTTGCCTGGGATTCACTCCACCCATTTATTTCTTCAAACTCACGTATCCAATTTGTACATCTCTCCTCATCAACCCCTAATAAATCTGTAATACTTTAAATTAAAATTGTGTCTTCAAGAAACAGAAAGAATTTAAAAAATCTTTTATGTTACGGCTGAATAACAATGCGTTTACTAATTCGAAATGGGCTTCCTGAAGTATCTGAATTTAAATAACAGCAATAAACAATTTATAACTTCACACTTGAAATTTAGAAATTGGCCATATAAGTCTGCAACACTTCAGACTTGAAATCTAGAAATCTGCCACATAGGCCTGCAACACTTCAGGCTTGAAAACACTTTAAATTAAAATTGTGCCTTGAAACAATAAAAAAAACTTACGCTGTGATGTTGAAGAAGAATACTTGATTGTAAATGTTGTCCACGAGTCTCAATAGTGCTGTAAAGTCGACACATTTGAAGGTCACATAGTATCTCACGAGTGCGCAATTTGACCAAGCAAATTGGGTCATGAGATCCTCATTTTGGTACTTGGAGGCAACGACATAGAGACTTGAAATAAGTTGTTTTGATCTACATAATAGGGACAATGTTCAGTGAATATGTCGTTTGGTTAGCAAGTTATGCCATCTTCAGACAGAAATACACGTAAATAAATATATGTTGTTTTATGCTCACAATGAGTAAAATTCTCTTTTGTGAACCCTGAAAGGATCTTAAGTGGCGGGATGTGGTAGCTTTCTTCACAACCCGAGTATCCTGATAAAGTTGTACCACTGTCCTCCAAGCGGTTGTGCTATGTCAATGTCCCAGAACCATTTGTTGTAACTAGGAAAATATATGCACTCATCAATTGTATCAATCTTAATCTGCTTGCATGTGCCTTACCATGCATTTTTATCTGTTTGTTTGTGTAGCATTATCCTTGGAAAATAAGATTAGTCTATAACCTTTACCAACAGACACTAAAAATTGATGCAATTTCCCTTCCGGCTGCATTATTTTTCAGCTGTCACATTTTACTATAGTTGTTTTTTGAGAGCCTGTAACCTTTTTTTATTTGTTGGTGTATAAATATGATTTTGTTGTGTGTAGAGGCATAAGTTGATGAAGAACTTGTAGGTGTTGTTTTTGTTTTGTGTGTGTTAGTTTCAAAGATACAAAAAGGAAAATAATGAAAAACAGCACAAACATTTAGACTACCTATTTCAGAAATTGTCACAGATGACGGATAATGAAGTTTTACAATATCTGTTAGTTTCCACTACAAATTTATTTACAACATCAAACTAAACAGACCTACCTCAGAAAAATCTGTCGCAACAACTTAACTTCATCACGCTCAGTAATGGAATAACTTTCCAAATCCACAGGAAACAGAACAATCTTTTAACAATTTTCTAAAATCAAGCATGCCATGTTATTATCTAGGTGGACAGAAGTAGCCTCGATATTGATTCAGACGTTTCTATAGCTATGCCTGGTGTTAACACAACAAATACACCAGTGAGTATATAGAGACATTGTTTCGCCAATGGTATAGCAAAGGTTAATTGTTTTCATTTGAGGTGTCTCGTAGGCTGCTGAACCTCAGATGGCAGTACAAAGTGCCTAACTCTGATATCCTTTTCTATGACTAACATGTTGAGCATCCATATGCATCTGCAAAAAACCTAATTAAGATGGGCAGTACATGTTGTACGCATCCCCAAGTAGTTATTATGAGGTGAGATCAGAACAGACAGGTGCTCGTTAAGAGAATGTAAGAAATTCTACAGACTCCTTGATAGTGTCTATGAAAATCTTCAACATTGATGTCATCTCCTGGGAGTTGCTTACACAGAACCGCTCCACCTGGCACGCTAACATCACCAAATGTGCTCAGATTGCAGAGCAAAACTACATCGCAGAGGCTCTGAGTAGACGTGCTGTCCATGTGAGCAGAACACACGACTCCACAGCCGACCCTTCACATGACCTCCTCATGTAGACATTTGCCCATCAACTTAACTTCATATGGCCTATTAACTCTGGCTTCCTGTAGACATTTGCTCATCAACTTGACTTCATATAGCCCATTGACTCTGACTTATGTAGACATTGTCTTGACGTCATGTGGCTAACTGACTCTGACTTCATGTAGACATTGTCTTGACGTCATGTGGCTAACTGACTTTGACTTCATGTAGACATTGGTCCATTAACTTGACATCATGTGGCTCATTGACTCTGACCATCTGCACATTGGTCCATTGATTTGACCTCCCATAGTCCTTGGTCCATTGACTTGGTTACTTCAAGGGCCAGGTTTTTGTTATTTGAAACCTCTGCGCCCAACCAATATCCCCTGTGTTGTTTCACTGATGTAATTCTTCTGCTGCTGATTTAGTTGCAGAACAAGCTATGCAGTCAAATTCAAGTCAGAATGCAAAGGTGGTGATTCCATTGCCAGAAGAGTCAGAGAATGTGACGAGATGGATTGTGGATCAGGGCTTCCGACGAGATCAAATGAGATTGAAGATTCCATTTGGTATGTGTTTCACATTGCTATAATATATTTTACTCTTTACAGCTCAGCTCTACCTTGTTCAGCCACCCGGAAACCGTAAAGCTGAACATGCTTGCCTGAATTCGCACTTTAAACACTAGCCTTGGCCATTGTTGCATAGCAGCGAACTTTCCTTGGCTATCAAAAATAATGCACCCAAACACACATTGGGTATTGATGTTACACCCATTTGACGGCTTCAATTAATTTATAAATGAAGAAGAAATTATAAATTTTATTTTAATATAAAATTATAAATAACGTGTGCAATTCCAAAAAAATATTTCGTTGCTGAACAAAAGCACAGAAAGGAGTAGGAAATTGACTAGTTCTTGAAACCATGTACATCTGAAAAAAATCAAAACTTTCTTCTATGTAAATTTTATCTTTGGCACAGTCACACTGCCTGAGATAAACCTTTACTAGTCACATGATAAAAACTTGGACATTCTGCAGTGGCAGGCAGATGTGAATTCCAAAAATCAATTTAAAAAAAAAAAAATCTGTATTTTTCACATTAAACGACTCGGAAAAAGCTGTTCCCGAAGGTCAGTCAGGTTGATAGCCACTCCATAAAGTCTGACTGATGATAAAGCTGGTGAAAATAACCAGTCAAACATATCCTGAGAGAGAGCTCAGCATTGACGAGACATTGATTGACATCAGCGGAAGACTGTTTTTCAAACAGTACATAAAAACAAAGCTTCACCTTGGGGCATATAAGTTTGGTGTTGCACAGATCCACAAAATGGCTATATTTTCAATTTCAACTTTTTTACGAGTAAAATTGATGCCTCATATGGTGCTTTATGTTGCTAATCCAAATCTGGGAAAAGGTCATCATTTTTATTTCGACAACTAGTTTACCGGCATTGTAAACTGCTTCATCCTGAGTTGTCTTGCACGTCACATCGCAGAAACGAGACATCCAGTCATTTGCAGTTTCACCTTGTGGTTCTCGATGGCTTAAATGAAGGGTCATAGAAAAAGGGCTGCTAATTAGACACTTCATTCGTCCAGAACCAGCATTAAACACGATCTAGTTCTAATTTTAGGGTGTGAGAAAACGTGTTTTGTTTGTTCCAAGTACGAGTCAAAGGCTACTGCTTGTGGATACGGTATAGAGACTATTTTGGTTTGTTGCCATGCAGAGGACTGTGCTATTGTTCATTCCATGAACATTTATAATTTGTTCTACATTTGTGATATCTATGTATTTTTTTTTGCATTCACCTTATTTCTCAAATCCCAAAGGCGGTGTGCGTTGCACTGTGGTTTTTATTTTGCGCCTGTCGGCCCAGTGCATCCGACTTCAGCATGCATTTTATGTAAGGGTCTGCTTCCTCCTGCATTTTCTAAGGATTTGCTTAACCGGGGTAACGGCCGGTGCTGTGATGGGGATCGAACCCAGCGCCTTCGGATTGTGAGCCGTGCCAATTAACCACTAGGCCACGCGTCCCCTTATATCTATGTATGATTTTATAGTTTGTGGTTGATGAATAGCACACCTTTTTTTTATCTTCTTGATAATGATGTTTTTATTTCATTCTTCAATTTTATTTGTACGCATGAAATGCTGTACCTGAAACATATTTCAATTATGTGTGTTTGACTAAAGTCATGTTAAAATGACGATGTTACTCCTAAGTGACTCAATACAGGTTTATAAGATATTCAAAGGAACATATAAATTAGACTATAACAAGTTTTTCAAAACACAGCCTCCTACAAGAACAAGTTGGGCATAGCTGCAAATTAACCAAAGAAAGGTCCAGATTAGATATTAGGAAATATTTTTTTAGTCAGATATTAGTGAATGCATTGCAACAAGAAGTAGTGGGGGGCAAGGACAATTAATGCATTTAAGAATAAATTGAATGCGCATAGCTTTTAGAGCAAGGAAATGTAAATGAAACTGGTTGTATACGGACTCTATAGAGTCTTCTAAGCCAGTATAAAGACGTTATGTTATGTATTGGACTACAGGGTACAAATTACATAAATAAGGTTGGACTGTGTAAAGGGTTATATTATTTGAACTACTTTTGATTAATACATTTGGAATTTTGTTTTTCCAATTACGGCATTTTGTTTTTCTAATTAATTCTCCAAGAACATGCACATCTTCTTTAATACAGTAACTGCTCTATGTTTTGTATGGAGCTGAAAGGAGACAAGATTACAAATTATATAATATTTGGCAAGGCCGATTAGTGCTGGTCAATAGTTATTTTTTGGTGAAGATTCAATTTGGTATGTTTTGGACACTGCTGTTTTTTTAAAAATAGCTTTTTCTTCTTCCAATAATGATTTTTTTTCCGTCTCAAATAACAATATTTTTTTTTATCCTTTTCCAGTCCAGACTAATTTACCGATTTGTGTCTTTCCGTCTGGGTTAAATGCAGGAATTCTTTACGTCAAAGTTTTATTCTAAATAAAATTAATATTGAACAAATTGAGCTAAATTTACAATCTAAACATCGTAAGACACACAATTAAACTGTTATGACATTAAGTATTCTCATATATATATATATATATATTTCTCGAGCGGTTCACCGGGGTCTTTGTGTATGACAATGGCAAGAATAGCACCACTGCCCTACAGAGAGCACGTCGTAAGAGGCGACTATCTGTGTGTCATGATATAACACCGGCCATGGTTAAGTGGTTTGATTAGAGCACTGTAGATAGCGCCTAACAGGCTGTGGGTCTACTTTGCTCTAGTGTTTAGTCTATTAAGATGGACTCCCCCCCATCAGTTAACCACCCTCCGCAACACTTGTCCCAACGTAGCGGAGTAATAAACTGCTCGAGCCTGGCCCGCTAAGCAGGAAATCCTCCTCCCAGCTACATCCAGCAACTACCAGAGCTGGGACCTGCACAGGGGCATCTGCCACTGTAGAAGCACAGGTCGTCTAAGAACTAAGAAGTGTTCATATTAAAGATTAAATATTAGTATGAAGATATTCAATGGACACTATCGTCCTAATTGGAGGACCTGGCATACACAGAAAATCTGGTACTTTTGTTACACAGTCATAGCCAAAGGCAAAAATAATTTGTTAGGGTGAAAAAATCGGCCAAATTTGGACTGATATCATTAAGAAAACTAATCTTCTTTAACTCATCACAAATAACAGAGAACCAATCAAGCTGAAGAGAGAGCCGTCAGATGAAGTGGATACCTTTACCTATTTGTGCTGCCCATCAGGAGGGGCAGATGCAAGGATCAGAAATGGAAAGTCGTGAATGGCATTCCTGATTCTAAATAACAGACAAATCAAGATTCACACCAAAGTTAGAATATTCAACGATAGAATCAAGTCTTGCTGCTGTATAGAGCGGAGACATGGGGAACAGCCAAGGCCATACAACAAAGACTACAGTCCTTTGTTAACAAATGCCCATGAAGGATAATGGGCATAATGTTGCTAGTCACGGTGAGGAATGAAGATCTATGGACAAGGAACCAACAACCACTGGAACAGCAAATTAAGCGAAGAAAATTGGGCTGGATAGGACATACAATAAGGAAGGTGGGGTCCTCAGGGAAGAAGAAGAGATTGTGATAAAGAACTAAGATTAAATGATCACACCCGGAGAGAGGCAGAATGAGCAGCCCAGTACCGTGTTTGCTGGTGAGATGTCTACGGGCTATGATTGATGAAACATTAAATGGACCTAATGCGTATGTATTCATACCTTTTTGTATTATACGACCCAGTCAAAGTATGAATTGTGTTGAATACCCACGAGTAATCCTGATGTGAGATCATTGGACTAATCAAATAATAAATAATTTCTCTGGTCTTGACCCCTAACTTTCCTCGTGATAAATGTGCAGACTTTCAGACATCTTAACATGCGAATATATCCACTTATCCGAAACAGCCTTACAGTTAACAACTTAGCGTCTTTATTCTGATTTAGTAGAGTGCAGTCTAGATACAACCAGGTTCTTTTACATTCACTTGATCTAAAAATACCGTTTGCTCATCCAATCTATTCTTTGAAGAAATTAATTTACCTTGCCATGACTATTTCCCGTGACAATGCGTTCCAAGCATTCGCCACTCTCTGACTAAACAAATATTTTCTGACATCTAATCTGGACTTTTCTTTAGTAAATTTGTTCTTGTAGGCGGCTATATTTTGACAAACTTGTTATAGTCTAATTTACCCTTTCCATTGATTATCTTATAAACCTGAATTAAATCATCTCGAATTCTTCTCTTTTCTAGACACCAAAGATCGGGTTTTTTCCCCCATCTTTCCTCATAACTATAAATGTAAGTTAAATGTCAGTTTTGCATGTGCAGATCCACTGCGGAGAGGCATAAAAAAAAGAAAGAAATTCAAACTAAATCGCGAAACGTAAATGCATATTTCAAAGGTCAGATTTCAGTGCCTTCGAGCTGGTAAGAGTTATATTAGATTTTTTATTGCTACTTCCATTTAATAGATGTGTATGTAGTCTTGCTGTTTGATACCAATTTTTTTAATGTTGGCTAACTCACTTTGCTAAGCAACCATATCAACTTCTGCTTGCTGTAGTCATGTATAGAATAAGCTGGCAGTATTGAATCTCTGTCTATCAGATCCAGCACACTGGAGCGAGATACACGTCAAACACTGGATTCAATGGGCAGTGAAGGAGTTTCGCCTGCATGGTGTCAGCATTGATGCCTTCAACTTCAACGGGGAACAGCTCTGTACAATGACTCACCCTGAATTTGTCCAGCACATTCCTAACGATCCTGGTGATATATTTTGGACACATCTTGAACTGTTGCGGAAGTGCAAATTTGTTGGTGGGTTGTGTTTTGAACATGTATTCTAAAACTATACTTTTTTTATTGTCTTGTGTAGAAACATTGCTTATTTCTTATTGATTTCTTGTCTTTCTCTGTTTGCTCTGCATATATTTATGAATCTTTGTGTCGAGTTATACACAATTATATTGCAATGTCATTGTAAGAAGCTGTTTCTAGAATCTTCTCTTTCAAGCATAGCTGAATACTACATTTATTTTTACTAAAAATATACTTTTTATATTATTTTTGAATATTGCTATATTTAGGGAGCACGTTATCAGTGGATGGAAGAACACATCGAAAATCCAACAAAGATGCAATACAGCAAATCAGATCATTGGACAATTAACGCCAATACTAAATTGTAAGGACATGACAATAACTACCAAAACAGCTTTATACTAAACGATATTATGCCACTAATGTCAGAAATGAACACTAACATCAGATGAAAAATAACAAATCGTAACAGCATAAATGAAATATCTGCGGAAATTATTGAGGGGAACAAGGAGAGACAGAATTAGAAACGACTGCATCATGAGACTAGAGGGAACAACACCAGTATTAGACTACATCAAAATATAGCAACTAAAAAGGTTTGGCCACGTAATAAGACTACCGCGAGACAGGGGTGCGTGCGCCCCCCACCCAAAACAAAGCAATGCCATTTAGATACAACGGATTCAAGGCCAAAGGCAGTCCACTAAGAAGGTGGCAGTGGATGCAACTGCACATGAGGCATACAGTCGGGCTCATTCTAGAAATCTCTTCATAAACTGACGCTGAAAGGCAACATAGGATAAGGGAAGAGAAAACTAACTTTATCCGTTTTATTGCTTTGCCTGAGAACATATTTGAGGGGTCACTATAGCTGAAAAATAAGGTTCTTGCCTCTTCAGAGGTGAATTTTTTTTTAATGCAAAATAATCTGTGTTTAAATTTTTTTAAGTATCCGCTGGTCTCAATGGGGGGTTAGATTGGTGGCTAATTTTATAGAAGGCGGACAATAAACTTGGAGGTCAATCGTACATGTAAAAGAACTATTGGCAGATGGAAATAGAAAAGAGCAGGCTGTTAGCCGCGGTATGTACAAAAATTATAACGACTCCGAAATTCCTAATCAATAGTGGCCTGCGTGAAGGTCCAAATGAGGTGGTTGTCTGTCCATCATGCAAACACATAACATGCCATTCACCTGTTTGTCTGAACACTAGATTGCAAGTATATACAATAAAAAGGACCTCTACGTTCCCATGGGTAGAAGAGGAGCAACTTAGAACTTCTGAAACCCAGAGAACAATAAGATATTAGTCTTTTATTTCCTGTATCATATGGGATATAGAAGGGGCGACTGGTTAAGTGACACGGCTCACAAACCCAAAGGGCTGGGTTCTCTCCCCAATCACATCACCAGCCTTTACCCCAGGGAAGCAAACCCTTATAAAATACAGCAGGAAGCAGACTCTTACATAAAATGCATTACGAGATGCACTGGGCAAAAAATTTAAAATAAAACATAGTGCAATGCATGCCGCTTTTGGAAATAGAAAAATAAGGCGAATGTAGAAAAACAATTTTTCATTTTCGGTACAGCGTGCCAACCACTGGGCTGGTCATATAGTCCAAAGGAATGCCGAACGTTGGAAAACAGCAACCCTTGCTGCATAAAAAAAAACCTCCCGCTAGTTAGCAAGACACACTCCTGCACAACCCTCGCAATCCTAAAACAAACAAGTTAGTGCCTTCCACTGGACAACCCATGTCCTTGAATGATTGCTCATTAGTGCAACAAGATTCAAGCCATTCTGTTTTTCTTTCAGCTGTGATGCAGCAACCAACACCTCAAGCAATCACAACAATCACGGTACAAACTTCAGATACAGATGGCAAATATGGTCAGTTGTGTGTGCATTCTTATTTGTTTTGTTATCCTTGCAACATATACAGCAAAAATATATGTTAGCGCAGGATGCTGAGTGCCGGGATTATTTTGCTTCGCGACAATGCTCTGGCTCACTCTCAAACCCAAATTAGCATATTTGGATTGGTACAAATGAACCATGCCCTGGCTTAGTACAGAGGGACTTTCACATTCATTTTTTCAGTTCCTGCAGGCCATCATTTTGACAATCAGGATGATCCGAAAGATTTTGTGGAAGATGGGCTAATATTGCAGGTGGCTCCTTTCTATGAGGAGTGTATACAGAAACTCGTGCACCGCTAAGATTTTAAAAAAAAGCAACGGCCGTCGTCCATCGTAGGCGATGATGGCATAATCTATTTTGCTAGCGCTATTTTTAGTAAGGATTAACTGTGCTACTTTTAATCCTCACTCTCTCATCTCGAGCCGCCCGACCCCAGTAGCAAGTCAAGGACAAGACGACTAGGGGGCGACTACGAGATGCAGGGGACACCGATCAAGCACTCGTGAAAAATATGGCATAGTCCGGAGTTGAGCCCACACTATCTGATCACGAGGCCGTCGGCTTAACTACTTCGCCGCGGAATCCCACTAAGATAAGGACCTCATAAATGGTGTGGGCTGTGTTGAAAAGTAAAATACAGGATGAACAATGTGATAAAAATGATACCACTTACAGAACTTGTCTTTATTTTTGAAAAATGCAAAACAAACGTTACTCTCTGAACATCCCTAAAATTATGATCTCAGGATTTTAAGGCATATAATTAAATTGTCTGAGGACTGAGTGTTGTGGAGGCCATGGGTTCAAATCATGGTGGAGACCAGGATTTTTTTCCCGTGAACTTTTTTAGTGTATTATATTTTCCCAGATCTCTGGGTAGTAGAGACCGGACGCCTGTGTGCAGCACCCCACATGTTAAAAATCCTTCAGTAGTTGGAAATTGGAAAAAGTAGACTTACTAATGGCAGCTGCTTGGGAAAAATATGAAATTATGTTAAAAAATCTACCCAATCCTATTATGGTATCCTCGCCAGTCATATGGAGTTCGTGCTTGTGCTGAGATTGTCCAAAAATATGGAGAAAAACAGAGCACTTAGGGGTTAAACCGGGTGCAATGATGTTGATTCTTCAACTAAACTATCTATGACATGAAGTATCTATATTTAAATTATATTTTAGTATGAAGCTTTAAATGTTTTTAATGTGAAAAATGAAAATACTAAAAATTATACTTACAATGTCATGAGTATTTCTGTTTTAAATCCTTCGATGTCCTTGCCAGTTTCTGAGAAGTCATTACTCTTAGATCAGATAAAAGCTTTGTAGTGATTGATACCATATTCCTCCTGGAGTAAAAATGACATGGTATGATCATTATTCTAGATTGTTATGTATGATATATTCTTTACAAATGGATTCCTTCAGAAAAGTGTTAGTGCTGTCATGCACAATCACTAATACCACAATCACAAATTTTTTTATCGTTTTTCCGTGACACTGTATTATTTTTCAGCTCTTCACATTTTTCTAGGTTGTTGATTTTGAGAGACTATATTTTTTATTTGGGTTGGCTTTGCTCGTTCTCAATCTCTCGCCGCCAAACCCTGAAAGGGTTTAAGTAGTAGAATGTAGTCCAGAGAACGGAATGCGTTGTGTCGTAGTTTACAGGTTGACTGCGATATTTGCACCTTTCAGTCCAACACATCCGACTTCAGCAAGTTGAGTACCGGGTTAGCATTCCCTCTTCAATCCCTTCTCCTTAGCCAGTCTGCCCTGCTGCAGCCTGTTATCCAGGATCACCAGGTGAAGGTGTAGAAGGGTCTTGGCAGCTCTGAGTAACTGACCGCTGCAACTCATGTGCTGCTCAGCATCTTGATCCCATATTTTTTATTTGATTGTCTATAGATATAATTTGTTTGTGTGTAGAGACATAAATGAATAAAGAACTTGTTGATGTTATATTGTTTTGTTGTGTGTATGTTAGAAGATGAAGGCGGGGAAAAAACACACCACAAACATTTAGATAGACGTACCAATTTCGTGGGGAATCTGGACCTTCGGAATTTAAAAATCGTCTCAGACCACTAGTAGTGTGTCTTACAAGATCATCATATCTGTTAGTTTCTCTTACAAATGTATTGATTACTTCTAATAAATAAATTGGCGAGGAAGACTAACCTCTGGTCAGGCAAAATATACTGATCAGACATGTTAGGTTCAGGCAAAACACACTGGCCAAGACCCTCACTTCAGCTTCCTAGTAACCCTCCCTGGAAACTGGCTGTTTTCATGGCAGCTTGGCTAACAATGGGAGGGATTAACGTCATCCCCATAGTAGTGACTGACACGCAGATGAAGCCAATCATAGCACAACTGCCTGGAGGACCCTGGTCCACCTTCATCAGCACGCTCAGGATGTGAGGAAAGCTACTGCAACCCGCCACTTAACATCCTTTTCAGGGTGCACAAAAGAGTAGACCTACTCATTGTGGGCATTCGCAAACAACAAATTAAACAGATCTACCTCAGACAAATTTTTTACTACAACTTAACTTTATTACCGTCAATAATGGGATAATTTTAAGTCCAAGTGAATAAGAATAAATTGTTTCAAAATTCTCTTTTCAAACTAAACTATCCATGTTTCTTGTTTACATCTACCAGGAAGGAAGTGTTTAAAAAAAATGTCATCTCCCACGTGTTCAACGGTGGTAAATAAACGACAATCCTCTAGAATAGTTTTCTAATCGCCCTGTCTTTTTACATCATTAGAGGTCAAACTAAAATTTTGTTGTAACGTGATAAATCGCTATAAGGTTAACCATGACTAATTTTGTTATGTTGGTGCCACAAATCTTTTCATTCTTGTTGGGTCTTACAAGTCGTTTTATTTATTTGTCTTTTTTTAATATTGTTTTGTTTTTTTCTGCATTCGCTTTATTTCTCTATTCCAGTCGGTGTCCGTTGCACTATGTTTTTATTTTGCACCTGTCGGCCCAGTGCATCCGACTTCGGCATGCATTTTATGTACCGGTTTGCTTCCCCGGGGTGATGGCTGGTGCTGTGATGGGGAGCGAACCCAGTACCTTCGGATTGTGAGCCGTGTCACTTAATCACCAGGCCACGCCGCCCCCTATCCCAAACAATAACTTTTGAACATCAAACTTGTTTGCAATATTCACTTCTCACTACATACAATGTGTTGGGGCACCTCAGCAGCTGGTTCCTAAGAGGTAGCCTGTATCAAGGTGCATGGTCATTCAGTGGTGGTTTCTTGAGCAATTTAATGTACATGATGAGGCTGCTAGTCCCACTGCACCATCCTCCCTAGTTGCATAATTCTACATGCTCGGAAGGTTGCTGTGCCCCTAATCTTTTCTTTCTGTTTTTTAAAAATCCCTGGATATCACTTGGACAATCATCATAATGATCCAAATATCATCACCTCTCATTTCATCTGCACAAAAGGGATTGCTCTAAAAATTCATTGAAAGCTGCAATACTCTTTGGTTTGGAAACCATTAAAAAAACTGGTGTTTGACTTTATTCTCATTGCTGGGGTAGTTGAGGGGTTTAAAGTTTGAGGACTATAGGGATCTTCGCCACTGCTGTTGTCACATGCTGTGCTGGGTATGTTTCTTTATTTCATGGATTTAATCCACTGTCGCCAAGCAGGCATCTAAACCATTTGGCCGCATGCTCCATGATTTGTAATCAAATATGTTTTACACATACAATATGTTTTTAAATTACAATATAATATCACATCACGATGTATCAATATTGTCTTCTTCTGCATTCGTTCTCAATCTTCCGCTACCAAGTCCTGAAAAGGGGTTTGGAAATAGCAGGATGTCGTCCGGAATGCGTTGTGTCGCTAGTTTATAGTTTGACTGCGATATTTGCACCTTTTGGTCAGACACATCCATCTTCGGCAGATGTATCAATATGATACAAAAAACGTCAGTTGAGTTGGCTGGGTCACAAAATTTGACATGAATGTCTTCTGCGGAAGATACTAGAGGGAAAGATTCAAGGAAAGACAGGACCGGGTCGAACAAGATTCACCTTTACATCTCAGACATGCAGGAATATTAAAGTACAAACTTATAACATGCTGCAGAGGATAGAGGCAAATAGAGAGATATACTCAAACAACCTTATAACCAGTCTCAACCAGATGATGATGAATCAAGTACTCGATGCCATCTCGTATTGTTGGTTTCTTTAGCAGTTTGCTTTACTTTATGTGATTAAATCTATCAAAACCTTTTCAACTCCCTGTGAAGTATAGGTCTTCAAGAAATGCTTCCCAAGGCATCAAACATTGACCTGTCTTTATCTGCTGAAGCTTTTGTGGCTTGTTTCTACAGGATGGGGTGGGTGGTCAGCCACCAATCCTCCTTAGTCACCTTTTGGGGCATGTCCAAGGGTTACTTACATGTTTGGCAACTGTATGCAATGCACATCTAGACACATCTTGTTATGTGGGAATCACCAGATCTTTTTCTTCGATCAACTGATGCTATGCTTCTAGTCTGGTGAGGTTCATGAAGGGGAATATGCATTTAAGGTCTTCGCTTAGTCCCCCACAGCTTTTCGAGAATGGTCGCGTCCCCAGGCTAGACTACCTATCTTTGGTTTTTATAAGTGGGGCAGTCCTGCAGGATATGTTCTGGTGTTTTGTTTTTTTTCGCTGGTCCACAATCGCACGTGGCCGTGTCTCTGAGACCGATTCTGTGGAGGTGGTCATTGAGTCTGCAATGTCCCGTTTGAGTCTGAAGATCTTTGTCTGCCCGTCTCTGCCAAGTTTGTCTATGCTGTCATTTTGTGGCTTGTATTCTTTGTGCTAGTCTCTCCATTCTGTCCTCATGGATCATTAGATGAGTGTTTCTTTATAGCTCTCTAGATGGCGAGCCTGCGTGCCACCACTCCAGTTTTTTTGAGCTCATCCGCTTTCTCGTTCCCAAGAATCCGACAGGGGACCGGAATTCACTGTATGACTAGATCTGTGTTTTTTTTTTTTTTTTTTTTTTTTTTTGGGACAGCAGCTCGGTGTTCTATTTTAAGAAATCACTAGCATAAAATAGATAGTAAGACAATGGGAGCGCGCAGTATTAGATGAAAGAATTATTTTGTCAGGTTTAACGCTAGAGAAATAGCCTTAGTATACCATTTATCTACCAGGGTTGTACTGCTTGTTTGTTTTAAACTCTACATAGACTACAATTTCAGGTCGGGTGAGATCAATCAGCAAACACAGACCTCGTTCACCTCGAATTACTGGAGAAGAGAGAATGTCTCCAGGAAACAGAACAGGTAACTTCTATAGTGTTTTGTTGTTTTCGTTGTGCATGCACTTTGACGAAGAACATGGCAATCAATATAGTTGAAAATGAACTCTTTTGAGTTCGGTTGAATTAAGTCATGTTTTCTGTATGAGAGCTGTATTTCTGCGTCATTTTATCAATAGTATTACTAGAATCACTTTCTTCTGTGTCCTATTTAGAGTCTGAGTTAAGTGAGTATTGAATATAATCTATGCATACTAGTATGACGTACGAAGAGTCAAAACGGCTTATCAAAGCCAGATACATGACCAAATGGGAAACCGAACATACTGGTTACACCAAAAACGATGCCTATTACCAGTTGAACAGAAGAGAGCAGGTCGTTGTCTTCAGACTTCGCACTGGCCACAATAGACTGAGGTACCACCTATTCAACAAATTAAAGATAGGTGGTACCGACGAATGCCCGTGCAGTACCGGTAAAATGACCGCTGAACATCTGCTGCAGAACTGCCCGACATACGAGGATCAGAGAGAGCAGATGTGGCCATCACCAGTGGAACTGCAAGACAAGCTCTATGGCAGTGTCGACAGCCTCAGAATGACCGCCGCTTTTTTCGAAAAAATAATGGTTACTGTCTGACTGCGTACGAAGAAGAATATAATCTATGCATTTTTGGTGAAAGTGTGAATATTTTTTGAAGGATGTTCCATGATAAAGGTGTTTTTAACCTTCTAGTTTCCACATTTTCTTTATTACGTCACAAACATTTAGACGTACCCATTTTTGGGCACATCGGTTGAATTGTAAATACATGAAATTGCCACAAAGCTAACCAGATTAGCATATCTGTTAGTTTCCACTACAAACGTATTTATAACATCTACATCGTGTATGAATCTAATCAATTATACAGTCTGTAAAGGATTTAACGCAGAAGGCCAAATATGGGCCACCAAACAGAAATAGTTATACCCACAAGTCATGAGTATTTTGGATTTAAATCCTTTGATATCCTTACCAGTTCCTGTTTTCTATGTACCAGTCAAAGTCTGAATTGGACGTGTGTTGAATATCAACGTGAAATCCACATTATGAGAATGCACCCTCATCATCTTCCACTAATAGCAGATCTGGTTATAGGATGGATGCAAGGCAGATGACATTAGAGTGATGACACTGGCTCACAATGACCGACACATCACACTAGGAACAGGTCAGACGACTTAAGTTCCCCACGAACATTCAATGGCATATGTGGATAGAAAACTAACTAATCCACATGATCAAATAATAAATATACTTCTCGATAATTGAGGTTCAACTTTCCTCGCACTAAATTAGTCAACTTTTGAAACCCAACCACAATCTAAAATGTCTACCCATCGGAAAAATATCTATTGTAAACAACAGCTTCATCATGTACAAATCAACGACCATCGTGCAAGTGACATCAAAATCTGAAATTCTGCAAACTAGATGACAGGAATGAAACGCATGATCGGTGTCGGATGGAAATGGACATCTCTCAGGCGGCCAGTGATAGATAATACAAGCTAAGTTGTAATGGGTTAATATTTTTAACAGTAGCGACTATGCCATATTTGTTGAATGACACCCTGTATTAAAGACATCTTTCTTTACAGGCAACAATGGTCAGATTCAGTTGTGGCAGTTCCTGCTAGAGCTCTTGACAGACAAGCTCTGTCGGGAGGTCATCACCTGGATTGGTGAGGAGGGAGAGTTCAAGCTAGTCAACCCTGAAGTAGTGGCACAGATGTGGGGTCAGCGAAAGAACAAGCCAACTATGAACTACGAGAAATTGTCCAGGGCTCTGAGGTACTACTATGATGGGGATATGATTGCAAAGGTAAATATTTACGGAGTCTTTGGCTGTGTTTGTTAGGGGCAGAGTGGTTAGAGCGAGATACGTATCCTAGTCTTGCCCACATTTGCTATATAAATGAGAAACAATACTCAGAATGTGATAACAGTGATTTAATTATTTAGAAATATGAGGTCAAGTCAGTATGTAGGTCACAAACTGAAATGAAATAGCAGCAACAATTTGTAGTGTCTAAAGGCTTCATTTCAATATCTAGCTTTGTAATTAATGTAGGGAGCAGACGCAAGTTGTCGCGTGCACTTGCGCTGCTCAGATACAAAATGAGAAGAATTTAATTTGTAGTGTCTAAAGGCTTCATTTCAATATCTAGCTTTGTAATTAATGTAGGGAGCAGACGCAAGTTGTCGCGTGCAATTGCGCTGCTCAGATTCAAAATGAGAAGTGTTTATCGTATAAAGCCTTGACATAACCGGGCTGATAAATATTCCTAAGGATGCTAATAAATTGTTGATGAATCCTAATCTGGTCTTCCTGTTCAGATTGGTAACAAAGCACCTGTGCTGCGGGTGGGGAGATGACAGGCGAGTAACGACGGACAGTATAGCAACTGCAATAGGATGTTCATATGGTTTAGCCTGCAGCATAATGCATGATAGATTGAATATCCATAAAGTGCTCACTGTGGGTACCCAGACAACTGACTGACAGACACAAAATGAACTGGATGGGCCTGTCCTTGTACTGATAAAGCTACGGGATAAGTGTATCAATGTTGGTAGAAATTATGCTGAGAAGTAAGGCAAAGTTCAGTGCAATAATAAACAGTTTTCAAGTTTGTATATCTTATTTTTAAAGCCATGCTGGCCTATTGTTATTGACCTGCCCTCATGTTTTACTGTAATTTCTAAAAGATTTGTGGAAAATATATTTGGTAATGTTATGACCAACCAAGAGGCATGAGCTACTCGCCCACAATATCCAAGACAATAAACCCACCATCATAGCTGGTCGATGACAAAATTGGATTAGCCATGGCTTCAGAAATGACCCTAATTCCATCACCAGGACTGTATAGCTATATTCATTTTCATTTATCAGTCAGGGGCACAACAGATGCTGCCCATCTGTTCCTATTCTTTGCCATATTTTTGAGTTCCGCTCGCGACTAGATTGAATAAACTTCCTCGATTGTTCACTGCTTGGTCAATCTGCTGTTCCACTGTTGGTTGACAAGTTTGCTGGTCTCCCACGCCGCGGTTCATCAATTACATTTTGTCTTCCGGTTTGAAATCTTTTTACCTATTCATACGCTCTCCCCTGTCTCATACAACTGTCTCCATACTGAACTTTCAGTCTAGATTTCTTCTTCGTTTGTTCCCAATCTCCTGCCACCACACCGTGAAAAGCTTTCCAAGTAGCAGGATGTTGTCCGGAGAATGGAATGTATTGGGTCATAGTTCATGTCTTGACTGCGATATTGACACCTTTCTGTCCGGTACATTTGACTCCAGCATGTTCAGTTGCAGCCTGTTATCCAGGATCACCATGTGGAGATGTAGAATGGTCTTGGCAGCTCTGATGCTGGCATTCATCTATAGATCGCTGACCATTGCAGCTCATGCACTGCTTCTGTAGATTTTAGATTTCACGCACTCTGATCACAACTAATAATACCTCGTCGTTCTTCCACGGTGCAAGTCGACAGTGGGCCGGCCAATTTGTATGCATTATTATGCATTTTGCTCGATAATCACAATCCCTACATGGAGTTTTGCTAAAGAGCCATTTTGCATTCTGAAATAAGATTTTCCGCTGTATATATGTTCCCTAAAATTGCTGTTACTTAATGACTGTCCCTCGTAATTCATATAATGGTTTCTTTTTGTTTCTTCACTGAACACATTAACTACCATAGAGCCACTCTCAGCATCAGAGAAATGTAACCTCTGTGGCATAGAGCCACTCTCAGCGTCAGAGAAATGTAACCTCTGTGGCATAGAGCCACTCTCAGCATCAGAGAAATGTAGCCTCTGTGGCATAGAGCCATTTTCAGCATAAGAAAAATGCACCTACTGCAGTACAGACCAGCACTCATGACTTAAGATTATTATAGTAAACACACATTTTTCATTTCCTTAAATTACTTTCTGATGGAAGATTAACCCTTAAGATCCTATACCGGTGAAAACCGCTTGTTCTCGTTGCCTTTGATGTTCGGTTAATACACCTATTGTTGCCTTTTGGTTTTAATTCGTATGCAAGGAGAAAGTATTGAAAATAGCTGGACGTTAAAACCAGTGCATTTTCACCAAAAAATTAGTGATTTATCTGATAGTGAGCAGTGCCGTCATGACGGAATCTGTTCTATTTATTTTGACGTGCTAGACTTTGATTACAATGATAACCAATCAGATATTGAGATAGAGGGTGATAACAATGAGCTAGATCTATACCACAGCAATGGTATCGTTGATGGCCGGGTCAGTTTACGTTGGTCGTAGACTTGTGAAATTAGTATGAACGACGCAGAGGATGTATGTTCTGTGTGCACTGCTCCTAATGGGTGGGGCTTTTATTGTAGTAGGCACACATACAGCAGTTTCTACTTTTTGCACACTAGCATGACATTTTAGATACTCATACATAACATGCTCAAAATGTATTCCAATATCATAACAAACAAAAAGTTACAGATAAAATAAAGACAAACACCCATTTCTCATTGGTTTTGTTGATTTAATTCAGGATTCTGTAGACCATAATGAAAAATGCCTATAGGATCTTAAAGGTTAAAAAGAGTTAAACATGGCTCACTGCTTCATCTTGTAAAACAAATTGCTTCAGAGACTACCACTGCAAAAGCACGGAAGGTTCTTTGGTGCAGTCTTCCGAAAGATAGTAAATCGTATTGGTTGCTCTCTGCTCCGGCCGGAGCGAAAAATAGACAAGACAGCGTAATCTGTACATTCATTAGTTAATGTGTTAAATCCACAGGTTCATGGTAAAAGATTTGTCTACAAATTTGTGTGCGACCTCAAGATGTTATTGGGCTACACCGCAGCAGAACTGAGCAGACTGGTTGGCACAGAGGAGATTTCAGTTGTAGATAGACGTCAATCCCAGCATGTCCGGTCGAGGGCGACATTTATTGCAACAATAAAATCAGATGCACAAGCAGCCGCTGCTGCAGCACGTCTCATTGAGCAGCAAACAGCAGCTTCACATATCATTGAGCACAGGACACAAGTAGTGCAGACTGTAGATTGACTGTATGGACTCACGTGAAGAGATTGACTGTATGGACTTGTGTGAAGACAATGATTGTGTGGACTTGTGTGAAGAGATTGACTGTATGGACTCACGTGAAGAGATTGACTGTATGGACTTGTGTGAAGACAATGATTGTGTGAAGAGATTGACTATATGGACTTGTGTGAAGAGATTGACTATATGGACGTGTGTGAAGAGATTGACTATATGGACGTGTGTGAAGACAATGATTATATGAACTTCTGTGAAGAGATTAATTATATGGACTTGTATGAAGAGATAGATTATTTGGACTTGTGTGAGGACCTCAGTGAAGAGATTGACGAACAACTCAAACATATTTTTCCCTACTCATCTAGTTGTAAAGTAAAG
Source organism: Ariolimax columbianus (assembly GCA_036924085.1). Lineage (NCBI taxonomy): Eukaryota > Metazoa > Mollusca > Gastropoda > Stylommatophora > Arionidae > Ariolimax > Ariolimax columbianus. Next base: position 30,425,618 of record JAVGWX010000019.1, read on the forward strand.
TATCCCATAGCATTACTGCCGTAGGGGTGTGAGGTGTTAGCGATCTCACATTTCAAAGGCTCGGCTATATGAGGGCGGTAGCCATCTCCTCTCCCTCGCCGCTTTTACTTCCCGGACTGAACCGGTACCCATTTAAGGCTGGGTCGACCAGGGGGCCATTATACAAAACATTACCGCCTCAACTGGGGAATGAGCCCAGGACCACTCAGATGCGAAGCCAGCGCGCTAACCACTGCGCAATGCGGCTCCACATCTAGTTGGCGAAAGCTTTATTTGATGTGTTCAATGGCTATTCCATTGTGGTGTGTATTAGACCGTTGATACTGTCCTTTATATGGTTCTTTGTGACAGATACAGAAATATATGTATTATAACTTGCAAAAGGAGGGGTGGAGTAGAATTCTTGGCATTTCATATTTGGATTGTGTTCTTGAAACTGTTAGGATGGAGGTAGGTCAATATAAAAACCTATTGACTATAGTAAAAACACAAAATTGACATGGTATGGACATATCATGATTGGTGGGACTAACCAAAACCGTCCTACAAAGCACTGTGCCTGGGAAGCAGGAGAGAGGAAGACCAAAGAAAGATATGGGAGGACAATATAAAAGAGTGGATGGGAAGGTCTATAGCTGAAACTAATAACCTGGTGAAAAATCCAGATATATGGCGGAAACTGGTTCGACAAACTGCAATAATGGTACCTCAACTACCTTCTATGTTACGGTACTGATGATGATGACAGGTGCTAATATAGTTCTTCAAAACCATTTCCTCGGGCAGCAACTGCTGTGTCGTCAGCATAAAATAATTTCAACACCTCCGTGTCTATAGGTTGAAGTACTAGGACGCATCCATGTGCCAGCTTTTGTGTGTGTTGCTGTAGTTTTCCCCTTCCAAAGTGACAGAATTGCATATTCTTCCATTTACATTTGATCATAACTCTTTATACTGGTTTAGAAGACCTCACAGAGTCTTGTTTACAACCAGTTTCTTGGAGGGTGGTATTTACGGATGAGCGAGTCTATCTTAATAGATTTAAACACTAGAGCTAAGTAGACTCGCAGCCAGTTAAGCTCCATCTATAGCTGCTCTTTAACAAACCACCTGGGGAAAAGTACAAACAACTTGGGTAGATTTTTAATTTAAATTATGTCTGGACAGTGGCCGTTAAGCAATTTCCAACAAATTTTTAACATGATCGACACTGAACAAAGGCGTCCTATCTCACTACTCAGATATCAGGGGAATTTTTACCAGAAGATTCACGTTAAAAAAATCCTGGTTTTTCCACTGTAAATCGAACACGCAACCGAGCCAAACACCTTACCTCGAGACCACTCAGTCCCATAGAATATAGCTTTCTCAGCAGTTTATAGTGTGTATGCTGCACATAGATCAATTTTAGCTACTCATGTGATATCCTTGCATTCATACATATCCTTTATTAGTTATGTCGGATTAAGAATTTGGCTGCAACTTGATCTTCCTTATCCTGAAATGTGCTTGTTTCATGATAAGCTTGTCTATTGAGGAGACAATACAGTTCAGGATCATTCTTTCAAAAACCTTATACAGGTGGCATACTAAAGCCCATGTCTGAAATTCTTTTGGGGTTTTTTCAGTGTAGTTTGGTAGGATTTCCTCCACATTTTTTGGAATTTGCATAGATTTGATGCATGTGTTGCATGCAACAAAAATATTTTTTGCAGCCATTTAGGGGTGCCTGATCCACGGTTTTTCATTTCCTTTATCCTCTGGGCCAGCTGCTTTGTTGTTTTTCCTTTGATGTACGAGTGGGCTTCAAGTGAACACCTTAAAAGTGGGATAGAAATGAGAAAAACCATGCCTTTGTATTGTAACTTGTTAATATGGTTGCTAAGGATGTCAAGAGTGTCCTGAACGTGCCATTATGTACAGATGAACAATATAATGTTATAATTGCAGTTAAAAGATTACCACCTGCTATTGACATGCACCAAAGAGGAGCAGCGTTCTGTTATCTGTATTTTGGGCAGCGAAGTAATGAAACCTTTAGAAATTCACCTGTATGTCTTTCACCCCCAGCAAGTGTATCAGTGGAGTAGGAAGATACAAAAACAAGTTTTGTGACAGTCTGTTCACGACCGGGTCAGACACACCAAGTAGTGACTCCAGATTCTATTGCAGCCATTGACCACCTCGTAAAGGAAAATCACAGATTGACTGTGAATGAAATTGCCTGTCAGGAATTTTTGTGACGCATTGAAGCAGAAGGTGATGGTTTCCTAGCAAGAATTGTTAATGGAGATGAAACCTGGGTTTACTACCAACAGCCTGAAACAAAGAGAGCCAGCAAGGAATGGCGACATCCCTCATCGAAAACGAAGTTTTGCACGTAGAAATCTGCAGGCAAGGTTGTGCTGACTATCTTTTGGGATGAAGGAGGCGTTATTTTATAGCACTACATGCCCAGGGAGGAACACTGTTACCAGTGCCATGTACAGATCTTCTCAGGAATCGTCTGCAACCCGCAATCACATGACATGGACTTCTGAGAAAAGGTGACCTTTTGCCACATGACAATGCTTGGCTCCCATACTGTCCGTGCAACGGCTGCAGCCTATAAGGACCTCCGCTTTCAATGTCTACCACACGTGCCATACTCACTAGACCTAGCACCCCAAGTGATTTCCACGTTTTTGAATGACTAAAAGAGACAATGGGGGGGGGAAATACGTTCTCACATTCGATGAAAAGGTCCAACACGAGCAGTTACGTTCCTTTTTCTAAAGGAATCTATGCACTTTATAGGCGCTGGCGAACTTGTATCCTTCGACATTGTTACCAACGTCAACAACATGTTGTTTCACTCTTCCAAAATAATTTACAACAAAAATATATTTCAGGTTTAAATTTGAAGCTGTCTTGTAGATCATTGAATATCATTTAATTCCTCTGTGGAGAAAGGTGTCACTATTAAGTTGTTCTCATTGTTACAACCCTGGTAGGTCTTGGTTTGCCTAGTTTTTTTTTTTAGTGGTTTTCCCGTTAAGTTAGTTGCCCATCGCAAGAGAAGATGGCGGCGACATCAGATTTTTTTTTGTTTTGATGATGTAACTTGTGCTGTAATATGATTATAGTGAGGAAGATAATACGCGGATCATGAACCTCTCTTGTCCGTTGTTACCTTGGACCAGTGGCTCGACTATCAGTTGAGATGACTGGAGGTAACTCAGGATGCAATCGCTCGCACGGTTATGCCTGCAGGAAAGCTCGCTGGGTAGTTGCTTAAATTCTTGATAGGTTTCCACACGTTGCAACAGTCTTGTTTTATGCCCAGGTCTTCCACAATGTGGTGTCATTTATCTGTTTTAGAGTCTGAACTGGCATGTAGAAGGTCTTCCCCAACCTTGATGGTCTCCTCAAAGAATGGGCCATTTTCAAATAGTTGTTGGTATTGCTCATGACTTTGAGTCTACGTTAAGGGGGAGCACTGTGGTAGAGGTAAGACACTCGCCTCTCCAATCGATGGGTTTAAGCCCCACATGTTTCAAGCGACCCCTGGTCTCAAAGGAGTGTCTGCATCCTGAGTTAAACTCCACTTGTCTTGCCACTGGTCCAAGGTAGTTCGGGACCAGAGAGTGAGGTTGATAACCAGCGCTATTCGTAATACATTCTTTATTTAGCAGTGTTTAACTTTCTGTGGCTTACTAAGCGTGTTGGAAGGTACACTGCACATTGAGTAGGAATTTTATGACTATTTAAAAAAGTTTTATTTTATAAGAATTTTGCCTAACAGGCTACACTGATAGACTTTCAACTGTCAATGATTTGATTTTACGTGCACACCATGTGCACTGCATCTTTATGTTTTTCGTCAATGTCTAATACGACTAAGCGTTTGGCTCCAACACCCTCGATGATATGGGATTCTTGAAACTTGAGGGATTGGAAACCAGCGCCATTTCGTGTCTTCAGAGGCAAGAGCCTTTACCTCTCCGATATAGCGACCAGCCTCTCTGGCAATGGGAATTAGTTAAAATTGTAAATGTGAAGCAAATATTGTTTTGTCATTCCATCAGGGCAGGGCTACTAGGTTATCATTTAAATCTCTTGTGCCTTAACTAGACCCTGTATAAATGATTGACTGACTTGCATGACAGTGTGTATGAGAAACTATGACATTGTGATGTTAACTATTCACACCCTAAGCCTTGATATAGGAAATATGTCCTATATTCAAGTTGCAAAGAGGTATTTTTTTTTTTAATTGCTCGCTCATATACTTGAAGAAATTAATTAGTTAACCCTTTACAGTCCAGTCTAACTGGAGTACGACCAAATTGATTCTGTCCATTTTGACCTAATTGATTAGATTAGTGTCGTAATACACAAATCTATTAAATTATGTCAGACTGTAAAGGGTTAACCCTTTTTTAGCCCTGGCTAATTTTGCCATCTTGTGTCTTTCAGTCTGCACCAAAATATCAGAATCTAAGAATTATAAAAATAAAATTCATTATTATTGAACAAATAGAGCTAAAATTATGATATAGACATTTTAAGTTAACATTATTACGTTATCTATGACATGGAAGTATTCATATCTTATTACGTTATCTATGACATGGAAGTATTCATATCTTGTTGTTGAATGACCACAATGGTTTACTCTTTTGTGCGACCTAAAAAAGACGTTAAGTGGCGGGTGGTTGTAGCTTTCCTCACATCCCGAGCGTGCTGATGAAGGTGGACCGGGATCCTCCAGGCGGTTGTGCTATATTTGGCTTCATATGTGTGTTGCTCACTACTACGGTGATCACGTCGACCTCACCTTGTTAGCTAGACTGTTGTTCTTGACAACATCCCGTTTCCAGGATGACCAACGAGGAGGTCGAGTGAGGGTCTTGGCCAGTATATTTCTCCTGGCCCTGGCTACTATAGTCTGATCAGTGTGTTTTGCCTGACCAGACGTTAGCCTCATCGTTCCAAGTATTCATATAAAAGATACATTAGAATGAAAAAATAAAATGATATCAATGCGAAGGTGGAAGTTAGACAGAAAAATATTTTTTGTACATATACCTTTCATGTTATGTCTCACAGTCTGAATCGGGAATATCCACGAGTAATCCAGGTACGTGATAATTAGACTAATCAAACAATAAATTATTTGTACCGTTTTGAAGCCCACCTCTCGTTGCAATATGTGGGTCGACTTTCAAAGATCATAACACACGCTGGAATCGGCCTGCCAGAAATAATCGAACAGTTAAACAACAACCATCTATAGACAGAAAGAAAAAAAATGTAATTTAGCGTGTTTTTGGCAACCAGTGTTGGTCGATACAAACTATTAAGTGTATTAACCCTTTCCATTGGATCATTTTTTCGAGCAAGTATTGCAATTCCATGTTTTTTTTTTCAGAAATACAAATTTATATTAAACAAATTAAAAATAAAATTGCAATTTAAGGATTTTAAGACACAATCTTTCTATGGCGTCTCTTGCTACCAAGCCCTGAACAGGGCTTTGCAATTAGCATGGAGTCTAGAGAACGGAATCCATTGTGTCGCTAGTTTACAGCCTGACTGCGATATTTGCACATTTCAGACTGACACATCCATCTTCGGCAGCATAAAGGTTAAAATATCCTGGTAAAATTACGGTCTAAACATCGTAAGACATGTAAAATTAAAATATCTATGATATGAAGTATCGTCTTTTTCTTTCGTCATCTCACTTTCTACCAGGTGTTGTGGTACGTATTTGTCTTTCATCCTTCTGCCTGGTGTTCTCCTGTAGATGGTTGCATTCTCTCAATGTGGCCAAACCAATTCATTCTCTGTTGCTCAGGCAGGGAATTGTTCCAACCTCCCTAGTTTTCGTAGCTTGTCTCTTCTGGTGCTGTTAGTGACTTTTCGTAGGCACCGCATTTAGCAGGTGGCCAACTTTTGTTCCTCTGCCCTATTCAATGCACATATCTGGCACTGGAAGCACAGGGTTGGGATAAAGATAATATTTGTCATCTACTATTTGGCTTAGAGGGAAATCTTGTAGTGGAGACAGCTGGTAGGTGACAGCGTTTGCACTCTCATCTCTATCAAATCTGCCGTCCTCAGTCAAAACAGTTCCCAAAAACTGAAATTCTTGTACCTGCTTTATTTTTGTTTCATTCACATGAATATCAAGTGTGTTGTGCTTATAATCGGTGGTTAGCGCGCTGGCTTTGCATCTGAGTGGTCCTGGGTTCATTCCCCAGTTGAGGCGGTAATGTTTTTTTCAGACCGCAATGGCTCTCGGGTCGACCCAGCCTTAAATGCGTACCGGTTCAGTCCGGGAAGTAAAAGCGGCGAGGGAGAGGAGATGGCTACCGCCCTCATATAGCCGAGCCTTTGAAATGCGAGATCGCTAACACCTCAAACCCCTACGGCAGTAATGCTATGGGATACTTTACTTTTATTTTTGATGTGCTGATATTTATTTATGTCATACTTTTTACAGTTTAAGTACAGTGGGTGTGACGTTACAGGCTATGTTCATTGGGGTTGATCAAACATTGTGTTCATAATGAAAATTGTATATTAGTCAGGTCATCCCGTAACCGATGAGGTCGTTCGGGCACACATGAAGACATTCTCACAACTCCACACCATCCCTCTCTGTCAGATACCGCTGCCTGTGACTCTTCTGGTCGGAGACTGGTCCATTCTTTTATGTTGTCCTCCCATCTCTTTTTGGGCCGGCCTCTTCGTCGTCTGCCATGCACCTTCCCGTGGAGGATTGTGTTTGCAAGACCATTTGATCTCGATATGTGACCGTACCAAGTGAGTTTCCTTCTTTTGACAGTTGCCAAGAGATCTTCGAAAGGCCCTATTGCTGTTGTAATTCTATCTCGTATTTCCTCGTTTGTAACTCGATCTTTGTACATGACGTTTAAAAGTTTTCGGATACATCTCATCTCCAAGGCCTGTATCCTTCGTTGAAGATCAGCTATAACTGTCCATGTCTCACACGCATAGAGGAATATTGACAGGACCAGTGTACACATTAATCTGATTTTCGTGCGTAGTGCTAACCGTTTATCTTGCCAGATTTTGTTACGCTTTGCAAGCGCCGCTATTGTCTGTGCTATTCTGGCCAACACCTCACATTTTGATCCTTCATCACTGACAATCAACCCAAGATATTTAAAACGGTCAACCACTTCGAGTTCCTGACCGTTAACTTTTATCTTGCTGTTGAAGCCCGTAGCATTGTTGGTCATTAATTTTGTCTTTCCATCATTTATCTCCATACCATAGTCAAGAGCTGTTTCATCGAGCCTTCTGACCCATTCCTGGGGTTCTACTTCTGAACCCGTCAATATCATCTGCAAAACGAAGGTTGGTAATCGTTCTGCCCCAACGTGACCTTCAAGTGCCTCACTCATAATTCCTTCAAGGAATATATTGGAGAGAGTGTACACCCCTGCCTCACACCAACTGATGTGCGAAACCAGTCTCCTCGCCTCCCATTCACAAGAACTGCGCTAGACGCCTTGTTATACAGGTGTTCAAGGACCATTATAATATTTCCGTTGATACTATACATCCTCATGGTTGTCCAAAGCGCTTTATGCCATACCCTATTAGTATGAAACGTTTAATGGGATTGATATGTATTTCCCTCAATAGCTTTGCCTTAAGTCCCTTTCATCTGTATGTTTGTTTCCAATGCCCACAATGGGAAGGTTTACTCTTTTGTGTGCTCTGAGAAGGACGTTAAGTGTCGGTTTGCAGTAGCTTTCCTTACATCCCGAGTGTGCTGATGGAGGAGGACCATGCTCCTCCAGGCAGTTGTGTTATGCTTGGCTTCATCTGCGTGTTGCTCATTACTACGGGGATCACATGGATCCCTTGCCTCATTAGCCAGGCTGCCATGAAATCATCTGTTTCCAGGGAGGGCTATGAGGAAGCTGCGGTGAGGGTCTTGGCCAGTATGTTTTGCCTGACCCTGACTAACATGTCTGATCAGTATATTTTGTCTGACCCTGACTAACATGTCTGATCAGTATATTTTGCCTGACCCTGACTAACATGTCTGATCAGTATATTTTGCCTGACCCTGACTAACATGTCTGACCAGTATGTTTTGCCTGACCCTGACTAACATGTCTGATCAGTATATTTTGCCTGGACCAGAGGTTAGTTTCCCTCCCCTAGGTCTACTGTAAATGCACCCACGTAGTGCCCGGGCTCAACATAATAGTACCACTGTCACCTTCCATAAATGTCATAAATGGCAACTAAAAGAGATTGTGCTTGGGACTAGCAACCAACCTCATTGGGCAAATTTAAAAACCAGCCACTACTAGATAGTCTTCCGGTAAAGGGACCAGCTGCATTTAAAATGTGCTTCACATTGGAGCGCAAAGATGCAATGGTGACCTATACTTCACATTGGAGCGCAAAGATGCAATGGTGACCTATGCTTCACATTGGAGCGCAAAGACACAATGGTGACCTATGCTTCACATTGGAGCGCAAACACGCAATGGTGGCCTATGCTTTCACATTGAAGCGCAATGCTGGGATATGCTTCATATTGGAGTGCAATGCTGGCCTATGCTTCATATTGGAGTGCAATGCTGGCCTATGCTTCATATTGGAGCGCAAAGATGCAATGGTGGTCTATGCTTCACATTGGAGCAAAAAGGGTAAATGAGTGAACTGTAAAGTTTTCCAGTGTTTGTGATGTACTGTATTAGATTGAAAACTGGTTCAACAACACCAGAACTGTACTCTTAGTCGACTTGTACTGCTACAAGCACAAGGGTGGTTTACCATGTGCAGGTCACAGCCCTTATTTGAGCTGGTTCTAGCCGATAGGTGCATTTCTCTGCTGGGCTGGGCTCGAGCAAAATCTGCATTCTTTGGTCTTGTGCTGGTCCCAGCTCAGGTTCCAGTCAGCTCTGTCTTGCGGGTGGGTTGTTCAGTGGATTGCTAGCTTGTTTGTTTCAGGGTCGCAAATTTTTTGCTGTGGGGATATTGCACAGTGTAGTTAGAGTAAAGGTTTGTCCCATAGTAGTTTGTCTGCCGAAAACACATGTATCAGACTGAAAGGTGCAAATATCACAGTCAAACTGTAAACTAGCGACACAACACATTCATTTCATTCTCCTAACTACATCCTGCTACCTGCAAAGCCCTGTTCAGGGCTTGGTAGCGGAGCTTGAGAACGAATGCAGAAGTTCCAGTAAAGGTGTGTCTATAGTAGCTACAGTAAATGTTTGTCCCATAGTAGTTACACTACTGTCGAGGAAGGAAGTCGTTAGAGATCAGTATACTAAGTCAAAGGTTGTGTGAGGTACGGGGGCCAGTTCCTTTCCTCGCTGCCTTTTACTTCCCTAGTCATATGTCAATACCCATTTACAGCTTGGATGACTAGGGCATGACAGTTGTGGGAATTTACGTAACCTCGTACTTTGCAGTGAAAAGCGAGTGCTCTTCCACTACACTACTCAGTATAGGACAGAATAAATAAGTAAGTAAAAAAAAAAAAAAACATGTCTTTCAAACTTTCTACAACAGATGAGAGTGGCGGTATGCCTTTCTCCAACTGAATTGAAAGAAAGTGAATGACCACTTACTCTATGAATGTAATAGATGTGGTTATTTGAGAGCGAATGTCGACAAATTTATAAAAGTGACAACTGTATTTACCAGATTATTCTGTCCAAACTATGCACATATTGCATCTCCTTCCATATGTGAGACAATGTGATTTTTATGTAAGATAATAATAAACAATATGTCTAAAACAGATGGATACTTGTGGTGTCTGGAATTTTGTTTCAGAACACATAACCCCCCATCAACTCTGTTCATTGTTTAATATCATAATTTACTTAGAATGTGGTATTTAATTAAACAGGCAGGTTATGTCTGCCAGGTATTTGAAGGATTTCCATAGGGCATACTTGTATTTTTCAATGTGTTTTTTGTGGATTACTAGACATGTTATTGAATGCCCAGTATAAGTGGCGGGTTGCGTTAGCTTTCCACCATGAAGGTGGAACAAGGTTCCCCAGGTGATTATGCTATGTTTGGCTTCATCTGCATGGCACTTACTACTACTGGGATCACAGCGAGTTCCCCACCTCGTTAACCAGTCTGTCATCAAAGCTGCTCGTTTCCAGGGAGGGTCTTAGCCAGTATGTTTTGCCTGAACCTGACTAACATGTCTGATCAGTATGTTTTGCCTGATTAAAAGTTGGGGTGTGGCAAAATTTTCCTGGGGAAGGTAGACTGCATATTGGGTAGTAATTTTTATTAGAATTTTGCTCAGGCGTCAACTAACAGCCAAACTCAGTCTTTTCAATTGTCAAGTATTCTTTTACGTGTACACAGGATCTCCGTGTTGTTATTGTCAATCTCCAATATGACTAGAAGTTGGTCTCCTCTCCCTTGAGGCTGAGTTCGTTTGAAACTTGGGGGGTTCAAGACCTCACAATTTATCACTTCGAGTACCTTTACCTCTCACCTATAGCACTGTACCATCCGTTCTTCCTGCTGCAACAAGAGCGTAGGGTATCCATAGTATTTCACCTTCTTGCAGTTGTGTTACTAAAGCATCCTATCTTTGGGTGGATTTTGTTACTGCTGTTTGTGTTCTCTTCATAAATCCTTGTAGTCAATGACTGACACTGATCATCCTGCCAAATGGCATCTTTAAGGACAGCAGCAAACTTCCTCCACTTCACTTTTAGATTTTTCCCCAGTTTGGTGAGACAATCAACTGAGATATTTTTGACATGTCAGGACATTTTACCATCTTGATGGTGTAGCAGCCAGCCTTACATTTTCCTTGGTAAGGAAGGGTTGATGCATTCTATTCTGTGCCACCATAGGATTCATGGCTTTCATTTGGGTTTCAATAGTTTTTTTACTTTAGGGGGGGTCTCTGTGGCAAAGTGGTCAGGCCATTTGTCTCATGTTTAGACAGTCGGGGTTCAAATTTGAGCTGCGACGGTCGGTTTATGATGTCAATTATTTTCCTGAGAACACTGGGTTCATCGCCGGACCACAGAGTTCTTGCTTTGTATGATGCTCTCAGCAGTTGGGATACCCTTTAGCCTATTTTTTTTTCAAGTTCTTTACCAAGTCCATGCCCCTTTCACCTTCCCTCCAGGATCCATAGGATGATGGTTCTGATGTTTTATATAGAGAACCTGATGTTATCACCAGATGATTATTGTAATATATTTAAGGGTCTCAGTCGTTTTGAGGTAAGGTGTCCGCCAGAGGTCGCATCACAATCACTGGATTTTTTCATGTGGATCTTCTGGTAAAAATTCCCCTCATCGCTGGGTAGTGAGATCAGACTCCTGCGTTGAGTACCTTAAAAATCACTGGACATTTAGAAATAGAAACGAGTAGGCTTAACACCCTGCCCTGATAAAAAATTCTAGTTATAAATCTACCCAAATTATTGGTATCTTCCCTCAGGTCTAGTAAGCCGAAGGAAGTTTAAAATACCTACTACGGATGCCTTTGGTTACATGACAACAGACATTAACACACCTGTTTGAATACCAGTACTCCAAGTTTGTGCATGCAACTTGGCAATCTCATCTCACAATTTCCTCAGCTGATTGGAGAGCATATGTTCTCAACAAATACGCAGCAAGTCTTTCTGTTGTGAGCAGTTTTTAAAGTTTGTCTCGACTTCCCTTCTCTATGAGTGTTTAGGTCTGCCCCTACTTCTCTTGCCCTGTTGATTCCACAACAGCGACTGCCTTATTATGCTATCAGCTGGTTGCTGTAATGTGTGTCACCGTCTTCCCTTTACATTAAGTCCCACTGGCATCTGTCCGACAGTTCTTATTCTTCTTTCAGATGTCAACTCGAATAGCTCTAAAGAAAGCAGTGGTCCGTGTGAGGTCATCAGTATCTCCATAGAGCTTGTCTTGCTTGGAAAGGGGGGCGGCAAATATGCCTATTATGTATCTCGTATGTTGGACACTTCTGCAGCCTCTGCTCAGAAGTCACTTGACAAATTTCTGGTTGCTACTGAAAAACCTCCTTTCAGTGTTATTATTCAGGTTCATAAAGATTCCTCCACTCCCATTCTCCATTGCATTTATTGTTGACCTATCTGCATACACCTGGGTACATCTATTTCTAGGGCAGGGTTTCTCTATGTATTGTTCAGTTGTTGAACAGATCTGGGAATATCTATATTTACACCTGTCTAATTTAATTGCTGAAATATCACAGGAAAGATATATATTTTGTTTAAAGTAAAGTTTTGAAGCATCACAAGTGCTCAGACACAAGCTCTTCCCAATCCCATTACCAAAGTTGGCTACCATGTGAATGGTGAGCTGAAAGATGGCCTGTGTCAAGCCGGTGGCCAAAAGAAGCGTTTCAAAGACTCCCTCAAAGTATCTCAGACACGCTTCAGCATCAATGCAAACACATAGGAATGTCTCACACAGGACCGCAAAGTATGGTGTAGAACCACCATCAGAGGCACCTGCATTGCTGAGGAGCGATGGACCTCTGAAGCACAGAAAAAATTCAATTTGCGTAAAGACAAAACAACTGACCATTCACATTTCCAATTCTAACATTAAATGCTACGTTAAGTGAAAGGATTTTCCATGCCAGAATTGGACTATACAGTCACCTCCGAACTCACAGGTGAGATGCAGCACAACATGTCTGACTGCCGTTGTCTTCATCATTTGCAATAGACAGCTATGATTAAATATGCCCTGATGTAACCAAAAGTACTGTGTGGTCATTCCTCGCCAGAATACAACAAACATGTTATTTTGAAAGCTTGCTGTTCTAGAAGTTACCGACAGGCATCTCCGCGGTGCAGCCAGATGTATGGGATAACTTGTGTACATAATGTTTTATGGGTAACTGACACACATTTGTGACTTTGTGACAAGTCATTTGTCTGTGAGAGTACATTTGTGACAAGTCATTTGTCTGTGAGAGTATGTCAACCAATTTTGTGACAAGTCATTTGTCTGTGAGAGTATGTCAACCAATTTTGTGACAAGTCATTTGTCTGTGAGAGTATGTCAACCGATTTTGTGACAAGTCATTTGTCAATGAGTTTATGTGTATACTTAAGGACATGGTTACATTAATAACTCTTTCTTTTCTTCAGGGTGCGTCGAATCTTGGTTAGACAATCTCTCGAAGTTCGGGTGACAAGTTTAGGAAGAATTTGCTTCTGTCATTCTTCTTCAGATTCTTTGTGATTCTCGCATTTCTCTTCCCATGTGGGCTCCATTCAAACACATGTATGTTTATATATTTCTCTTTCAAAGTGTACATCTTCCAAGCTCTTCTGAATGCCCTACAGCAGAATAGTCCAAGTTTCAAGACCATAAGAGCAAGATGAGGATAACAAGTTATGGAAATTCGTTCATAGCTTAGTTGTCAGTGAAAAACTCTGCTGGTCCCAGACTCGATGCAGGGCATCCATAGAGGTGGATGCTACGTGGATCAATGTTTTGTATGCTGCCCAGGTAAATCAAACCATTGGAAGCTGCTGGCTTGGTTGTTCAGTTCTGTTCATCCGGTGACCTCTTGAGATTGTTGGAGCACTCCTGCTGACACCTCCACCATCTGTCTGTGCGTTCTTGAGGCATAGGTTAGCCCATTTATGTTGTATTCCCATCATTTTCTAGGACATCCTCACCTTCGTTTACCTGTAATATGGTATTTGCCCCCCCTAGACCTCGAGATGTGGCCATACAAAGTCAGCTTTCCCTTTTTGTACAATCCACTCTCTTTCTCAATTCTTCGTCGTACTTTATCATTTCTGATACAGCCTTTGTAGGCCATCGACAATTCCTGTCATTGTGGGGGCTGCCGTCAAGGTTTTGTATCTTGGTTTTTACCGATGAGGTGTGGAGGCCTAATCTAGATGGACAGATCTTCTAGGTGCTCCATCATTGACTGTCGTCCGAGTAGTCGAGGTCAGTGGCACTACTAAGCTGTCTGATTGGGCAAAAACACATTCCAGGTGAATGCTTGCTTCACTGTTGCAGTGTAGATGTTCAATTAGCTGTTGCATTGGGCTGGGAACTCCCACTTGTTTTAAGACATTCCACAAGGCAGATGTCCATGAAGTCAAAGGCAGCCTAGTGGTGTGGTTTGGTTAGTTTGAATTCTCTTCTTAGGACATGGCAAATGCAAGTCGAGTTTTTGTTGTGTCCTCAGTTTGTTCACATTTTCCTGCATACCTTGTATTTTATGTGACAAATGATACAAATCATCTGCAAAAGTGATAATGCAATTGTTTATAAAAAATGTCCACTGTGTTCTCGTCTTTTTATTTGTCTGCTGCATCACTGAGTCCATAACCACGAAGAAGATAGTTGCGGACCATATCACCCCTAGTGTGTCATTGGTCCAAGAAAATATGGGCATAACACTCATGAGGTCTGAATCGGACATGTGGTTTAATATCAACATGTAATCCACATGCATGATCATTAGGCTGTTCCAATCTGGAACATACAAGTGAAACCAGACTAAACTGCAACAAGTGAACATACGTACGATGCGCATGATGGCGTCACTTCTGATGTAAACAGCATATACGAACTGTCAAGTTTGCAAAACTTCATGATTCTCCGACCTCAGCAGACCGTTGAAAACATGGCGGGTGTGATACGGAATCCATCCAGAGTTGATCAGCAAGCGGTGATTCGGTTTCTAACAGATGAGGCAATGTATAATGACAAAAGTGTGTCGAAGACAACAGTGAAGAACTGGACAACGATGTTTAAAGAAGGATGTGAGTTAACGCAACAATATGCGCCTGACCTGGTCTAGGAAGATCTTTCGTTAACTCACATTCCTCTTTAAACATCATTGTCCAGTTCTTCACTGTTGTCTTCGACACACTTTTGTCACCATACACTGACTGCATTCTGCGCTGAATATCAACTGGTTGACATCCTTCAGCTGTTCGAAACTGAATCGCTGATCAACTCTGGGCTGATTCCGTAGCACACCAGCCATGTTTTCAACAGTCTGCTGAGGATAATGAAATTTTGCAAACTTGGCGGTTGATATGCGCTGTTTACACCAGAAGTGACATCACGTGCATCGTACGTATGTTCACTTGCTGCAGTTTGGTGCGGTTTTATTTGAACATGCCTCGTAATTACAGAATGGGTGAGAACAAGATAGAAAATGAAAGGGACCTAATGGTTATAATAGGTCATACAGGTTAAGTGAATGCGCAATTGAAAAAGCAGTGAAAAGGGCAAATACAATGTTAGGTTTAGTAAAAGGAAATATTAGTCAAACTGTATAAAGCCTTAGTTAGATCTAGATTGGAGTACTGTGTTGAGTCCTTATCGTAGAGGAGATATAAACATGCTGGAAAAGATACCCAAAAAAAAGAGTGACAAAGTTGATAGTGGGATTTCAGAATTACAGTTATGAGGAAAAACTAAGAGAAATTAGGTGACAATACAGGGTTATAAGATAAGCAGGTATCAAGACACTGAGCAGCATATGAGCTGCAGAGGTCAGCGACCCATAGCTGACAGCTAGCGTCAGGGCCAGCGAACTAGAGCTGCCAAGACCCATCTACACCTCCATGCGGTGATCCTGGATAACTAGCTCCAACAGAGCAGACTGGCTAAGGAGCAGGGATCGAAGAGGGAATGCTAACCCGGTACTCAAAAAATGCTTGCTGAAGTCGGATGTGTTGGACCGAAAGCTGTAAATACGACAACGCACTCCATTCTCTGGACTACATTCTGCTACTTAAGCCCTTTAAGGGTTTGGTAGCTGGAAATTGAGAACGAATGAAGCCAAGCCATAAGATAATCAAAGGAAAGGATAAATTAGATTATAACGTTTTTTTAAAATATAACCACCTACAAGAACAAGAGGGCATAGCTACAAATTAACTAAAAAAAGGTCTAGCTTAGATATTAGGAAATAACTTTTTTTAGTCAGAGAGTGGCGAATGCTTGGTATACTTTGCCACAGGAAGTAGTGGAGGCAGGGACAGTTAATGCATTTAAGAACAGATTGTATGCGCATAGCTTTTAGAGCAAGGAAATGTAAATGAAACTGGTTGTAAACAGACTGCAGAGTCTTCTAAACAGTATAAATAATTTTTCTGACCTTAAAGTTAAATTATACTTGCACTAAATCTGTCACAGTATCATCTTTTTTAAATGTCTATCCATTATAAATTACTGGTGAACAAGAGCTTCCACATGCGCGAAAGGTCAACCATCTTGCCAAAATGTGAAATTTTTCAAACTAAATGACATAACGTATGGCAATGCAGAGACTGAACAGCCTGAAGAAATTATGGTAGAGCACCAACAAAAAGTAAAAGTCTTGAGAGCCTGTGTTTTTCCTGTGGCAGCTTATGGCTGTAATTCATGGGCGATTACCAAAACTTCCAGACAAAGAATCAAATCCTTCGAGTCAAAATGTTACAGAAAGATCCTCAGAATACCATGGACAGAGAAAAAGACAAATGTAGACATTCGGCAAGAGTTCAGCATAGAGGAGAACTGGTTTATCAATTCCATTTTGGCTAGAAAATGCAAATACTTTGGTCACATTAAGAGACGCAACGGTCTCGAGAGAATGGTGATGGAAGGTATGGTGTCAGGCAAAAGAGGAAGGGGCAGACCAAGAAGACAATAGCACCAAGATATCCAGGAATGACTGTGGCAGAGGCTGGAGTTTTGGCAAGAGAACGAGTTTCTTTCAGACAGATGGTAACGACGTTCTACAAAGGACATGCTACATGATGATGATGAACGAATGTGTTCAGATGTCTGTTTGAACAGAAGTGCATGTCTTCTGGGCAGTTGGTTCTGAACGATGCAAACAGTTAAGGGTTGAAAAGCAAGTTTTGGTAGCTGTGACGCCAATGAAATATTCAGACATTACACGATATTACATACGTGGATGGGTCTGATCAGTCAAAAAAAATACTGATTTGACATGTTACGGTCAGGCAAAATATACTGGCCATTACCCTCATCTTGACTTCCCCCTGGAAACGGGCTGTTTTCATGGCAGCCTGGCTAACAAGGTGAGGGGGTCGATGTGATTCCCATAGTAGTGAGCAGCACGCAGGTGAGACCAAGCATAGCACAACCACCTGGAGGACCTCGGTCCACCCTCATCAGCGCACTCTGGATGTGAGGAAAGCTATGACAACCCGCCACTTTTCATACTTTCTAGGGCGCACAAAAGAGTAGTCCTACTCATTATTGGCATTCAAACAACAAGATAAGTAGACAAACCAGAAATAAAACATTTTTATTTATCATTATTTACAAGTTGAATATGACACAAAATACAAATGTCTACAGACCCTTTTTGTTTTAAAATTCGGACATGTGCTCTTGAGGATTGACAAACAGTACAATGGGGGTCCTCAGACATGCTGCTATATATTATCAGAAATAAATTACCCGGTACTGCAAGTACTCATTTTCATTACGAATACTAGACAGTAACCATGGATACGTATTTTTTTTAAAAGTCCAAAACAAGATGCAGCCAGTAACATAGCTTACTGCTTACATCAGGGTCAGCTGACAAGTACCCTAGTCCACCTCCAAGTGGCTATCCTGGAAACAGTTTGGCTAAAAGATAGGGATTACAGTGGGAAGACAAATCCTATCATCAAAAATGCCAGCTGAAATTGATGTATCAGACCGAAAAGCACAGCCTCGCTGTCAACTAAGACACATCATCCTTTTCTGGACGAATGCTGAAAAAAATTAAAGATCTTTTCGCCACTTTCTGAGATTCTATCTCACTAAAAGAATGCAGTATATTTACAAATCATTTAAAATCATGAATAATTGTAATTCAATCGGATTAGTTTTTATGAATCTTTAAATAATATTTTCTACCAACAAAGTTACTTAATTGCATCGAATATTAGAGCTTGTAAGTTTATACAAAATAAATGTATGAAAAGAAAATAATTCATCGATGTGTATCCGCTGGATTACAGTATATGCCGAAGATGCAGCAGTGGATGAGCTGATAGCCTCCGACTCAGAACTGGCTGTTTCCATCAGGGGTCATTGACTCAGCTGACTGCTTGCATCAGGGGTCAGTGACTCATAGCTGGCTGCTTGCATCAGGGGTCAGTGACTCATAGCTGGCTGCTTGCATCAGGGATCAGTGACTCATAGCTGGCTGCTTGCATCAGGGATCAGTGACTCATAGCTGGCTGCTTGCATCAGGGATCAGTGACTCATAGCTGGCTGCTTGCATCAGGGTCAGTGACTCATAACTGACCAAGACACTAGTCCACTCCCAAGTGGCAGCCCTGGAAACAATATGACAACCGTGTGGTCTGGCTAGCAGATTAGGTATCAAAGAGCAACAGTAAATCCTGCCCCAAAAATGATGTGCTGAAATCAGATATCACAGCCCAGATGTAAACTACAGCGCAACATCACAAACTTTTTTTTTCCTAAGCCGAACAAGAACGAATATGACCACCGCACCTTACAAGGAGTGATTGAACTCACAACCCTCTGCTGTGAGGAACAAATGCTAACCACTCAGACATGATTATGTGAAAGTATTTTAAAACCTGATATACATCGTTAATAGTGGGCAGGCAATTGGTTTTCTTTATCTTTGCCGCTGTCCAGAAACCTGCGGGGAAGGAACAGTCATGTTAACCATGTCAGTTATTCCTAGCTGAAATCTACAAACCAAATCCTAAAATGGGGAAAAATATCTACAGAAGAGTAAAATAGTAGCTGATTAGTATTTTAGACAAGAAATTAACTCTACATATAGGAATAAAATACTAGATTCATCATCAATAGCACTTTCCGTCTTGTCAGATGATAGTAATTGTGCTTTGAAAATGTAAATGTGATTCGTAAGACCAATCCACAGTGTGCAAGAAAAATCAGGACCATTTGCAGCATTGCATGGTGTGGCATGTCTTCTCAAACTCTGAGCCTTTAGCCTATCAGCAATCAGTATCTCCTTTGTCTGTATTCCATGCTTAATCCTGCCCCTCCTTGTAACACGATCCATGGCGTCCTGTTCCCATGATTCCAAATCGATGCCCGCGGCATTCATATCCCGCTTGCATACATCCTTGTACCGAAGTAGTGGCCGGCCCCGAGACCTTTCCCCAACTGTAATTCCCCATAGAGAAGATATTTTGGTATTCTGCCATCATCCATCCTCCGAATGTGTCCCAGCCACCTGAGCCTTCGATGAATAAACATGGAAAAGATGGTGACAGTGCCTGTTCTCTCCCCCACCTCTGCGTTGGTGATCTTGTCTTGCCACCCAATGGCCAGGATTCTGCGCAGGCACCTCATATGATAGCTGTTTAGCCGCCTCTCCTGGTGCATGTATATAGGCCATGTCTCACCGCCGTAAAGAAGAGAGCTGAGGACATAGGCCTAGTAAACAAGTGTTTTTGTTTTAACAGTGAGTTTCTTGTTCTCCCAGACCCTGCTCAATAATAGCTAAATTACTAGATTGGTCCTCTGGTAATGGACATCCCATGTGGTGCGCCGGGGTCTTTGTGCATGACAAGGACAAGAATAGCACCACTGCCACACAGAGAGCATGTAGTAAGAGGCGACTGTGTGACATGGTATAACGCAGGCCATAGTTAGGTGGCTTGTTAAGAGCATCATAGATGGCGCCTAACAGGCTGCAGGTCTACTTTGCTTTAGAGTTTATTAAGATGGGCTCGCAATAATAAGCTGCTCAAGCCTAGCCCGCTAAGCAGGAAATCGTTTCCACGACTACATCCAGCTCATACCAAAGGTAGGATCTGCACAGGGGCATCTACCCCTGTAGAAGTACAGGTCAACTAAGAATACTAGAACATTTACAAAGTCTCTACTATCAGCGAGGATGTCCGAGATGACAATCTCGTGGGCAGTGATGTTTTTGTATGGGGTGTGCTTCAGCGCCTCCAGAACCGACTTGGAGTCACTAAAAGTCAGTGTCTATATTATAATCAATTCGCCCAAGTCAAACTTGGTGCAAAATATCAACTACTGTTTTTATAGCCTCTGCTTCATTATTCAACGGTTTCGGCCGCATGAATCACAAAACTCATACAAGGTATTTCAAATGGATACCATACCCTGCAACGAGGTAGATTTGAATGGTGATACATCCGTACAGACAAGGACTGCCAATTCTGGGTAGCTTGAGACTGTTTCCAAGGCACATGTCTTCAGGATAGTAAGTGTAGTCTTCTTGGTGGCCACCTTTTCTATCATGTGTGTTTTAAAGACTAGTAGGTAAAGTTTTTCCCAGGAGGTTGGTCCAAAAAAACCTATTTTCCAGTTTTCTCTCCTGTGATGGTGAACCAGTTGCTTCAGTCTTTTCTTGTTTCCAAGTGTCAATTTGTACGCTATTTAAGTGGCTATGTTCTTGTATCTATCTACTTCCCGTCAATATTACTAGCATTTTCTATAGACAGCCTGTTTTCATGCACATTCCAGCCTCCTCCTCCTGTGTTCGTTCTCAATCTCCTGCCACCAAGCCAAGAACAGGCCTTTGCATGTAGCAGGATGTAGTTTGGAGAACGGAATGCGTTTTCGCTAGTTTACAGTTTGACTGGGATATTTGCACCTTTCAGTCCGACACATCCGTCTTCGGCAGTTCCAGCCTCCTCATTAGTGCACTTCTCAAGGGTCAGCCTATAATTTAAAAATAAATAAAGGGTGCTGCAGCCAGACAGAAGTAGTGAAACCAACGACCCTGATCAGTACTTGCCGTCTGATCAGAAAAGATATGGCCAATGCCAACGGCAGATCCATCAGCCCAGACCCCTGACAACAAAGGTGCAGACTCATAAATGGGTGCCTGCACAGAATAGAAGGATTGAGATGGTATGATAAGATCACTGATGTGGGAGAGGACCAGACGGGTGGAACAGAACAAGAAGACGAGGCGTTGAATAGGCCCCACATTAAGGAGACCAGTTGAAAGCATTACAAAGCAGTTTCTGTTCTGGAATCACAGAGGCAAGAGAAGTAGAGGTCAGCCTAATCATTCATGGCGGAGCGAGCTTGAGGCAAATATCAAAGGGACTGGGAAGATTTCTCAAAGAGAATAGATGTACCCTGTTCACCTGTATATGCACATTTCAAAGGCATCAATTCTCTTCAACTGTTTGTTCATTGTCCATGTTTCTACACCGTATAGTAAAGATGAGCATACATAACACGCGATACTCATTTTTTATCTGTGATTTACTTGTTCAATATCAGGTCATTGGGGCACACATGGAGACATCCTCACAATACCACGCCACCCTTCTCTGTCAGCGGCTGCCGCCCGTGACTTCTCTGGTCGGAGATTGTTCCATTTCCTCAAGTTGTCCCCCCCATCTCGCTCCGGAACGGCCTCTTCGTCGTCTGCCATGCACATTTCAGTGGAGGACCGCACCTGCAAGACAACATGATCTCGATATGCGACCGCACCTGCAAGACAACCTGATCTCGATATGCGACGGCACCAAGCAAGTCTCCCTGTTTTGACAGTTGCCAAGAGGTCTTCGAAAGGCCCTATTGGTGTTGTAATTCTATCTCGTATTTCCTCATTTGTAACTCGATCTTTGTACGTGACATTTAAAAGTCTTCGGAATCATCTCATCTCCAAGGTCCGCATCCCTCGTTGAAGGTCAGTTGCAACTGTCCATGTCTCACAAGCACAGAGGAACACCGACAGGACCAGTATACGCACCAATCTGATTTTCGCGCATAGTGCATTTATCTTGCCAGATTCTGCCAAGCCGTGCAAGCGCCGCCATTGTCTGTGCCACTTTGGCCAACACCTCACATCTCAATCCACCACCACTGACAATCGACCCCAGATATCTAAAACGGTCAACCACTTTGAGTTTCTGACCATTAGCTTTTTATCCTGCTGTATAACTTATGATATTTATACTTATGTATAACATATACTGTATAACTTATGATAATGAAAACAGAATTGGCCATCCTTATTCTCTTCATTATTTCTGTTTTCCACCTTCAATTATTATATTTCCAAGATATGAGAATATCTTGGCCTGCTTTATAAACCTGTCATTGTAAAATTGTACAGGTGCAAGACATTTACGCCCAACGTGTACAAATAAAACATTTTACAACTCTAACAAACGTAAATTCATCAATGTACAATTTTATAAATCAACTCATTCACATGCACCAATGCAAACACTTAGCAGGTTGACATAAGCTACCAATGCTAAATTTTACATGCCTAACACATTTACAAGTTGTTTTTTTTTTGTGTTTTTAGAAAGCTAAATTGTACATGTTTAACACAGTTCTACAATTAACCAAAACTAACTAAGACATTGACAACGACATACCTTCTGTGCCGTGGCTCCTCCACTTCAGACCCAAACGATTTCTGAGAGCTGTTGCTTGTGTTCTGTTCATTCTGTTTGGACAACTCCTGTACACGACATGAACAATTTCATTGATGACTGTTTGACACAAATTTGGTGTTTTACATAAAACTCGTCTGTCTTAATCACACCTCTTATATCATCTAGTGTAGATGTCACCTCTTCTACCATCTAGTGCAGATGTCACCTCTTACCATCTAGTGTAGATGTCACCTCTTACCATCTAGTGTAGATGTCACCTCTTCTACCATGTTGCATTGATGTCACCTCTTCTACCATCTAGTGCAGATGTCACCTCTTCTACCATCTTGCATTGATGTCACCTCTTCTACCATCTAGTGCAGATATCTCTTCTACCATCTTGTGTAGATGTCATCTATTCTACCATCTTGCATAGATGTCCCCTCTTCTACCATCTTGCATTGATGTCACCTCTTCTACCATCTAGTGCAGATATCTCTTCTACCATCTTGTGTAGATGTCATCTCTTCTACCATCTAGTGCAGATGTCACCTCTTCTACCATGTTGCATTGATGTCACCTCTTCTACCATCTTGCATAGATGTCCCCTCTTCTACCATCTTGCATTGATGTCACCTCTTCTACCATCTAGTGCAGATATCTCTTCTACCATCTTGTGTAGATGTCATCTCTTCTACCATCTAGTGCAGATGTCACCTCTTCTACCATGTTGCATTGATGTCACCTCTTCTACCATCTTGCATAGATGTCCCCTCTTCTACCATCTTGCATTGATGTCACCTCTTCTACCATCTAGTGCAGATATCTCTTCTACCATCTTGTGTAGATGTCATCTCTTCTACCATCTAGTGCAGATGTCACCTCTTCTACCATCTAGTGTAGATGTCACCTCTTTTACCATCAAGTGTAGATGTCACCTCTTCTACCATGTTGCATTGATGTCCCCTCTTCTACCATCTTGCATTGATGTCACCTCTTCTACCATGTTGCATAGATGTTCCCTCTTTTCCTTATAGTTTCTTCCGAATAAGGTAGCGGGCCACCTGCTCAGGCCAACTTTGTTGCCTTGTACCAGATGCCTGATAGGTTACAGGGTTACCATTCTTTGCTCTAAATAACATTAAAAAAACTACGCTGCTTAAAATCAACATCTTATGCACAGAATCAGTTATGCTTGGATGTGAAGGGCTGGGAGAAGTGGACACCTTCACATATTTGGG
Source organism: Ariolimax columbianus (assembly GCA_036924085.1). NCBI lineage: Eukaryota > Metazoa > Mollusca > Gastropoda > Stylommatophora > Arionidae > Ariolimax > Ariolimax columbianus. The sequence goes on from JAVGWX010000019.1 coordinate 30,449,240, forward strand.
CAGTTAAATTGTTACTTCAGGGGACACATGTAAGGGTTAGAACTGGAAGGGCTAGGACAGCGTTCCTGTTACTGAATAATATACGGAAATCCAGGAAAATAAAGTCAATGCTCAAAGTCAAAGGCAATACAGTCGTTTCTTGTAAATGTCTACAGAAGATAACTGGTATAGGCTGGCAAGACATTGTGAGAAACGAAGGCCTATGGGAGAGACGCCAACAACAACCAGCGGAGCAACAAAACAAACAAATGATATGGGGTAGGATAGGACACATCACGCTACAGGAATCACAATCGAACATGGCCAGGCAGGTCCTGGTATGGAATCCAAAGGGAAAGAGGAAGAGAGATAGATCAAGAAACACCAGGAGATGAGGCTGAAAATGGAACAGTATTGATACCCTGAAAAAGAATTTATTGAAGAATCCGAGTCCCAGCAATAAATGAGGTGGGTCAGATAATATCAGGGTGTCTAAAACCCACCCCTATCGATAAAATATAATTGGCATAGCACCAGCCAAGATTCGAGGAAGTGTCACAGAAGGTATCGAACAAAAAAAACAGGAGCACGACCCAATGTCTGGACATCAGGCACAGAGCACAAGATTCAAATTCAGACAGTTCTGTTTACAGATGCCCTGGCCGTAGTCACAGCGCTAAAAAGCCAGAAAAACATTGAACTTAATGATTTAAGAGCAGTACTCTGTCAACTATGCCAGCAGTCCGCACCAAAAAGAGTAGTGGTACAGTGGGTTCCATCCCACTGTAACATCCAAGGCAACAAGGAGGCAGACAGACTGGCAAAAGAAGGTGCAAGACTACCACAACCAGATTCTAGTGTGACCTACGAAGAGTCAAAAATCCTAATTAGAGCTAGATACATGACCAAATGGGAAACAGAACATACTGGCTACACAAAAAATTATGCCTATTACCAGTTGAACAGAAGAGCAGGTCGTGGTCTTCAGACTTCGCACAGGCCACAATAGACTGAGGTACCACCTATTCAATAAATTGAAGATAGGTGGCACTGACGAATGCTCGTGTGGTACCAGGAAAATGACCGCTGAACATTTGCTGCAAAACTGCCCGACATACGAGGACCAGAGACAGCACATGTGGCCATCACCAGTGGCAACACTAGACAAGCTCTATGGCAGTGTCGACAGCCTCAGGATGACCGCTGCTTTTTTTCGAAAAAATACAGTTTGGCGTCTGACAGCGTACGAAGAAGAAGAAATTCAGACATAGCTTCCTAAAATCTACAAAGCTGATATAGACTAGCCCTGGAAGCTACCATATTGAAAGATGGCTCGAATTGATGCAGGCCCCAGAGATTGAACTTTGGGAGGAACCTGCCCCTGGACATCATCTACCATACACAACATGGAAGTAGCTGAACAGGCTCCCAACTGGTGTATCACGGTGCAAGAGGAATATGAAATGATGGGGATACACAGATGACACATGCGACTATGGCGCAATACAGGACCCTGACCATCTGATGACCCGCCCCAACCTCCAGGAAACATGCAATAGGTGTGACATGATGGTGGCAAATGACAAGTCAATCTGTGTCACTAAATACTGAATGCATGATGTATAACATGGTGCTTGAACATAAAAGTAAGTAATGAGCAATGATTGCAGAAGGAGAGAAGATAGCTATTTAACCTCCCTTACCGAGTGAAGCTGTTTCTTGAGGTCGCGAATCTCTCTGTCCATGACAGCAATAACATAGCTTTCCACAGCCCCTCCGGTTCTGTGAGACGGGTAATGATGTGTTTGTTCCTCATGTGGATGGTCAATGCTGTCTTGAACTTTTGAATGCTCTTGTGCTTGAAGCTGGAGGTTTTCTTGATGCATTGTCTGCTGCTGCTGTTTGTGTTCGGTACTCTCGTTGCGAGCTGATTGTTTTTTCTGCTCTTGAAGCTCAGATTTCAGTTGCTCCAGGCAAGCCTGTTGAGAAATGGATTATATAAGGATAGTATTTTGTTTCTGTTTGTTATTGTTTGGCATTACATTTCAGTTGTTCTCCCATGTGGATGTGGTGTCCCTCAAATGGGAACAGCATTGAAATTGTTTGAAAGAGATTCTGGGAATTATTTGATACCATTATTTGGGTTCTTCTTCTGCATTCGTTCTCAATCTCCCGCTACCAAGCCCTGTACAGGTCTTCGCAAGTAGCAGGATGTAGTCCAGAGAACGGAATATGTTGTGTCGCTAGTTTACAGCTAGGCTGTGATATTTGCACCTTTCGGTCCGACACATCCGTCTTCAGCAGCATTTGGGTTCAAGATCTATGCACGAGCTGCAGCAATCCAAAGCTGACTGCTAGCATCAGGGCCAGCGACCCAGATCTGCCAAAACCCTTCTACACCTCCACATGGTGATCCTGGATAACAGCAACAGGGCAGACTGGCTAAGGAGAATCGATTGAAAAGGTAAGGTTAACCCAGTACTAAACAATGCCAGGCTGAAGTCAGACTGCAATGTGAAAATATCTTTGACATATTTCAAAAGTTAAATGGTGACCTTAAGTTACAGGTAATCAACATCATCTTATCAAAGTGAATGAAGTTATCATGGGATTCATTGCCAAATTGGTATTTTTTTTAAAAACCTGGGTCTTCGTGAACTTTCTCAGTTTCCATGTTAGGAGCAGTTAGACAAGGACAGGCTGAAATATGAAAATTTGGAAACCTATTGCTGCCATTAGGAGGCTATTAAACATGTTTTGATTATGAGACTGAAAGATTTGCAGGAACTCAAAATACCAGAATGGGAGGCTGATCCGTTATAAATAGATGTAGAGTTTGTTAGCCAACATCTGCAAGATGAGCTGATTGAGCTACAGAATGACTTTGAAGTAAAAACACAGTTCAGTTCATTACGTGGTGTTGGATCTAGATTTGGCTGTCTTATTGTCTTCTTTGGCAAGAAACCCAAACTGCTTATTACAGCCTTTCTAACATATTTAGTAGAGAAAGTGTTTAGTCAGTAGTGATGCTGCTACAAAAACAACACAATCAATTGCAAATATGTGATGAGACCTGAGACTTCTTTTATCAAATTTACAACCAGATATTGTTCATTTAGTTGAGTTATATGGGAACTCTGGCATCACATTAACCTGTAGCACTCCAATGGCCTGTCTCTTTGAACCAGCTCGGCCTGCAAAAACGGTGTGCGGAAAAATTTTTTTTTTTTTTGAACGGAGTCACTCCTGACAGCCATTTTTTACTGCTGACTACGCCCTCCATATATACACGATATTTTGCCGGTTAAAGTATCGTATGTGCGATTACAAATGGCTTTTGAACAGTTTTAATTTTGTATACGCCGTTTGGAGCAAGCCAACTTTTTGCGAAAGGGGAAGTAGGTTGTTGAGAAAGATTTTTATCGCGTAGATCTGTTTATTTTGTTTGTTTAAATGAAAGAACTACGTTTGAATTGGAAACTAACAGTTGTGTAGATATTGTAAACACAGTATCGATACGTTGTTGTGGTTTCCATGGTTTTCTATCGGAGCGACTAGGCCTAGTGGTCGAGTCCAAATTTTTCCCGAGATTTTCATAAATTTTCAACTTCATCTTTTTAAATCTCAAAAACTAACAAACATACAACAAAAACAATAACACCCACATGTTCGTTATGCTATTGTGTATCTACACACCAGAAAAACATATTTATTGACAAACAAACATAAAAGTTACAAATTTTGAAAGACGACTACCACAGCGACTAATTAAGAAAATTAATTAGGTCAAATTTAGTCACTAATTATGTAGCGTGCCTAAGGTTAAAGTTTTTTTGTAGCTCATTACAAAAATTAGACCCCTATTGTCTCATTAATATCACCCTATATAGCTTACAGATCCCCTCACTTTAGCCACAAATAGTTGAACAGTTTTAATATACAAACTGCTTTTCATATCACAATTTATTTTATAATTTCACAAATCGGTTAATCTAATTTTGGTGAGAATGATTCAAGGTAATGTGTGTATGAAGGGTACCATTGTGTGGGGGTGGGATGATCAAAAATATTTTGAAAAGGGGAGCTAGTTTAGTTAGGGTTGAGAAACACTGTTCTAGAGTAATAGAAATAGAGGGAAACAACAACAAAAAAAGTACATATGGAGAAAAGCTCTTGATAACAGACATAACAAGGACAAGTAATATGCAGAGATGAGGAACGGACGTCTCCAGGCAGGAGAACTATTTTTGTTGAGGACCTGCTCCACAGAGATATGAATGATTTCTCTTCTTCTTCGTACACTAGCAGACGTCAACTTGAATATCTCTAAAGAAAGCAATGGTCCGCATGAGGTTATCGGTATCTCCATGGAGTTTGTCTTGGATCGGGACAGGAGATGGCCAAATGTGCCTTCTCTAACTCGTATGCTGGACACTTCTGCCGCAAATGTTCAGCAATCATTTTATCAGTGCCGCAGACACATTCAACGGTGTGCCCTATTTTGCACCTGTTGTGACCTGTGCAGAGTCTGAAAATTACGATGACTGATTCAACATTACCTTTATCTCCTTGTTCTCCTTCTGCAGTTTCATCACTTCGAGACCATTTGAAAGTTTTGCAGTCTGATGTTCTGCAACTTCCTTACGCAACCTAGCCAGTTCTGCACTGTCTGATCTAAGCTTCTCAAAGTCAGCACAATCTGCACGCAACTTGTCCAACTCAGCATTTTCCTTCTGGAGTTTGATCAGATTCTTCTGGTGGTCATGATTTTGTTCAATGAGGATCTTGTACTTGTGAGCAATTGTATGCCATTTCATATCCCTACCATCAATTGTTTTACATAGCTGGTTAATTTGCTGATCTTTCTCAGCCAGCTGACTTCTCAGTACCTTTGTAACCTCATCATGGCTATCTTCATCTCTAGCCTGGCTGTTGCTGTCCTGTTAAGACAAAATATATTTATAAATATACAATTGCCGCATTTGTTTACATTGTTCAGAAGGTAGGGTCTGGTTTACATGTCAATATGGCAGATATTTAATAATAGATGTGGTGTCTGAATGCTGGGGATGATGGGAGACCAGCTTCTGGAGGTGTGGTGTCTGAATGCTGGGGATGGGAGACCAGCTTCTGGAGGTGTGGTGTCTGCTGGGGATGGGAGACCAGCTTCTGGAGGTGTGGTGTCTGAATGCTGAGAATGGGAGACCAGCTTCTGGAGGTGTGGTGTCTGACTGCTGGGGATGGGAGACCAGCTTCTGGAGGTGTGGTGTCTGACTGCTGGGGATGGGAGACCAGCTTCTGGAGGTGTGGTGTCTGACTGCTGGGGATGGGAGACGGGAGACCAGCTTCTGGAGGTGTGGTGTCTGACTGCTGGGGATGGGAGACCAGCTTCTGGAGGTGTGGTGTCTGACTGCTGGGGATGGGAGACGGGAGACCAGCTTCTGGAGGTGTGGTGTCTGACTGCTGGGGATGGGAGACCAGCTTCTGGAGGTGTGGTGTCTGACTGCTGGGGATGGGAGACCAACTTCTGGAGGTGTGGTGTCTGAATGCTGGGGATGGGAGACCAGCTTCTGGAGGTGTGTCTGCTGGGGATGGGAGACCAGCTTCTGGAGGTGTGGTGTCTGAATGCTGGGGATGGGAGACCAGCTTCTGGAGGTGTGTCTGCTGGGGATGGGAGACCAGCTTCTGGAGGTGTGGTGTCTGAATGCTGGGGATGGGAGACCAGCTTCTGGAGGCGTGGTGTCTGAATGCTGGGGATGGGAGACCAGCTTCTGGAGGTGTGTCTGCTGGGGATGGGAGACCAGCTTCTGGAGGTGTGGTGTCTGAATGCTGGGGATGATGGGAGACCAGCTTCTGGAGGTGTGTCTGCTGGGGATGGGAGACCAGCTTCTGGAGGTGTGGTGTCTGAATGCTGGGGATGGGAGACCAGCTTCTGGAGGTGTGTCTGCTGGGGATGGGAGACCAGCTTCTGGAGGTGTGGTGTCTGCTGGGGATGGGAGACCAGCTTCTGGAGGTGTGGTGTCTGCTGGGGATGGGAGACCAGCTTCTGGAGGTGTGGTGTCTGCTGGGGATGGGAGACCAGCTTCTGGAGATGTGGTGTCTGCTGGGGATGGGAGACCAGCTTCTGGAGGTGTGGTGTCTGCTGGGGATGGGAGACCAACTTCTGGAGGTGCTGTGTCTGACTGCTGAAGATGGAAGGGAGATGGGAGGAGAGACCAGCTTTTAGAGGTGTGCTGGTCTTCTAGAGGTGTGGTGTCTAACTGCTGGGGATGGGAGACCAGCTTCTGGAGGTATGGTGTCTTCTGGGGATGAGAGACCAGCTTCTGGAGGTGTGGTGTCTGACTGAGGAGAATATGAGAACTACATTTCAGAAGTGTGAGGCCTGACTTCTGGGGGTACCTGACTTCGATAATGCCTTTACTTTAAGCTTGACAATCCCTTGAGTTATGCCAGCGAGAGTTTTAATACAACCAAGATGGGCAGCTCTATGCAGTTGGGGATCAGACTATAGAAGACATCTTGGCCCTCCAGGTTTGGGAGTTTTAGAGAACAGCAGACTGCAGGCTGGCAACAAGAGACTGACATACAGAATACAAACCAGACAGACATTTGCCAATATTGGAGAGATCAAACAAGCGGAACACATTCTCCAAGTCTGCCGGCTCCACAAGAGCAGAAAGTTAACAGCATGTTGATGACTCTTCTTTTTTACAAGTGAAGCATAGGGCCACCACTACAGCTGGCCCTTTTACAGGAAGCCTTGTATCACAGCTGGTGTCAATATTAAAAGGTTTACATGATAAGGTTGCTAGCCTCAAGCACAACTCTCTTTAGTAACATTTTATGACATGCTTAGAAGGTTGCAGTGGTTCTATTCTTCTTAACCCAGGCATCATTCAGGTTACTCCAACCCTATGTTCCTGCATAATTCACAGGGAAAAGTCAGGTGCCCATTATTCAAACACTCAACCAACACCTGGCATTCATATTCGCCTAAACTGTCTATACCTTTGCAAGTTTCTTGCGGAGTTGCGCCAATTCCTCTTCGCTCCTACGTTTTGCAAAAACTGCTTGATTGACTGTAGACCTCTGAGCCTCCGACCTCACCGTCTCGTTGTCAACAAGGAGTTGCAGCTTGCTGCACTCTGCCTGAAGCTGTGACCCTTCATCTTCTAGGCATGAAATTTGTGCCTGACGGAGAGAAATATGGATGATGTTAAATGTGAGTATGTATGACAGATTAATGTCAAGCTATGTATGTGTGTGTATGGGAGAACGGGACTGCCCAAGAATGGAGACCTTAAGGGATAAACAGTTGCACTGTTATATTTGTAGTACTGACTCATAAGTCCTATGTTGTTGTTATCCCATAGCTGCTGAGCAAGCCTGCTCCTGGCAGCCCAATGCCATTCTTATATAGATGCAGGTCTTCTTCAGTTGTTTCACTGTTCCGTACAGCATGTTGGCAATTGTCGGCAGTGCTTGTAAGAATCTTTTCCTCTAGTTCGCAAGTGCCTTGCACTCAATGAGTAGATGTTGAATGGTTTCATCAGGATGAAAGCAATGTCTGCACAAGGACAGGTGCTGGGGATTGATGCGTTTCAACTGACTATTAACTCTAGTGTGTCCTATTCGGAACTGAAAGATGAGATTTTGATCTCTTCTAGTTAGTTTATTTATGTCATAATTACTTTTTCGCTAAATACACTGCGACCTGTTGTTCCTATCATCCACCTATCGATCCATATTTCCCTGGTATTATTCTTAATAATTCGTTTTACTGTGTGGTCACTGTAGGGTCTTTTCAATTGTTGTTTGGAGATTCCTGTTTTTGTCAATCTGTCAGCCATCTCGTTTCCTGGTAGACCGCTACGAATGATGATGAAGAAAAGGAGAGACCAAATCACCATTTTTGACTAAATTAGCCCAGACTGAAAAGGGTTAAAGTTTCACAATATTCACATTTTACTGAATTCATATCAAATTAACAATTTCAATGTGTTTCTGTAAGTGAATTTCACATCAGAAATTTTGTTTTGAAAGCAATCTTGTTAATCCTGGCATTAACTACCTTGGTTTGTCTCTTCCAATTTGCCAATGCTGCTTTCCAAAAAGGTGGCTGTTATGGATCTAGCAGCACTAGGGCTTGACCTTCAGCCCAATGTGATGTATTGGTATTAAAATGTGTTTGTTCAGTGTTGTTCATTTAAATTTATCTGACTTTGGAGAAAGAAATATATTTCCAGCACTACTGAGTGCTGAGCAAATAATTCTAAATAAGATCTTCAATTCTCTGAGAATAAAATTTAAAGAAAGAACAAAAATATAATGAAGACCAACAAACACAAGCAGACAAAAGACAAACCTACCTTCTGTTTCTCAACTGTCTTCCTCAATGTTCCCAACTCAAGGAATTTTGATGCATTTTCAAACTCAATTATCGCCCTCATTTGATCAAGCGAAGGAAGATTCTGGCTAGAGTTGCTCTTTTGCTCGAAAACTGTTGGTGGTAATGGAAAAACTGATCAAATAAAAGGATCGTTGTTATTATTACCACAAAAGTACATCATCTTCAAGTCAACCTGCGGGTTGCCAATCAGTGCCTGTCTAGCTACATTGTTTAACCTTTCCCACCCTACATTACACATTTATGCAATTTCCCCTGCAACTCATAGTTTCCTCAACAGACCGTTGAAAACATGGCAGGTGTGATATGGAAGCCGTCCAGAGTTGATTAGCGAGCGGTGATTCGGTTTCCAACAGCTGAAGGATGTCGACCAGTTGATATTTATCGCAAAATGCAGGCAGTGTATGGTGACAAAAGTGTGTCGAAGAGAACAGCGAAGAACTGGACAACGATGTTTGAAGAAGGACGTCAGTTAACGCAACAGTATGCGCCTGACCAGGTCTCTGAAGATCTTTCGTTTTATGAAATTTGCAAACTTGACGGTTGGTATATGCTAGTGACATCATCATGCGCATCGTACGTATGTTCTCTTGTTGCAGTTTGATCCAGTTTCATTTGAACACGCCTCGTATATCTGACTTTAATTTTATTATATTTTATTTTCTTCCTTCATCTAGTTCAGTGCTCTTCAACCTGGGCGCTAGCTCCCGCTGGTGGACGATTTTAGGTTTCAGCAGATGGGCGGTAGCAGAATTATTACATGCTGTATTAAAAACATGTTATAATTATGGCTGCACAATCGGAGGAAACTGGCAGAATACAAGCAACCAAAAAAACAAGTGAATTTGGGAATCAGTATTTTTCCTGTGGCAGAATACGGCTGTGAAACATAAAGTTATCCAAACCTCAAGGAAGAGAGTGTAGTCCTTCCAGTCGAAATGTTATAGAAAGGTACTCAGAATACCGTGGAATCGAAAAAAAGAAGAATGCAGATATTTGACAAGAGTTGGGCATAGAGGAGAACTGGTTCATTAAATTCCATCATGAACAAATAAGGTGGGAAAAAACTGGTACAATAGCCACAACGGGCCAGTGAGAACGGTAATGGAAGGTATGGTGCCAGTCAAGAGAGGCAAACAAAGAAGGTGGGAAAAAACTGGTACAATAGCCACAACGGGCCAGTGAGAACGGTAATGGAAGGTATGGTGCCAGTCAAGAGAGGCAAACAAAGAAGGTGGGAAAAAACTGGTACAATAGCCACAACGGGCCAGTGAGAACGGTAATGGAAGGTATGGTGCCAGTCAAGAGAGGCAAACAAAGAAGGTGGGAAAAAACTGGTACAATAGCCACAACGGGCCAGAGAGAACGGTAATGGAAGGTATGGTGCCAGTCAAGAGAGGCAAACAAAGAAGGTGGGAAAAAACTGGTACAATAGCCACAACGGGCCAGTGAGAACGGTAATGGAAGGTATGGTGCCAGTCAAGAGAGGCAAACAAAGAAGGTGGGAAAAAACTGGTACAATAGCCACAACGGGCCAGAGAGAACGGAAGGTATGGTGCCAGTCAAGAGAGGCAAACAAAGAAGGTGGGAAAAAACTGGTACAATAGCCACAACGGGCCAGAGAGAACGGTAATGGAAGGTATGGTGCCAGTCAAGAGAGGCAAACAAAGAAGGTGATGACATCAACATGCTTGGGCATGACTCTGAAGCTGGTTGGAGATTTGATAAGAGATGGAGTTTAGGTGGGCTGTGATGGGGGAGATGTTCTGCAAAAGATGATGATAATGTATCAAACAGATCAAAAATGTACAGTGGATGATCACAAATTATTCTTCAATTTAGATGTTAGTTAGCATTGAAGAAAATTTACTCTCACAAAAGTTATATAAAAGTGGACAAGTAATTTTTTCTTTTTGGTGTTTGCCTTATTTTTTTATTCTCCAAGGTGGTGTGCGTTGCGCTATGTTTTTATTTTGCGCCTGTCAGCCCAGTGCATCCAAACCTGGTTTACTATAATGGAAAGATAGGCAATGAGGGAGGGAACTAGTCGTCCCACCACATAAACAAGCTGTGGCCTCCTACAATGAAGTCAACTTTTCATCTCTGACAGCAGTGTCTGTAATGGGACTACCATTTGCTTTTATAAAGGTCTCGGCCAGCATATTGATGTTAGCTGCAGCACTCCTTCCGAACTAAAGAAATTAAATGCATTACAGGCCTGTTTCCTTTACGGCCTGTTTTGATACACTGACCCACCTAATTAACACTAGACTAAAGCTCTACGAAGTTAAAGAGGAACAATGGTTTAGTTAATCTTAGTCAACATGCACTTCTACAGGGGTGGATGCCCTTAAGCAGGTGCCAGCTCTAACGTGAGCTGAATGTAGCCGGGAGGAGGATTTCCTGCTAAGCTGGCTAGGATTGAGGAGCTTAACTGATGTACGATTCCATCTCAATAGCCTCAAACACTAAAGCAAAGTAGACCCGCAGCCTGTTAGGCGCCATCTAGGTTGTTCTAAATAAACCGGTGTTATGCCATGTCACACAGTTAGTCGCCTCTGAGCGCACTTAGCACATGCTCTCTGTGGGGCAGTGGTGCTATTCTTGTCCTTGTCATACACAGACCTGAGAGACTTCTTGGGATGGGTTTATCTCATAAGGAGAATTAATTGCATGCCTGAATGGTCACGGCTTCAGGTACACTTCTGTAACCCCTGTTGACAAGACAGTAAGACCAGAGGTCTATAGTCAATCAAGCAGTTATTGTAAACCATAGGTGTAAGTTGAGTGTTTGAATAATGGTTACCTGACTTCTCAGTGTGAATTATGCAGAAACATATAGTTGGAGTAGGGAGCCGCAAAGTGCAGTGGTTAGCGAGCTGGTTTCGCAATTAAATTGTTCCTGGGTTCATTCCCCTGCTGAGGTGGAAATGTTTTTTCAGACTGCAATGGATCCCGGGTCGACCCAGCCTTAAAATGGGTACTAGTTCAGTCCGGGAAGTAAATACGGCCGGGTGACCACATAATCCACTAAGTGCCATGGTTACACAATAATAATAATATGGTCCTAACACCATATTTCCTATGCGCCGCATGGCGTGACAGGATCTTTACTTTACTTTTATAGGGTTGGAGTAACGTAAGTCCAAGTGCCCCTCTCTTTGCAGAAAGTCTGTCACCAAAAAATTCACAGGATCATGCTGTTCTTTGTTCACTCTGTGAGCATGAATGTCATTTTGTATCTGAGCTGCATCGACTAGCTACAATAATGACAAAGCTGGATGTTACTGCCACCTAATGACACCTTTTGAAAGTACCAACTACATTTTTTAGCTTTCCCACATTAGTTTGTGACTTACTTACTGACTTACCCTCATAGCTACATCGGCTTATTAGGTGTGTCAAAACTAGGTTTACTCACATGAGGAATCCGCATTCTGTGTGTCTCTAAGCTTGAGTTTCAGCTGACGAATGATTCCTTCATAGTACTCTTTGTCTCCAACCAGACCTCGGATTCTGACAAGGAAAATACAAACATAGATAAAGATTCAATGACTAGCTAAGTGATCAGCGACCATCAGACCTTGTTTCTTTAAAGACAGCAACAAACTCTCTCCAGTTCACACACAGTTTGCAGTCACCATTCATACACTACCCCGTATTCTGGTTCGTGATTTCCATTCCTACTCAGCTGCTTCACTATTTCAGTCACCATCAAATTTAAGAAATTGTATTTCTTTTGATGAGAAGACCCATGTAAGAAGAGCCGTGTGTAGGGTATCAGTGTAGGGTGTCTGTGTAAGGTGTCAATGTAGGATGTTGTAGAAGGTGTCCACGTAAGGATTCCATGAAAGGTGTTGGCGATTGTAGGGGTGCCTGGCAATGACTTTAGTCTTTCTGTAGTGAATGGGCGTACAGCCATCATGTGTTCTGAAGATTGTACTTATCACAAATATGTGAAAGGGGACGGCGTGGGCTAGTGGTTAAGTGACACACCTCACAACCTGAATATGCTGGGTTCACTCCCCAATCACAGTACCCCGCCGTTACCCCGAGGAAGCAAACCCTTAGAAAATGCAGGAGGAAGCAATCCCTTACATAAAATAAATTTCAAAGTCTGATGCACTTGGCCGACAGGCGCAAAATAAAAACATTGTGCAACCTATACTGCCTTGGAGAATAGAGAAATAAATATGTGTGCATCTTTGTACACGTGTGCTTGCTACAGATTATATCCACACAGGGACCTAACACGACTACACTCTCCGTTATACAAACAAATATACTTAAAATCTGCACTTTTTGCCAAATTAAAAACAGATACGTACAATGATACATTTTCCTTTTTGAGTTCTTCCTTTTCTCGAACAGCAGCCTTGTAATTTTCCTGCACCTTCTTCAGTTTATCACACTCATCTAGGGTAGATACAAATGTGTTAGAGAAGGAGACAATGTGTCAAGTAAAGATAATGTTCAAACGGTTGACTTTCTGCAAGTAATGAACCACAAAGGCCCCCATCATTTTGAGAGCCTCAGTAAATCTGTCATAAAATAAAGGTGTGGTGTACTCAACGAATAATGAATTCTCTACCCTGGTACCCTGAGGGGGGAAGAGAATTAGGCTTTAGTTTAAAGGTTGATCTGCTGAAGTGGGTTGTGTCAGACCGAAAGGTGCGAATATCTCAGTCAAGCTGTAAACTATGACATTCGCATTCTGTTCTCCAGATAACATCCTGCTACTTGCAAAGCCCCTTTCAGGGCTTGGTAGCTTGTACTGTAAAAATTCTATTTGGTCTGGCTGAAGGGACATAGGCTAGATTCAAGGCTGCCCTCTGAAAACAATTATAGTTTCCAAGTTTAGAGAATAAACATTTTTTTCAATGAAATTCTTCTGGAAATGAAAAGTATAAAATCTGGACTTCTGCCAATAACCACAACAACAACAACAAAAATATTTTGGAGAACTAGGAATGGTAAAATATGCGCTTTTGTGAACACAGTTACAAAATCCTCTATATCAGCTCCTGGGTTTTCTAGAAAAAACCAGAAGCCGATGTATTGGCTGGTGGGAGTGAATGAGTTAACAGGAAATTGGTATCTGTTGCTGACTCTGTGATCAGCTCATTGTTGTCCGCAAATCAAAGATGATTCAGGCGTCCACCCAGTCGCAACAACCATACTCAAATATGAGAAGGAATTAAGAACTAACAATCAAAACAAAAAAGAACGACAAATTAGTGCAGCCAAATATGAGAATGAATAACAAACTACTTTAGCCAAATATTTAAAAAAGTATTACTAGCTAGTGTAATCAAATATGAGAAGGTATTATAACTGGTGTAGTCAAATATGAAAAGGAAAAACAAACTAGTGCAGCCAAATATGAGTAAGAAAAGGGAACAAGAAAATAAACTACTAAAATAGAAGGTATTACGAACTAGTGAACTCAGAAATGATTAGAAAAGGGGAACAAAATAAACTGCTAAAAAATTAGAAGGTATTATGAACTATTGCAGTAGCAGTAAAGTATGAGAAGGTATTATGAACTATTACAGTAAAATATGAAAAGATATGAACTGATGCACTAAGAAATGGGAACCAAAAAAACTACTCAAATATGAGAAGGTATTACGAACTATTGCAGGAAAATATGATATGGTATTTTGAACTAGTGTACTAAGAAATGATAAGGAAAGGAGAACCACAAAAAAATTACTCAAATATGAGAAGGTATTACAAACTAGAAGAGTAAAATATGAGAAGGTATTACGAACTAGTGTAGTAAAATATGAGAAAATATTACAAACTAGTGTAGTAAACTATAAGAAGGTATTATGAACTAGTGTACTCAGAAATCAGCAGGAAAGGGGAACAACCAAAAATACTAAAATATGAGAAGAAAAAGTTTGACTTGAGAAACAAACTTAGAATTACAACTGACATTAAACATATAAAGTGTTTTTGTTTATGAATTGAATTTGATTAAAATCAGCACTCACCAGTTTTTCTATCCAGAAGTGAATTCTGAGTATCCAATTTGGATTTCAGAGCTGTAACGGCTTCCTCTAATTCCTGCAATAAATTAGGTGGTCAATAACCAAGTGCTGTGAAACCATTTATTCTACCTCATTAAACTGTAAATCTTAGCATAATAGTCTTTCACACTTCATCCACTATGGCTGTGATGTACATTCTCTGAGGTCACGATCCAATTCGGGGTACCAAAGTAACAGTAAGGGATACACTACATTCGCTGGTGTCATGATCCAATTTGGGATACCAAGGTACTAGTAAGGGATACAGTACATTCTGTGGGGTCACAACCCAATTTGGAATCCCAAAGTAACAGTAATGAATACAGTACATTCTGTGGGGTCACGACCCAATTTGGGATCCCAAAGTAACAGTAATGGATACAATACATTCTGTGGGCTCACAATCCAATTTAGAATCTTAAAGTAACAGCAAGGAATATAATACATTCTGTGGGGCCACGACCCAATTTGGGATCCAAAAGTAACAGTAAGGAATACAGTACATTCTGTGGGCTCACAATCCAATTTGGAGTCCCAAAGTAATAAAAAGCAATACAGAATATTATTTAAAAAATTAATAATAAAATCTTGTTCACCTTTATTAACTTGGCGGTATGGGGGTGTTCTACCTTCTGAGGAGCAAAGGATAGCACCACTGCATACTTCCATCAATATTGAAAATGGTGACGGAAAAATGTTGAGTCTGAGACTTTGCAGCAGCATCATGTAAAATAAAATACTACAGCGACCACCAGAACACACTCCAGAGTGCCCGATATGTACACACCGAGACGAAACTGTTGATCAACTATATTAGGTAACTGCAGCGGTCATTACCGTTGAGCCTACTCTTTTCAATTTCTAGCTGCCAAGAGATTTTTAACATACTCAACACTGAACACGGAAGTCTGATCTCATTAGCCAGAGATCAGGGAAATTTTGACCAGAAGATCGAGTTGAAAAAAATTCAGATCTCCACCGTGATTCAAACCCACGACCTCCGGCACTCGAGGCGGACATCTTACCTCAAGACCATACAAATAACTAATAATGGACTAGAACACGTCACCCGCGAGAGGTGCCCAACACATCACTCACACGCTGAGTGACATCAATATGACCTTTTGCGGTTATGGGAAAGACAAGACACTCAACTATAGATGTCATTCTTGCGCCGCACCCCCCCCCCCCCCCTCAACGCTTTGAGGGTTACCTGTTTATGGGAAAGGCTTCGGGAGTAAACCATGAGGAAAAATCTACATCCTGTGCTATCTCGTCATCTCGATAATGTCTTGCCAAAGGTAGCTCAGGACGACAGTGAGGTTAACAAATGGCACAGCTTCTTCCTCACTTTAATTCAAATCACTGTGCATGTCAACCATTTCAGCGGGCACAGCAAGAGAAAAGATTGTCCACACGGCTGAACAGAGAGAGTGGTCATCACATGTGATGGACGAACAAATCGACAACAAAATCAAGCTATAACAGCAACTAAGTAAAGAAGATTAAAAGACTCACCAGTGCTCTGTTATTAGCTTGACTAGCCAATTCTGTCTTTTCTGCAAGCATTGCTTTTCCTTTGGTGATAAGGTTCTCAAGATGCTCAATCCTGTCCTCAGCTCTATACAGGTCATCTTCCAGCTGCTCTATCAGCCCCGGAGAACAAGGCTGTGACTCTGATGCTTCCTGATCTGCATAACTTCCATCCTGGTTTCCGCTCTCAAGTGTGTTTATTTCATCTGCAAAAGCACTCTGCACTTTCTCATTCACTTCCACATATTTTTGCTGGAATCCTTTTTGCTCTTCGCTCAGCTCGACTTGTGACTGCCTCAGACTTTCATGGGCTGATTGCAGTCTTTCACTTTCATTGTCAAGGTCTCTCTGTTTTTCTAACAGACCCTCATGAGAGAGTCTAACATTTTGCCACTCCTTTTGCAACCTCCTATTCTCCTCTTTAAGACATACCTCTCTTTCATCCAGAGAAGATTTTTCTTTTCTTAAGTTCTCCTGAGCCTTTCTAAGCTCCTCACATTCGTCATGAAACCTTTTTCTTTCTTCTTCAAGGACACATGCTCTTTCTATCCTCTTGTCCACACTCATTTCTCTCTCTCTAACTTCTTCTCTGTTCTTTGTCAGGTCATGCTGTACACGTTTCAGGTTTGCTCTCATTTCCTGGATATTTTCATCCCTCCCTTGAAGTCTTTCTTTCTCCTCTTGAAGGATTTGAATCTCGTTCTGATATCTTACAAGCTCTTCCTGGAAATTACCTTGCTTCTCTTCAATTATTTCTTTCTCTTTTTGAAGTCTTGTCAGCTCATCTTGAAAAACTGATTTTTCATCTTTAAGAATTTGAATCTCTTTCTGATGTAGTTCATACTTGTCCTCAAAACTGCTCTGCTTCTTTTCAGCAAACTCTTTCTCTTTCTGAAGTATATCTTGCTCCCCTAGAAGGACTGATTTATCCTCTTTAAGGGTTTGAATCTCTTTCTGATATCTTACAAGCTGTTCTTGGAAATGAGTTTGTTTCTCTTCATTCATTTCTTTCTCTTTCTGAAGTCTTTTCTGTTCCTCTAGAAGAATTTGAATGTCATTCTGATATTGTTCATATGTGCCCTCAAAATGTTTCTTTTGAACAAATTCGTTCTCTTTCTGAAGTCTTTCTTGCTCCCCTAGACAGACTGATTTCTCTTCCTGAAGGATTTTAATATCTTTCTGATATCTTACAAGCTGTTCTTGGAAATGAGTTTGTTTCTCTTCAGTAGTTTCTTTCTCTTTCTGAAGTCTCATTTGCTCCTCTTGAAGGGTTTGAATCTCTTTCTGATATCTTACAAGCTCTTCTTGGAAATGAGTTTGTTTCTCTTCAGTCATTTTTTTCTCTTTCTGAAGTCTCATTTGCTCCTCTTGAAGGGTTTGAATCTCTTTCTGATATCTTGCATGTTCTTCCTGGAAATGAGTTTGTTTCTCTTCAGTCATTTTTTTCTCTTTCTGAAGCCTCATTTGCTCATCTTGAAGGGTTTGAATCTCTTTCTGATATCTTACAAGCTCTTCTTGGAAATGAGTTTGTTTCTCTTCAGTCATTTTTTTCTCTTTCTGAAGTCTCATTTGCTCCTCTTGAAGGGTTTGAATCTCTTTCTGATATCTTGCATGTTCTTCCTGGAAATTAGTTTGTTTCTCTTCAATCGTTTCTTTTTCTTTGTGAAGTCTTGCTAGATCCTCGTGAAGAATTTGAATCTCTTCCAGATATCTTACATGCTCTTTCTGAAAATTATTTTCTTTTTCTTCAACCATTTCTTTCTCTTTCTGAAGCCTATCTTGCTCCCCTAGAAGGACTGATTTCTCCTCTCGAAGGATTTGAATCTCGTTGTGGTATCTTACAAGCTCTTCCTGGAAATTACCTTGCTTCTCTTCAATTATTTCTTTCTCTTTTTGAAGTCTTGTCAGCTCATCTTGAAAAACTGATTTTTCATCTTTAAGAATTTGAATCTCTTTCTGATATAGTTCATACTTGTCCTCAAAACTGCTCTGCTTCTTTTCAGCAAACTCTTTCTCTTTCTGAAGTATATCTTGCTCCCCTAGAAGGACTGATTTATCCTCTTTAAGGGTTTGAATCTCTTTCTGATATCTTACAAGCTGTTCTTGGAAATGAGTTTGTTTCTCTTCAGTCATTTCTTTCTCTTTCTGAAGTCTTTTCTGTTCCTCTAGAAGGATTTGAATCTCTTTCTGATATCTTACAAATTCTTCCTGGAAATTAGCTTGCTTTTCTTCAACTAATTCTTTCTCCTTCTGAAGTCTTGTCTGTTCCTCTTGAAAGACTAATTCTTCAAGCAGATCTTTCTCTCTCTGAACATATTCTTGCTCATCCTCAACTACTTTATTCTTCTCTTTCAATACTTGACATTCTTCTTGCAACTCCTGAACAAATGTTTTCTTCTCATTCAGCATTTCTTCCTCCTTTTGATAAATGTTTCTCTCCCTTTCAAGAATTTCTTTGTCCTCAAGTCCTTCTTTCTCTTCCTGAAAGACTTTCTTCACCTGAAGCATTTCATTCTCCTTAAGAAATCGTCCTGTCTCTTCAAGTATTGATTTCTCTTTGTCAATTCTCTCTTTCTCCACATCCAACATATCTTTCTCGAAATGAAACACTTGCAGCATTTCCATCTCTTTTTGAACAATCTCTCCCTGCTGATTAAATTCCCCTTCAAGAACTCTAATAGCAGTGAATTCTCTACACACATCGATTTCGGCTAGATTCAAGTTCTTCCTTTCCTCTTGCAGTTTTTCTTCCTCAAACGTTTTCCTCTCATTTTTACTAATTGACAAGGATATAATCTCAGAATCTCTCCACATGTCACTTACATTGTCAGTTTCTGTCGAAACATTTTGAACTTTGACTGTCTCGCCTACATCTTTGTGTTTATTCAAATGAGCTACATCTATGTTATCGTGCTTATTCAAATGATCTGATTCTATTTCTTCATTATTATTCAACAAATGATCTTTCATGAGATTACTTATCTCGTTCTTGTAATCTTCTTGAGATTTCTCCTTTTCCAATCCTCTGTCTTCTTGAAGACGGTTTCCTTCTAACACAATCATGTTTTCTTGTAAACACTGATAACATAGTTGCACATTCTTCAATTCCTTTGGCTGTCTCTTAGCATCTTCCTCCAAAAACTCCTCTATTTCAGTCTGTGAGACATTGTCTCTATTCATACATTCATTCTGAAACCTCATTTCTTCATCCCATTTAGACAATCTTTCTGTACTATTTCCAACATCTTTTTGAACCTGTCCTTTTATTTGTCTTTGTTCATCCTTCAATCTTGTCCAGTTTTCTTGGAGACTTTTTTCTTCCTGAATCCTTTCTTTCATCCCTTGAAAATTCTCCTGTTCTTTCTTAAATCTTTCCTTTTCCATTTCAAGTATAGCTTTTTCATCATGCAGTTTTTCTTTTTCTTTTTCAAGACATTCTGCTTTCTCCTGAAGTGTTTGTAGTCTTTCTTTCTCATGCTGAATATATTCTAATTGTTCTTTCATCTTTTCATGTTCTCTCTGTAAATTTTCTTCAGCTTCTTTCAAATTCGTCACGTTCTGCTCAAAGATGTATGAGCATTCACTATTTAGTTTAAACTTTGTATCGCCATTATGCTCTTCCTCGGATCTCCTTTCTTTCTTTCTATGTTTGAATAAACCCATGCAATCAGCACTGCCATTCATTTCAGAGTACAAAGTTGTATTTTCCCCACTAATCTCTGTGGCTATTCCAGATTCATCTTGAGTATTGCGTGAAGCAGTCACATCTTCACCAAGTCCATTTGTCTCTCCTAGAACTTTTTGCTGTCTCAATATATTTCTTTGTACTTTTCCGTGTTCCATTTCAAATGCTGTCCTCTCCATGCTGAAAGTATTCTGAGACTGTTTAAGAATAAGCCACTGCATATCAAGTGTTTCTTGAGCTGTTCTCAGTAGCTGTTTATCTCCTTGGCTTTCTGCTTGTTTACATTCAAAGGCTTCTTTGTCTTGTTGTAACTTCTCCTGTGCTCTTGTTAACTGCTGCCGTTCCTCCCCTAAATTATTTCTGTACTCAATCAATGAAGACAATATGTCACTTCCATCACTCTCTTGCCCTAGCATACTCTGTTTTTTCAATCCCTTATCTCTGAAATCTTCCTGATCATCCATGAAATCTTTCTTTGCTTGTCTGAAATTGTCCAACTTTCTCTCAAACATATTCTTCTTCTCCTCAAATTGCTCTTTCTCCTCCTCCAACAAGCACAGTCTCTCAATTTTTCTCTCTACATTATCCTCCTGCCTGGCAAGTTCTGCTTGATACTTTTCTAATTTATCCCACTCTTTCTGTAACAAAACGTTCTGTCTTTCCACATCCGTTTGGTCATCAAATTCCCTTACCTCCATACTGTCCCCAGTCCTGATGACAATCCGATCTACCGCTACTGTTCCTTTTGCTTCCTTTCCTCTGTTGTTCTCATACTCAGCTTCTCTCAGCTGCCTCACTTCTTCTTTCAGTCTCTTAATTTCTTCCTCAAGCATGCAGTATTTATCTATCTTTTTAACAACACTCTCATGTTCTTCAAACCGTGCCTTGCTGTCTTTTAATTCATTCTGTGCTTTCCTCAATACCTCCCACTCCTCTTTAAGCATTTTTTTCTCAGAAATGTCAGTTCTATCCCCCAGACATTCTGCAATGCTTTCATCACACTGTTTCCATTTTGAGTTGCCAATTTCCGACTCAAATGTTTCTTTTCTTCTGCTTAGCTCAGACACAGCTTCCTTAAGACACTCAAGCTCCTTCAAAAGTGTTGTTTTTTCTTCCTCTAGCCTACACTTCCCATCAGCTTCTACTACATCGTTTTGATAACCCTCAAGAGTACACTTTTCCTTCACAAAATCTGAAACTCCATTCAGCATTTCCTGCTGTTCCATCAGTATTTCATTTCCAATCTCCTCCATTTTGTTCACTTGTGCCTTTTTGTTTTCACTTTCCATCCTTTCACATTCATGAGCCTCTTTTTCTTCCCTGAACTTTTTCTCAGCATGTCTCAGACTCTCCCACTGCTTCAGAAGTCTATCTTCCCTCTCCAAAATATCTGACACTTCTGCTTTATCTACAATATTTTCCTGGCGATACATTTCCAATCCTCTTTGTGATGTTTGATAAAGTAAAGACTCACTCTCTTTAGTCAGATCCCCTTCTGTTGTTCTGATCTTAAAGCATTCATTTTTGTGTGCAGCATGTAAACTTTCAATACTGGCCTTACTCTCTCGCTCATTAGCAAATTCTTCTCTTTCCAGCCTCAATTCATTGTGTGCTTTCTCAAGACTATTCCATTCTTTATTGATTTTATCTTTCTCTTCTTCAACAATGCACACTTTACTTTCAAAACTCTTGACTTGTTCATTTAGTTCTTCTTTCAACTTTGCTATCTGCTCCCACTCACACAGTAGCTCCTTCTGGTGTCTCCTCAACATTTCCTCCTGATCGCTCTTAACAACCTCAAGGCAGCCAACACCGGGCATTTCCAACAATCCTTCCTCATGCAAAATTCCCAACCCATTCTTCTCCAATTCCATGTTCATTAACTTCTCATTCCACCTTTTTCTTTCTTTCTGAAACTGCAGCATCAACTCCTCCTCAGTGGCCCTCCACATTTGAATATCATGTTCATCTTTTTGTATCCTTAAATGCAGTCCTGCAATAGTCCTCTCAGATTCTTCCCTGATTTTGCCTTCATCGGAAACTCTTTGGGTTAATTCTGCTAGATGAGCTCTCAAGCTCTCCAGTTCTTCTTTATACATTGTCACTTGAGATTTCATGGACTCGTTCTCTAGGTATGTATTTTCAACTTCCTCATCCATTGGCACTTTCTCTTTCTTGGTTGGCATTTCTATAGTTTCAAAGTTTTCATTCCCTTCATCGAAAGTTACAGTCTGGAAGTCAAGAGCAAGACTTTCATCATGCTGCAAAAGAAATAAAACAAAGAGTTACTAACGCTAAGAGCTAATCAATTAAATTGTATTAACCAATTTCAGTCCGCAGGACTTTAACAGTGGGGTTAAAGTTAATGGCCAGGATCTCGAAGTGGTCGACCGTTTTAAATATCTGGGTTCGATTGTCAGTGATGAAGGATCAAAATTTGAGGTGTTCGCCAAAACAGCACATACAATAGCAACGCTTGCACTGCTTAACAAAATCTGGCAAGACGGTTAACCATATGCACGAAGATCAGATTAATGGGTATATTGATCCTATCAATATTCCTCTATGCTTGTGAGACACGAACAATTACAGCTGACTCTGCAGCAGAGGATACAGGCCTTGGACATGTTTCTGAAAACTTCTAAACATCACATACAAAGACCGAGTTACAAATGAGGAAATACAAGAAAGAATTACAACAATAGGGCCTTTTGAATGACCTCTTGGCAACGGTCAAAAACTCAACTTGGAACGGCCGCATATCGAGATCAAACCGTCTTGCAAATACGATTCTGCACAGCAGGGTGCACAGCATCTAGGTCATCCCAAAAATAGAGGTGGGAGGACAATGTAAAAGAATGGACCAATCTCCAGGGATCAAGATGCTGAGCAGCGCATGAGCTGCAGTGGTCAGCGACCCATAGTTGACTGCTAGCGTCAGGGCCAGCGAACCATAGCTGCCAAGACCCTTTTACACCTTCACGCGGTGATCCTGGATAATAAGCTGCAGCAGGGCAGACTGGCTAAGGAAAAGGGATCGAAGAGGGAATGCTAACCCGGTACTCAAAAAATGTTTGCTGAATTCAGATGTAGTGGACCGAAAGGTGCAAATATCGCAGCCAAGCTGTAAACTACGACACAACGCATTCCGTTCTCTGGACTACATTCTGCTACTTAAGCCCTTTCAGGGTTTGGTAGCGGGAGATTGAGAACGAACGAAGAAGAAGGACCAATCTCCGACCAGAGAAGGCACAGGTAGTGGTGGCTGACAGAGAGGGGTGGTGGGGTGTCTTCATGGGTACCCCAATGACCTCACCGGTTATGAGATGACCTGACCGGAATACTTTTTTTTTATTTGTCTTTTAGTCCAGAGCAAGCGCAGTTCAATATGGCAAATAGTTTGTTTGTTTTGTCTATCTATGACATAAAGTATTCATAATTAAACATTGATTAGTATGAAGCTTCAAATATCAATAATACGAAAAGCAAAATATGTCAAACAGGTACTGAAGATTGCAATCAAAGAGGCTAAACTGAACAGATGAGTAATACTGGGAGAGAGATCTACAAACAAATCACCATCATAAATCTCAATGATCTAGCTCCTGATGAGGAGAGATCAAAGCACCATTTTCAGGCTTCGCACTCAACATATAAACTTAACAGTCACTTGAACAGAATCCAACCACAACAGACTCCAGAGTGGCGGCTGTGCCCACATCGCTACAAAACTGTTGAACACTGTTTTTTCAAATGTCCGGCAATTGACTGTGTTAGGAAAGAGCTTCTTTCTTCAGGTTATAAAAAGTGCTAGAGGCACACTCCTTTCCACCCAGGCAATATCAAGATGTATTAACCAGTGCTTGGATGAATGTATGCGTCTGTATGTACTTATGATAATTTGGCCGATCTCAGTGATCAGACCAAACCAAAGTGCAATGGAAGGGCCTCACCTTGAGGGCGTGTGTTAGTGTGTGTGTATCTAGAGTCCCTATGACACAGCAGTTTTTTCTTCTCCGAAGTCAGACAAATGGGACACTGTATGGAACTAAACAACAGCTCACTGCTGCCTTGCAGTTAGGCTGGGGACAGCCAAAGGCTAAGGAGGGCAACCCTACAGAAACGCCTGTTGAAATCGGATGCACTGAGCCACTGGCTAACAAATTAAATCAGTGCAACGTAAATATCGCTGTAAACAGCGTACGAAGAAGAAGAAACAACAGCTCACAAAGACTTGCAGATACCACTATATGGCATTGGGTCAAAGAGCGTGGCCCACAGGTTGCTTGATCAATAACAAACCAGTTACATCCACATTTTTATAAAAGAAATGAGCTTTGTGACTATTCGACCAAAATACAGAAAAAGTTCTGAATTTTCTATGCTTTTGGGGTTGTTTTGATACTGGTTTATCAATTCCATTTTGGCTAGAAAATGCAAATACTTTGGTCACATCAAGAGACACAACGGTCTTGAGAGGACGGTGATGGAAGGTATGGTGCCAGGCAAAAGAGGAAGGGGTAGACCAAGAAGACGATGGCACCAAGATATCCAGGAGTGCCTGAGTATGACAGTGGCGGAAGCTGGAGTTTTGGCAAGGGAACGAGTTTCTTTCAGACAGACTGTGATGGGAGCGACGTTCTACAAAGGTCATGCTACATGAGAATTTGATGCTGAAATTTTCTGAAGATTTAAAATAATTGTATTGTTTCAGAAAAAGGTATGGATTTCTGAGATTCACAGCTTCTTCGTACGCTGTGAGAAATCAACTTGAATTTGTTCAAAGAAAGCAGCGGTCATCCAGAGCCTGTCAACACCGCCATAGAGCTCGTCTAGTGTTGGCACTGGTGATGGCCACATGTGCTTTCTCTGCTTCCATTGATTGTAGATTTGTAATAATGCAATGATGTTACCGAAAATGAACAAATTTTCAAACTACTTAGACACAACAAATGTCCAAACCTCGAAATGTCTCTGGGTAGTTACAAATCGTCCAGACCTCATTCTTCGTTCTCTTTTCATTTTTGCAACCGTGGCTTCATATTTCCTGTTCAGTTTTTGAAACTCAGCTTCATATTTCTTTATCTTCACTTGGTATTTCTGAAAGAAAGAAAAGAGAATACCCTTTAATAGTAAGACATTACATATACAGACTAAACCTTGTAAGTACCTTGACGATCTTCTTCGTTTGTCTTCAGATTTCGACATCAATGACTCTTAACAAAGGCAGCAGTCAACTCGAGGCTCTGTGCACTACCATAACATTTTTCATGGAAGGATACTGGTTGTTGCTACATGCTTCTGCCTTCGCTAGCGTATGATAGGCCGAACGGTGTTCCGATGAAATGGACATTGTGCGACATGTACAAAAGTCCGTAGTACCTATCTTGAATTTATTATAACAATGACATCTCGAGTACATCTACCTTGCACGCCTGCTCAACACGCAGAACGACTTAAGTCCAGAGTTGACGACGTCACGCGAGTTGGGCAACTTTCTCTTCGATAAAGCAGGTACTGGATAACATCCACGACCAGAGCCTGCGCACATCTCTATTCAACTCCACAGTGATGCCTACAATATGCTATGCGGCAGAAACATGGACACTCACAAAAGAAATGGAGTCCAAACTCAGAGTGACCCAAGCCTCCCTCGAGAGATGCACGGTCAGCCTCACGCTACACAGCCAGCACACAAAATGTCTTCATAACTCGGACATGCGGAAATAGTCCCTGGTGGAAGATGTAGTTATTTATGCAGACAAGATGAAACATCGCTGAGGGTGGCCACTTACTGCGAAGAACAGACAATCGTTGCAGCACAGTGACAGCAATATGGTACCTCTGAGACAAGAAACAACCATGTGGACGACCACCAACACGTTGGTCCGACTTACTTGCATCCGGCAACAACATTCACGATGTCACAGATGGGCGCCTCATTATCCACTGGTCCACCGTGGCCCAAGACAGAGACCATTGGAAGAGAAGTTGAGACCTGCAACGGTGTAATCGTTGCTGAATAACGGGTCATCTAGTAATGACATCTGTCTGTTGGGTCCTGTGCGCAGCGGAAGATGATTCTCTTATCTCATCTGGAGAGTTGACCGTATGAGTCATTTTCTTTTTGGCCAGAGTGGTCTCTTTTTCATTTTAATCTGTACATGGCTTTGATAATTGCTTTTTGTTTCGTTATATGGTGTTGCAGTGTCTCTTTGTTGTAGTATTCATCCCTGTTTCTTCATTGTCTGAGGTGTTACAGTATCGCTGGTATCCACTGGACTGCATTTCCTTTGTAGCACTGGGCCAAGTGTGGGTGAGGCTGCTAGAAGGCTGAGCTCATTGTTTGTGCTGGTTTTTAATGACTTAACTCTTAATGAATGATGGGGCATTTGTGAAGTCAACCACTTGTTCTGTCCGCTCCTTACAGTTTATGAATATTTCGGCTGTCTGTTTCAGGGCTGTAGCTCCGGCATTGACATTGTTGCAGTATCTCCCAGTGGCAACTGCTGTTGAGTAGACTTCATTAGTTTAACGACGATATCTTCTCCTCCATTCTCCAAGATTGTATTGTTTATAGACATCCAGGTTAATGATATGGAAATGGCTTAGTGTACAGTAATTTGAATTTTAAAAAGACTTAACTTTCATTTGCTTGGGTTTCAACCGGGAAAATGGCTTGTTGAATTTTTAAAGTGAATTTTGAAATGATTTTTCACTCGTATTTGAAAACTATCCCGTTATTGAGGGTGATGAAGTTAAGGTGTTCCAACAGATTTTCCTTAGAGAGATCTGTTTAGTTTGTTTATGTAGATGTAACAGATAAGCCGATCTTGTTAAGAATATTATCAGTGCTATGTGGAAATTTGAAAAATTTAGTGGAGAACATTTACTTTACCCAGAAATAGGTGAGTCTAAGTGTTTGTGCTGTTTTCCAACATTTTCCACTTCATCTTCTTCTGTCTCAGAAACTAACACACACAAAACACCAATAAATTCTTTATTAATTTATGTCACACACAAAAATCACATCTATAGACCAACAAATAAAAAAGGCTACGGCTCTCAAAGGATTACAACCATAGTAAAACTTGATGTGATAAAAAACAATCCAGCTGCAGAGGAAATTGCATACATTTTCTATGGAATGTGGCGGCTACGGTTAAAGATAAAGAAGAAATGCAGTTCCAGCTTTTGCTTACCTCGACCGCGTATTCCTGTACAATGGTCCGCTCAAAGTCTGTGAAGGATAAATCAGAAACCAAAGGAGAGCCCAACGTATGTGGAATGGCAAACACTGAATCACTGAAACAGTAATGGTAAAGATAATCAGTTAGTAGCCACAAGATAATGAGTTAGGAGTCATAAGATAATTAGGGGTGATAGATGAAGAAACAGAGGTTAGATAAAAACAACAGATATGACGAAGATTTGTCTAAAGCAAATTCTAGAGAACATGATATTTATAGCGAATGGGTTTCAGTTCAAAATTCCATCGCCACAGACTGACTGAGGCCAGAACTCATTCAGATTTCTGCCAAAATGTGGTCGACCGTGTGGAGACCTGCAATTCACTGACACATCAACTCCATTTGACTGTTAAAGAAAATTATTTTCTTGTAGATATTATTCATATGTGGGTTACTGTTATTCTGAAGTACACTAGACCAATCTGCATTACGTTTCAGTGGTTATCCATGGAGTGGTGATATTTTTGTGTGAAAAATAGTTTTTATTTTTTTAAAATGACAATATAAATATTAACTATTACTTGTAACATTTTATGAAATTCTACAAGACCTTCATATTCTTACTGCATATTAATTTTTCCTTTAATTTGATATATAACATGTTTGTCTTCCTTGTGAAATAATTAAGAAAACTTTTATGAAGAGACGGTTTTTATATAAAGATAATTCTGGCAAAACTAGTCACAAAATTATGGCCTTTAACCCTTTGAACCCGTGATCCCGATGAACTGGTGTGTGTGTACATAACCCGCGCACCGAGTCTGCCGGTAGAGCACACGTATCTTATAACAACGGGCGTATTATGGATAGACACCGGAGAATTTGCATACTACTTCCGGAATGTTACTTCAAAATGGTGGCGCCCATGGATTGATCACATTTCGACAAATTTTTACAATTTTTTCACGATGAAAAGGCATTCAGAAAAACCAGTAAATGAGTGTTCTAAAAGGCTTACAATGGAACAAGCTGTCGAGATTGTTCTCAATGATTCGGAGGACGATGAATTAGATTTAGATAGCAACTATTCTGAAACTGATATAGAAGTTGAATCAGATGATCATTTGAGTGATAACATGTGTTCATTAGACTCTGATGAAGCTACATCTTACCCTGTTCCTGAATTGTCTGGCGATCAGGCTGTTTTACAGGGGCGTGGAAGGGGGCGTCTCCCAGGTAGTGTCTCTAGTAAATTTGATGCAGGTTGGTCTCCAATAAATATATTCAGACTTGTGTCTGCAGTAGACACAACATTTATGGAGCAGATAGGCCCTAAGAACATTCCAGAAACTATTAATCCAGAAAGTAAAGCCAGTGAATTTTTGGAACTTTTTCTGGACAATGATTTCTGGCGCAATTTGTGTGAGCAGACAACTCGACGCGCTGAGCAGGTGAGAAGCAAGAAACCAACTAGCTCATAAAGTGGGGAATAAAGGCTTACATGGCTTGTGAAGCAAGCTCTGGATATATTCTGAATCTGAAAATCTACACTGGAAAAGCAGACAATATTATTCCAGATCTTG
Organism: Ariolimax columbianus; assembly: GCA_036924085.1. Taxonomy (NCBI): domain Eukaryota; kingdom Metazoa; phylum Mollusca; class Gastropoda; order Stylommatophora; family Arionidae; genus Ariolimax; species Ariolimax columbianus. The sequence continues at coordinate 30,477,652 of JAVGWX010000019.1, forward strand.
GTGTTGTTGTTAGCGTCGTTATTAGAATTTTAACTTCTGGGAATTTGGTCAACAAAAACCATATTGTTGTTATGGACAGATTCTACAACAGTTTAACTCTCTTTGACAAGTTGTACACTGATTATGGTACACTTGCTGTAGGTACAGCAATGACAAATAGGAAATGTTATCCAAAAGTACTGGCAGGAAAGAAGAAAATGGACAGGGGTCATTCAGAATTTATTTGCCATAACAACATTGTATGCCTTGTATGAATAGACCAAAGACCTGTAAATTTTATATCCAACTACCACAACCCAACAGAAATTGGAACTGTTAGAAGAAAGGATGGAACAGCTGTAGATGGGGGGCACAGATGTCAACGACCGAATTTGTCGTCTCAACAAGACACGACGGCATTATCGCTGGCCTAGGAGGCTAATTGTGAAATTCTTTATGTAGGCATGTAATAATGCCTACATACTTATGGATCATTATAGTCCCCACAATACAACAAGAAGACGCTACAGAACATTTGGGATGCTCATGAATGAAGTTTGTTTATCCCTCATTGGGGATTATAGAACAGCTACTGCGAAACTTCACAACCGTGTCGAGGCACAACAGAGACTGCAAAATGTTGGTTCCCATCATCCTCAAATGTCTCCAAAAGCTACAGGAAATAATGTTTGTGTAGTATGCTCATTTAACTTTAACAAGCATGTCAAGGACTCCCCAAACATGGCCTACAAAGACAGACCATTCAAACAAGTCAAGACAAAATTTTGGTGTAAACATTGTGAAGCTTATCTGTGCCTAAAGGATGGGTCTACATGCTGGGAGGACTGGCATAATAATCAGGAATATTGGAGATGATCAGGTCAGTCTATTTGAGATAAAATAATTGAAACAGATCACTTAGTTTTGTCATTGTAATTAGTTTTGTTAAGGTGTCCATTTTTTGCGTTTTTTCTTCAGGAGCCCAGGGTTCAAAGGGTTAACCCTTTCGCTGCCACACTTTTTTCAGCCAAGTCTGGCCCAGTGCCACTGCATTTTTTTGGACATGATCAGTTTTAAGAGTGATAATTTTAGAAAATCATAAAAAAATCAAACAATAAACTTGGGACCTTGAGACTTTCGGATAGTGTTCGGACATGGTTAAGCTTAACAATTTTGATATCGTGTAACCTTGGGTCACGCGACCTTGGCGGCCATCTTGGATTTACTCATTTTATCGTATAAATAATTGATTTTAATGCTAAAACACACTGATGACATGTTAGATGACATGCTATGAAACATTATTTGATGTTTAAATCATTTCTAACATGTTTCTTTTAGTGTTATTTGAGTCTTGCAAGATGCTGTATTTTCCAGGTCAAAATTTTTTTTTTATAAAAAAAAAATTATATCACATAGTCTATATTTTTAAAAACATTTATAAGTGATGTTTTCATATCTACATTGCAACTAACCTGTCTGTATGTACATATAGCCCATGGTTCATAATCCAAATGCTACTGCTGTTGGCGTCGCTCCCCATACTTGTCCACAGTATGATACAATTCGAAGCATGGGACAACACACAAAGCAACATTGCAGCCTTTACAAAGATTCGAAGTTTGGGCTCGCTTCCCAGCAGTATTGCAAACAACACATCTTGGTTTGTGTTTGGGATTGTCATGTTTGTTGACGAAGTGTCTGGCAGATAGACGATCCAAAGGTGCACTGGCACTAGAAGCAGAGGCGCTGCGAGCAACAGTTGCTGCCTCAACAAGGGTTGTGCTCAGAATTTGGCGAAACTTCTTAATGACATTTTGCTGCCAGTGGTAGTATCTTTATAGAGAATATACGCATTTACTGTACATGTTTCTATCAGAAAATGAAACCCAGGGAGATACCACTTTGAAGATTTGTGGACGTAGGGGTAAGTGCCGGAAATTTGGTCAAAGTGGTCGACACCCCCCATGTGAAGATTGTAGTTCTCAATCAATGCTGGCTTGTGTACAATTCTTCCATTTGGATGGCCTTCAGTGCGCAACCTTTTTTTGTATTATATCATTTCCATCAACAGTGGAGATAAGGCTTACACGCTTATTTTCCATCCATGTGACAGCCAACATGGACTCATCAGTTCTTACCGCAAATCGAGGAGGTTCACCTTTCTTCAGCTTGAGAAGCTTTTTTTTAAGTTGGTCTAGAAATTGTTTCCTGTTTTCAGAAACAGTCCCACAAGCTCCAGTGTTTGCACCTCTGAGTTGCATAAACAGTTCTGGTGATGTATAGTAAGAGTCGGTAAACACAATATGACCTTTCCCCTTGTAGTCTACAAGAAGCTCATGTACGACTCTTGCACTAATTTATTCACCTAGATCTCGATTTTCCTCTTTGCCTGTACAAATTTTCAGCTTGAGGCAGTAGTGGGTTAAAGAATCGGCCAGAACAAACACCTTGAACCCCCATTTTGTGGGTTTGGCAGGGAGATACTGCTTCATGTGTATACATCCCTTGAATCTTACCATTGATTCATCAATTGCAAGATGCTGGCCAGGAGTGTAGAATTGCCCAAATGTTGACAAAATGATGTCCAGTAAGCCTTGAATCTTGAATAAAGGATTGTATCCAGGCTGTCCCCTATCTATTCTTTGGACATTGTCACAAAAATGTAGAAATGAACAAAGAATTTGGTAGCGGTTCCTACTCATGACTCTCGTGAACGGCGTTTGAGTATGCCAATGAGCAGTTTCCCAATAATCACTTAGTGAAGGCTTTTTGCACAATCCCATTGCAATTTGAAGACCAAGAAAAGCTTCAACCTCCTCAAAAGATGTGGGTTGCCAATTCTGTTTACGGGATTTACCCGAATAACTATTACTGTTGGCATGTTGTTCTGCATAGCGATTTGTCTCTTGGACAATAAGGGTGATTGCAGCGTCTGGGAAGTAGAGTCTAAAATAATCTCTAACAGAAAAGTTTGTGGTGTTTACCTGACTGCCCTGTTCAAGAACATATTGAGGTGCCCAGTTCTGTGCAAACACATCCTCTACAGTCTCTGGAACTTTCCATGTCCACTTTGTTTCTTTATGTTTAGGCCTAGTAGTGGCAGAGCCACGCCTCCTTTTTTTAAGGTGGGGGTCCATCTCCTGTCCCTGCACCACAAGAAGTATCTCCTGTCGATCTAACATCGTCATCACTTGAATCGACATTCAGTTCTACATCAGATTCTGAGTCCTTTATATCACTAGAACTAGCTAAAAAGTCTGAATCAGAGTCATTATGGACCTGGGTATCATCAGCTACATCGCTCATTCTGAAATTTTTGTTTACGTATTGAAAAAATGCGATAAAAACTTTATATTTCAGACTGTCGGTGTTAAATTATTCAAAACACACGCGTAGCCATTTAGTAGACCTCTCTAACGTATGGAGGTAATATTCATGTAAAATAAAACCGGTGTTTATATAGCGCAAATCACCGTAATAAAACCTCATACCGCTCGACGACTATAGTCGTTCGTGGCACTGTAAGGGATATTGAGTTTGGACGACTTTAGTCGTCCGTGGCAGCGAAAGGGTTAAGAGTTAACATAATTTCCACCAATATTGACTCATATCCCTTCGCTTTATCATTGCACAAAAAACCTGCAGCCTAGATGTCTTTGTCTGCTGTCGCAGCCACATTTGCACTTCACGTTCAATCTATTTTTCATTTGCTAAATGGCTCAGACCAAGGTGGAAGTATGCATTACGGTGTAGGTTAAACCATGCAAACACCTTATCGTAGTTTAGTTTTACAATGTCTGATATTACTCTTCTGTCGCTCAAATCATCTCCTCTACCCATCCGATGCTTCTGTTACAATCTGAACAGGACGACTAGGGCGGACTTCATAGGCTTCACGTCACAAACAGGAAGCATTTTCTTATAAATATCCTTTGCAGAAAGTTACTCTGAGTAGAAATTTCCTTACCTTTAGTATTTTTGCCAGGATAGTCTGCTCTATTTTCAACCATCAAGAGTTCTTTTGCGTGCACACAGGACCTCTGAGTTTATTATCCATCTCTGAAATGACTACGTACTTATCACACTTCCCATGAGACTAGGAGACACTTAAAACTTACTGGATTCGAATGCAAACCACTTTTGAGTTTTAGTTTCTTTTTCTTCGTGTGCCTGTTTTTGCTTCTTGAGAGAAAAGCGACTTACCTCTCAGCTTTATAAAAACAGAATGACTGTTATTTAAGCCAATTTGTGGGTGAACATTGCAACAAATGAGGGAAATATAAGTGATTGTTCGAGAGTGGATGAAAAAGCTTGACAGTAAAATGCTGTGTTCATTCATAAAATAACACTCATGCCCCAATAGACATGCATCACATTACATAAAGTAAGTAGCATATCCTTTACAGAGCCTCGCTTCTTACAACTGCCACCTATTTGGCTGTTATAAATTTCTTGGCAAGTGTGCAGTATGGTAGGTTGCCATTACTTTCCGTACGCGGAGGAGCAATCGCCAGAGACAAAAATCTGTGTCTGCCAAACTGGACACGGTAGGAAACGAACCCAGTACGTTAGGATTGTAAAAACCGTGCAAGTTTCACCCCTAGGCCACGCAGCCTCCATCACATTACATACAACTTTTTAATAGTTATACGATAAATACGGAAAGGTGCATGGCAGACGACGAAGAGGCCGGCCAAAAAATACATGGAAGGACAACATAAAAGAATGGACCAGTCTCCGACCAGACGAGTCACAAGCAGCGGCATCTGACAGAGAGGGATGGCGTGGAGTTGTGAGGATGTCTTCATGTGTCCCAACGACCTCACCGGTTACGGGATGACCTGACCTGATACGATAAATTAATAAGAATTAACTTACTTCAGCGGTGAATGTTCTGGGCTGCTAGAAACATTATCCACTTGTTTCATAAGTGAGTTACGCAATATCCCTTTTGGAAGAGCAGAGGTAAACCTTTGTTCTGGAACTTCAAGAGAAACATAATTATTTAAAACTTATTGATATAAAGTTATTCAATTATATACACACTTGGAAAAACTGTGACATGACCTACATAGGTGAAACTGGTAAGTGGCAGGGTGAATATGTCTACAAACACTTTAATATTTCTGAAGGACTCCTGTTGCTATACACTTCAATAACACGGAACACAGCTTGTTCAAGATGTCTAAGTTACAACTAACCTGTGATAGAGGTCCATTTGCTATTATAAACCCCTATTTTCACAAGATCCATAAAGCCTCATGGTTCTAACTACTTCCAGACCTTTATCTGAGTACACATTATTATTCTACCTTCTGTATCTTCCTTTCTCAGTTTTTGGTGATTTTCGTTCTTTTTTTTAAATTTCCTCTTCATAGTTCATATTTTACAATTCTTATGTTGCTAATGTTAACTATCTACATCACTCTTGACAACAATACGAACAGTCTTGTGGACTCTGGGTTTCAGATTTTTATTGCTCAATCTGGTGGTGCTTGTCTAAAACTGCAAATTAACCATTTGTGTTTTTCAATTGCTCCTTCAGTAAAAGTAAAGTAAAGTAACCCATAGCATTACTGCCGTAGGGGTGTGAGGTGTTAGCGATCTCACATTTCAAAGGCTCGGTTATATGAGGGCGGTAGCCATCGCCTCTCCCTCGCCGCTTTTACTTCCTGTACTGAACCGGTACCCATTTAAGGCTGGGTCGACCCGGGAGCCGTTGCGGTCTGAAAAAATATTTCCACTTCAACTGGGGAATGAACCCAGGACCACTCAGATGAGAGGCAAGAGATAAAGACTACTAACCACCTTCAGTAACCAATGGCAGAAAAAAAACAATACTATCTCTTGTATTCCTTGCATCATATAGATTATGTCAAAGTCTTTCTAGAGCTTCTGCCAAACATAGTAGGCACTTCAAAAACCAAGTATTGGGAAGCCATCTATGTTTGAGGGATGTATTAACATATTTTACTAACAGCTAGGTCTTGAATACCTGTGCCACATTTGGCATTTTATACAACCGCCAACTCGCTCCAACTGAGAGGGTCCATTTAGAGGTGACCCTACTATTTCCAGGTGGTCGGTGTGCCGTTGATCAAGTAATATATGGGCCTAACACCATATTCCTAATATTATGTACCGGATATATACATATATATATATATATACATATATATATATACACACATACATACATACATACATATTTGTATAGAAGACAGGAACATTGAAAGTTTTGATACATTTACGATTGTCGGCTACGAGATTCCGAGTCATGATACACAAACGACACAGTGATACTATTAGAAAGTGCAGAAGGGATAGAGTAGCTAATTTCAGCCATAAGTGGACACAAAACCTGTTTATAAACATAAACAAAACAAAGATAATGACCACCGACAAAACAAGATGTCAACATACATTTACAGTGGGTGGTGAGGAAAGGGATCAGGTCACGCATTTGAATATATGGGCTCCAGAATGGACAAAAATGGCGAATGCCCCAAAGAAATCAGAAGAATAGCCATGGCAATGCAGAGACTGAACAGCCTGAAGAAATTATGGCAGTGATTTGGATTCAAGTGAAGTAGAAACTGCGCCTTTTGTCAACCTCACTCTCTGGTCCTGAGTTACCTTTGGCCAGTGGCAAGATATTTATCGAGACGACTGGATGCATAGGATGCAGATTTTCCCTCAGGGTTTACTCCCAAAGCCTTTCCCGCAAACAGGTATACTGCAAGGCAGGGGAGGGGGGATGACATCTAAAGTTGTGTGTCGTGCCTTTTCCATAACCACAAGAGGTCGTAGCGACATCTCTTCCCGGCTGTGTTCAGTTCATTATAGTGGTGTCTAAATTTCTCACATGCGAATTTCAGCCATGTGAACCAGGCCGTGAATTACGACACACGTTTAACCGTAGTGCCATTCATTTAGCCAACGTCCAGACCAGGATAATTGGATGGAAGAAATCACAAAAAACTAATAAATTAACCAATGATAATAAAACTTTGACAAACATATTCAAATAACCTTCTATGTCTGTAGCTCTGTACATCTGGGGAACACACACCGTTTCTCTTCTTTTCTGAAATATGAGGTTATGTTTCTCAGTTAATGCGAGCACAACCACAAAGTAAAGAACATACAAAAGAGCTGTGTACTTTTGTACTTATACTGAAGTGACAGAAAAAGAATGTACAACCTGTCATCTTTCCACAACAACAACAATAGTTGCCCATCTCAAGTGAAGATGGAGACAGCACCAGATATGCGTATTCAGACGTGGCCACCAACCGATCCGTGCGACAAATTCTACTGCTAGTTGGGTACACACGGACAGCGTTAGCAATTGGACCGCTTTGAAAACTCTCATGCGGGCCGTTTTTTTTCTGTGCCACAGCCATGGTTCTCTCCTTGTCAAAACGAGCGCTCTGTGTGATATTTGAGCGCCAGGCTGAGCGGTTCAGAGAAAAAAAAGTAGCTCCAAAGAGGCAACATCAATTAGGAACCTGTTTCGAGATACTTTGTATTGTTCTCTTCCCCAATCTTGTCAAGCAACTGTCCTGCAACAGCTGCTTAGAGAGGCGTTAATCAAGCATAAAAGCAACACGCCCAGTAGGTCTGATCTGGTGTCGCTGCAGCAGCAGCTTATGAATGTCAGACATCCTCTTCATGCTGAGTACTTAAGTCTGGCACTCCTGCCGGCAGATACTGAGCTACCTGTGGAACAGCTCATGTGAAAATGGTTGAGTTTCCTGACATGTCTGCTACAGAGCTCAGAAAAACACTTTTTGGAAACATTCCTTGGATGGTGTAAAATGCAGAATATGCCACCCTTTCCCCTTCTGCGAGTCTTAACCAGGTGGGACCATCTGCATGCCCAGGTTCTATGGGATGCCAGAGAAGAAATAATAGCCTTCCATTGCAAGGGATGATGATGTCATCACCACACAAAAACTGCTAGCCCAGAGCAATCAAGATGACATGAAAACCATCAGAGCCGGCAGACACCGGAACTGGATAAGGTCATGTCCTAAGAGAGGAACCAGATACCATCCCCAGAACTGCCTTGGTTTGTAAACCCCTGGGGGCAGACGAGAAAGAGGTTGGCCTAAGACAGCTTGGGGGAAGAACAGTAGAGGCCAAGATGAGAATTATGAATGAGGGTTTGGGTACTATACGAAGGATGGCTGCAGACCAGATGAAGTGGAGGGAGTCTGCTGCTGTCCTGAAAGATGCCATCAGGCGTGATAGTCACTCACTGTCCAAGAAAATGAGAAGACTTCATCAAATTCAGTCACATAGCTCACTACATTAAGTTCAGTCAAGCAGCTCACTTTATCAAACTGTCTTACGACTTACTTCATTAAGTTCAGTCATGCAGCTTACTTCATCTAATTCAACCAGACATGACTGGCTTTATCCAATTTATACAGCACCTTCATCAAATTCACTCAGATATACCTGACTTTATCCAATTTACTTCATACAATTCACCCAGACATGACTGTCTTTATCCAATTTACTTGATAAAATTTGCTCAGAAATACTTGACATCCAATTTACAAAGCTTACTTTATCAAGCACTCGTTTTTCTACTCTGGCCTTGGAAGAGACACACAGAAAGCTGCTGAACTCATGAATCAAATGATCCCATTTCTCCCTCTGACGCTGGAGCTCTTCATTCTCTTGAGTTAGGTTTCTTCCTTCCAGCTGTTCAGAAAAGATTAGAAGAGAACACATTTGTATCACCCTTGTTTACTGTGTTCCACATTGAATTATCTTAATTTTGTGCTTTTACATTGTGATGTTGATAGTCTGATCAGTATGTTTCACCTGGCCCTGACTAACAGTCTGATCAGTATGTTTCATCTGACCCTGACTAACATTGTTAGATCAGCATGTTTCACCTGACCAACATAGTCTTCTTCTTCTTCGTTCTCAATCTCCCACTACCAAACCCTGAAAGAGTAAGTAGCAGAATGTAGTCTAGAGAACGGAATGCGTTGTGTTGTAGTTTACAGCTTGGCTGCGATATTTGCACCTTTCGGTCCAACACATCCGACTTCAGAAAGCATTTTTTAAGTACCGGGTTAGCATTCCTTCTCCTTAGCCAGTCTGCCCTGCTGCAGCCTGTTATCCAGGATCACCGCGTGGAGGTGTAGAAGGGTCTTGGCAGCTATGGTTCACTAGCCCTGACGCTAGCAGTCAGCTATGGGCCGCTGACCACTGCTGCTCAGCATCTTGATCCCCCAACATAGTCTGAACAGTATGTTTCACATGACCCCAACTAAAATAGTCTGATCAGCATGTTTCACCTGACCCCAACTAAAATAGTCTGATCAGTATGTTTCCCTTAACCCTGACCAACATAGTCTAACCAGTACATTTCACTTGACTGTAACCAACATATTCTGACCAGTATTTTTCTACTCTCACAGTAAGCACTAATATTGCTATTTTTCACATTTAAACACGTTTTATTTATACCCACACATACACAAATAGAAAATGTTTCATACAACTGACTTCATTGCACTTTAGCGCCACATATGTGCTTAGTTCCTTTCATTGCTGAAATATGACATAGCACAAACTCAGCAGCTCCTGCGGCGGATTACAAATTTCCCTCTGGCTACATCTGTTACTCATTTATAGCTGGGTCGACTAGAAGAAGTGGTCACACCATGAAGAAACCTATGATATGTTCAATTTGAGCATGGGTGGATTTGAACCTGGTCATTGGGATTGTCAACCAATCTCACAACTCCTAGGCCACTGAATCTGCACCCATATATACATTTAACAAAATATATTTTCATTTGTGTACTGTATGTCTTTAAGCCATCCTCTGGTCCGTCACTAATATTTTGCCTGTCTGTTTGCGTATCTGGTGGTCATGGTTAGTGTTTGTCTTTGTATTGACTTTTGCATTTTCTTGGAGTTCTTCGGTGGCAGTACGGCACAAGCGAGAAAAATGTATACAAGTTGTTAACCTTTCTTACCTCTTTGATTTTGTTCTTCAATAGAGTTATCTCCAGCTGAGATTTCTTCAGCATGGCGGAACTTGTCAACACTTCATTCTGCTGAGGTTTAGTCTTCACCATCTTGGCATTGAGTGCAAACTGAAAAAGGAGAGGGAAAAACAGGACAAAAATTAGATAAAAACCAGGGAGCAATAAGACAAGAACAAATTAAAGAAAAAACTGAATTAAACGAGAAGATTAGCAGGATGGATTAATAACAAATTAAGTAATGATAAAAATAATGGGAAGTAAAAGGAGAAAAACAAGAATGAATGAGCAGAAAAACAGGAATGAATGAGGAGAAAAACAGGAATGAATGAGTGGGAAAACATGTTTATTTTTTATCTTCTTCTTAGGTATTTGTCCTGAAAAGGGCGCTTGTGAAGTTGTTATAATTTACAGTTGTGATATTTACACTATAATCCCCCACACATTTGATTTTAGCAGCCAATTTCGGGACCTGGTTTGCCCTCCGTCTTCAATCGCTAATCCCTCTGCCAGGCTCCATGGTTGCAGATTAGGGTCATGATCAGTTAATTCTTGCCCTAATTACTGACTGTAGATCGTTTGGGTCTTGGTTTTGTTTGTGAGACAGTGCTAGTTGAGAGTGTGGCAAAGTTACTTCTCTAAACTCATTTCAGCTCAGCTGCCAAATTCCTGCGATATGAAAAAATAAAGTTTAGCTATCCACACTAGTGTTGGCCACTGTAGCATAGCAAATTACTCTACTTGGTTAGAAAAACAAAATTATAACCAAACATCTGTGGCATGCAACAGTATCATTTTCTCAAAACCGCATGCGATTTGGATGTGTTTTCAATGTTTGGCAGATTTTTTTCAGAAATGGCTTTTAAAGTTATGGATTCTTTGCTTCAGAAATGATTTATTATTTGATCAGCCCAATGATCACGTATCTGGATTACTCATACTCATGTAAGATTAAAATTTTGACTGGGACACATAATAGAAAGTAAGTGTAAAGGAATTGATAGATATATCTGCAAAATACACGTGGAAGGCAACAAAAAATATTATTCTGTCCTATTTGCATCTGAATATTAATGTCATTTAACGCATTATACTAATATACAAGTGGCTTGTCATAAGTCTTTACCCTGACCATGAAGGAGTAGGAGAAATTTGAAATTTAGCACAGTGCTTATTCCTTCTCAATGTAGTCACTGTCTGAATATATAAATTTCTGCCATCTCTGCATGATCCTGAAAAGACCTTCAGAACAAAGTAACCTATTTTTCGAACTAAACCAGTTATCACAAGCCAGTATGACATCTTCATCACTGTCAAAATGATCTTTCAGCTGTTTTTTAAGTTTTGAGAAAAGAAAAAAGTCTGATGGAGCTACATCTGAAGAATATGGTGGGTGTGGAAGAATTTCAATATTCAAATTGTTGACTGTTTGCAACACAAGCTTTGCTTTATGAGAGGACACGTTGTCTTGAAGCAAAGGCAGAATTTGAGTGTGCGCTATCCCTCGTTTTCTGGTCACAGTCTTTCTTAGTTTGGTAAGGAAATCTGCATAATATTGCCCATTAACCGTGTTGCCATGAGGCAAGTAATCTTTCAATATGACACCTTTGACGTCCCAAAGAACAGTCAGCATCACTTTTCTTGCAGTTTTCTATGCTCTTGGCTTGACATGTTGATGAGCCCGAGGTTTTCCACTGCATGCTGGAAATTTTGGATTCTGGGTCATAATGGTGAACACAAGTCTCAGTGAGCACACACTTTTCTCATGTTCAGTCTGTTAAAATTCTTACAACTGTACTTTCATTCAGTTTTGCTGACCTAGATATCTCTGCAATTGTCATTTTCCTATCCTGGCAGCATTTTCATCGCTGCACACTGAGGATGGTCTTCCTTATCTTGGAAGATCAGCAACATGGAAACGGCCACACTTAAACTGCCTACACCAGTTTTTTTACAGGCATATGAAGGACAGAATTCCTCAAACACTGGTTCCATCTCCCTGTGTATTTCTGTAGGTGTTTTCCCCTGCAACATCAAGAATTTTATCTCAGTTCTGGCCTCAGATTTCTCCATTGTTCTGACAAACTGATATAGAGTAGCAGATCCGGCCAATAAGGCATGTTGCGCCAGATAGGGTAAACCCATCGAGAAGGGAAATTCATACTTCTCAAGTCCAGTACAAATTGAATGAGCTACATATGTGTCAAATTTCAACTTTGTCCTCCTACTCCTTCATAGTCAGGGTAAAGACTTATGACAAGCCCCTTGTATAATCTCTATAATGAATACTGTATATCATACATTGTTTAAATATGTCTTATGATGTTTAGATCATAAATTTAGCTAAATTTGTTCAATATAAAAAAATGTCATTTTGAGTAAAACTTTGAAGCACAGAATTATAGCATTTTGGTCCAGATGGAAAGACACTAAACTGGTAAACTTATCCTGGCTGTTCATTCGGTAGTGCATCTAATATATTCTTCCTATCCATTACTGACTGGAGGCCAGTCACTGTTTCTAGCGTCTTTATTGGTGTGAACTTCATGGCCCCGGAGATGTGTGCGGCTTGGTTCAAAACTCTACTTCTTACCAAAGTGAGTTCTCATAGCAGTGGCCCAAGCTGTGATGCCATACTCATGTGTGTCCTACCCATCACCTTCTCTTTATGTCATGCCCCACTAGCATCTCTTCAGTTCTTTCTCACAGTTCTATATTAGTGATTTCAGCTTTCCATTTTATTCCCTCTATCCAGTGCAGGTGCAGACCTAACAAGCAGTGGAGTGAAACTCACTGGGTAAGATGAAAGTAAGGAAACCAACAACAAAAATAGTGGAAGAGTAGGCCAGAGCAGTAAGAGTCTAATGGGTGAAGCTTGAAAAGCCAGAGCAAGATAAAAACTGTTGGAGAGTCCTATGTTTCAAGTCAAACCAGGATGATTCCTTAAGTCATCTACATTGCACAGTATATAATATACAGACAAATATGCTGCGAGGGATTTTAGTAAATAATATTAATACAAAAATATATACCTTCAGAGTGGAGTGTGTCTCCTCAACAGAAAATGGAGCAACTGTACACAGAATAGCAGTTTTGGAGTTCCCTTCTAAAGCATTCTGTAAGATTCTAGTCAGCTTGCTGTCCCGGTAATTGATGAACTCTCTGTGGATATAAGAGTTTACAGATTTGCATCATATTACAGACACAAAATTTTACCATTTTCTGTCTTCATCAGTCGCTTTTCAATAAACCACATCTGTCTTTAATTCAGGTATGCAGCCGGCACATCAGTTTTGGAAAAATGTTCAACCAATTATCTTTGTACAAACATTCACCTATTTTTTTCAATTTCATGATATATTATTTGAGAACACAAGTGACCCATTTATTACAGCGAAGTGAGAGCCAGCCCATTACTATGTAATTATTCATCTAAATCACATGTCCTCATACAACCGACAGGTTTCAATGTTACTTTCAACCCCCCACAAAAAGTCTTTATGTTAAAGTGTTTATATACCATCATCACAGCTCTTTTTTGTTCAATCATGCAACTGATAATCCCACAAGAAGCCTGATTCTCCTAGAATTCATGTAATCTTGTAAAGATGGTTTCTGTGGTCATTAATCAAATCTTTTTTTGTACGTGATGAAGTAAGTTACCGAACCTTATAAACAGCCATGCTCAGTTGACTTGTGTGACATACAAACTAGGAAACAGAAGGTATATTCGTTCATCCCCAGTGACCTGGGATAATTCGCACACACACACACATATTATATGTATATATATATATATATATATATATATATATATATATATATACACATATACATATATATTTATATACACTAACAACAATGTTAAATTTACATCGTAAACATCATTTAGTATTAAATAAAGTAGTGCTTTTAATTGACTTTAAAAAATGACCTAAATATATTGCTTGCAGCCTGATGTACATTTCTCCACAATAAATCCTTTCTAGAAACCTTCAGCGATAGCAGGCAACATTTATTATGTCAATTGCTTAAAATGGCATTGTACCCTGTTTTGAATAGCTCTCATGATGAAAAGACATTTTGAAAAATCGGTAAATGGTCGTTCTAAAAGGCTAACAGAAAAAGCAGTTGAGCATAATCTCAAAATCAGGTTACCATCTGGGGGACGTTTTACGAAGTAAATTTTATACAAGATTGTCTTCAATCAGTATTTTCCATGAGCTACTGGTGTATTAATCAGGAACATTGGAGAAGATCAAGTCAATCGTTTTGAGACAGAATAATTAAAATAATGCTGGTAGTTTTGTCTGAGTAACTGGCTTTCATCATGTGTCTGACTTGTGTGTTTTTTAGGAGCACGAGGCAATGAGGTTTTACAGGCCAGGTGGACAGTGTTCAAACAGTTGATGAATATTATTTGAGGAAAACAAAATTCTTTGACATTGAAAAGAGTTAATTACATTTTTGTTTTAGATGGATAATTCTTTACAGTTTGTATCCCCTGGCACTAGCCGCTATAAACCAAATAATGGTAGTTTGTCTCAATCAAAATGGACCACTGCAACATACGTTTTTTTCGTTATTTAGTTTGCTGAATTTAAATTTTGTTGACTCTACGTGATGGTTGCATCCAGGCCTGCGTAACTAACGTTTAGCTGTGCATTTATTTCTGGAAGGTCGAATACAGCACGTGATATGATATTTGAAAGTCTACCCATTTATTTCTGGCTGGTCGATTACAGCACGTGATATGATATTTGAAAGTCTACCCATTTATTTCTGGCAGGTCGATTACAGCACGTGATATGATATTTGAAAGTCTACCCATTTATTTCTGGCTGGTCGATTACAGCACGTGATATGATATTTGAAAGTCTACCCATTTATTTCTGGCTGGTCGATTACAGCACGTGATATGATATTTGAAAGTCTACCCATTTATTTCTGGCAGGTCGATTACAGCACGTGATATGATATTTGAAAGTCTACCCATTTATTTCTGGCTGGTCGATTACAGCACGTGATATGATATTTGAAAGTCTACCCATTTATTTCTGGTTGGTCGATTACAGCACGTGATATGATATTTGAAAGTCTACCCATTTATTTCTGGCAGGTCGATTACAGCACGTGATATGATATTTGAAAGTCTACCCATTTATTTCTGGCAGGTCGATTACAGCACGTGATATTTGAAAGTCTACCCATTTATTTCTGGCTGGTCGATTACAGCACGTGATATTTGAAAGTCTACCCATTTATTTCTGGCTGGTCGATTACAGCATGTGATATGATATTTGAAAGTCTACCCATTTATTTCTGGCTGGTCGATTACAGCACGTGATATTTGAAAGTCTACCCATTTATTTCTGGCAGGTCGATTACAGCACGTGATATTTGAAAGTCTACCCATTTATTTCTGGCTGGTCGATTACAGCACGTGATATTTGAAAGTCTACCCATTTATTTCTGGCAGGTCGATTACAGCACGTGATATTTGAAAGTCTACCCATTTATTTCTGGCAGGTCGATTACAGCATGTGATATGATATTTGAAAGTCTACCCATTTATTTCTGGCTGGTCGATTACAGCACGTGATATTTGAAAGTCTACCCATTTATTTCTGGCTGGTCGATTACAGCATGTGATATGATATTTGAAAGTCTACCCATTTATTTCTGGCTGGTCGATTACAGCACGTGATATTTGAAAGTCTACCCATTTATTTCTGGCAGGTCGATTACAGCATGTGATATGATATTTGAAAGTCTACCCATTTATTTCTGGCTGGTCGATTACAGCACGTGATATTTGAAAGTCTACCCATTTATTTCTGGCTGGTCGATTACAGCATGTGATATTTGAAAGTCTACCCATTTATTTCTGGCTGGTCGATTACAGCACGTGATATTTGAAAGTCTACCCATTTATTTCTGGCTGGTCGATTACAGCACGTGATATTTGAAAGTCTACCCATTTATTTCTAGCTGGTCGATTACAGCATGTGATATTTGAAAGTCTACCCATTTATTTCTGGCTGGTCGATTACAGCACGTGATATTTGAAAGTCTACCCATTTATTTCTGGCTGGTCGATTACAGCACGTGATATTTGAAAGTCTACCCATTTATTTCTGGCTGGTCGATTACAGCACGTGATATTTGAAAGTCTACCCATTTATTTCTGGCTGGTCGATTACAGCACGTGATATGATATTTGAAAGTCTACCCATTTATTTCTGGCAGGTCGATTACAGCACGTGATATGATATTTGAAAGTCTACCCATTTATTTCTGGCTGGTCGATTACAGCACGTGATATGATATTTGAAAGTCTACCCATTTATTTCTGGCTGGTCGATTACAGCACGTGATATGATATTTGAAAGTCTACCCATTTATTTCTGGCAGGTCGATTACAGCACGTGATATGATATTTGAAAGTCTACCCATTTATTTCTGGCTGGTCGATTACAGCACGTGATATGATATTTGAAAGTCTACCCATTTATTTCTGGCAGGTCGATTACAGCACGTGATATTTGAAAGTCTACCCATTTATTTCTGGCTGGTCGATTACAGCACGTGATATTTGAAAGTCTACCCATTTATTTCTGGCTGGTCGATTACAGCATGTGATATGATATTTGAAAGTCTACCCATTTATTTCTGGCTGGTCGATTACAGCACGTGATATTTGAAAGTCTACCCATTTATTTCTGGCAGGTCGATTACAGCACGTGATATTTGAAAGTCTACCCATTTATTTCTGGCTGGTCGATTACAGCACGTGATATTTGAAAGTCTACCCATTTATTTCTGGCAGGTCGATTACAGCACGTGATATTTGAAAGTCTACCCATTTATTTCTGGCAGGTCGATTACAGCATGTGATATGATATTTGAAAGTCTACCCATTTATTTCTGGCTGGTCGATTACAGCACGTGATATTTGAAAGTCTACCCATTTATTTCTGGCTGGTCGATTACAGCATGTGATATGATATTTGAAAGTCTACCCATTTATTTCTGGCTGGTCGATTACAGCACGTGATATTTGAAAGTCTACCCATTTATTTCTGGCAGGTCGATTACAGCATGTGATATGATATTTGAAAGTCTACCCATTTATTTCTGGCTGGTCGATTACAGCACGTGATATTTGAAAGTCTACCCATTTATTTCTGGCTGGTCGATTACAGCACGTGATATTTGAAAGTCTACCCATTTATTTCTAGCTGGTCGATTACAGCATGTGATATTTGAAAGTCTACCCATTTATTTCTGGCTGGTCGATTACAGCACGTGATATTTGAAAGTCTACCCATTTATTTCTGGCTGGTCGATTACAGCACGTGATATTTGAAAGTCTACCCATTTATTTCTGGCTGGTCGATTACAGCACGTGATATTTGAAAGTCTACCCATTTATTTCTGGCTGGTCGATTACAGCACGTGATATGATATTTGAAAGTCTACCCATTTATTTCTGGCAGGTCGATTACAGCACGTGATATGATATTTGAAAGTCTACCCATTTATTTCTGGCTGGTCGATTACAGCACGTGATATGATATTTGAAAGTCTACCCATTTATTTCTGGCTGGTCGATTACAGCACGTGATATGATATTTGAAAGTCTACCCATTTATTTCTGGCAGGTCGATTACAGCACGTGATATGATATTTGAAAGTCTACCCATTTATTTCTGGCTGGTCGATTACAGCACGTGATATGATATTTGAAAGTCTACCCATTTATTTCTGGTTGGTCGATTACAGCACGTGATATGATATTTGAAAGTCTACCCATTTATTTCTGGCAGGTCGATTACAGCACGTGATATGATATTTGAAAGTCTACCCATTTATTTCTGGCAGGTCGATTACAGCACGTGATATGATATTTGAAAGTCTACCCATTTATTTCTGGCAGGTCGATTACAGCACGTGATATTTGAAAGTCTACCCATTTATTTCTGGCTGGTCGATTACAGCACGTGATATTTGAAAGTCTACCCATTTATTTCTGGCTGGTCGATTACAGCACGTGATATTTGAAAGTCTACCCATTTATTTCTGGCTGGTCGATTACAGCACGTGATATTTGAAAGTCTACCCATTTATTTCTGGCAGGTCGATTACAGCACGTGATATTTGAAAGTCTACCCATTTATTTCTGGCAGGTCGATTACAGCATGTGATATGATATTTGAAAGTCTACCCATTTATTTCTGGCTGGTCGATTACAGCACGTGATATTTGAAAGTCTACCCATTTATTTCTGGCTGGTCGATTACAGCATGTGATATGATATTTGAAAGTCTACCCATTTATTTCTGGCTGGTCGATTACAGCACGTGATATTTGAAAGTCTACCCATTTATTTCTGGCAGGTCGATTACAGCATGTGATATGATATTTGAAAGTCTACCCATTTATTTCTGGCTGGTCGATTACAGCACGTGATATTTGAAAGTCTACCCATTTATTTCTGGCTGGTCGATTACAGCACGTGATATTTGAAAGTCTACCCATTTATTTCTGGCTGGTCGATTACAGCACGTGATATTTGAAAGTCTACCCATTTATTTCTGGCTGGTCGATTACAGCACGTGATATTTGAAAGTCTACCCATTTATTTCTGGCTGGTCGATTACAGCACGTGATATTTGAAAGTCTACCCATTTATTTCTGGCTGGTCGATTACAGCACGTGATATGATATTTGAAAGTCTACCCATTTATTTCTGGCAGGTCGATTACAGCACGTGATATGATATTTGAAAGTCTACCCATTTATTTCTGGCTGGTCGATTACAGCACGTGATATGATATTTGAAAGTCTACCCATTTATTTCTGGCTGGTCGATTACAGCACGTGATATGATATTTGAAAGTCTACCCATTTATTTCTGGCAGGTCGATTACAGCACGTGATATGATATTTGAAAGTCTACCCATTTATTTCTGGCTGGTCGATTACAGCACGTGATATGATATTTGAAAGTCTACCCATTTATTTCTGGCTGGTCGATTACAGCACGTGATATGATATTTGAAAGTCTACCCATTTATTTCTGGCAGGTCGATTACAGCACGTGATATGATATTTGAAAGTCTACCCATTTATTTCTGGCAGGTCGATTACAGCACGTGATATTTGAAAGTCTACCCATTTATTTCTGGCTGGTCGATTACAGCACGTGATATTTGAAAGTCTACCCATTTATTTCTGGCTGGTCGATTACAGCATGTGATATGATATTTGAAAGTCTACCCATTTATTTCTGGCTGGTCGATTACAGCACGTGATATTTGAAAGTCTACTCATTTATTTCTGGCTGGTCGATTACAGCACGTGATATTTGAAAGTCTACCCATTTATTTCTGGCTGGTCGATTACAGCACGTGATATTTGAAAGTCTACCCATTTATTTCTGGCTGGTCGATTACAGCACGTGATATTTGAAAGTCTACCCATTTATTTCTGGCTGGTCGATTTCAGCACGTGATATTTGAAAGTCTACCCATTTATTTCTGGCTGGTCGATTACAGCACGTGATATTTGAAAGTCTACCCATTTATTTCTAGCTGGTCGATTACAGCATGTGATATTTGAAAGTCTACCCATTTATTTCTGGCTGGTCGATTACAGCACGTGATATTTGAAAGTCTACCCATTTATTTCTGGCTGGTCGATTACAGCACGTGATATTTGAAAGTCTACCCATTTATTTCTGGCTGGTCGATTACAGCACGTGATATTTGAAAGTCTACCCATTTATTTCTGGCTGGTCGATTACAGCACGTGATATGATATTTGAAAGTCTACCCATTTATTTCTGGCAGGTCGATTACAGCACGTGATATGATATTTGAAAGTCTACCCATTTATTTCTGGCTGGTCGATTACAGCACGTGATATGATATTTGAAAGTCTACCCATTTATTTCTGGCTGGTCGATTACAGCACGTGATATGATATTTGAAAGTCTACCCATTTATTTCTGGCAGGTCGATTACAGCACGTGATATGATATTTGAAAGTCTACCCATTTATTTCTGGCTGGTCGATTACAGCACGTGATATGATATTTGAAAGTCTACCCATTTATTTCTGGCTGGTCGATTACAGCACGTGATATGATATTTGAAAGTCTACCCATTTATTTCTGGCAGGTCGATTACAGCACGTGATATGATATTTGAAAGTCTACCCATTTATTTCTGGCAGGTCGATTACAGCACGTGATATTTGAAAGTCTACCCATTTATTTCTGGCTGGTCGATTACAGCACGTGATATTTGAAAGTCTACCCATTTATTTCTGGCTGGTCGATTACAGCATGTGATATGATATTTGAAAGTCTACCCATTTATTTCTGGCTGGTCGATTACAGCACGTGATATTTGAAAGTCTACCCATTTATTTCTGGCAGGTCGATTACAGCACGTGATATTTGAAAGTCTACCCATTTATTTCTGGCTGGTCGATTACAGCACGTGATATTTGAAAGTCTACCCATTTATTTCTGGCAGGTCGATTACAGCACGTGATATTTGAAAGTCTACCCATTTATTTCTGGCAGGTCGATTACAGCATGTGATATGATATTTGAAAGTCTACCCATTTATTTCTGGCTGGTCGATTACAGCACGTGATATTTGAAAGTCTACCCATTTATTTCTGGCTGGTCGATTACAGCATGTGATATGATATTTGAAAGTCTACCCATTTATTTCTGGCTGGTCGATTACAGCACGTGATATTTGAAAGTCTACCCATTTATTTCTGGCAGGTCGATTACAGCATGTGATATGATATTTGAAAGTCTACCCATTTATTTCTGGCTGGTCGATTACAGCACGTGATATTTGAAAGTCTACCCATTTATTTCTGGCTGGTCGATTACAGCATGTGATATTTGAAAGTCTACCCATTTATTTCTGGCTGGTCGATTACAGCACGTGATATTTGAAAGTCTACCCATTTATTTCTGGCTGGTCGATTACAGCACGTGATATTTGAAAGTCTACCCATTTATTTCTAGCTGGTCGATTACAGCATGTGATATTTGAAAGTCTACCCATTTATTTCTGGCTGGTCGATTACAGCACGTGATATTTGAAAGTCTACCCATTTATTTCTGGCTGGTCGATTACAGCACGTGATATTTGAAAGTCTACCCATTTATTTCTGGCTGGTCGATTACAGCACGTGATATTTGAAAGTCTACCCATTTATTTCTGGCTGGTCGATTACAGCACGTGATATGATATTTGAAAGTCTACCCATTTATTTCTGGCTGGTCGATTACAGCACGTGATATGATATTTGAAAGTCTACCCATTTATTTCTGGCTGGTCGATTACAGCACGTGATATGATATTTGAAAGTCTACCCATTTATTTCTGGCTGGTCGATTACAGCACGTGATATGATATTTGAAAGTCTACCCATTTATTTCTGGCAGGTCGATTACAGCACGTGATATGATATTTGAAAGTCTACCCATTTATTTCTGGCTGGTCGATTACAGCACGTGATATGATATTTGAAAGTCTACCCATTTATTTCTGGTTGGTCGATTACAGCACGTGATATGATATTTGAAAGTCTACCCATTTATTTCTGGCAGGTCGATTACAGCACGTGATATGATATTTGAAAGTCTACCCATTTATTTCTGGCAGGTCGATTACAGCACGTGATATTTGAAAGTCTACCCATTTATTTCTGGCTGGTCGATTACAGCACGTGATATTTGAAAGTCTACCCATTTATTTCTGGCTGGTCGATTACAGCATGTGATATGATATTTGAAAGTCTACCCATTTATTTCTGGCTGGTCGATTACAGCACGTGATATTTGAAAGTCTACCCATTTATTTCTGGCTGGTCGATTACAGCACGTGATATTTGAAAGTCTACCCATTTATTTCTGGCAGGTCGATTACAGCACGTGATATTTGAAAGTCTACCCATTTATTTCTGGCAGGTCGATTACAGCATGTGATATGATATTTGAAAGTCTACCCATTTATTTCTGGCTGGTCGATTACAGCACGTGATATTTGAAAGTCTACCCATTTATTTCTGGCTGGTCGATTACAGCATGTGATATGATATTTGAAAGTCTACCCATTTATTTCTGGCTGGTCGATTACAGCACGTGATATTTGAAAGTCTACCCATTTATTTCTGGCAGGTCGATTACAGCATGTGATATGATATTTGAAAGTCTACCCATTTATTTCTGGCTGGTCGATTACAGCACGTGATATTTGAAAGTCTACCCATTTATTTCTGGCTGGTCGATTACAGCACGTGATATTTGAAAGTCTACCCATTTATTTCTGGCTGGTCGATTACAGCACGTGATATTTGAAAGTCTACCCATTTATTTCTGGCTGGTCGATTACAGCACGTGATATTTGAAAGTCTACCCATTTATTTCTGGCTGGTCGATTACAGCACGTGATATTTGAAAGTCTACCCATTTATTTCTGGCTGGTCGATTACAGCACGTGATATGATATTTGAAAGTCTACCCATTTATTTCTGGCAGGTCGATTACAGCACGTGATATGATATTTGAAAGTCTACCCATTTATTTCTGGCTGGTCGATTACAGCACGTGATATGATATTTGAAAGTCTACCCATTTATTTCTGGCTGGTCGATTACAGCACGTGATATGATATTTGAAAGTCTACCCATTTATTTCTGGCAGGTCGATTACAGCACGTGATATGATATTTGAAAGTCTACCCATTTATTTCTGGCTGGTCGATTACAGCACGTGATATTTGAAAGTCTACCCATTTATTTCTGGCTGGTCGATTACAGCATGTGATATGATATTTGAAAGTCTACCCATTTATTTCTGGCTGGTCGATTACAGCACGTGATATTTGAAAGTCTACCCATTTATTTCTGGCAGGTCGATTACAGCATGTGATATGATATTTGAAAGTCTACCCATTTATTTCTGGCTGGTCGATTACAGCACGTGATATTTGAAAGTCTACCCATTTATTTCTGGCTGGTCGATTACAGCACGTGATATTTGAAAGTCTACCCATTTATTTCTGGCTGGTCGATTACAGCACGTGATATTTGAAAGTCTACCCATTTATTTCTGGCTGGTCGATTACAGCACGTGATATTTGAAAGTCTACCCATTTATTTCTGGCTGGTCGATTACAACACGTGATATTTGAAAGTCTACCCATTTATTTCTGGCTGGTCGATTACAGCACGTGATATTTGAAAGTCTACCCATTTATTTCTGGCTGGTCGATTACAGCACGTGATATGATATTTGAAAGTCTACCCATTTATTTCTGGCAGGTCGATTACAGCACGTGATATGATATTTGAAAGTCTACCCATTTATTTCTGGCTGGTCGATTACAGCACGTGATATGATATTTGAAAGTCTACCCATTTATTTCTGGCAGGTCGATTACAGCACGTGATATGATATTTGAAAGTCTACCCATTTATTTCTGGCTGGTCGATTACAGCACGTGATATTTGAAAGTCTACCCATTTATTTCTGGCTGGTCGATTACAGCATGTGATATGATATTTGAAAGTCTACCCATTTATTTCTGGCTGGTCGATTACAGCACGTGATATTTGAAAGTCTACCCATTTATTTCTGGCAGGTCGATTACAGCATGTGATATGATATTTGAAAGTCTACCCATTTATTTCTGGCTGGTCGATTACAGCACGTGATATTTGAAAGTCTACCCATTTATTTCTGGCTGGTCGATTACAGCACGTGATATTTGAAAGTCTACCCATTTATTTCTGGCTGGTCGATTACAGCACGTGATATTTGAAAGTCTACCCATTTATTTCTGGCTGGTCGATTACAGCACGTGATATTTGAAAGTCTACCCATTTATTTCTGGCTGGTCGATTACAGCACGTGATATTTGAAAGTCTACCCATTTATTTCTGGCTGGTCGATTACAGCACGTGATATTTGAAAGTCTACCCATTTATTTCTGGCTGGTCGATTACAGCACGTGATATGATATTTGAAAGTCTACCCATTTATTTCTGGCAGGTCGATTACAGCACGTGATATGATATTTGAAAGTCTACCCATTTATTTCTGGCTGGTCGATTACAGCACGTGATATGATATTTGAAAGTCTACCCATTTATTTCTGGCTGGTCGATTACAGCACGTGATATGATATTTGAAAGTCTACCCATTTATTTCTGGCAGGTCGATTACAGCACGTGATATGATATTTGAAAGTCTACCCATTTATTTCTGGCTGGTCGATTACAGCACGTGATATTTGAAAGTCTACCCATTTATTTCTGGCTGGTCGATTACAGCATGTGATATGATATTTGAAAGTCTACCCATTTATTTCTGGCTGGTCGATTACAGCACGTGATATTTGAAAGTCTACCCATTTATTTCTGGCAGGTCGATTACAGCATGTGATATGATATTTGAAAGTCTACCCATTTATTTCTGGCTGGTCGATTACAGCACGTGATATTTGAAAGTCTACCCATTTATTTCTGGCTGGTCGATTACAGCACGTGATATTTGAAAGTCTACCCATTTATTTCTGGCTGGTCGATTACAGCACGTGATATTTGAAAGTCTACCCATTTATTTCTGGCTGGTCGATTACAGCACGTGATATTTGAAAGTCTACCCATTTATTTCTGGCTGGTCGATTACAACACGTGATATTTGAAAGTCTACCCATTTATTTCTGGCTGGTCGATTACAGCACGTGATATTTGAAAGTCTACCCATTTATTTCTGGCTGGTCGATTACAGCACGTGATATGATATTTGAAAGTCTACCCATTTATTTCTGGCAGGTCGATTACAGCACGTGATATGATATTTGAAAGTCTACCCATTTATTTCTGGCTGGTCGATTACAGCACGTGATATGATATTTGAAAGTCTACCCATTTATTTCTGGCAGGTCGATTACAGCACGTGATATGATATTTGAAAGTCTACCCATTTATTTCTGGCTGGTCGATTACAGCACGTGATATTTGAAAGTCTACCCATTTATTTCTGGCTGGTCGATTACAGCATGTGATATGATATTTGAAAGTCTACCCATTTATTTCTGGCTGGTCGATTACAGCACGTGATATTTGAAAGTCTACCCATTTATTTCTGGCAGGTCGATTACAGCATGTGATATGATATTTGAAAGTCTACCCATTTATTTCTGGCTGGTCGATTACAGCACGTGATATTTGAAAGTCTACCCATTTATTTCTGGCTGGTCGATTACAGCACGTGATATTTGAAAGTCTACCCATTTATTTCTGGCTGGTCGATTACAGCACGTGATATTTGAAAGTCTACCCATTTATTTCTGGCTGGTCGATTACAGCACGTGATATTTGAAAGTCTACCCATTTATTTCTGGCTGGTCGATTACAGCACGTGATATTTGAAAGTCTACCCATTTATTTCTGGCTGGTCGATTACAGCACGTGATATTTGAAAGTCTACCCATTTATTTCTGGCTGGTCGATTACAGCACGTGATATGATATTTGAAAGTCTACCCATTTATTTCTGGCAGGTCGATTACAGCACGTGATATGATATTTGAAAGTCTACCCATTTATTTCTGGCTGGTCGATTACAGCACGTGATATGATATTTGAAAGTCTACCCATTTATTTCTGGCTGGTCGATTACAGCACGTGATATGATATTTGAAAGTCTACCCATTTATTTCTGGCAGGTCGATTACAGCACGTGATATGATATTTGAAAGTCTACCCATTTATTTCTGGCTGGTCGATTACAGCACGTGATATGATATTTGAAAGTCTACCCATTTATTTCTGGCTGGTCGATTACAGCACGTGATATGATATTTGAAAGTCTACCCATTTATTTCTGGCAGGTCGATTACAGCACGTGATATGATATTTGAAAGTCTACCCATTTATTTCTGGCAGGTCGATTACAGCACGTGATATTTGAAAGTCTACCCATTTATTTCTGGCTGGTCGATTACAGCACGTGATATTTGAAAGTCTACCCATTTATTTCTGGCTGGTCGATTACAGCATGTGATATGATATTTGAAAGTCTACCCATTTATTTCTGGCTGGTCGATTACAGCACGTGATATTTGAAAGTCTACCCATTTATTTCTGGCAGGTCGATTACAGCACGTGATATTTGAAAGTCTACCCATTTATTTCTGGCTGGTCGATTACAGCACGTGATATTTGAAAGTCTACCCATTTATTTCTGGCAGGTCGATTACAGCACGTGATATTTGAAAGTCTACCCATTTATTTCTGGCAGGTCGATTACAGCATGTGATATGATATTTGAAAGTCTACCCATTTATTTCTGGCTGGTCGATTACAGCACGTGATATTTGAAAGTCTACCCATTTATTTCTGGCTGGTCGATTACAGCATGTGATATGATATTTGAAAGTCTACCCATTTATTTCTGGCTGGTCGATTACAGCACGTGATATTTGAAAGTCTACCCATTTATTTCTGGCTGGTCGATTACAGCACGTGATATTTGAAAGTCTACCCATTTATTTCTGGCTGGTCGATTACAGCACGTGATATTTGAAAGTCTACCCATTTATTTCTGGCTGGTCGATTACAGCACGTGATATGATATTTGAAAGTCTACCCATTTATTTCTGGCTGGTCGATTACAGCACGTGATATGATATTTGAAAGTCTACCCATTTATTTCTGGCTGGTCGATTACAGCACGTGATATGATATTTGAAAGTCTACCCATTTATTTCTGGCTGGTCGATTACAGCACGTGATATGATATTTGAAAGTCTACCCATTTATTTCTGGCAGGTCGATTACAGCACGTGATATGATATTTGAAAGTCTACCCATTTATTTCTGGCTGGTCGATTACAGCACGTGATATGATATTTGAAAGTCTACCCATTTATTTCTGGTTGGTCGATTACAGCACGTGATATGATATTTGAAAGTCTACCCATTTATTTCTGGCAGGTCGATTACAGCACGTGATATGATATTTGAAAGTCTACCCATTTATTTCTGGCAGGTCGATTACAGCACGTGATATTTGAAAGTCTACCCATTTATTTCTGGCTGGTCGATTACAGCACGTGATATTTGAAAGTCTACCCATTTATTTCTGGCTGGTCGATTACAGCATGTGATATGATATTTGAAAGTCTACCCATTTATTTCTGGCTGGTCGATTACAGCACGTGATATTTGAAAGTCTACCCATTTATTTCTGGCTGGTCGATTACAGCACGTGATATTTGAAAGTCTACCCATTTATTTCTGGCAGGTCGATTACAGCACGTGATATTTGAAAGTCTACCCATTTATTTCTGGCAGGTCGATTACAGCATGTGATATGATATTTGAAAGTCTACCCATTTATTTCTGGCTGGTCGATTACAGCACGTGATATTTGAAAGTCTACCCATTTATTTCTGGCTGGTCGATTACAGCATGTGATATGATATTTGAAAGTCTACCCATTTATTTCTGGCTGGTCGATTACAGCACGTGATATTTGAAAGTCTACCCATTTATTTCTGGCAGGTCGATTACAGCATGTGATATGATATTTGAAAGTCTACCCATTTATTTCTGGCTGGTCGATTACAGCACGTGATATTTGAAAGTCTACCCATTTATTTCTGGCTGGTCGATTACAGCACGTGATATTTGAAAGTCTACCCATTTATTTCTGGCTGGTCGATTACAGCACGTGATATTTGAAAGTCTACCCATTTATTTCTGTCTGGTCGATTACAGCACGTGATATTTGAAAGTCTACCCATTTATTTCTGGCTGGTCGATTACAGCACGTGATATTTGAAAGTCTACCCATTTATTTCTGGCTGGTCGATTACAGCACGTGATATGATATTTGAAAGTCTACCCATTTATTTCTGGCAGGTCGATTACAGCACGTGATATGATATTTGAAAGTCTACCCATTTATTTCTGGCTGGTCGATTACAGCACGTGATATGATATTTGAAAGTCTACCCATTTATTTCTGGCTGGTCGATTACAGCACGTGATATGATATTTGAAAGTCTACCCATTTATTTCTGGCAGGTCGATTACAGCACGTGATATGATATTTGAAAGTCTACCCATTTATTTCTGGCTGGTCGATTACAGCACGTGATATTTGAAAGTCTACCCATTTATTTCTGGCTGGTCGATTACAGCATGTGATATGATATTTGAAAGTCTACCCATTTATTTCTGGCTGGTCGATTACAGCACGTGATATTTGAAAGTCTACCCATTTATTTCTGGCAGGTCGATTACAGCATGTGATATGATATTTGAAAGTCTACCCATTTATTTCTGGCTGGTCGATTACAGCACGTGATATTTGAAAGTCTACCCATTTATTTCTGGCTGGTCGATTACAGCACGTGATATTTGAAAGTCTACCCATTTATTTCTGGCTGGTCGATTACAGCACGTGATATTTGAAAGTCTACCCATTTATTTCTGGCTGGTCGATTACAGCACGTGATATTTGAAAGTCTACCCATTTATTTCTGGCTGGTCGATTACAGCACGTGATATTTGAAAGTCTACCCATTTATTTCTGGCTGGTCGATTACAGCACGTGATATTTGAAAGTCTACCCATTTATTTCTGGCTGGTCGATTACAGCACGTGATATGATATTTGAAAGTCTACCCATTTATTTCTGGCAGGTCGATTACAGCACGTGATATGATATTTGAAAGTCTACCCATTTATTTCTGGCTGGTCGATTACAGCACGTGATATGATATTTGAAAGTCTACCCATTTATTTCTGGCTGGTCGATTACAGCACGTGATATGATATTTGAAAGTCTACCCATTTATTTCTGGCTGGTCGATTACAGCACGTGATATTTGAAAGTCTACCCATTTATTTCTGGCTGGTCGATTACAGCATGTGATATGATATTTGAAAGTCTACCCATTTATTTCTGGCTGGTCGATTACAGCACGTGATATTTGAAAGTCTACCCATTTATTTCTGGCTGGTCGATTACAGCACGTGATATTTGAAAGTCTACCCATTTATTTCTGGCAGGTCGATTACAGCACGTGATATTTGAAAGTCTACCCATTTATTTCTGGCAGGTCGATTACAGCATGTGATATGATATTTGAAAGTCTACCCATTTATTTCTGGCTGGTCGATTACAGCACGTGATATTTGAAAGTCTACCCATTTATTTCTGGCTGGTCGATTACAGCATGTGATATGATATTTGAAAGTCTACCCATTTATTTCTGGCTGGTCGATTACAGCACGTGATATTTGAAAGTCTACCCATTTATTTCTGGCAGGTCGATTACAGCATGTGATATGATATTTGAAAGTCTACCCATTTATTTCTGGCTGGTCGATTACAGCACGTGATATTTGAAAGTCTACCCATTTATTTCTGGCTGGTCGATTACAGCACGTGATATTTGAAAGTCTACCCATTTATTTCTGGCTGGTCGATTACAGCACGTGATATTTGAAAGTCTACCCATTTATTTCTGGCTGGTCGATTACAGCACGTGATATTTGAAAGTCTACCCATTTATTTCTGGCTGGTCGATTACAGCACGTGATATTTGAAAGTCTACCCATTTATTTCTGGCTGGTCGATTACAGCACGTGATATGATATTTGAAAGTCTACCCATTTATTTCTGGCAGGTCGATTACAGCACGTGATATGATATTTGAAAGTCTACCCATTTATTTCTGGCTGGTCGATTACAGCACGTGATATGATATTTGAAAGTCTACCCATTTATTTCTGGCTGGTCGATTACAGCACGTGATATGATATTTGAAAGTCTACCCATTTATTTCTGGCAGGTCGATTACAGCACGTGATATGATATTTGAAAGTCTACCCATTTATTTCTGGCTGGTCGATTACAGCACGTGATATTTGAAAGTCTACCCATTTATTTCTGGCTGGTCGATTACAGCATGTGATATGATATTTGAAAGTCTACCCATTTATTTCTGGCTGGTCGATTACAGCACGTGATATTTGAAAGTCTACCCATTTATTTCTGGCAGGTCGATTACAGCATGTGATATGATATTTGAAAGTCTACCCATTTATTTCTGGCTGGTCGATTACAGCACGTGATATTTGAAAGTCTACCCATTTATTTCTGGCTGGTCGATTACAGCACGTGATATTTGAAAGTCTACCCATTTATTTCTGGCTGGTCGATTACAGCACGTGATATTTGAAAGTCTACCCATTTATTTCTGGCTGGTCGATTACAGCACGTGATATTTGAAAGTCTACCCATTTATTTCTGGCTGGTCGATTACAGCACGTGATATTTGAAAGTCTACCCATTTATTTCTGGCTGGTCGATTACAGCACGTGATATTTGAAAGTCTACCCATTTATTTCTGGCTGGTCGATTACAGCACGTGATATGATATTTGAAAGTCTACCCATTTATTTCTGGCAGGTCGATTACAGCACGTGATATGATATTTGAAAGTCTACCCATTTATTTCTGGCTGGTCGATTACAGCACGTGATATGATATTTGAAAGTCTACCCATTTATTTCTGGCTGGTCGATTACAGCACGTGATATGATATTTGAAAGTCTACCCATTTATTTCTGGCTGGTCGATTACAGCACGTGATATTTGAAAGTCTACCCATTTATTTCTGGCTGGTCGATTACAGCATGTGATATGATATTTGAAAGTCTACCCATTTATTTCTGGCTGGTCGATTACAGCACGTGATATTTGAAAGTCTACCCATTTATTTCTGGCAGGTCGATTACAGCATGTGATATGATATTTGAAAGTCTACCCATTTATTTCTGGCTGGTCGATTACAGCACGTGATATTTGAAAGTCTACCCATTTATTTCTGGCTGGTCGATTACAGCACGTGATATTTGAAAGTCTACCCATTTATTTCTGGCTGGTCGATTACAGCACGTGATATTTGAAAGTCTACCCATTTATTTCTGGCTGGTCGATTACAGCACGTGATATTTGAAAGTCTACCCATTTATTTCTGGCTGGTCGATTACAGCACGTGATATGATATTTGAAAGTCTACCCATTTATTTCTGGCAGGTCGATTACAGCACGTGATATGATATTTGAAAGTCTACCCATTTATTTCTGGCTGGTCGATTACAGCACGTGATATGATATTTGAAAGTCTACCCATTTATTTCTGGCAGGTCGATTACAGCACGTGATATGATATTTGAAAGTCTACCCATTTATTTCTGGCTGGTCGATTACAGCACGTGATATGATATTTGAAAGTCTACCCATTTATTTCTGGCTGGTCGATTACAGCACGTGATATTTGAAAGTCTACCCATTTATTTCTGGCAGGTCGATTACAGCACGTGATATTTGAAAGTCTACCCATTTATTTCTGGCAGGTCGATTACAGCATGTGATATGATATTTGAAAGTCTACCCATTTATTTCTGGCTGGTCGATTACAGCACGTGATATTTGAAAGTCTACCCATTTATTTCTGGCTGGTCGATTACAGCACGTGATATTTGAAAGTCTACCCATTTATTTCTGGCAGGTCGATTACAGCACGTGATATTTGAAAGTCTACCCATTTATTTCTGGCTGGTCGATTACAGCACGTGATATTTGAAAGTCTACCCATTTATTTCTGGCAGGTCGATTACAGCACGTGATATTTGAAAGTCTACCCATTTATTTCTGGCAGGTCGATTACAGCATGTGATATGATATTTGAAAGTCTACCCATTTATTTCTGGCTGGTCGATTACAGCACGTGATATTTGAAAGTCTACCCATTTATTTCTGGCTGGTCGATTACAGCATGTGATATGATATTTGAAAGTCTACCCATTTATTTCTGGCTGGTCGATTACAGCACGTGATATTTGAAAGTCTACCCATTTATTTCTGGCTGGTCGATTACAGCACGTGATATTTGAAAGTCTACCCATTTATTTCTGGCTGGTCGATTACAGCACGTGATATTTGAAAGTCTACCCATTTATTTCTGGCTGGTCGATTACAGCACGTGATATTTGAAAGTCTACCCATTTATTTCTGGCTGGTCGATTACAGCACGTGATATTTGAAAGTCTACCCATTTATTTCTAGCTGTTCGATTACAGCATGTGATATTTGAAAGTCTACCCATTTATTTCTGGCTGGTCGATTACAGCATGTGATATTTGAAAGTCTACCCATTTATTTCTGGCTGGTCGATTACAGCACGTGATATTTGAAAGTCTACCCATTTATTTCTGGCTGGTCGATTACAGCATGTGATATGATATTTGAAAGTCTACCCATTTATTTCTGGCTGGTCGATTACAGCACGTGATATGATATTTGAAAGTCTACCCATTTATTTCTGGCTGGTCGATTACAGCACGTGATATGATATTTGAAAGTCTACCCATTTATTTCTGGCAGGTCGATTACAGCACGTGATATGATATTTGAAAGTCTACCCATTTATTTCTGGCAGGTCGATTACAGCACGTGATATTTGAAAGTCTACCCATTTATTTCTGGCTGGTCGATTACAGCACGTGATATTTGAAAGTCTACCCATTTATTTCTGGCTGGTCGATTACAGCACGTGATATTTGAAAGTCTACCCATTTATTTCTGGCAGGTCGATTACAGCACGTGATATTTGAAAGTCTACCCATTTATTTCTGGCTGGTCGATTACAGCACGTGATATTTGAAAGTCTACCCATTTATTTCTGGCAGGTCGATTACAGCACGTGATATTTGAAAGTCTACCCATTTATTTCTGGCAGGTCGATTACAGCATGTGATATGATATTTGAAAGTCTACCCATTTATTTCTGGCTGGTCGATTACAGCACGTGATATTTGAAAGTCTACCCATTTATTTCTGGCTGGTCGATTACAGCATGTGATATGATATTTGAAAGTCTACCCATTTATTTCTGGCTGGTCGATTACAGCACGTGATATTTGAAAGTCTACCCATTTATTTCTGGCTGGTCGATTACAGCACGTGATATTTGAAAGTCTACCCATTTATTTCTGGCTGGTCGATTACAGCACGTGATATTTGAAAGTCTACCCATTTATTTCTGGCTGGTCGATTACAGCACGTGATATTTGAAAGTCTACCCATTTATTTCTGGCTGGTCGATTACAGCACGTGATATTTGAAAGTCTACCCATTTATTTCTAGCTGTTCGATTACAGCATGTGATATTTGAAAGTCTACCCATTTATTTCTGGCTGGTCGATTACAGCATGTGATATTTGAAAGTCTACCCATTTATTTCTGGCTGGTCGATTACAGCACGTGATATTTGAAAGTCTACCCATTTATTTCTGGCTGGTCGATTACAGCATGTGATATGATATTTGAAAGTCTACCCATTTATTTCTGGCTGGTCGATTACAGCACGTGATATTTGAAAGTCTACCCATTTATTTCTGGCAGGTCGATTACAGCATGTGATATGATATTTGAAAGTCTACCCATTTATTTCTGGCTGGTCGATTACAGCACGTGATATTTGAAAGTCTACCCATTTATTTCTGGCTGGTCGATTACAGCACGTGATATTTGAAAGTCTACCCATTTATTTCTGGCTGGTCGATTACAGCACGTGATATTTGAAAGTCTACCCATTTATTTCTGGCTGGTCGATTACAGCACGTGATATTTGAAAGTCTACCCATTTATTTCTGGCTGGTCGATTACAGCACGTGATATTTGAAAGTCTACCCATTTATTGCAAGGAAAGGTGGGCTTCAAGACAATATAAATAGATTTATTATTCAATCAGTCCAATGATCACACATCTGGATTACTCATTGATATTCAACATACGCCAGATTCAGACTTTGACTGGGACACAATACAAAAGGTATGTGTATAGGAATTGACAGATATCTCAGTCAGGGTATTTGTGTATGATAAAGACAAAAATAACACCACTGCCCCACAGAGGGCATGTTATAAAAGGTGTATAACAGGCTGCGGGTCTACTTTGCTCTAGTGTTTGAGTCTTTTAAGATGGGCTTGAAACATCGGTTAACCACCCTCCACAGCAATTGTCCAAACGTAGCAAAGTAATAAGCTGCTCAAGTCTAGTCCGCTAAGCAGAAAATTCTTCATCCGGCTACATCCAGAGCTGGTGTTTGCACAGGGGCATCCGCTCCTGTAGAAGTACAGGTCGACTAAGAACTAATATATAATCTTAATTATGAATACTTCATGTCACAGATAGTTTCATGATATGCCTCCCGATGTTAAGACCATCATTTTAGCTCAATTTGTTCCAGAATAATTCATTTTATTTTGAAATTCCTACACTTTGGGCCGGACTGAAAAACACATATTTGGCAAAATTAGCCCGGACTGAAAAGGGTTAAATAAATATGAACATTCAACATCATAACTCAAAATGGTTCAATTTACCGTTGTTCACCACTCAGCTTTCGAATCACGTTCGACAAGGTCATAAGAGATAGGTTGATGGCGACACCTTCACGCAGACGCTCCCCGCTGTTCTCACTTGGTCTCTCGCTGCCTGCCAGGTCAACTAGATTCTGCAGACATTAAAAAGTCAAATTGTAATATATATATATATATTTGACTTACAATATGGCCCTGCAAGACATTGTGCCTGGGAGGCATAAGAGAGAGCGGCTGAAAAAGATATGGGAAGACAACGGAGAGTGGAAGAGAAGGCCCATAGCTAAATAAGTTGAATGACAGGAAATAGCTCAACAATCTGCAGCATTGCTGCCACAACGACCTTCCAGGTTACGGGACTGAGGATGACAAAGCTTAATCCTTCTGGCTCGCTTTGGAGCCTAGGGCTGCAGGGCATACTCGTTATCTGCCTCTATTTTGTGTTCTGCATAAAGAACTTCAGCTGCCCGACGTCCTCTTTCATTGTTTTTGGCCATGTCTCTGTACTCTTCATTCCACTTTTACCATCCAACTCATGTCTGGATATTCAGTTTTTCTCTGAAGGTATTGTATATCCATTTTCATCCTTTGAATTCACATGTATTTACTGGGGTTATTTAAAACAAAACTATATCAATTTTAAGATGGCTGACAAACAATTTAGTGTAAATGCTCCTTCGCTTAACAATATTACATTTATCTGGATGGTCCAAAAGTTGCAAAAACATTTTCATACCAGAAACAGAAACCCCACTTTGTTTATTACAAAAGATACAAAGAGTACTCACCAAATATGAAACATAAACGGAAGAATGTTCAGGGTCTTCTCTTTCCCGGCTCTCGATGACCTAGAAAACATGTCCAAAATAATGCATTAGTACATTTGTTATTTTAAAAATACCTTCAACTCTGTGCTAGTATCAAATATTCTCCCTTTTCCCTTCAAATAAGAGCAAAAGATCACTTTCAGTTCAACTCCTATAAGAAGCCTGTATCACAAAGCACATGTATGCTCTTGCTGTGACTTATTCTGTGGCACTTTGATTGACATGGTCTCTAGCCACATGAACTCACTTAAGTGGCCCCAGTATTCATAGTTAAACCAGAGCTAGCAGCCGAAGATGCAGCACAGTGAATGAGTCGACAGCAGCCAGTGACTTAAGGCTGGCTGCTTGTAGCAGTATCAGAAAACCAGAGCAGACCAAAACCCCCATTTATCAGCCTTGTGACAGATCTGGAAAAAAACTGCACTAGTGTCGTCTGGCTAGAGGAATAGCAATTGCACTGGGAAGGAAAACTCGGCACCCAAAAAACGCCAGCTGAAGTCGAATACGCCAGGCCAAAATGTGCAGCTATCGCAGACTCGCTGTAAGCTACATTCTTTTCAGGACGAACGCTGTAGAAGAAATCAGAACTGAAAAACTGCCAACAATCTTCAGCCCAGAAGAATAGTTCTCCATGTCCTTTTGTCAAGAAAAGAATATTGTTCTGTAATCCTTTATTGCAGGCATTTTATATACACATATGCATGTATGTATACACGTCCATTTGCTCTTAAGTCTGATTTCAAACGCACATTCTGCTTACGCCAGACAATTGAGTGCATCAGCCAAAACGGTGCATACTTTGAATTAGACTGTTAATCGTTCAATCTAATACTTGTGCTACGTTGTATTGTAATGCATTTGAAAGTTAAATAAAGGCTTTGCTATGACTTTCATCCAAGCTCTGGTCCCTAATTGGATGTAAGAGCCAGGTATTGCTATGTGTGTGTATAACAATTGAGAATTGTGCATCTGGTATAAAAATTGCTAGGTGTAATATATATATATAATAGTACAACCACCTGGAGGACCAAAGACCACTTTTATCATCCCGCTCGGGATGTGAGGAAAGCTACTGCAATCTGCCACTTAATGCCATTTTCAGGGCGTACAAAATAGTAATGTTACTCATTGTGGGCATTCAACAGTAACCAGACTACCAAAGAGTCCCTTGGACTTTATTAGCACAACTAAAGGGTCTATATAATTCACTAGCCAGCCAAAGTGGTCACTGGGTTTCGCCAGACTGCCAAAAGGGATCCACAGGCTTCCCCAGATTGCCTACAGGCTAGGCTACATAAGGTTCACAAGACTGCCAAAAAGCTCCATAGTGTTCACAAGACTGCCAAAAAGCTCCATAGTGTTCACAAGACTGCCAAAGAGCTCCATGGGGTTCAGACTGCCAAAAGAAATTCATGACACCAACCATTTTTTAAAACCTCTACTCTTTAGAAAAAAAACAGCAGCTGAAAAATCTAAACTGTTGGTGCAGTTAAAACAATTGTTATACTCACCAGACGGAAAATGCAGTGAGCCCTGGAAGATTTATCATTTAACTTTGTTTCTGCAAACGTTCTTCGAGCTGGATACAAGATTAAAACAAGTTAATTGACATGCTAAAATGAATAAAACTTTATTTGTCCTTTCTTTTCACTCCAGTGGTTACACTGTGGTCACCACTAGTTTTACATGAGGTTGCTAGTCTCATCAACAAAACGTTTTTTTTAAATGACATAATTGGTAGGCTACAGTGGACTATGCTGGTACGATCCTGTACGAAATGTCGAGGTCTGTCTCTACTATGACTAACTTCCCAACTGTATCAGAAGTCCTGGACCGTCACCCCCTTTTCCTGTTTGGACATGTCCAACTGGATCAGGAAGTTCCAGCTCACCAGATTCTTCTCAAGGCAGTTCAAAGTGCTAAGGGTATCCAACCAGCTGGATGGAAGCGCAGGAAAGGCCGTCCCCAAAACACATTAATTCAACAGATAGCAACACCCCCCCCCCCCCCCCCCTTTAGACAAGGCCTGGCAGAGCGCTAGTTTGACTGGTCATGGTGGCGTTCAACTGACGCAATGGGCCTCAGATGCCTAGGTGAACATTATTATTTTACAGTGGAGTATCTTCCCCCAAAAGGGGTCCCGGCATAATATTTATGCAGGACTAAAGTAACTCTATTCAGCTGTGCAGCACCTGCTCATCAAAAATGGAAACGGTGTATTGATCTGTCAAAATTTGCCCATTGATCACTGGTGTTGGCCATTGTTGCATAGCAACGAACTCTTCTTGGTTAGGAAGGCAACATCCAGGACACATTGCTCTACGATTTTCTCAAAAGGGCATTTCAATCGGACATGACTTAAAATTTTGGCTATTTCTTCAGAAATGGTTTTCCGGTTGTGGATTTGTTGCTTCAGAGATGATTTATAATTTGATTAGTCCAATGATCATGCATCTGAATTATTTGTGAATATTCAACACACGCCTGAATCAGACCTTGACTGGGACACACAATACGAAAGGTAGGCGTAAAGGAATTGACTGAGATCTCTGCAAAAATACACTGCGTGATAGCTATAAAAAAAAAATATTCTAACCAATGTCTAACTGTGCATTTAAGCCAATTAGCACTGCATGATCCAATACCCAACAGAAACGGCGATTAAGAGAATTCCCTGCAGATCCACATAATTTTGTTTTTGTTTTGCAACACACTTCTCATTTCTTCTTCTTCCTCGTTCGCCTTCAGACCTCAACTTCAATGACTCTAACAAAGGTGGCAGTCAACTCAAGACTATGTACACTTCCATACAGCTTCTTGTGGAAGGACACTTGCCAAATGTTACTTCTTTTGTCGGTATACAGTGGACAGAACTGCAAAATATGTTCTGTCTTCATGGGGGCTGTGCCACAGGCACATAGGTCTGTAGTGCCAATATTGAACTTATCATACAGTTTGTGCTGGTTCTTGAGCACCATTAACACTGCGAGGGCGTCTGTGGAAATGACCACTTGCTTTTCTGCCAGCTCCGTATGGTCTATAAGGGTTTTAGCTGCTTGTCTCGGGGCACTGAAGTTGCTGCAGCATCTTCTGGTGGCTCTTCTCATTTTAGTCAACCCCTGTATTGCCATGGTCCTTCTACTTCTGATTGCTGTTTATAATGGAGCCAAGATATTCAAAACTTTAAATGGTTTTGTCATGACAAAAGTGTCTCTGAACCTTACCACCACGCATGTTTATTGCAGCTGACAGCAGGAGTTTAAATTAAAAAAGAGGACCAAGAAATAGGTGCATTATGGAAACACTAGAAGCATTCAATGAAAATTTGAACAGCTATACAGATGTATAGCAACAAATAAAAATGTAGATATCCTTAAAGAACTGGATATCAAGGAAAATTGGTTAGTAAACAAAAAGCTAAATAAAATATAATAAAAAAATAAAATATGTTGGCCGCATCAAACACCATAATGGCCTGGAGAGAACGATACTGGAGGGTATCTTCTTCTTCTTACGCTGTCAGAAGTCAACCTGTATTTTTTCAACAAAAAAAAAAGCAGCGGTCATCCTGAGGCTGTCGACACTGCCATAGAGCTTGTCTAGTGTTGCCACTGGTGATGGCCACATCTGCTTTCTCTGATCCTCGTATGTCGGGCAGTTTTGCAGCAAATGTTCAGCGTATTTTTCCTGGTACCACGCGAGCATTCGTCAGTGCCACCTATCTTCAATTTGTTGAATAGGTGGTACCTCAGTCTATTGTGGCCAGTGCGAAGTCTGAAGACTACGACCTGCTCTCTTCTGTTCAACTGGTAATAGGCATCGTTTTTTGTGTAACCAGTATGTTCTGTTTCCCATTTGGTCATGTATCTAGCTCTAATAAGCCTTTTTGACTCTTCGTGTGTCACACTAGTATCTGGTTGTGGTAGTCTTGCACCTTCTTTTGCCAGTCTGCCTGCCTCCTCGTTGCCTTGTATGTTACAGTGGGATGGAACCCACTGTACCACTACTCTTTTTGGTGCTGACTGCTGGCATAGTTGACAGAGTACTGCTCTTAAATCATTAAGTTCATTATTTTTCTGGCTTTTTAGTGCTGTGACTACGGCCAGGGCATCTGTAAGCAGGACTATATGGCTTTCATTCCTTTTACCTGTCACCATTTCTTCTACTGCAGCCCTCAGTGCCTCTGATATTGCTTGTGTATTTTCCAGGTGCCACTGACTGTTATTTTTCTGCCATTTTGTAGGCTCAGGAATACCCCTGCCCCTCCGTTCTGTGTTGTGTTTGTTACAGAACCGTCGGTGTATGCATGGGTCCAGTCCATGCTTGGGTAGTTTTTCGTTATGTACCTCAGGGTTGTATCTCTTCTTTCTTTTTCAGTCTGGCTGTTTTTGTTTCCAATACCTGGTATATTTTCTACCACCTCTGGAAATATATGCTGCCTCCAGGTAGGTATTCTTACAGTAGGGATGGGCTTTGGTGTTGTTAGTGAGTTCATGGGGTCTTCGTTCATCTTTGCTTTGGCTATTTCTGCTACGTTTCTCCGCTTTAGTTTCCCATTTCCAGAATTGTTTAGTCTCTGATGCATTGGATGGTCAGTCAGTCTTCTGAGTTTCTCTGCTTTCTGCTGGGATCTGCAGTTTTGTAATCTTTTCAAGTTCTACAATTGGCGCTGACTTCATGCCTCCTGTTATAACTCTCATGGCTTGGTTTTGAAGTTTGCTAATTTGATCGAAGTTCGCCTTTGCTGCTGTTGTCCATGCCGCAATGCCATACTCAAGAACTGGTCTCATTCTTCCAGTGTACAGTTTCTTTAGTATACTTTCGTCTGCTCCCCAGCTTGTGCCACCAAGTTTCCTCATGATTGCCATTCTTTCTCTGGCTCTTATTCGGACTTTTCCATGTCATGCGCGGATCAAATGTGAACTGGAGGGTATAGTATCTGGAAAACTGGGCAGAGGAGAAGATGGACACAAGACATCATGAAGGTCCTGAAGATGACAGCGACGGGAATTCTGGCTAGGAATCAAGAATCTTAAAGCTCGGCTGTTTGAGAGCGACATTCTGCAAAGGACATGCTACATGATGATACATGAAGATTGCACATCTGCATATTTAATGACATTCAAAGAGACATTCATGGACAGATATGATAATGAAACAGGACACATTTTCCTCATTACCATTGCCTTTTGCTAGGACATTTTTCACATGGTCCTGCGATGTCACGATTATTTCTGTCAATCCTTCGATGAAGACATTTTTCTCCTGAAAGATACATGGGAGTCAAGAGTAAATAAACAAAGTCACAACAATGATTGCAAAGACATATTATATATTTTAAGTGCTCGTAGAACATATTTAGTTGGAAGAGAACACAATATATGGCATCATATGGTATGTTATGTCGTCTTTGGATTTAATTAACCCTTACAACTCTACGAACAAAATTGACGCAATTTCCCCTGCATCTCCAATATTTTTCAGAATGTCATGTCGTTTCGCTTGGCTTCGTTCGTTCTCAATCTCCCACTACCAAACCCTGAAAGGGCTTAAGTAGCAGAATGTAGTCCAGAGAACGGAATGCGTTGTGTCGTAGTTTACAGCTTGACTGCGATATTTGCACCTTTCGGTCCAACACATCTGACTTCAGCAACCATTTTTTTAGTACCGGGTTAGCATTCCCTCTTCGATCCCTTCTCCTTAGCCAGTCTGCCCTGCAGCAGCCTGTTATTCAGGATCACCGCGTGGAGGTGTAGAAGGATCTTGGCTGCTCTGGTTCGCTGGCCCCGACGCTAACAGTCAGCTATGGGTAGCTGACCACTGCAGCTCATGTGTTGCTCCGCATCTTGATCCTAAATGTCATGTCGTTTAACTATGGTTGTTACTTTCAGAGCCTGTAACATTTTTATTTGATGGTCTATTGACATGATTTGTTTGCGAGTAGAGAAATAAATTAATAAAGAATTTGTGGTGGTGGTGGTGTTTTTTTTGGATGTGCGTGTTAGTTTCTGAGATCAAGAAGATGGAGGTAAAAATGTTTAAAAACAGCACAAACATTTAGACTCACCTATGTCAAGGTATAGCTGGTGTTCATTCAATTTTTGAAATTGCCACTGATAGTGTTTTCTTTTTTACAAGATGACCATATCTGTTAGTTTCCACTACAAATCTTATTGAATACTTCTTCTTAAACAAACTAAACAGATCTACTTCAGAAAAATCTGTTGCAGTTCTATAACATCATCCCCCTCAGTAATGGGATAATCTTCAAATCTGAGTGAAAAAGGTTATAAACCATTTCAAAATTCATTAACCATTTTCCCAGTTGAAACCCAGGCAGACGGAGGTTAAGTTTATTTAATTCAAATACCTGTATGTTCGGTCATTTCTATAGCATTAACCTGGATATTCATACACTATAAATCAGCGACTATCCGCACGGTCGTGAAACAGCCCTGGTGCGGTAAAGGAAATTGTTACCAGTATTCTGTCTAACGCAATCGTTCAGTTGTATTTTATATTAAAATAACATATCTAATTATGTATATGAAAGAAGGATGGAAAAAATGAAATAGTTTCTTGCTGTCATGACTAAATATGCCCCCATTTAAACTGCTTATGGTGTAAAGTATTATTAATTAAATTTTTCATAAAACATTCTTTTTGCCTCGGTTTCACTCCATACGAAGTATAGAACACCCACTACAGCTGACCGCCTTAGAGCAAGCCTAAATAAAAATACTGCCTGTGGTTCTTACCAAGGTGTTTGTAGTCATTTATATTACATTATGAGCTTGCTTGTCCATGTATAGATTTACCCCTCCCAGGACACCACCGGGGAGATAAAAAATAAGTGAGAAAAATAGACTCACGTTGTCTTCACGGATGTTCAAGGTCAAGCTCTCATCTGCTAACAGATCCATGAGTCGCTCATTGTACAGCTCAATGTAAGAAACTCTCATCAGGAACTCTCGAGCCGGGCACTATTGAATGCAAATTAACAAAAAAAATCATTAACACATTAATGAAAACATTTAAGCAAGCAACTATTTGGTTCTGTGTTTTGAGAAAAATGTAAAAATTAGTTATTCGCCCTTTTATTGAGTTTTGGTGTTGGTTTTCAAGCCATTCGCAGTTCTTCACCCATAGTGAACTTTTACCTTTGTTTGGAGTGGCACTTCCTGTATCCAGGGACCTGTTCCCTTCTCGCTGTGGTACAGTGCAAGCTTTCTCAACAGGCTTCATATCCCATTTGCTGCATGCATGCAACGGGATCTTTACCCCTACTTAATGCCTGCTCTATTGTTACTTTTGAAGCCTGGATGAAATGACTCATGATCAATGCTCCGATAAATGAGGTCTCAGACGCCATAAAGACACACTAGACAGAATCTACCAGTAAGTAGGTCTCAAACTCCAAACTCCCCAAAAAGAAATCACGAGATTTCATGCAGGATGGTTTAGTTCAGTTGTTTCCAACCACAATACTTTAACAGATGAGAAATGACACGGCAAGTGCTCACACCTTTAACAGCATGGTTACTCCAGCCATGATATATGGCTGCGAACTATGATCTTCGTGACCCATTCTTCAGCATAGCTGCAGGTCCCAACTTCGTCTCCAGCAGACCCTGTCTTGGGCTACAGAAATCCAGTGCGCAGTAAACACTCCTCCAGGGGCATCTCAGATGTTGTTGCTTACAGTAAGGGATTCTGACCAAAGGGTACCAGATTGCTGTCACCGTGTTTCATCAATGACCGTTTCGTCACAACATGTGACCTGTCCATCTATGTTTTGCCTTGTCTGCATAGATTACCATATCATTCACCAAGGACAATCATCGTCTGTCAGAATTGTAGACATTTTGGATAAATTAGTTCAGAAGAGTGATTCAAACCAAGCATTTCTCAAGGGAGGCCTGGGTCACCTTCAATTTGTCCTCCAGTGATTTTGTTGGTGTCCATGTTTCAGCACCGTAGCACATAGCAGGGAGCACAGTGGAATTGAAGAGAGATAGGCCAATAGGCTTTGGTCTTGGCAACCGCCCAGGACCATGTTAATAGATGAGAATAGCTGCGACATATGGAACCTATGAAAAAAAAGACGTAGAGAAGCTATGACTTGCTCAAAGGGCAATAGAACAAAGAACATCTCTACAGAACCAAATTTGCAGCACAGAAAACAGGCATCGAACTGCCTTCAACAGGGCCATAGATGCTGCATTGTTAAACTAAAAATGCATATTGATGGGATATGTGGTGCAAGTCTGACAACAGAGTCACGGAAAGTGACACCTTAGTGGCACTACAGCTTTAGTAGTCCATGCAGACACTCCGCAATGGCCCGGAGAGATGGCCTACAGACAACAATTGGTCAACATGGTACGCCAGGACAACAGACTGATTGAATACCAGGATTACAGATAAAGAACTGAGGAATATCAGTTGGAAATAATTACTACAGAACATAAGACTTCCTCTTCCAGCAAAAGAACTTCATAATTATACTTACATTTTCAACATAATCATACGCTGACTTTATTGCCATCGTTCTCAGCGCATCGATCGTATGGGTTTTGCCAGACCCTGACTGGCCATATGTGAACACAGTACCTGTGGGGAAAAATCATAAGATATTTTGCATTAAATTTATCACTTCAATTGTCTTATAATCAGATCTATTCCTCTGGTGTTGTTGTTGATTAACTAGGTCTGTAAAGCTGTTCACCGATTTTGCAGCAATTTATAGCTGGTGGGTGTAAACTGTATAAGGTGTCAGTGATTTGTTGCGATGCCTGACAGTAACGTTTCTCTTTATGTGGCGAGGAGAGCAGACTATTATTCATAGATGCTGTTAACTTAACATCTTTATGCTGGTTTAGAAGACTCTGCAGTGTCTGTATACAACCAGCTTCTTTAATATTCACATGATCTAAAAAATACCTGTGTGCATCCAATCTATTCTTGAACGCATTAATTGACCCTGCCTCCACTATTTCCTGTGGCAATGCATTCCAAGCCAAGCATTCACCACTTGCTGACAAAAATATATTTCATAGTATCTAATCTATGTTGCAACAGTTAGGTTCATGTTCATGGTCTAACTTGCTCATATTGGTCATATTTATTAGATCTAACGTGTTCTGACCTAAATTGTAAGATCATGCTCAGTTTCATGCATTGTAATTTATAATCTTATCATTT
Organism: Ariolimax columbianus; assembly: GCA_036924085.1. Classification (NCBI taxonomy): domain Eukaryota; kingdom Metazoa; phylum Mollusca; class Gastropoda; order Stylommatophora; family Arionidae; genus Ariolimax; species Ariolimax columbianus. The sequence goes on from JAVGWX010000019.1 coordinate 30,522,191, forward strand.
TTGTTTGGGTGTTTTGTTTATACATGACATGCCCAGTAAACCATTCCTTCCATTGATTCAGCCATTCCTCTTTGAAGTTGGTCTAAAGTATTTGTTTTGCTGTCGGTATGTTAGTTAGTGTGTTTATTTGAACTACGCTTGCACCTAGTTTTGCTGATCTGTCTGCTTTCTCATTGCTTGATATGTCCTAGAATACACTGGAGGACAACTTTGATAATGTGTGTTGTTTGTATCATACCAATCGTCCTAGACATCTTTCCCCTGATACAACTGGAGGTCTGTCTTAGGCATGTCTCGTTACTATACACATTGCCTCTCAAATAATCATGTGTACCTCTTAAATAAACTTGGTGGTCTATCTTAGGTGTCTCTCTTCACAGTTGGAGAAAAACATGTTCCTCTCATGTAGCTGACAGATTTGGAGAATATGTTCTACTGCATCTTATTAATCATCCCATGACAAGACAGCACATTTCTGGCTGGGGTTGGAAACAAATCCACAGACCCAACACATCCATATTAACAAGCACCTGAACAGAATTCAACCACAACACACTCCAGACTGCCAACTGTGTACACACCCACAGGTAACAGTTGATCATCATCTGCTTTGCGCTCAACAATGTTAGGAAAATGATGCATCTGAGGCCACAATAAATGGAACACTGTTTGGCACTAAACAAGAACTAGCAAATGCGTGCAGATAGTATCGGGCTGAAGGGCAAGAGTCCTGATGCTGCTGGATCCGTAACAACAAATAAAATAAAATAATACATACCGTGAAAGCCTATCATGGCCTGTTTAACAATGTCTGAAGCCAGCTCATTATAAACCATTGCATTAGATACACTTTCATCAAAGACACGATCTAGAAAAACAATCATTAGAAATTCATTAAAATTACACACATATGTTTTTTAAACAGGTAAGAGACATGAGAGAAACAATACTACAGTAATAAATAGGTATAATTCTTTCCATTTCAATACAATGGGTGCATGAGACTACCAGTTGGCCTTCGTGCTAGAACAAGCCTTTTATGTGCTCCTGCACATCTTGAGGATCAGGTGGCAGAGTAGTTTGAATACCAGCCTCTTGGCCAACAGGATACCGGTTCGCAACCTCGGTACAGCAAAGGGTTTTAATTACAGACATGTGCACTGCATAGTGACAACAAGGGTAAGTGACTATTCCTACGCAATCATATGAAACCTCTTGACAGCAATTGGAAGAAATCATATTAATATTTGTTGTGTTTTTGCCAAATTTGGTTTATGTATTGAACAATCTACATGGTCATGTTGACAGCGCCGTGCCTAATAGAAAAATACAGATTATAAATGACATTAGTGAAAAGAAAACAAACAATCAAGTATCAAAATAGATTATACCAGAGAACAAAAATTTACTGCAAAGACATTGATTATGGATTAAATGTTGTGACTCTCTATCTTTCTTGTCTTATTCACTTGTCCCATGAGACATTGTTGTGAGCCGCAGTTGTTTGTCTAGGGCCAGGCTCATTGCTATAGTTCTAGACATCTCATGGTGGTTTAGGATATCTCTAACATTTCCTATCCACCTGGTTCTCATTCTTCTGTGATTGCAGAACCGAGATCTCTGTACGTTATAAGCGTGTAGGGATGGTCTGAATGGTTGTATTCAGATTAGGTGACCGAACAACTTGATTTTCTTCTTATTCATGTGTTCAGTGCATGGTTTTGTTTCTACAGTTTTTCCGATGTCATCGTTCCTCATTCTGTCTCTCCTATTGATGCTGATGGTTTTTTCCTTAACAAGCATCTCATCGAACATATGGCAGTGAATTGTGGACAATCAGCAAGCAAGCGCATAGATCTTTAGAAGCAATGGAGATGTGGTTTTACAGAAGAAAGATGCGGATCCCATGGACTGCAAGGCTGACCAATGATACAGTACTCAGAGGCACAAACACAAATCATTGCAAGAATCAGAATAAGGCAGTCATCCTTTTTCGGGCATGTTATGAGAAGAGTCTGCTTGGAGCATGTTGTAACAACAGGAATAATAGCAGGAAAGAGAGACAGAGGAAGACCGAGGGAGAAGATGTTGGACAGCCTGAGGGAATGCACCGATGACAATTAACAACAGAGTTGGTAAACGACACAAGCGATAGAAGTGGATGACGGTCTATGATCGCCAACGCCAACCGGCAGGGCACCTGATGATCTCATCTTACAAGCCAAAATCTTTCTCTATTGAGTCTGTTAATGTCCACAATATAGACACTGATAACAGAGTGTTGGCAAAGATATACTGTTTATAAATTGTCTTATGTTAGGATTTTCCCCATATTTATTTTTCTTCATTCTCAATCTCTCGCTACCAAGCCCTGAAAAGGGCTTTGCAAGCAGCAGGATCTAGTCCAGAGAACAGAATGCATTGTGTCGCAGTTTACAGTTTGACTGATATTTGCACCTTTCGGTCCGATACATCCGACTTCAGCAGGATATGTTGATTTTCATATTGTGTCTTTCACGTGCAGAGTTGAGTGCAGTCATATTTTGTTGTGTCTTTCACGTGCAGAGTTGAGTGCAGTCATATTTTGTTGTAGGTCTTCTTCATTTTCATATAGTAAACATTGATCCCCTGTGAACAGTAGTTCTTTTAGTTGGTTAGTCTCTAGAGCTTCTTCCTCTGTGTTACTGTATAAAAGTTCCCCCTTTGCTTCCAGCTCTTTTCTGTCCTTATATTGTTTAGAGTTTTGGTGATAGCACAAAGACTGATCATTCAAAAGGGAAGAAGCACAAGACAACAAAGTGATATCTCAACATGTCAACCAAGACTCCTTATGATGAATCATGCACACAAATATATTAAATGTCTTCACTTCTCCATACCAAATTGATAGCTGCAATTTGAGGACTGCGAGCTATCTGGACAGATCATAGTATCTGTACAATGCCATCTGCTTTTCAAACCAGCTGCATGCTCCCTGTAAGTGTGATGAATAAAGATTACACAGTATTGAATGAAGTGTGAACAGCAAATATATCAGTATAACTTTTTAAAATATAGCAACGGCATCAAAAAATAATTGTTCCGAAGGAATAGTACTGCAAGTAATCATCAAAGGAAAATGCATAGATGTTAATTATGTTTTCCGTCCACTTATGATGAATGTTAAAGCGAGCTTAAGCCATTGGTCCTGAACCAATTGCATTGTGTTGGTTGCTCTGATCTTGTGACATGACAAGATTACAATGTCATCTATTCACTTGCGACACTCTTGCCCTGTAGCCAAACCTTCTAGCATTATAAGCCCTCAGTTTTATTTTATCAGGGCGCATTCTTAAGAGATGACAGAACCACATTTTTTTTTTGTCTGCAAACACAGAAGCATATTCTGACATAATTACGCTTGACTTTTAGTAAACCATTGGCGAAAAAATTCACCTTGGGCATTCTCCATTGTCTCTGTATACTCCCTGGTGTATTTGCTGTGTTGACACTGGTTTTTGCTATTGAAATGGATGAATTGAAAAAGAGGTCACTTCCATCTTAATAATAATAAATAAGATGGCTAGATTGACTCAAGAAAATTTTTTTAAAGATTTTGTTTTCTGTTTCACATGGATTTGGAAGATTATTACATTATTGATTGTGCCGATTTGGTAAGGAACACTTTCAGTACTTTGTGGCAATTTCAAGTCTAAATGTTTGTGACATAATACCAAAAAACTGTTGAAACTAGAAGGTTAATCACTATAAACAGCTGCACATCCACTTACTTTGGCAGTAAAGGGCGAACCCTTATAGCAACTTTTATCTCATTGCCTGGTGCTGTGTCCATAATGAGTTAATGAATGAACACTCACTGAAACATACAAAAAACATAATTATACATTGCATTATGTAGTGTCAGGCTTTCAATATATAATTTATGCACAATAGAAAGTCATATATTATATTATGATATATTATAATTATGGATATTTCTGCTGACACAGAGTTTAATCAATGAATTGAGTAACGTATGCAGTTAACGATGGCAGATTTAACACACAGTAATCCAAGACAACTCATTTGTTGGGTTCCTTTTCTTCCTCTGCGTTCATTCTGAAAAGGATGATTAGACACAGTTTACAACGAGTCTGTACGTTATGTACGCCTTTCGGCCTCGCGCATCCAATTTCAGTTGGCTTTTTGTGGTACCAGTTTTGCCTTCCCACTGCAATCTCTATTCTCTTAGCCAGATTACACTAGTGTGTGTTTCCAGGGCGGAATAGGGTCTTGGTCAGCTGACCCTGATACAAGCACCAGCTATGAGTTTCGGCTGCTGTCAGTTCATTCACTGTACTGCATCCTCTGTCCTATTTGAGTTCTTTGTAATGTGCATGATTTCAATATGCTGCTGTTTGGTGTATTCCAGTGGTGGTGTATCCTGTGACCATGTACAGGCATACGCCTCTATTCGATGCAATGCTTATCGCCACTTCGTTTAGCCAACCCTTTTCAATTATAACCCCACCCCATACTTATGCGACTTAATTGGACTTGGTTTCTGAGATCAACGCCATCATAATTAATTCAGTCTGATGTTACATATAAGTAATTGGTTCTCGGTTCTCTTCACAAAAATATTTTACTGAATATTATCAGTCTATCCCCTTTGTCATTTCATTTTACCAGTCCAAATTCATTTTAGTTTCCATCCACTTGTGCCACTGAGCTTATGTTGTCTTTTCTGAACTAAGTTGTAAGCCTGCATCGTCTGTCATGCACCCTTCCTCGTATGACTGTCTAATCTATCTGCATCCGCACACATTATGCTTTCGTCATCAGCAAAGAGCAGCTGATGAATCCCTTCATTACTCACATGATTATCCAATTTACTGAAGTTGCAATTTGTCTGGCCTCTGTTGTTATTTTGTCCATGCAAATGCTGAACAGTAATGCCAATAATGGAGTAAATGGACGTCATGGTGAAAGCACACATCCTTCTCACACTGTTTATTTCAAAATAAGCATAGGCTTCTTTCTAATCTATGTAGTATGTACTTACAGTACTAGAACCATCAAATGGTGTTAGTTATTACAATATTACATTTGTTAATTTGTATTTAGACCTATGTTCGATCTAAATTACAACTCACATTTTTATTCTGCTGTCCTCCAATAATGGTAAAGCCCAATATTGTCCAGACCAGAGTTTAGTCAGTCATATTTATTTATTTACTCAATCAAAAGTAAAAGTTAAAAGCTTTCCTCTTGATTTTCTTTTTGTTTGCCTGAAAATATAATGTCTATATTTTGAGTAATAGTACTAATAGTCTATATTTCATTATTTGCAATGTTGTCTCTCGTATAAATTGCACTGTCTTGTGTAGTTCGCATATACTACATTATATCTACAACACCATATCATTATATATGTAACTGAGGTCCATAATTAAAATCTTCCAACGTTGTGGGCCAGTGGAATTTTCGCGGTAGAATCTACAATTCTGCAAGTATTGACAATTGATTCAATAATAAAGTTTATAAAGTTTTAGAGAAGCACAGCACAGGCTACACTCCACAATCCACATCTGTACGAGTGTACGAAGTTCCCACTATATTTTTATATCTGCTTTTCCTATTTTGAATGTCATATATGCTATTACCATCAGAACATCAATGAAGATGTAATGATCCATATATTAGTAACAATTTAACTAAACAAATTTACTCACACTTAAAGTACTTCCAAACATCAGTGAAGTCGTTTCGAATATAGTTCCTTTTGAGTTAACTTGGGCTGCCATTGGTTGAGGGCCGACTTCCTGTGATGTCAGCCAATCATCTGTCGTGATTTGATCACACTTATCATCATCATTGTGTGCAATGGCTAATAGCGCTCATAACCTATTCCATTCACAACAATCTGTATAGTGTCTCTATATTACACCCACAACAATCTGTATAGTGTCTCTCTTTTGAAGATTTCCTTTTTGTTTTTTGAAGTTACTCTTGCTGAGTTCTTGACTATATTTCTTTGACAACGGGTAACAGTGGCCGGTCTTATATACCGAGGCGCAACAAAGACGGTGGCGGACCCGAGTCCCTCCTTGCTCTGCTGTAGTGTATTGAATGATCAAGACTTCTCATGTCTCTCACGAAGATAACTGTAAGTGGCTATGACCACCTCGTTGTCCAGGCTGCTATAACATATAAAGTTACCAAGAGTACGACGAGGACTTCACACGTGTCTTGTTCAGTATGTTTCACCTACACCTGACTCCCGATTTCATTACTTCGGATGCTTTTGCGTGTTTTGGTCATTCATAATGGTATCGTGTGCTTATCAGATATTCTTCACTTTTAACTTAGCGTCTTTATACTGGTTTAGAAGACTCTACAGAATCTGTACAACCAGTTTCTTTGAGGGTGTTTTTTTTTTTACCAATTTGTGAGTCTATCTTAATAGACTCAAACACTAGAGCTAAGTAGACCCACAACCAATTAGGTGACATCTATAGCTGCTCTTAACAAACCACCTGGGGAAAGGTACAACTAGCTTGGGTAGATTTGTATTTTTTTTGGTTCTCCGCACACTTCCATGTGTCCGCTTAAAAAATTCTGAAGACAGCAATGGACTGCCATGGCTGTAATTGTAGTATTCAATAAGGCAGATTTTATACCTGGTGCCATGTTGCCATATTTTCTTTAAATTAATTCTGTCTTTTGAACTAAGTACCACGTTGAACCAGTGAAAAAATAACAATGTGGGACTCTTTCGATGTCCCGTAATTGGAATGTGTAAAATGACGGATAAAGGACTCTCTCTGTACCCCGTGGGTGTATGGAGATGGTAGGCCGCCATGGCTTCTGTACCATCTTGGCATTGTACCACGCTGAGTGTATTCAACTCGGCAATGCACTGCGTTGAGAGTTCCCGACTGGGGATTGTACTAGGCTAATGGTGCCCAACTGGACATTGTACTGGGCCAAGGGTGCCCAACTGGACATTGTACTGGGCCAAGGGTGCCAAACTGGACATTGTCTTGAGTCGAGGGTGCTCAACTGGGCAATGTACTGCAAGAAATGTGTCCCATGCCCTAGTGCAAAGTCGAAACTCAGTGAAACTGATGGATGAAGGACTCTTTATAAGCCCAGTGAGTTTGTGGAGATGGCAGACAACCATGTTTCTGGTACCAGCACGGTAATGTCCTGCGCTTGGCGTAGTCAACGCAGCATTGTACAGAACTGAGAGCGCCCGACTCAGCATTGTACAGAACTGAGAGCGCCCGACTCAGCATTGTACAGAGCTGAGAGCGCTCGACTCAGCATTGTACACAGCTGATGGTGCCCAACTCGGCATTGCATCGCGGGAAATGTGTCCAAGCTCTATCGCAATGTGGATACTGACGGATACTCCTCTCGAGGTCCCGTATGTTGGTAGAAATGGTAAGGCCGGCCAGGGCATCCCCAGAGTTGTTCGTCGTCGATAATACACCCTATCGTCTACACTACGCTCATCCATTTGGTCGGGAAGTTTCAGTCCTTGGTGATAAGGAAAGCCACCACGTGACCCCAGCAGGCATTTCATGAATCATCAAGAGCTGATCGCTCAAGGAAGCAGACTAGAAGTAGCAGAAGAAAATCTCCGTTACACATCTGTGTGCCGCTTCTTACGACATGCTCTCGGTGTGTTAGGTCTTCTTCTTGTCATTGTCACACACACACAGAAACGTCTGTATTTATATGGGTTATGCAGCACCAGATGTTGTTTCTTCGTCTATTTCTTCGTCGTTGGTGTTCGTCCTGAAAAGGTCTGACATTGTCATGTCCTCTAGTCAGCAGACAAAGACGTTTACTTTTAATTGTTTCTGAAACCTCAACATAACTTCAAAGAATGCATTTCCTTATGAATATCTTTTGTAGTAAGGGACTTAGACATTATAATAGATCATACGGGTAAAGTGAGTGAGCAAGTCTAGGTAGCTGTAATCATACAGGTAAAGGGAGTGAGCAAGTCCAGGTAGCAGTGATCATACGGGTAAAATGAGTGAGCAAGTCCAGGTAGCAGTGATCATACAGGTAAAGTGAGTGAGCATGTCCAGGTAGCAGTAATCATACAGGTAAAGTGAGTGAGCAAGTCCAGGTAACAGTGAAAAAGACAAATGCAATGTTAGGAATGATAAAAAGAAATATTAAACTTAGGAGCAAGGAATGTATAAAGAATTAGTTAGACCTAGATTGGAGTACTGTGTTCAGGCGTGGAGGCCTTGTCGTAGAGGGGATATACACATGATGGAAAGGACACAAAAAGAGTGACAAAACTGGTAGTGGGATTTCAGATTTATAGTTATGAGGAAAGACTCAGAAAAACCGGTCTGCAGTGTCTGGAAAAGAGACGAATTCGAGGTGATTTAATACAGGTTTATAAGATAATCAACGGAAAAAATAAATGAGACTATAACAAGTTTATTTTCTTTTCAAAATACAGTCGCATACAAGAAGAAGACACATACACATAATAATTAGAGAAAGGTCCAGATCGGGTACCAGAACATATTTTTTAGTCAGAGAGTGGTGAATGTTTGGACTGCATTACCACATGAAATAGTGGATGCAGGGTCAGCTAAAGAATTCAAGAATAGAGTGGATGCACATAGTTATTTATAGATCAAGTTAATATAATAGAAACGTGTTGTATATAGAATCTGCAGAGTCTTCTAAACCATATATAAAGACGCTAAGTTAAGTAAACTCTGCAGAGTCGTGTTCAGTGCAGTTCACCCCGTAACCCATGAAGTCGTTGGAGCACACTTGAAGACACTCCCACAATCCTACGCCATCTCTCTATGTCCGCTACCGTCAGTTATTTGCTTCAACATCATGCTTCTAGTTTAGCAATGGGCCAATCCATGGCTTCCTTTATTACTACAGTTGGACATTAAAGCTGATTCACTGGACTATTCATAATTTTCTTTCCCTAGATGAATAATGTAAAGTGGGGTGGGGGGGGGGGGGGGGGGGGGCTAGACCCATTGTTAGTAGTTTCTTAGGACATGCTCTCAGCGAGACACTCGTGCTATCGGTGTCTATATTACACATATAGCCTCACAGAAAACCATTCTGTCAATACAGACACTCCATAAAAACTACACACTTGTAATAATACTACTACATTATCTCATTGTTTGCCGATGCACTATCCAAAGCAGGTGGCAAAATGGAACAATACACATTTAAAGTGCCATATAGGAAGGCTAAAACCATCATTCGCAGGCAGTATAAAATAAAATAGGAGAAAGAAATAGGAGAGAGTAACAGTCTAGACCCAATCCACTAGCTACAAAGACATCAGCAAACTGCAAGTTTCCGCGTGAGAACGGGCCACAGAAGACTACTGGGTCACCTATATCGGCTCAAAATCTCCCAAACAAATGAATGTCCATGTGGGACAGGAGTCCAGACTCCTGAACACGTACTTCAAGAATGACCATGTGGGACAGGAGTCCATGTGGGACTGAAGTCCATGTGGGACAGGAGTCTAGGCCCCTGGACACGCACTTCAAGAATGGCCACGTGGGACAGGAGTCCATGTGGGACAGGAGTCCAGGCCCCTGAACACGTACTTCAAGAATGTCCATGTGAGACAGGAGTCCAAACCCCTGAACACGCACTTCAAGAATGCCCATGTGGGGCAGGAGTCCAGACACCTGAACACGCACTACGAAGAACTAAGATGCCAGCCCTGGCCAGATGGAGCAGAACTGAGACAAAAACTATGGGGTCACCGCTCAGACCTGGCCAGATGGGGCAGAACTGGGACGAAAACTATGGGGGTCACCGCTCAGATCTGCAAAGGACTGTGTAGTTCATTCTGGCGATAGGACTGAAGATGTAGCATGATAAAAAAAAACCGAACGCAGAAGAAGAAGAAGCAGAAGAAGAAGAAGAAGAAAATCTCATTGTTTGTGTCTTTAAAAAAAAATATGAAGTGGTTACGTAGAATACTAGATATTCTTATAGTAGATTGTGGAGGTTGGAGGGGGTAAGTAGATTGTTCGTAGTTTACTTATCACTGTCTTCTTGAGGCATATGAACTTGAAAATAATAGGAACCATTGTTGTGTTGTGATTAGTAGCTATCTATGCCTATAGAGCGGAGACGTCCCAGCACAGATCAGTTCAAGTGAGCCTTCGATGTAATGAGGCAAATTGTGTAGTTTCGTTTGAGGGAGACGTAAATATACAAACACACACAGAGACATGCATAGAAAAGGAAAGGGACCTAGGTGTTATAATAGATCACACGTGTAAGGTGCGAGAGCAAGTCCTGGTGGCTGTGAAAAAGGCTTATGCAAATATTGTTATGATTTAAAGAAACATTACACATCGAAGCAAGGAAGTGATAGTCAAATTATATAAATAATTGGTGAGATCTAAATTGGAGTACTGTATTCAGGTATGGAGTCCTTATCACAGAGTCGATATAGACAGGATGGAAATGATACGAAGAAGAGCTACACAAATGATATTGGTATTCCAGAATTATAGTTATTAGAAGAGGCTTAGAAAAACTGGTCTGCACTGTCTAGAAAAGAGAAGAATTCGAGGTGACAATTCAGGTTTATAAATTAATCAATGGAAAGGATAAATTATACTATAACAAGTTTTTCAAAATTCAAGCAATTACAAAAACTAGGCATAGCTTCAAATTATTTAAAGACAGGTCCAGATTATATATTAGGAAACATTTTTTCATCAGAGAGTGGTGAATGCTTGGAATGCATTGCCACAGGATGTGGTGGAGGCAGGGCTAGTTAATGCATTCAAGAATAGATTGGATGATCACCGTCATTTTTAAAGTGGAATAAACTGGTTGTAGACAGACTCTGTAGAGTTTTCTAAACCAGTATAATGAAGTTTAAGTTAAGTTAATGGCACTGCCGTGCACAACATCTGGTCTACGTTAATGTTCACTATAGACGTCTCATTTCTGTAGACCATGTGCGTGGCGCCATTGGGTATTGTCCAGTTCTGTCTCCTGTATTTTGACACTGTCAGCTAGACTGTAACGACCAATTCTGCGAGTGACAGTCTCTGCCACAGATTGTACAACCATGCTGAGGAGTCTGACTTGCCAGGGTGTCCTTTGGTCTTTTCAGTCTTTCTCTTTTCTCTGCAGTTAGATGGCCTCTAAAAGCGTCGGCAGCAACCATGCCCCCTCCAACTGAATGTCTCATAATAGTTCGATCCTGAGTTATTTTTTTCCAGCCGCCCTCGGATGGGATGTCGCATGACTTCATGTCTCTCTTGCATACCTCCTTGAATCCCAGTGTGGTACGGCCGATTCTTCTAACTCCAATGGAGGATATCTTTTGGCAGCCTATCAGCTTCCGTGCTGCAAACATGCTCCAACCATCGAAGACGTGGCTGACTCAACAGCGAGTACATGCTGTAAGACAACATTATGTGACCTTCTCTCTTGCCACCCAATGCCCAATATACGCCGTAGACACCTCATGTGCAAGGTGTTGAGCCACCGTTCTTGCTAGGTGTAAGTGCTCCAAGTCTCGCTTCCATACATGAAAGTGCCAAGAACGCAGGTATGATAGACCGGATCTTTGTATAGTAAGACAGCAGCGCAGTGTTCTCCCGGACTCTCTTCGTCAGGTGGCCTATGATACTGCCCCCCCCCCCCCCCCTTCCAATCATACTATCTCCATTGTAAACGAGTGAAGCAATTCACGACCTCCAGAGTGACCCAAGCAATCTTTATCGAATGGGAATTGGTTATACCCGGTACGAAGACCTTTTTCTTCACCAGACTTATGGTAATCTTCTTCTTCTTCTTTTTCGTACGCTGTCAAACGTCAACCTGTATTTTTTCGAAAAAAGCAGCGGTCATCCTGAGACTGTTGACACTGCCATAGAGCTTGTCTAGTGTTGCCACTGGTGATGGCCACATGTGCTTTCTCTGGTCCTCGTATGTCGGGCAGTTTTGCAGCAGATGTTCATCGGTCATTTTGCCGGTTCCACACGGGCATTCGCCAAAGTCACCTATCTTCAATTTATTGAATAGGTGGTACCTCAATCTGTTGTGGCCTGTGCGGAGTGAAGACCACGACCTGCTCTCTTCTGTTCAACTGGTAATAGGCATCATTTTTTGTGTAGCCAGTATGTTCGGTTTCCCATTTGGCCATGTATCTGGCTCTAATAAGCCTTTTGGACTCTTCGTAGGTCACACTAGAATCTGGTTGTGGTAGACTTGGACCTTCTTTTGCCAGTCTGTCTGCCTCCTCGTTGCCTTGGATGTTACAGTGGGATGGAACCCACTGTACCACTACTCTTTTTGGTGCGGACTGCTGGCATAGTTGACAGAGTACTGCTTTTAAATCATTAAGTTCAGTATTTTTCTGGCTTTTTAGTGCTGTGACTACGGCCAGGGCATCTGAAAACAGCACTATCTGGTCTACATTTCTTTTACCTGTCAGCATTGCTATTACTGCAGCCCTCAGTGCCTCTTCCACCGCTCTGAAATTGCTTGAGTATTTTCCAGTTGCCACTGACAGTGTTATTTTTCTACCATTTGGTAGGCTCAGGAATACCCCTGCCCCTCCGTTCTGTGTTGTGTTTGTTACAGAACCGTCAGTGTATGCATGGGTCCAGTCCATGCTTGGGTAGTTTTTCGTTATGTACCTTAAGGTTATGTCTCTTCTTTCTTTTTCAGTCTGGCTGTTTTTGTTTCCAATACCTGGTATATTTTCTACCACCTCCGGAATGATATGCTGCTTCCAGGTAGGCTTGCGTACAGTAGGGATGGGCTTTGGTGTTGTTAATGTGTTCATAGGGTCTTCCCTCATCTTTGCTTTGGCTATTTCTGCAAAGTTTCTCCGCTTTAGTTTCCCATTTTCAAATCTATTTAGTCTCTGATACATTGGATGGTCTGTCAGTCTTCTGAGTTTCTCTGCTTGCTGCTGGGCTCTGCAGTCTCTTCTGTCGGTCATGGATTGCAGATTTGTAATCTTTTCAAGTTCTACAATTGGCGTTGACTTCATGCCTCCTGTTATAACTCTCATGGCTTGGTTTTGAAGTTTGCTAATTTTATCAAAGTTCGCCTTTGCTGCTGTTGTCCATGCCGCAATGACATACTCTAGAACTGGTCTCACTCTTCCAGTGTACAATTTCTTTAGTATACTTTCGTCTGCTCCCCAGCTTGTGCCTGCAAGTTTCCTCATGATTGCCATTCTTTCTCTGGCTCTCATTCGGTTTCTCTCGATCTGAATATTCCATGTCATTCGCCGATCAAATGTGACTACCAGGTAGTTTGGGTTGTCGTTTGGCCGCAGATATTTGCCGTTTAGACTAATTTGGGTGTTCTGGGTTTTATTTGAAAGCGAGAATATTGTACATGTTGTTTTTTCCTCATTTATTTTGACCAGCCATGAGTTCGCTCACTCCTCCAACGATGTTAGGGCCTACTGCATCCGATTGGTTGCTATGGTGAGATTTTTTTCAGAGGTCCACATAGCCAGATCGTCTGCAAAAATGGAGCTGTGGACTCTTCTTGGTATATTGTCTGAGATGTTGTTTATATACACCAGGAAAAGTATGGGTGACAGTACTCCCACTTGGGTTACTCCCTGCTCAAGTGTCACCTTTTTGCTTACCTGCCCTTGTACTTGAACTCTGGCTGTTCTGTTTTCGAGGTAGTGGCTGATCCATCTGTACATTTTCCCACAAACTTCACTTCTTTGTAGCTTGACTTTAAGTCCCTCTTTCCACACCTTGTCAAATGCCTTTTCTAAATCCACCCAACCCGCTACTGTGTGTTTTTTCTCCTGGTAAGCATTCGCTATTTCCTGGGCTATGAGAGTGATCTGGTCCTCAGTGGATCTGTGCTGTTTAAAGCCTGCTTGCTGTGGAATTAGTATGTGTTTTTCTTCCAGATGCCACATCAGTCTGGTGTTTATCATACGCTCCATCAGTTTTCCTACACAGCTCAGTAGACTGATAGGCCTGTATCCATTTGGATCTGTTCTATCTTTTTCTTTCTTTGGTACTGGTGTAAGTACAGCGTCTTTCCATGCCAGCGGTACAATTCCCGTTTTCCAGCTTTGGTTCTGGACTGATAGTAACTTCCTCTTAGCTGATTGGCACAACCCCATCAGCATTTCGTTTGTTACCCCATCTTTTCCGGGCGATTTCTTTTTCTTTAAAGTTCTCATGTCCTCTTCCATTTCATTCATTGTTAGTTTTGGTGCCATATTGATGTTGTCGTGGCTCTTTTGTTCTTCACTGATGTCTGTATGCCTGTCTGTAGGGACATCAATGTGGTTTGCTCTGGCATAATGTTCTATAAAGGCGTTTGCTGCTTTTTTTTTCCAGCAAAGCATGTTGATGCTGCTTGATGGTAATTTCTTTATTTGATGGTGTTTCGTCGTTCATGGCTCTGACTAACTTCCATAGTTTGTTCCCTTCTTTATCTAAATTGAGGCTTTCTGTTTTGTTTTTCCAGCTGTCTCTTGTTATTTGGTTTAGTGTTTTTTTTGTATTTCGCCGTGATGGCCTTGAGGGCGATATTTGCCTCCATAGATTGTTCTCTCTCTGCCATGTTCCTAGCATTGGAGACTTCGTCTTCCGCTTTATGCAATTCATCATTCCAATAGGGCTTGTAGTTTTTCCTTGCTCCTCTTGGGATGGTTTCGGTGGCTGCTTGCATTATTGCTTCGCTTAGGCTTTCCACCATAGGTTTCACATTGTTATTCCGTGTGTTGATGGTTTCACACAACCCATCTGACAGCATTGCAAATCTGTCCCAGTCGGCTCGTTTATAGTTCCAACTTGGGAGCGGTTTTATTACCTGTTGGCCTTCTTCCATATTAATTTCTAGTCTAATTGGCCTGTGTTCGCTACTTGCCAATTAGTTGAGCACCTGGCGGTCTATTTTGTGGTGAATATCCACCCTGGAAAAGGCCAAGTCTGGAGTAGAGGTGGTGTGCCATGTTCTAGAATAGAAGTAAGGGCTGTCCTCCGGCCTATTGATAAGATAGAGATTTGTATCTATCTCTCAGTCTTCCATTTCATCACCTCTGTTGTCTGTGTCCGAATATCCCCATCTCTCATAGTAGCTGTTGAAGTCTCCAACTACTAGGCAGCTGGAGTCCTTGATTTCCATACTCGAGAGCGACAGGTCTTTGTTGGGTGGGCCATACAGGTTGAAGACGCGGATCTTCGTTTCGTGTGTCTCCTACAATTTCTGCTTGTCCAGTGAGATTGACAGATACCGCGCTACTCGGTATGCAGTTACGTGTCAGTATCAGAACCCCTCCTTTGTGACCTTCTCTATCAAGACGGAAGGTTTGGTATCCTCTGATAGAGAATTTGTGGTTGTTGTTGAGGTGCGTTTCTTGGATACATGCCCCGTCAATCTTACCTTCATGCAGGTGATGTGTTAGGGAAAGCTTTTTGTTAATGACTCCCTCCGCATTCCACTGTAGTATTCTGAGGGTCTTGGGTTTTTGGTCAATAGTTTTTGCCCCATCACCATGTGCCTCGACTCCACAGCACATGGGTGGGGCCCGGCACTCTCGCTGCCTGGCGGGACTCCACAGGATGAGCGCCATACTTTTTTCTGTTGGGTTGTACCGTCATCATACAGCGATATACGTTGCACTGTTTCGTTAAGCCCGTGGCCCAGTGCATCCGATTTCAACAGGTGTTTCTGTAGGGATGCCCTCCTTAGCCTTTGGTTGTCCCCAGTCTATCTATAAGGCAGCAGTTGTTTGAGGTCAGAGTTGTCTCTCTTAGGGAAGTTGTCTTGCAGGACTATCGAGTCTTCACCACTCGTGTCTATAGGGTGTGGTGATTATATGATATGATATGATGGACTATGTACTAGTTTGTACTGTCCCGGAAAGAGCCAGTCCAGTGTGTCTGTGTCCTAGGATCGTCACGTCCTGCCAGAAACGTAGCATGTGCATGTGAGTGGGGAATCTCTTTGCTCCTTTTATTTTCTCGGCTCCTCTGCAGTGATGGAACGCCTAGCATTCCACGCCACCTGGGATGCTTGCCTGCATCTCTTCTGCGTCCATTGTGATGACTGATAGCAGACAGAGGTAAAGAACGAGACAGGAGTGCATTTAACCAGGGGACAAGCCTGGTCATGGCACGGAGATGTTGTTCGCCTGGTGTGCGGACATATCTCATGATCAAGGGCTGAGTCTCAACAGTCCGCAGTAAGGTGGCTGCTCTACTGCTTACGACACCCCGACCGAGAGCTAAGTCTTCTACTAGTGGTTTCACGCCTCAACGCCGTATGGAGTGAATATCGAGCAGCTCCCCGCCCGCTTTGATCGGGTCAGGCTGAGACGCGTGCGTCAGGTCCCAACCATATCGTTGCCTCCCGTCGCAGTGGTGCTGAGATTCAGGGCGGGATTCCGGCTTAGAGGCGTTCGGCCGTAATCCCTCAGATGGTAGCCTCGCACCATTGTCTTATCAGCCAGGCACGTGGACTAATTTCTGAGACCTGCGACTTCTCTCGAATTGAGCAGGATTACCGTAGCAACGACCTGCCATTAGTAGGGTAAAACTGACCTGTCTTCCGAGGGTCTAATATCAGCACCCGTTCCCTATTACACCCAACGAATCAAGAGAGAGCTATTAGTCAGTGAATGGCCAAGTGTCTGAAACCTGCGATTCCTCTCGAATTGAGCAGGATTACCGTAGCAACGCCCTGTCATTAGTAGGGTAAAATTGACCTGTCTTCCGAGGGTCTAATTCCAGTACACGTTCCATATTAGACCCAACGAAAGTGCTCTCGGCCTGTCAATCATTTCAGTGTTGGCGTGTTGAGTCAAATTAAGCCGCAGGCTCCACTCCTTCCGTCAATTCCTTTAAGTTTCAGCTTTGCAAGCATACTTCTCCTGGAACTCAAACACTTTGGTTTCCCGGAAGCTGCCCGCAGAGTCATCGAAGCAACTCCTGCGGATCGCTAGTCGGCATTGTTTATGGTCAGAGCTACGACGGTATCTGATCGTCTTCGTGCCTCTGACTTTCGTTCTTGATTAATGAAAACATTCTTGACAAATGCTTTGGCAGTTGCTCGTTTTGCGGCGGTCAGAGAATTTCACCTCTAACGCCACAATACAAATGCCTCCGTTTGTCCCTGTTAATCATTACCTCCAGTTCCGAAAACCAACACAATAGAACCGAGGTCCTTTTCCATTATTCCATGCACCATTATTCAGACAGCCGAGGCCTGCTTTGAACACTCTATTTTTTTCAAAATAAACGCGCCGGCCACCCGGGACGCTCAGCGAAGAGCACCCGCGGGAGAGAGCCGGCATACGGTAGGGCAGGAGACAACATGCAGTGAACCGGCGCGAGCCGGACCGCCCGTCTGCGCCTGAGATCCAACTACGAGCTTTTTAACTGCAACAACTTTAATATACGCTATTGGAGCTGGAATTACCGCGGCTAATGGCAACAGACTTGCCCTCCAATAGATCCTCGTTAAAGGGTTTAAAGTGTACTTATTCCAATTAAAAGAGTCCCGTATTGTTATTTTTCGTCACTACCTCCCCGTGCCGGGAGTGGGTAAATTGCGCGCCTGCTGCCTTCTTTGGATGTGGTAGCCGTTTCTCATGCTCTCTCTCCAGAATCGAACCATGATTCACCGTTACCCGTTACAAACATGGTAGGCATGTCACGTACCATTGACATTTGTTAGGGCATACATTTTAAAGATGCGTCGCCGGCACATGAGGCCATGTGATCAGCACAAAGTTATCCAGAGTCACCAGTGGGGACGCCGCAACCCCGCGAGGGAAAACGACGACTGGTTTTGAACTAATAAAAGCGCTCTTTCCGCGAGGGTCGCAGCTTGGTAAGCATGTATTAGCTCTAGAATTGCCACAGTTATCGAAGTAGGATCGTGTTATCTAAGGAACCTCGACTGATTTAATGAGCCATTCGCGGTTTCACAGTGAGGCAGTGTGAACTTAGACATGCATGGCTTAATCTTTAAGACAAGCATATGACTACTGGCAGGATCAACCAGATATATGTCGGAGACGGACGAACCACACACACCGGTCGCAAAGGATGGATGTGTAAAAAGTCTCACGAGGACGGCCGTAGGGACCGACTGACGGACGGACGGTTGTTCCGTCCCTCATTCCGTCGACCTAGGGCCCGCCTGGACGGAGCCTCCGTACACACACCAACCGACCGACCGGGCTCGCTCGGGGAGTGATGGCAGCGCTCTGTGCAGAACGGATCCCAACGTCCCCAGCGATGATTTTCACTCGGACTGGAGACGATTTTTGCCTGCCGGCCTGCCCTTTTCCGACCGGTTGGTCGGGCGAGGACAGGGCCTTTAGGCACGATTCCTGCATTCGATTTGCCGGTCACAAGCTCATTGCGAGAGAAAGACATCAAGCGAGACGAACTGTCGAGATTGGCTATATGCGCTAGCCTTCGACGAACCACACGGACTGACAAATCTTCTCGATACAGACTATAGTAACGCACCTTTACCAGAAGTACGACTCCACCAAATTGGTTCTGCTAGAGTGCCGGGGAGAGGCGGGCGAGCTTGGTAGGCAAGTCGCGCTCTCACTCCGCCTGGCGGGACTGAGATCGCTGTACGAACACTGGATGCGAGCCAATCGAGCCACCGAGAGACTAGCCCCAGATTTATGGTGATCTGATAAGCTAATAATGATATTGCTTGAATAAACGATATTTGTACAACTTACTAGTAATGTTCATTTTGTCAATATTTAAACTGTAACAACATGTTCTTTATCAGCTGTTCGTTTACATTAAAAAAAGCGTGCATGAAACACATAAATAAACTAACAAATACGTACTGGGATAAGGCTCAATTTCCTGTTTCAAATGTCAAGCATTGAAAAAAAACATGTACACATTTTTTTCAGTCTGCAGCAAATATGCGAGAGAAATTTGGATGGGTGAAAAATTAAAACCCTAATCTTTCAGTACGCATTCACAATGTGTACGTCCACTGAGGATCTGCTGCAGGACCATAGCTCACTTGTTCGAGGCATATTCCTAGATAGGACGGGGAGAAGCACAAGACCTTATCGCCAACATTTTGCAATATTTCAGGGGAGGATAACTCATGTTATATTTTGTGTGTGTAAGTTATTGGTTATGTCCCTTTAAACGTTAACATTAAATATCTGAATCTTAAAATAATTGCTAACAATATTCCCATTTCCAACTTTCAAATAGTTTACGCGGATTATTTAAGATATGCCAAACATATCGCATCTACTACAGGCTGAACTTTGGTTATTTGATCTACAACTAACATCATGAGCTTACAAGAAAACACTGAATTAAAACTGAACTGTCATGTTGTTTGCGAATGCCCACAATGAGTCGGTTACTCTTTTGTGTGCTATAAAAAGGACGTTAAGTGGCGGGTTTCAGTAGCTTTCATCCCATCTCTGATGAAAGTGGACTAAGGTCCTCCAGGTGGTTATGCTATGCTTGGCTTCATACTACAGGGATCCCATCGATCCCTCACTTCGTTAGCCAGGCTGCCATGAAAACAGCCCGTTTCCAGGGAGGGCTACTAGGAAGCCGAAGTGAGGGTCTTGGCCAGTATCTTTTACCTGACCCTGACTAACATGTCTGATAATTATATTTTGCATGACCAGACGTTAGTCTTCCTTTCTTTATTTAAGATATTTTAAACATATCACATCTACTACAGGCCTAACTTTGGCTATTTAATATGTAACTTATATCATGAGCTTGCAACGAAATTCATAATTGTTTTTGGGTGTGTTTTGTTTTTTTCTTGTTTTGCGTTCGCCTTATTTCTCTATGTCCCAAAACGGGGTGCGTTGCACTACTGTTTTTATTTTGCGCCTGTCGGCCCAGTGCATCCGACTTCGGAATTCATTTTCTGTAAGGGTCGGCTTCCTCCTGTATTTCTAAGGGTTTATACCTTACCCAACTCATACTTCTGGTACCCATTGACTGAATTATAACTGTGAGCTAACTGTCATAAAAGAATCGATGTTCCATAAGATAAGTAGCTAAAACAAGTGGTTCGCATAGAGGCGTGTTAAGGTACTCGGAGAACAAAGCTAGAACACAGATGTGAATGGGACGCGTTATCAAACCACGGAG
This sequence comes from Ariolimax columbianus, assembly GCA_036924085.1. Lineage (NCBI taxonomy): Eukaryota > Metazoa > Mollusca > Gastropoda > Stylommatophora > Arionidae > Ariolimax > Ariolimax columbianus. The sequence continues at coordinate 30,542,335 of JAVGWX010000019.1, forward strand.
TCTATGACGTAACCTTGTTAGTGCAGTTGTTTCTCGTGGCGAAAACACGCGGCTCGCACCCTGGTAGCTAAACGCCATAACCAGCCCAGCTGTAAATTAGTACTTTATTGCATGTTAAGGAAAGGATAATCGGGAGTTAACGAAATGGTTCTCCCAAAATTTGATGTATCGAACAATGAAGTATCTACTATCTGATCCTTGACGGCAGTGTCTAATATGGGATTAAATTGACCTCTTTGTTATTTGCAAGACAAGACTGAGAGGAATAGGAACTGGTGACACCATCCCCCCCCCCCCCCCCCCCCACACAAGCTGAGGCCACTTACTGTGAAATATCTAACACTTGATCCCACATCTCAGTGCTTGTTATGTAACTACCTGTGTTTTATTGGATTCGCTAAGTAAGTATCACATTACTTGCCAGTCTGAACTGAATGGTAAGAAAACAGGATACAAAGAAGATGAGAGAGACAGAGAGAGAGACAGAGAGAGAGAGAGAGAGAGAGAGAGAGAGAGATAGAGTGTGTGTGGATGTGTGATATATATATATAAATGAAACATGCAAATGTAGAGTAACACAAGACCAGGACCATCTGCTGATCTGCCCAAACCTCCCGAGACTTGTAGCATGGATGACCTCCTGAGTGCCAGCTGGAAGAATGGTGTGTGTGACATAGTGCCTAGGACACGGAAAGTATATATATATATATATATATATATATATATAAATAATAGCAATTGCTGCTGTCGAGGATAAGGTGGTACAAACTTTGAACAGCTGTTGACATATGTCAGGTATTGTTACGATAACAGTGTCTATGAAGTCGTTAGCTGGACGTACAAAGAGTGAAGCAATTTATTTTTAAAAGTTAATGAATTTTTCGAAGAAGTAGTGGTAGAATAGAATAACTGTGTTGGAGTATGCAACGACGGCGCAGCGGCAACGACAGGAATAATCAGAATGTGAGCTGGCAAATGTAGTTTCATCATCATCATCATGAGTCTCGTAACCTAGAAGGTCGTTGATGCACCGTTATTGCAGTTTGTCGAACCAGTTCCCGCCATATATCTCAATTTTTCACCAGGGCATTAGTTTCAGCTATATACCTTCCCGTCCACTCTTTTATATTGTCCTCCCATCCCTATTTTGGTCTTCCTCTCCCACGCTTTCTAGGCACAGTGCCTTGCAGGACGGTCTTGGTCAGCCCCACCGATCGTGATATATGTCCATACCATGTCAATTTTCATGTTCTTACTAGTCAATAGGTTTTTATACTGGCCAAACTCCTTCCTAACAGTTTCAAGAACACTCTCGTCTGTAACGCGATCCAGATATGAAATGCCAAGAATTCTTCGCAAGCATCTCATTTCCATTGCGCAAATTTTACGTTCTAGTGCTGCCGTCAGAGTCCAAGTCTCACAGGCGTAGAGGTATACCGAGGTGACCATTGTATACATTAAAGTCAGCTTCGATTTAAGGCTAATGTTCTTGTCTTTCCAGATTATTCGCAGTCTGGTCAGGGCGACCATGGCCATCGATGTTCTCGACTGGATCTCCGCTCTAGACCCCTCCGCATTCATTTCTACTTCCATATATTTGAGCCGCGTAACACTTTCCATAGGTACACCTTTGCCCAAAATCGAGTTTAGAATACTCTCTGTGTCGTTGACCATGATTTTACTCATATCCGGACTGATTTCCATCTCAAATTTCTGGGCAGCATTGTCCAGGTTTGCGACTAGGCTCGCAAGTTCAGGTTCTGTTCCAGCCAGATCGGTAATGTCGTCGGCAAACCGGAGGTGGGCGAGTAAGCGTCCACCTATACTGACCGTCTCTACGTGCTCATCCACGGCTTCTGACATAAAGTATTCTAGAAAAATATTGAAAAGTGTCGGAGAGAGGAGACACCCCTGACGAACGTTGATTGTCCTGCGGAACCATTCCCATGTGGCCTCAAACCCCCCCCCCCCCCCCCCCACCCCCTAATTAAAAACCTTTTAAAAGTAAATTAAAACCAATAAATACGGATAAATGTGCTGAAAATGTCATCCACATGGATATATCCAATATGGAACATAATTACAGAATGGGAGAGAACACTATTAGTTAATGATAGAAAAGGAAAGGGACCTAGGAGTTATAATAGAACAGTGAGTGAGCAAGTCCAGGAAACGGGTGAAAAAGGTAAATGCAATGTTAGGTATGATACAAAGAAGTATTACACATAGGAGCAAGGAGGTGATTGTCAAATTGTATAAAGCATTAGTTAGACCAAGATTGGAGTACTGTGTGCAGGTGTTGAGTCCTTATGGTAGTGGAGGTATGAACATGCTGGAAAGGATATGAAAAAAGGGCGACAAAGTTGTTAGTGGGATTTCAGAATTATAGCTATGAGGAAAGATAAGAATTCGAGGTGACTTAATACAAGTATGAAAGAGGCAGCGAACCACATAATCTGGAAAGATATTATTGTAGGAACAGATGTTGAACAGGAGTGGGAAAGTTTTAAAACAATTCTAGAAACGCTAAAAGAGGAATGTGTTCCATGTAGGGAGGTAAACCCCAAGCGTAAAAAGTGGATAACTAGATTTGTAGTGAAATGTAGAAGAGCAAAAAATAAAGCATGGCAAAAATATATAGAGGCAGGTAAATCAAAAGAAACATATGTAAAATATTTGGACAAGCAGAACATATCTCAGAAAGCGAATAAAACAGCAAAAATAGACTTTGAAAATAAAATTTGCTCAGAGGATCAAGACTGACAGTAAAAGCTTCTTTTCTTATGTTAGAAATAAACAAAGAACGAAAGACAAAGTAGGCCCTCTCATAGACAGTACAGGGAAAATAATAAGTGAGAATAGGGAGGCTGCTAATCTGCTTAATCAGTACTTTGGCACAGTCTTCACAAAGGAGGACTGCTCCGAGATCCCAGAGCCTATAGATATTTTTCAAAGAGACATGGATACAGCGGGATTAAGATCAATCTGTATTACAGAGGAAATGGTTTTTAAAAAATTGGAGGGGTTGAAAGTGAATAAATGTCCAGGTCAAGATGGTATTCACCCAAAATTGCTGTATGAAATTAGAAACAAACTAGCAAAACCATTGGCTATATTATGTTCTCAATCACTTACAAAAGGGATTGTTCCACGGGATTGGAAAGATGCAGGAGTGATCCCCTTTTTCAAAAAAGGCAAAAAATCAGATCCGGCAAATTATAGACCGGTGAGTTTAACGAGCATAGTCTGTAAATTGTTAGAGTCAATAATCAAAGAAAACATTGAAATAGTCAGCATGGGTTTACTAGAGGGAGATCATGCTTAACAAATCTATTAGAATTCATGGAGGAGGTTACTAAAATCATAGATAAAGGGGAGCCAGTGGATGTTATTTATCTAGACTTTGCAAAGGCCTTTGATAGAGTACCTCATCAAAGATTATTTCGAAAGTTAAAATCACATGGAATAGGTGGGGAAGTTGCCAAATGGATTGAAAATTGGTTAACAGGAAGAAGGCAGAGGGTGGGCATAAATAAGGAGTACTCTGAGTGGAGTGAAGTGAAAAGTGGTGTGCCACAGGGCTCGGTTTTGGGACCAATTTTGTTCTTGATATATATAAATGATTTGGACATTGATATGAGATCCATGATTGCAAAATTTGCTGATGACACAAAACTATGCAGTAGTGTCTCATCTAAAGCGGAAGTGGATATATTGATGTCGGATTTAGATAAAATTCGAGAATGGTCTGTAAGCTGGCAAATGGAGTTTAATGTAGATAAATGTACAGTCATCCACATGGGTAGATCCAATATGGAACATAAATACAGAATGGGAGAAAACAATATTAGAAAGATAGATAAGGAAAGGGACCTAGGGGTTATAATAGATCATACAGGAAAGGTGAGTGAGCAAGTTAAGGTAGCAGTGAAAAAGGCAAATGCAATGTTAGGTATGATAAAAAGAAATATTAAACACAGGAGCAAGGAAGTGATCGTCAAACTGTATAAAGCTTTAGTTATACCTAGATTGGAGTACTGTGTACAGGTGTGGAGTCCTTATCATAGAGGGGACATAAACATGCTAGAAAGAATACAAAAAAGAGCGACAAAGATGATAGTTGGATTCCAGAATTACAGTTATGAGGAACGACTCAGAAAAACGGGCCTACAGTGTCTCGAAGAGAGAAGAATTCGTGGTGACTTAATACAGGTTTATAAGATGATCAGAGGAATCGATAAATTAGACTATAACAAGTTTTTTAAAATGCAGCCACCTACAATAACACGAGGGCATAGCTACAAGCTGATTAAAGAGAGGTCCAGGTTAGATATTAGGAAATATATTTTTAGTCGGAGAGTGGTGTCTGCTTGGAATGCATTGCCAGGGGAGGTAGTGGAGGCAGGGACAGTTAATGCGTTTAAGATTAAACTGGATGCGCATAGATTTTAGAGCAGGGTGATGTAAATGTAACTGGTTGTATACAGACTCTGCAGGGTCTTCTAAACCAGTATAAAGACGTTAAGTTAAGACGTTAAGTTAAGTTTATAAGATAATTTGAAAAAAAGGATAAATTAGACTATAACAAGTTTTTTCCCTTAAAAATACAACCCCCTGCAAGAACAAGAGGGCATAGCTACAAATTAACAAAAGAAAGATCCAGATTGGATATTGGGAAATATTTTTTAAAATCAGAGAGTGGTGAATGCTTGGAATGCATTGCCACAGGAAATAGTGGAGGCAGAGACGATTAATGCATTTTAAGAATATATTGGATACGAACAGCTTTCAGAGGAAGGAAATGTAAATGAAACTGGTCGTATACAGACTCTGCAGAGTCTTCTAAACCATAATAAAGACGTTAAGTTAAGTTAACAACTGGATTTCAGGCTAAAGTTAAATCAACAATAGACCTGCCATTTTCAATCAATACATGTTTCAACGAGAGACATTAGTGACTAATATTACTTTTGCAGATCTGAATGATGTACTACAAGATGCCGTTAAAGTTTTCAATTTAATTAAAAGTCGTGCACTTAATAGTCGCCTCTTTACAAATTTAATATATGAAATGGAATCAATTTCAGCAAACTTCTACTGCATACAGAAGTACGATGACTTCCAAAGGGACGAGCTTTGAGAAGACTAATAGTGTTAAAAAATTATATAATTCTATTATGTTAGAAAATAACTTAGAGCATGCCAATTTTTTTCACAATAAAAACTGGTTGTGCAAATGATGTTATCTGTCAGATTTATTTGAGAAACTCAAAACGAACTTAATGTATCTCTCCCAGGAAAGAACACAACTATTTTTACATTGAAAGATGAAAATCAGGCTTTCGTGAACAAATTAAACAAATGGAAACAAAAACGTCGAAATGTTTTCATGTACAAAAAATGTTATTGTTGATAATATGTTCAGTTTTTATTTGATTAAGCAGGACTTAATTAATCTTCTGGGAAGCTTGGAAAACAATTTTCAGAAATATTTTTATACCGGAATTAGACAATAATGAGGTAGATTGGATTCAAAACACTTTTAACCCGTGCAATTAAAAATATGAAACACCTCACAGTGAAAACAATGGGAGAATTTGCAGATCGTTCATGTGATTCAAAACTCATACTTTAATTTCAAGAAAAAACTTGAACACTTTTTGACTAGAAATTGCAATACTGTCAGAATTAGCAATAGCAGATCTGCTGCCATTTGTTATCACCTGTTTGTGCGAATCGGCAGTTTCAACATTGACGTAACTTAAAATAAAATACTTCTCAAGGGTTAAGGACATCGACATTAATATGAGAACATCCATGGTCAACTCTAGATATCTAGAATTGCAACGAATATTAGGCCATGATTCAAGTTATTGTGTCAGAATAAGCACTCACATCCATTCCATTTAAGGTAAACAGAGGCAGAGACAGACCAAGAAGACCATCACACCAAGATGCCAAGGAATGCTTGAGCATGACTCTGGAGCAGGCTAGAGATTTGGCAAGAGATCGAGTTTATTTCAGACAAGATGTGATGGAAGCGACGTTCTGCAAATGACATGCTGGATTATGACGATAATATATATATATATATATATATATATATATATATATATATATATATATATATATATATATATATATATATCGTTTAGTTTAATTTAGTTTAGTTTAGTTTAGTTTAGTTTAGTCGAACAATCAACATCATTACACACGGTTTAACCCTAAAGTGCTCTGTTCTTCTCTATATCTTTTGGAGAATCTCAGCCACAATGCACGGACTCCGTAGCACCGGCGAGGATCCCGTAAAAGATTGGGTAGATTTAACATATTTTGTTTTTGTTTGTTGTTGTTTTGCGTTAGCCATATTTATTTAATTTCCATGGCGGTGTGCGTTACACTGTGGTTTTTAATTTGCTCCCGTCGGACCAGCGCATCCGACTTCAGCATGCATTTTATGTAATGGTCTGCTTCCTCCAGCATTTTCTTCCTCGGGGTAACGGTCGGTGATGTGATGGAGAGCGAACCCAGCAGCTCCGGATTGTGTGCCATGTCACTTAACCACTAGCCCACGCCGTTCCGCTGCTGCTGTTGTTGTTGTTGTGAATGCCCACAATGAGTATGTTTACTTTTTTGTGCGACCTGAAAAAGGCGATTAATGATTACATTAGCTTTCCTCACATCCCGAACGTGTTGATGAAGATGGACGATGTGTTCCAGGTGGTTGTACCATGCTTGGCTGCCTGCCGCTCACTACTACAGAGATCGCGTCGATCCTCCACCTCGTTAGCCAGGATGCCGTGAAGAACAGTACGTTTCCAGGACGGATTACGATGAAGTCGAGGTTGAGGTCTTGGCCAGTATATTTTCCCTGACCCTAACTAACATGTCGCAGCAGTATGTTTTGCCTGACCCTAACTAACATGTCCGATCAGTATGTTTTGCCTGACCCTGACTAACATGTCCGATCAGTATGTTTTGCCTGACCCTGACTAACATGTCGGATCAGTATGTTTTGCCTGACACTGACTGACATGTCTGATCAGTAAATTTGCCCCGACCCTGACTAACATATCTGATCAGTATATTTTGGGGACACTGACTATCATAAGTCATGAGTTACATTTTAAAAAATAGGTTTAAGACAATTAAGCGATCCAAATAGGAATGGTACGAGTCAATTCTGTTAATTTGGGAAATTTTAGATGTTCAATTAAAATACTCACATGGAGACGACCAAGGGGAAGGTCACCCAACACAGACTCCTACGTTAACTCCTACGAAGGATAAAGGGCATAAAGTGGAAGGTCATGGTAAGGAATGAAAACCTATGGGAAAATAGCCAACGACAGCCACGTAAACAACACAAAGAAAATGGGGCTGAATAGGACATGCGCTACGGAAGGCACTGTCCAACATAGCCAGACAGGCTCTTACGTGGACTTCTCGATTGAAGAGAAAGAGAGAGATAGAGCATGAGAGAGAGAGAGAGAGAGAGTGAGAGAGAGAGAGGTGAACCCAACAATACAAAGAGAGGAGAATGTGAGACGGAAATACGATTAAATGATTACACCTGCAGCGTTCAGCACCGTATATGCTGGCAAGATGTTGTCAATGGTTAGCAACCGAGAGAAGCGGTGGGCTTGATTTAATTAAAATACTTAAACAAGTTATATCCTATAACTGCCATGTTGACCATATCGTACAGAGATGTAAGCGAGGGTTAGGAGCACTCAAGACTATGGCTGCTGCCGACTTGGAACAACGCCTCCTGTTCATCCTTTTTCTTCACGTCGTGTTGTCTGTCATGGATTACGGACTAGGCATCCTCACACTATCAGGAATACAGTGTGAAAGGTTGTAACGCATCCATGATGAAGGTATGCGACTGGTTCTGGGCTGCACTAGAGATGCCCCGATTGTGATGATGCGGTACATGTTGGGATTGTTGTCGGTGACATCCAGATATAAACTGGCACAAGTCAAAGCCTATATGCGTGTCACCACAGACACGCGGCACCCCCTGTACAGTAGTATCTCAGACATCAAATGATCAAGAATGAAGAGACAGAGAGTTGTCATGGATTGCATATGCAGAGATAACAATTGGACACCTCACACCAGCTGATACGTTAGCCAAGGGGGACGAATGGGTCCACACTGGTGATAGGATGATAAAGTACCAGATAGCTATCATAACCTTAGGTAAGGCAGAGAATGGAGCAGCGGAAGAGCAGAGCATGAGGTGAATCAGCTGATAACTGAGAACACACAGGAGAGTGATGTCGTCATATACACCGACGGATCAGTGCTGCGCAGTGGGATATCAGTCTGGGGCTTCTCGGCTAGAGTGAGAGGAGGGGTCGTTGCTGAGCGCATACATGTCAACAACCTCCTGTATGAGAATGGAGACGGACGAAGTGACCTCAGCACTGAAATGGATATCTGAGACTTCTATAACAAGGGCGGTCATCATGACAGACGCGCAAGCCATACTTCAGAAGGGACAGAAGGGGGGGCTTAGGTACGAGTGGATAGCAGCTGTTGAGGCTTCGAACCTCCAGGAGTTGACACAGATCTACTGTCCTGCTCATGCTGGGGTTCAGGGCAATGAAAGAGCTGACATCCTGGCTTCACAAGCACCTATAATGGGCACATTAGTTGTGGATAGAGGTGAGATTTTGAAATCAATCAATCACCGCCTGTTAGATGAGGACACCGCAATAGTTGAAGTAGCAATCCACAGACTGCAAAGTTTCGACATTAAACGAGATTCGAGCGGAGTGTGGCGCATGAGAGGACGGAGCACGAGAATGTACAACCAGCGAGCTACATGGACTATCAGCATTAATACCCTACACCGTTTGCTGAGAGAGGGAAAGAGAGAGTGAGAGAGAGAGAGAGAGAGAGAGAGAGAGAGACTGAGCACCTATGGTTATGCCCAGAGTGCAGCGACGTCAATTCATAGAAATATAAACAGAAACTTAAACCAGTTATTGGTTTGCCAGCGACCGTGTTATTTACTGAAAATCATAATTATCGTGATAAATATTAGCAAAAGTAAAGGTCATTTCCAACATACCATAAAACAATTTCAAAGGTGTGTTTCTTTATCATTGGGAAAGACTTCCTCAAAAGTCCTCAATTTTCGACCCATCTTCCTCTTTTTCGAGGTTAGAGAGATGGGAGCCTTAAACCGGGGTAGTTAGTTACCGATTTTCCTATCTGCTTTTTCTACATAGTATTAACTGTAGCAACATTAAAATGTATTGGGTAAAACGAATGACTTTGAGCTAGAAAAGACAAACTTAACATTTATAAAAAAAATTGTTTGGCAAAAATATGGTAAAAGTTGATTACATTCAATTATTCAACCATTTGATTTGAATGGAAAATCCTTTCCAATAAACGATGTTAATCAAGCGACAAATGGATTTCTCGTTTAATCAGCTGTGAGACATTTATCTTTCTATTGGTGGATAATTGGAATTAAATTGAGAAATAATTCATTGACATATAATTCAAATTAAAAACCCTTTCAGTTTTTGTTGATTTGTTATGAAGATTAACACCAATAAAATGTTCGTTCTAGTGAGAATTCAGGGATTTGTGTGATTTCTCTTTGATATCAGACTTGATGAATGCGTGGGGGTGATTCCTCTTTGATATCACCCTTGATTAATGCTAGTCTGTGATTCCTCTTTGATATCACCATTGATGAATGCGAGTGTATGATTCCTCTTTGATATCACCCTTGATGAATGCTATTCTGTGATTTCTCTTTGATATCACCCTTGATTAATGCTAGTCTGTGATTCCTCTTTGATATCACCCTTGATGAATGCGAGTGTATGATTCCTCTTTGATATCACCATTGATGAATGCTATTCTGTGATTTCTCTTTGATATCACCCTTGATGAATGCGAGTGTATGATTCCTCTTTGATATCACCCTTGATGAATGCTATTCTGTGATTTCTCTTTGATATCACCATTGATGAATGCGAGTGTATGATTCCTCTTTGATATCACCCTTGATGAATGCTATTCTGTGATTTCTCTTTGATATCACCATTGATGAATGCGAGTGTATGATTCCTCTTTGATATCACCATTGATGAATGCTATTCTGTGATTCCTCTTTGATATCACTCTTGATGAATGCGAGTGTATGATTCAACGTTGATGAATGCGCCGTTAAAGCATGTGATAATTTGAAACGACTCAAAGTAACACACTCTTCAGTTCAACTTTTAAAGAAGCATAAAACAAGTTGGATAGACTATGTCACCAATCAGAACATATATGACATCAAATCAATGCTTCCAAGACGAATGTAATGAATTTCGTCAACAAAACTGCTAATCTCCAGTTGCATGGAGAAGAATTACAAAGTTAATCAACAGTTTCATTTACTTGGGCAGCAAAATGTCTCGAGAAGGAGATATATCTAATGCAATTTTCATTCTCATTGCTCTAGCCGCAGGGGCATTCAGCAGACTAACGAACTTCTGGATATCAATCAAAATCGCTGACCAAGCATACCAAGCTCAGGTTAAGTCCAAAGTACTACCAATTCTCACATGTGGATGTGAATGCTAACAAATAAAAATTGCACTGAAAAGAGACTAAATGCATTCGAGAATAAGTTTCTTAGAAAACTGTTGAACATTGGCTGGGTGGAATTCATAACCAACAAAACAATAAAAAAAACCACCAAACAACAATCCGTTTCATCACACATCAGGAACAAAAACGGTGGTCACACATCGCTCTTAGAATGGACAGCAATAGACTCTCTCCAAAAGCATGTATGTAGTCACCATCTGGCAGCAGGAAAAGAGGAAGACAGACAGAAACTCTCCACAGAACAGTCCTCAAAGAGGGATCCACCATGACCAACTGTAATACAGATGGACGTAGTTTCACTATGGGCTTGAGCGATATTCATGAACTGAAAATAGTGGCGTCACACAGATCAAACTGGAGAGCACTGGTTCCTGTCATACGTGTCGTATTTGGCACTTAAAAAGATTTATTGATTTATTGTCATATAAGTGCCATGTTGATCAAATCATAGCGAAATGCACGCTAAGTTTGGAAGCACTCAAGACAGTGATAGCTGCTAACCTTTTAGAGCGGCTGCTTTTTATTATATACAATCTGTTGATGTATCGGTCGTTACTAATGGTCTGAATTTCGTCACAATGTCAAGGACACAGTGTGTAAAACTGGAACGTATCCAAAGGAAAGGACGCGACTGATTCCCTCGTTGTGAGCATGCGATAGTCTTCGTTTTGTGTCTATACCACTTTTTCCAAACCACCGGTTCGCATAAATGTTCTGCCCGTCCGCGAAAAAGTGATTGCGGCTTGTCACAAACTGCGGAGATTAGTCCAGACTGAGTTAGAAAGAAGAGACATAACCCTGAGCTACATAGCCGAAAACTACCCAAGCACGGACTGGACCCATGCATACACTGACGGTTCTGCAACAAACACAACACAGAATGGAGGGGGAGGGGTATTCCTGAGCCTAACAAACGGTCGAAAGATAACACTGTCAGTGGCAACTGGAAAATTCTCAAGCAATTTCAGAGCGGAGGCAGAGGCATTAAAGGCTGCAGTAGAAGCAATGCTGACAGGCCAAAGCAATGAAAGCCAAATAGTCCTGATTACAGATGCCCTGTCCGTGGTTACAGCACTAAAAAGCCAGAAAAATACAGAACTTAATGACTTAAGAGCAGTACTCCGTCAACTATGCCAGCAGTCCGCACCAAAAAGAGTAGTGGTACAGTGGGTTCCATCCCACTGTAACATCCAAGGCAACGAGGAGGCAGACAGACTGGCAAAAGAAGGTGCAAGACTACCACAACCAGATTCTAGTGTAACCTACGAAGAGTCCAAAAGGTTTATTAGGGCCAGATACATGGCTAAATGGGAAACAGAACATACTGTCTACACAAAAAATGATGCCTATTACCAATTGAACAGAAAAGAGCAGGTCGTGGTCTTCAGACTCCGCACAGGCCACAACAGACTGAGGTACCACCTATTCAATAAACTGAAGATAGGTGGTACTGACAAAAGCACCTGTGGTACAGGGAAAATTGCCGCTAAACATCTGCTGCAAAACTGCCCGACATACGAGGACCACAGAAAGCACATGTGGCCATCACCAGTGGCAACACTAGACAAGCTCTATGGCAGTGTCGACAGCCTCAGGATGGCAGCTGCTTTCTTCGAACAAATTCAAGTTGACGTCTGACAGCGTACGAAGAAGAAGAAGACTGTTGTGATCTAAACTTTGGCTAATGTTTAAACTGAAATGACGTCATCTACAATAGTATCCCTACTTTTCGAACTGGCGTGTTCATTTATCAAATTAAGTGAGGCTTTTGGAGGGAAATGACTACACATACCATGATACGTAAATTAGGTGATTAGAACATTGATAGATGCGTTGTAGAGGTTAATTTATCTGCTAATACTGTATTGAGGTTTTTTGGAAGGCAAAATATGTGTGTGTGTTGTTGTGTAGTAAAATTGTAATCCCTACAATTTGGTGACAACAAAAACAAACAAAAAACGGCATAACCATTTAATTCATATCTTTGCCGATAGGTAAAAAATGTTTCTCATTTTCTATATAATGTAGACACTAAATGACTCGTACGAACCCATACATGCAAGTCATCGCTGACAAGAGGCACCTCTGCACCGCATTCTGTCTGTTGCACAGCCCCCATGAAGGTAGAACACGTTTTGCAGTTTTTGCCCACAGCACACCATAAAAGAAGTAGCATTTGGCAACAGCCAGTGACCTTCCATGAGAAGCTGTACGGAAGTGCACGGAGCTTTGAGTCGACTGCTGCCTTCTTTAGAGTTATTAAGTCGAGGTCTGAACACGAACGAGGAATATCAAACTCTGAAATTCTTAATAAGTCAAACATGGTGAGCATCGATACGTTTCTGAAAATGATTACAGATAGGATGGATGGGACATGTTGTTCGCATGACTAACAAGCACCTCTTCGAGAACTTGCTATAATGTGAGATCAGAACAGGCAGACGCTCATCAGGGGGACAGAAGAAACGCTACAGAAACTCCTTAAGGATGTCTCTCAAAAGCTTCAATGTTGATGTTACCTCCTTGGAGAGCTTTGCACACACATCCGTTCCATCTGGTGCGCTAGCCTCACACGCGGTTCTCAGATAACAGCGCAAGACCTCATTGCAGAGGCTCAGAGAAAGCGAGCCGACCGAAACAACAAAACTCACGACGACCTTAAAACCGAATCCTCACAGGTGTCGTTTCCGGTGCGGCAGTCTGCCGTACCAAGATTGTACTTTACAGTCATCTCACAGAAAAAAAAATGTGATGCTATCCCCAACTTCACTTGCGACGAGTAACTATTATTACCGCAGATATCAAGGGGGAAAGAATGAAAAGATAATTTATATGGATGACACAATCAGATCGAACGATGGGTCAGTTGGCAGAATCTGCAGCTATAATCAAAGGGGACGAATGGATCCCAGGGCCGAAGTGAAAGAGCTGACAACAGCCAGCGACTCTCAGCTGACTGCTTGCATCAGGGTCAGAAAACCATAGCCGACCAAGAACCTTTCCCGCCTCCAAGTTACGACCACGGAAATAGGCTGAACTGATGTAATCTGGCTAAGAGACTGGAGATCGCAGAAACAAGGCAAACTCGATACTGCACTCCCAGAACCCCTCCCCCCAAAAAGCCTGTTTAAATAAAATGTGTTTGGCCGAACGGTGAAGATTTCACAGCGTCGCTGTAAACTACGACACAGCGTCTTTTTCAGAACCAACGTCGAAAAAATTGATTGAAATCCTTGGTATTGAGATAGGCTAACATCTGTGTCATCAATATACTTAGCAGGCAAGTCAGAAAGATGGTCCATGGCCATAAGAAAGCCTACCAAATGGCTGAATAACTAATAAGTGATTCTAATCTGCTTGATGATACTATTATATACATCAATTGACCGGCGTCGCGCGATGAAAAATCGAGAGTCTATGCTAGAGTAAGAGGTAAGACTGCAGTCGAGCGAAGTGGTTTAAACGAGGAAAAACATGCAAAAATAGGAAGGACAGACACTACATTTGGCGGAAAATCCAAGAAAGCGTGCAAAAACAATTGGACAGAGACTACGTTTAGTGGACTATCCAAGAGCGTGGAGAAACATTGAACTGACTTTACAGACAAAATCGCAGAAATATCGGGCATGTGTGCTCAGCACCTTTTTGTACGCGTCAGACACATTTATAGACAACATACTCAAGTCATGAGTGAAGGCTAATCACCTTTTTGTACGCGTCAGACACATTTATAGACAACACACTCAAGTCATGAGTGAAGGCTAATCACCTTATTGTACGCGTCAGACACATTTATAGACAACACACTCAAGTCATGAGTGAAGGCTTTCACCTCCACTGCCTTTGGAGTATTACGTACATCAGGTGGCAGGACAAAATAACAAACACAGAAGTATTGCAACGGGCAACTCTATCTTCTATTATTAGATTATTAAGTGTTAGAAGACTAGGTTGGCTGGATCATGTGCGTGTTGTTGTCCGTACATCGTAATAGATGAGGACCACTTTGTCAGCATTCGCAATTCGCATGAATTAGAAAATGGCTAAATAAGCAAATCTGAGACTTGAATTATCTGTACCATTTAGTACAGAGAAATTACCTCCTTGCATCGAGATAGAAAAAGGGTTGATGTGAGCAGACTTGCGGAACTATCTTCTCTGGGAAATCTAATTTATTATTGATGCCTCGTCTCTGAACACGCTCCGCAATAGTGCTGCGCCAGTCTGTGCGATTCTTTCCCAGCCATCGTGGTTAATTCCGCACTGGATCCTTGATCTCTTAAGTGTGTCCTTGTACCTTCTCCGCTGCCCACCGCTTGCTCTCTTGCCATTTTGGAGTTCACCATAGAGCAGCTCTTTTGGTAGACGTTGATCCGACATTCGTACCCCATGACGAGCCTATCTCAGCTGTGCTGCACATATCATGGTTTGTATACTAGCCATTCCGATCGCGCTAACACATCTGTATTTGGCACCGTGTCTTGCCATTTAATCCTAATCTGCAGACATTGTATGTGAAAGTGGTTTAATTTCCCGTCATGACGACTATAGACGGTCCAGGTCTCACATGCATATAATATAATGCAGCGTAGACCTTTATTTTTGTTTGAGTATTGGTCCATCGCCAATCCTATACTTTAGTATGAAGTCTACCAAATGTTTGAGTATTGGTCCATCGCCAATCCTATACTTTAGTATGAAGTCTACCAAATGTTTGAGTATTGGTCCATCGCCAATCCTATACTTTAGTATGAAGTCTACCAAATGTTTGAGTATTGGTCCATCGCCAATCCTATACTTTAGTATGAAGTCTACCAAATGTTTGAGTATTGGTCCATCGCCAATCCTATACTTTAGTATGAAGTCTACCAAATGTTTGAGTATTGATTCATCGCCAATCCTATACTTTAGTATGAAGTCTACCAAATGTTTGAGTATTGATTCATCGCCAATCCTATACTTTAGTATGAAGTCTACCAAATGTTTGAGTATTGATTCATCGCCAATCCTATACTTTAGTATGAAGTCTACCAAATGTTTGAGTATTGGTCCATCGCCAATCCTATACTTTAGTATGAAGTCTACTAAATGCCGCACTTGCTCTAGCTATTCTTGTATTCACCTCATCATCTATGTGAATAGCTTGAGACAGAGTAGTGCCAAGGTAAACCAATCTGTTAACGTTTTTTAAACAGTGACATTGTACCTTGATTGAAGGCTCTGAATAGGCAATATCTGGAGCCGGTTGATGTAGGACCTCTGTTTTATGATAGAGATGGTGTGACAGAAGTTTTCACAAACTGTGGTGAACCGATCCATACATTCTTGCATGTCACCCTCTGTATTTGTATTTAAGGCACAACAATTCGCTTAAAGTAAATCACGTATGGTTTCCTTGTGGATTTTTTTTTTTTTTACCTTGAACCTTCTCAGATTGAATAGCCCGCTGTCAGTGCGGTAAAGAAGCCCAACTCCAACGTAGCAATTGCTGTAGGCATTCCACAGCATGGCAGAAAACATCATACTGAAAATAGCCGGGGCCAGGACACATCCTTGCTTCATACCGTTAGTATCACTGTGGTTATCACATATTTGTTTACCGCATTTTCGCTTATGCAAATGAGCAATGGAATCGTCTTTGAATTCTTGTGGGATGCTATTTTTCTTCCATATTTCGCCAAACAACTGAGTGAGCTTCTAAATCATCTTTTGGCCGCCAGCTTTACAGATCTCCGCTGGGATGGTGTCAGCTCCTGGAGCTTTGTCGTTTGAGAGGAGGTCAATCGCGGCTCCAGTTTCCTGTTCGGTCATTCATGCTTTCATTCATTTATATTTGCGGTAGATTATCAATTGACCCTTCATTAACAGTAGTGGGTCTGTTAAGAAGATTAGCAAAATGTTCAGTCCATCTAATCAGTAGCTCATCTTTCTCACTGCTTACAGATTTGCGGTGCCAGATCTGATCTACACAGACCGTAGACAGTCAGTAGGGCACTATAACAATTCCTCATATCATGCCTGTAAACAAAAGTTTGAATCTCCTCAGTTTTGCGACTGAGCCACGTATCCTGCAAATCACTTAGCTGTTGTAATACAGTCGCTCGAGCTTTTGTGAAGGCAATCTTTTTCGGCCCAGATTGAGGATCGTTAGTGTATGCACGGTGCGTGCGGTCCTCCTGGTCTAGCAGAGGCTTGATCAATTCGTAGTTCTCATTAAAGCAATCTTGATTGTTGCGTTTAGAGGTACCGAGAGCATCATCGGCAGTAGAGTGAAGCGTTTTGATAAAGTTGGCCCAACTGGACTCTATCTCAGTCATAGCATTGTCAATTTTATGTTATTTTATTATCGTGCGACGTTGAGACAAGTTTGAGGTTTTAGTGTTTTACGGACGCCTAGGTGCTTGGATACCAAAGTTCATTTTAGAAATCGCCAGTCTGTGGTCCGCCCAGCATTCTGCTCCACATATAGCCTTTGTCACACGTACATTGTGGCGATCCCGTCTGCGAACAATGACATACCGATAATCATTTAAGGGACAGTGCATTGACCGTGTATACATCCAATTGGTGTTACTGCGGTTAGGGAGACGATACGTTGTATTGTAATCAAAAATTCGTTTGCTGCACACGTCACGTTCGTTGAATGGACAACAGAGGCATGTCCAAACAGGTGCTATACGGAGGGGAAGAGACTCTCAGGCAGGCCCATTCTGAGATATCCGCTTGGCATCAATGAAAAACGTATCCATCGATCATAGTGATTGGGACAAGCCAGCCGCAATACCAAACATATGGAATGCCACACTCATCAACGGCATAGCGACGTTTGAAGCCGCTCAGAGTGAAAATATAGAAAATAAGAGGCTTAGGTGGAAAGAGCCAAGATCCGCCTAGTGAAGTAAAGAGACATACCCGCTATATGACCATCTGCCTGAAAAAGTCATAATATATATATATATATATATATATATATATATATATATATATATATATATATATATATATATATATATATCATAATATAGCTTGTCATTTATAGAACGTCGCTCTCAATCTCATCACAGTCTGTCCGAAAGAAACTATAAATATTTATTAAGCACACACACATACGTACACTACGACGCTCGTATTACAATAGCAACAATATCAGGTCGATAGCTTAGAACTTTCAGGTAACTGGACGCAATAATTGCTTTCCTACGTTAAGGGAGTACATTACTCAGCTCATCGATCAACCGTTTAGATGTGCCAAATTATTAATTTCATTGATCTCGCGATGACGACATCGTCTTGATAGCGCGCAACACTCTCACCGTTTGTTGACGGAAGCGACAGAAGCAAAATCTGCGCATGCGCTTACAATACAGACGCAGCTACTGAATTGCAGAAGTCTTTATCCAGTTTCTCAAATCGAGCGAACGGAAAGCAAGATGTCCGTGAATTCTTAAGGGATCGACGGTTTTGTTCTTTATTCATCATGTTTATCTTCTTCACAGTTTGCTTGTATATTACTGGATGCAGCGGTAAGTAACATTTTGCACGTTTATTTGTCTAACATCGACAGCAGACTTGTTAGTTGGTGTGTCGTCTGCTAGGTTAACCAGCTCCTTGACAAGAGATTTCCCTGTTGCTGATTAAAATATTTCAAGAACATAACGCATATTTCTGTTCTTATTTGCTCGTCGCAAAATGTCGTGGAGTTTATATTTAATACGTTCTTCTAGCAGAGCTATTTAGCAATGATTGATGTTCATTTTACGTTGTGTAACTAATAAATAGTACACTTTCCCGTTTCCGTCGCATACTATTAGTAACAACTTGAGTGAACAACAGGTGGTATCATTCATATTATGGTATTACTATTATTACCCTCTTTAAGAGGGGGGCAAAAAGCAACACATAACATCAGGGTCAGGTGAAATACAATATTGATCAAGATCCAACACCTCGTCCTGGAAACTGGCTGTGTCATGGCAGTCTGACCAACGAGGTGGGGATCGTCATTATTATGATCCATATAATGATGAACTTATGTTATAAAAGTAAAAGTCTATAGAGGAGCCTCGCATTGCACTACACCCAGTTCCACCTCAAATACGCCTCTGGATGTAAGAAGAGGCACTGTAACCTGCTAAAATGAACGAAGAGTTTAATTTAAACCAGGACAAGTGGCTGCTTTCAACAACAACAACCTCTTAACAATAAAAGTACTAAATGCAAGCATTTAGCTAGGTATAGTAACATCTTAAAAATGTTCAACATTATCATTCAAGAAAAGCCTTGCCTTCTTTATTCATATTCTATTCCATATTATCTGGATAAGTACTTTTCATCACCAGAGTGGTTCTCGGGGCAAAGAGAACATGACTACTCTTACCTTCCTTGCATCTCTTCAGAGGTGACTAAAGAAAGTTGTGCATGTAGTTGCCAATCACACCATGTAAAAATCATTGTTATAAAGCCATGTTGCACATGGAGTTATTCTAAAAGCTGATTAAGAGAGTTGAATACAGTGTTGAACCTATGCTTCAACAAATGGAACACACTGAAAAGAGATCTGGAGACTTACAAGAAAATAGCTTGTGGGGAGTTGGTTGATGACCTAAACATCTCAAGAGGATAATGGCGAAGAAGAATCAGTATAATCTCCCATTCTTGTTGTAAAAGGTGACTAAAATGATTGTATATGGGGATGGCAACATTGTCATGTAAAACCATTGCTAGTAACTGCAAATGCTGGGAAACATGATTTATGTAAAGATTTTAATGATAGTGCTTCACTTGTAGCTAAAAAGTGAATCAATCGGCGCAGTTTCAATTTTACTTATGACTCACTTCCATGACATGATATAAAACCGTTTTTCATCTTAAAGGTGATCTCTCTTTGTCTCATTTTCATGCAACTTTTGTCCATTATTCCTATTGACTATATAAATTATAGGGTCTTCACTGGAGTCCTGTATCAATGCCAGTATACACACTGTTGCACAGATGGTTTCTTTAGCAAATGGTTTTAAATGGTGATGTTGCTAGCTACATGCACAACCCACTTTAATCAACTTTGATGACATGCTTAGATATTGTGCAATGGTCCATTTTTTAGCAATCAGATATGGGCCACTGACTGCTGCAGCTCATGCACTGCTCAGTGTCTTGATCCCTTCTCCATTATTTTATGTAAGCCTCACTTTTTCCTTCATTCAGGGGTCCACAGAATGGTGAATTTATTTCGTACACATGTCTATTATTTTTTGTTGTTGTTCAAAGCTACTTGTGCTGAGTTAATTTAACGTTTGATAGTGGGTTACTGTGGCTTTTCTTACATACCGAGGCATATGGCATACTTGAGAAGGTGAACCAGGGTCCTCCTGACTGTAAAGCAATGCTATCTCCTCATTGGCCAGTTTGTTGTGACATAGCCTGTTTATAGGAGCGAGACATGGACCAGAGATGGGGTTTTGATCAGTATCACTTGATGTTATTCTTTGTTCCCTCTGTTCTATTAATTGGTTTGCTTTTTCTATCCTGAGAAGAAATATGAGTTTTATTTTAATTTAAGACATTAGTTTAGCATACCGCAAAGTACCTGATGTAATTGTTTATACACCTTCTGTAAAGTTTTATTGATATACTTCTGTATTGTCCCTTAATAGTTTCTTTCATACTAAATTTGCATTGTATTTCTCATTATAAAATAATGATAGTAGTATTACTGTGTGGGAACCAATGGTGGTTTTGCTTGATGTTTCTTAATTGTGAAAACCATAATAATATGTTAACAATCATCATAACTTTCTTTATTAAATATCTTGATCATCACCTTCCTCTGTTACAATCTAATGTAAAAATAGATCAAATTTTAGGTGGTTCTGAATGTCTAAAGTTGATAACTATAGAAACAAGTGTAATCAGATCATCATCAGGTGCCTTGCTGGTTGGAGTTAGCGATCATGGACTTCTATCCGTTTCTATCACACGTGTCGTTTACCAACTTTGCTATTGATTGTCACCCGCGCCATTCTTTCAGGCTGTCCAACATCTTCTCTCTCTGCCTTCCTCTGTCTCTCTTTCCTGCTATCTTTTCTGTTGTCACAACATGCTTAAAACTGCCAATTCTCATAATATGCCCGAAAAAGGATGACTGCCTTCTTCTGATCTTTGCAATGAGTTGTCTTTGTGTTAGTGCCTCTTCGAGTTCTGTATCATTAGTCTTCCTTGCAGTCCATGGGACTCACAACATCAGATACCGGACCAGAACAGAAACCAAACTAAACCCAGATTACAATCTTAAAGCCTTTATCAGGGACAAAGAGCACCATTTGTTGATGCTGTTCACAGGCATGTTAACTATTGGCACTTTTGGTTACATTTTTGTTTCTCTAATCATAAACTCTGTGTGTCACCAAGGTCTAAATAGGAGCAAAGAATAGTAAAACTGTAACCTGACATGCATGTCATAAGAGGCAACTACCTAGGGTTGGTCATGGGGCTGGATAAACATCCTGTTGAAAGTAAACCACAAGCAGAAGAAAAGTAGACATCTACACCATGGTAGAAGTGGAGTGTCTATGACATCCAAAATCTTTCCTCTCTATCTTCCACTGTTTCTCTTCTCATAATCTGTTTCTCCTTACAGAGTGTTCATGGCCATCCTGTTCAAGTATATGACCAATCAATCTGACTAATCTTATCTATATTTTAGTTAGCAGTGGCTTTTCAAAACTGAACTATTTTATTTCCCTCCAAAAAAAGGATTAAGAAAAATATTTTTGGGCATTACAAACATACTAATGTTTAATAGCATATCCTGCACTTATTTTTATATTTCTCTGATATGCTGTTACAAGTTATTTGATTTTTGTTTATTTCTCACTTTATGATCCCCACTCAATATTATTAACAACAAAACAATGCCAAGTAGCAGCTGCTGTTCATGAAAACAATCTTCCAAAAATAACACCACCCTTCATTTCTCATTCTGTTCTCTGTGAAACAAAGCCTTGGCACTTTTACATCCTAGTATTGATTGAAGTGGAAAATGAGAATTTGTTTGTAATCACATTATCCTATTGCTTATAGGCATCATGGGAGAAGGTCACAGTGGTAATGATATTATCATGGAGGCAAGCGAACTTTAGCAGTTTAATAATATAAACATGGACATTGAACACTTGTGTTCTTTAAGAAGAAAAAGAGACACACAAAGTAGTTAAATAAATTTTCATATAATTTGGACCAAATGCGTAGAAGTGAAAGTTTTAAATGTGCAATAAAGTGGAAGAAAGAGGGAGGTAGAATGAGAATGTGATTCCCTTAATCATTTGGCATTTGATTGCATTTGTTATAATTTACTAATGGTTCTGTGTCCAGTTAGCTTCCTTTCCCCTTTTATCCTTAGAAAAAATTAAATTGTCAGAATCCTATAAATACATTAGTCTCATTTCATCTGTCATAGATCTTTGAGATGCACTTCAAAATTGCCACTGAAGGAGACTCCTACACCAGACAGCAAAATATCAGAGCTAGAGGAAGATAAAAAAGATTGATTGACAGTAAAAGAAATACGACAAAGGCATGGTTTGAAAATAACAAATGGCCACACAGATGATCATGTAAAAGAAGTTATTTTCAATCATGCCTCTGTAATGTTTCTTTCACTATCAATCCATCTTTTGCTTGGACTTTCTCTTGCTCTGAAACCTTGCTGCCTGGTATTATATGCTCCTTTCATTGGTAGATTTGCACGCATTCTAGAAATACATTAGCTTGTAACATTAAACCTGTCACAATTTTATATTTTAAATTCACATATTCAATCATAGCCGCTGTAGTGTCTGTTCATTGCCATTCTTCATGTGTGTGGAATGCAGAATATTAAAATGGGTGGAGAAATTGTTAGTAATTTCAATACTCTAATGACTATAGCAAGTTATTGGTGGTGACGAATAAAAGTTTGTATATACACAGGTTTTTCCACTGCTGGAGTCTGATAGGGATTTATAAGGCTGATGAATAAAGGTCTCTTGCCACTGTGTCTATCATACAGAGTGTACAGGCTTGGTTGTTAATTGAATCCCTGATAGCAAAGACCTAGACCGTAACTGGGTTTGAATCCATGTCTTCCATATACAAGGACTTCCATGCCTTTCTGTTTTGGATAACCTTTCACACAGTGCCCAATGTCAGCTGTGCTGCTCATCCTCCATCGTGCGTCTCGAAGTAGTTCTTGGTTTACCTTTCGTTCTTTTACCTTTGATGTAAGCACAAAGAGCTGTGTTTAACGGGTATGTTCAGACTCTTTCTTATGATGACATATCCCAGCCATTTCCATCTGCTCTCTTTAAAAATGTTATTCTATCTTCTTGGTTGGTGTTCTGTAAAAATTTGTCATTTTGTATTTTTTCTTCTAGCCAAAACAATATAATAATCCCGAGTGGTCTGCCGGGGTTCTTTATGTATGATAAGGACAAGAATAGCACCACTGCTTCACAGAGAGTATGTCGTAAGAGGCGACTGTGACATGGCATAACACCGGCCATGGATAGGTAATTTGTTCAGAGCAGCATAAATGGCACCATACAGGCTGTGGGTCTACTTTCCTCTTGTGTTTGAGTCTATTAAGATGAAGGTTAACCACCCTCCGTAAGCACTTGTCCCAATGCTGCAAGTATTAAACTGCTTGAGCCTAGCCTGCTAAGAAGAAAACCCTTTTCCCGGCTACATCCAGCTCATACCACAGCTGAGACCTGCACAGGGACATCTGCCCCTGTAGAAGTACTGGTTTACTAAGAACTATATATACACACACACACACACATTATATATACACACTCACACATATATGTAAATATATATGTATATATTTGAATTTACAAATCATGTAAAACAGGAAAAGGTCGATTTAGAGAATCATCCATTAATCATTGTTATAGAAAATGTGGTAGTTATATTGATAGTTTGGATGGCTTTGTGGTCCATGTACACACTAGTGTAACCTTGTTATTTTTCTCATGAATGTGTCTTTTCATAATTTCTTGTGTAGTATGTCAACTAAAACATTTATCTTGACAAATATTTTAAAAAGTTGGTAGATTATGCTAACTTGTGTAACTGAATAATAACAATTTCATTATTTAGAAATCCTTCAATTTAGATGCTAGTTAATGACAATGTATTGCAACATTCCTTCTCGTTTACCCAGAAATCTCCTCTAGGATTTTAATGTTCTTTGATTCATAATTGTTATTGAACATTTTCTATAAATTTCTCGATGATTTTAAATATCTATTCTATATTTTGTTTAGTTCTTTTTGTCTATTGTTCTTCGATCTATTCTTTTATTTCTTCTGTAGGTTTCATGATCTTTTCTTATTTTCCCCTTCCTATAGATTCCAAGTATGTAACCTTTGTTTAATTATGTATGTTGTTATCCCTATAGATTCCAAGTATGTGACTTTGTTTAATTATGTATGTTGTTTTCTCTGTGTACTTTGTGTATCTGTTAGATAGCTTGTTTCATTCTGCATGTTATGTTTCACCTGTGTACTGGGTAAAGCTATTGGTTTGTTTTGTTTTCCCCTCTTGAATCCTTATGTATTATATTGTCTTTAAATTTGATATTTATAATATTTTGTTCATCAGTGCAGCACTGTTTATGGGGTTTGTCAGATGGTTTTGTCTTAACTGGTTCAAATGAAAGAGTAATCTTTCTGTGAATTCTGAAGTTGTTGGTGAATGCCCATAATGAGTGGGTTTACTCTATCGTACACCCTGAAAAGGGCATTATGGGGCAGTTTACAGTAGATTTCCTCACATCTTCAGTGTGATAATGAAAGTGGACTTGTGCCCCACAGGTGATTGTGCTATGCTTGGCTTCATATGCGTGTCGCTCACTTCTACAGGGATCACATTGATCCCAACTCGTTAGCCAAACAGTCTGTTTCTGGGGAGCACTGCACGGAAGGGAGGTTGGGTCTTGTTCATTATGTTCACCTGACATTGTCTGCATTAATATATACTGCCCTTATCGGATGTATATTTGTCTCCCCCACCCCACCCCCCTTTAATAAAATGATAAATGATTAATCTCTCATCTCAAAGCCGCTCATGTTCATCCCTTGGGGGTGCATAGGTCCTCTTTTGTTTGTACTTGTAATCGAATGTGCAGACAAACAGGTGATTGACCTGTTGTGATAAATTATTCATGGAAATAGTGAGTGCCAGTTTCAGCTGCCATCGTATAGTTTCTGTTTTTGTTTTAACCTAACAGAAATAGGACTTGTTTTATTTCTGTTACACATTAGTGCAGGCAATGTTTCTATTATTCTATAAGAAAGGAGTATTTGCTGTAAACACAAATTATTCATTTGTACATGAACTGGTTGTTGTTATTGTTTGCGAATGCCCACAATGAGTAGGTTACTCTTTTGTGCGCCCTGAAAAGGACATTAAGTGGCGGGTTTCAGTAGCTTTCCTCATATCCCGAGTGTGCTTATGAAGGTGGACCGGGGTCCTCCAGGCAGTTGAGCTATGCTTGGCTGCATCTGAGTGTCGCTCACTACTACGGGGATCACGTCGATCCCTTACCTCGTTAGCCAGGCTGCTATGAAAACAGTCCATTTTCAAGGAGGGCTACTAGAAAGCCGAGGTGAGGGTCTTGGCCAGTATGTTTTGCCTGACCCTGACTAACGTGTCTGATCAGTATATTTTGCCTGACCAGATGTTAGTCTTCCTCCCTGAATGAGCTGGTAAAATGTTAATCTATTTTGGTATTGTGCTATTTCCCCCCATTCTGTACACTTCTGCTTCTCTACTTTTACTGCTGTAATAATTTAAACAATGATTATTGTTGTTGATTGTGTATTCCTGCAAAGTTAGTTACAGTTAGTGTTAATTCAGGACTTGACAATATGTTGAGTCAGACAAGCGTAGAGATTGTGTTTTTAATACTTCTCTGTGTGTTGCCATTGCTTTTATTTTCATTTTAATTTTTCTCTCTTAAACTAGTATATCTGCCTCCTCATTTCCACGTATCTTCCAATGGACAGTGAACCACATAATTTTACCTTGAATTTATAATTGGTCTTCTCGAGTGCTTCTGACATGATGTTGAATTCTTTGTTAAAGTGTCTCAGGTCAGCTGTGCCTGATAGAGAATCATCATGGGAGAGATGGAGAGAACACTCGGTGTCTGATATAATATATGACTTCTAAGCTAAGGCGTACTCAATGTCAAATGTCGATAATAATAGAAACATGTATAGATCAGATACTGAGCCAGAACAGAAGGAAAACCCAACTTAGATTACAATCTAAAAGCCTTTATCAGGGATAACGGGTAGCAGTGTATTTAGCGAGATGTCACAACCAAAAAGTAACAATGACATAAATAAACTACATAGAAGAGATCAAAGTCTCATCTCTCAGTTCCGAACAGGACATACCAGAGTCAATAGCCACTTGAACCGCATCATTCCCCAGCACCTGCCCTTGTGCAGACATATCTCTCATCCATATGAAACAGTTCAACACCTACTCATTGAGTGCAAGGTGCTTTGTGGGCATGAGGAAAATATTCTTACAACCACTGCCAATTACCAACACACTTTACGGAGCAGTGACACAACTGAAGAAGACCTGTATATATATTAGAATGGCATTCGACTGCCAAGAGCAGGCTTGCTCAGAAGATATGGGATAACAACAACAACATCAGGGACAAAGAATGTTATTTTCAGGCATGCATAACATTGACACTTTTTGGTAATTTGTTTGTTTCCCTAATCATAAAGTCCGTGTGTTACCAAGGTCTAAATGGCAGTAAATAATAGTAACACTGTAATCTGACATGCATGTAATAAGAGGCATCTACCGAGGGTTGGGCATGGGGCTGACTACCCCCCTCCCGTTGAAACTAATCCACATGAAAAAGAAATGTAGACATCTACACATGATATAAGAGGAGTGACTAAGCTATCCAATATCTTTTCTCTCGATCATCCTCTGCTTCTCTTGCCTTCATCTGGTCCTTCTCACAAAAGAAGTATTCAGGTCCGGCATTGAGAGCTGCCACGACCCTTCTGCACTTTCACGCGGTGATCCCCGATAACAGGCTCCAACAGAGCAGACTGGCTGAGTAGAAGTAATATAAGAGGGAAGGCAACCCGGTACCCAAAAATGCCTGCTGAAGTCGGATGTGTCGAACTGAAAGGTGTACATATCGCAGTCAAGCTGTAAACTACGACACAACGTATTCCGTTCTTCCGGCTACATCCTGCTACTTGCAAAGCCCTGTTCAGAACTTTGTAGCGGGGGATTGAAAACGAACGAAAGAGGAGAAAACCCGGCGATAGGCCACTGCAGTCTCAGATGAATCGGTTACCACATGTTCAATAAATTAAAATGAAAGCACACATCGTTGAATAGTGCTGATCAAATGTCTTCATCGTGCTCCTGGAGATAGGATGTTTTACAGCAACCTGATCGAGGAGGTGGGGATCGACACTGATCCAAAATAGTGCTACGCCTACCGAGACCTCTCACATTGCACTACAGCCAGGTGAACCATGTAAAAAAAAAAGCCACTGTAAACCACCAGCATGAATGTCCACTTGAAGAAAACCAAACTCCCTAAACTCAACATTATTAGCAAATAACTAATCATTTTAGAGGGAGAGCCGATGGAAGACATTGATACTTTTACCTATTTGGACAGCACAATCAACACATTAGCGGATATTGATGCAGATGTAAGCATCATAATAAGAAAGGTAAGAATGGCATTCTCAATACTAAACTACTTGAAATTCCAAGGAAAAACGCCACTGCCAAGTTCGTGATGCTGTATGGAGCCGACACGCGGAGAACGACCAAGATCATACAATAAAGTGGCAGGACATGGTGATGAATGAAAACTTATGGGAAAGAAGCCATCAAAAGTCACTGGAACAACACATTCATCATCATCGTCAGGTCATTCAGTCCTAGGACTGGTCAATAAGCTTATGTATTTTGTCCTTCGATTTCTGCCTATCCTCTGCAGCCGTCGTCAGCTCAGCATACGTCTTCACAGTCGTATCTCCGCAAGCTTGAGACAAACAGCTATTTCTAGGTCTTCCCTTCCCTCTCCTTCCCTGTATAATGTCCTCCAAGACCTTTTTGACTGGGCCCTCTCTCCGCAAATTATGTCCCAACCAGTCAAGTCGATTTCTTTTTATCCTCCGTAACAACTTTCTCTCTTCTCCCATTTCCGCCATTACCTTTTCATTTGATTTCTTATCGGTCCAGCTCACTCTTCCCATCTTTCGGTAACACGACATCTCAAAAGCCTCAAAGTATTTTCCCTCTCATTTGTTTATAGTCCATGTTTCAGAGCCATACATTGTCACAACACATTAAGCGAAGAAAATGGAAGTGGAAAGAAAGTGAGCTGCGGAAGGCACCCTACGACATAGTAAAACCGTCTTTTGCATTGAATACTCAAGGGAAGAGAATGAGAGGTATACTAAAAAATACATGGATAAGTGAATGTGAGAAGAAACTAAGATTGAATGATTAGACACGGAGTGAGTCAGAAAGAGTAACCCAGGACCGTGCACGCTGGCGAGATGTCAATGGCCTATGGACCGAGATGAGCCACGGACTTTGATTGATAGAAACGACTACCAGAGAATCATTGCCAAGAGTGACGAACTCATCCCGAGTAGCTTCGAACAAAGTCTCGGGCAATGACGGCCGCTAATACCAAATTGAAAAACCAGCGGCCCTGGTATAAGTACAACTCCGTCGTGTCGTTTAATGTCAAGTATCATTTCTACATGCTCGTCATATTTTCCTCACAATCTTGCAAATTCTTGACATTCCATTACCTAAGAGCCAACTCACTAAAGCGGCAATTGATAAAGATATCACAAGTGTAAGCTTATGTAATCTAGGTGCATACATATCTACATCGTGACGCAGTGAGAAGATTCACTTAGGTTGAAGCTTTTACAAATTTAAAACATGCTGTGATTTGAGTAGTGCTGTATCGATCATACGGTTTCTTTAACGAGATGGCACACATTTTGCTGAAGATTTTGTAAAATAATTGATAGCTTTTTCCCTCCAGGGATTATGTACACTTTCATTACGCTGAGAGAAAAAAAAACCCATCTTCTTCAAGCATCATTGTAATGCGCTTCTTTAGCGCATTGGCGTGTCTTTGGAAAGGGAATCAGCAGTTACAAATACCTTTTGTGTATCTATAGAGGAGTGAGTGAATGAGCGGTTTCAAGTGTAAATGGGTACGGGTTCAAAACCCCGGTACACCATAGGTATTTATATCGGGACTTCCAGACGAAGACGCAGACACGAATGAGCTGACAGCAGTCAGTAACTCATAGCTGGCGGCTTGCGTCAGGCTCAGCGAACGAGAGCTGACAAAAACCCTATTCTACTTCCATGTGCGCTCCTCAAAACAGCCCATACTCATGCAGCAAGGCTAAGAGAATTGAGATCTTCTTCTGCAGTATTCATCCCGCAAAGGACATTGTGTAGTAGTTTGCTGCGATATCTGCGCATTTTGGTTTAGAACATTCAGTTTCAGCTGTATTTTGTGGGAACGGGGTTTGCCTTCCGCCTATGCTCTTAGCCAAAATGCACTAGTGCATCCTATATCCAGGGCTGCCGCTTTAAGGTGGATATGGCTTGGCGTGGCTTCGTTCGTTCTCAATCTCCTGCTACCAAACCCTGACATAGGCCTAAGTAGCAGAATGTAGTTCAGAGAACAGAATACGTTGTGTCGTAGTTTGCGATATTTGCACCTTTCGGTTTAACACATCCGACTTCAGCAAGCATTTTTTAGTACCGGGTTAGCATTCCCTCTTCGATCCCTTCTCCTTAGCCAGTCTACTCTGCTGTAGCCTGTTATCCAGGATCACCTCGTAGAGCTGTAGAAGGTTCTTGGCAGCTCTAGTTTGCTAGCCCTGACACTAGCAGTCAGTTATGGGTCGCTGACCGCTGCAGCTCATGCGCTATCTATGAATTACTCGCAGTTGTCAACACAATCATTAAATTGCATCTTCAAACCCATGTCGGGACTGAGACAATAACCTAACATGCTCACTGCGTAGTGATTGCAAGAGTAAAATGGGCAAGCGACCTTTTCCCTCAGCCCTGCGAATTCCAGTCGATGGGCCCCATCAACAGAAAATACACGCCGAAATAAAAGTTAGAAAAAATGTTTATCTGATCTAATAATAGACAAAGATAGTCACATAGCAGACATTACTGTTGCAAATGAAGAGTGCCAAATCTCAGCTTTTTGTGATAGGAAACCTACAAAGTTATATTCGCTCACTCTACTTGAACTGTCAAAAGTGCGATATGAATATCAATACATCAAAAACAGAGGCAATGAATATAGGTAGATAGCACAAGACATTTAATATTCATGTGTACAAAGTCAAGTGGAAATTCATCATAATTAACAGCTGATTGGAAATGGAGTTTCTGAAGACTCCATTGTACTAAACCACAGTCTGTGAGAGGTGATGTCGCCAGTTCTCTTCCTTGCTGTTTTAATTTTCATTAACTCATGTGTCAGCTACCCATTTACAGTTAGGTTAACTGAAGAAGCGGTTCCCGATTAAAATCACCATCCGGATTCTCTTACGTTCCGGGCGCGATTCGAACCGAGGCACGCTGTTACCACAAAAAATAGCAAATTGAACTGAGTTATTCATATTCTAAGAGAATGAAACACAAATAAAGCAGGTACATGAATTTAATTATTTGGGAGCTGTTTTGACTGAGGATGGCAGGCTCGACAGAGAGATAGAGACGAGAGTGCAGACGCTGTCACATACCAGTTGTCTCCACTACTAAGACACCCCGAGATTTCTCTCCAAGCAACCTGTGCTACCGGTGCCAGCCATGGGCATTGAATAAGGCTCCGGGAACGAAAGTTAGCCACTGCGAAATACGGTGCTTACGAAAGGTCACTAACAACACCGAACTAAACAGAATCACAAATATTAGTATTCGGGAGAAGGTTGGAACAATTTCCTGCCTTCAGTACATCGAGCAACAGAGAATGAATTGGTTTGGCCACATTGTGAGAATGCACCCAGACCACATTGTTCATGCAACCTTCTACAGGAGAACATAAGGAAGAAAGGCTAGAGGTAGACCGAGGAAAAGGTGGATAGACAGCGTAAACGACACCTGCTGTAAATGAGGAAAATGTTTCTCGGGCCACGAGAGAGGCGAAAGACATACATACCTCGACACTAGGTAGAAAGTGAGACGACAAAAGAAAAAGAATGTCCTGTACCTTTCCTCGAAGTCTGACCGGACGTTTGTTTCCTCTCCCCAAACATTGGACTTAATTTGCTCTTTATTGCTTCAATAACTGTTGTGATTTCCAAGCCGAATATATTGACAATATATATATATATATACGCTTAGAAAGATGCAACTGACGGAAACTACTAAATTAAGTAACATGTCCTTTGCAGAGCGTCGCTTCAAACTATTTGACTATTATACGTTTTTATGGCATGTGTGCAGTACAGTGGGCTGCTATTACTTTCCGATCGCACCGAAAAGGAAAAAAAAACAGTATCTGCCAAACTGGACACAGCGGGATTATAACTCGTTTCGTTGGGATTGTGGAAAGGACAATTCTGGCCTAGACCATGCTGCATTATCGTAAGATTATGTTAACACCCTTGAAATATGCAGTGCCTGTTGTAGCAGAGACAAACTACTCCTTATAAAGTATAGATAACGTACCAATATTCAGGCAGCGATCAGGCCTCTGCACGCTCGTTTTCTCGCTGTTCAATATTAAAAAAAGCGAGCGCTGCACATGCGATGGAAAGTGTCACACTCTGATCAGACCGTACAGTCAGATGCGGTCGTCACGTCTGAATACACATATCTGCCGCTGTCGTCATTTTTGCTTGTAAAGGGCAACCATTTTGATATTTAAACACAGACATGTGTTTGTGTGGGGGAAGATAAGTCACATATACTCTAGTTTTGTCTCCTGCTGCCGCTTTGGCGTTTGTCCAGAAAGGACGTTTGTAACGTTGTGTGGTAGTTTACAGCTAGACTGCGGTATCTTCCCATATCTGTCCGACACATTCAATTTCAGCATATATTTTCAGGACCGCATTTGGGAAGGAAGACTAACGTCTGGTCAGGCTAAATATACTGATCAGACATGCTAGTCAGGTTCAAGCAAAACATACTGGCCAAGACCCTCATATTTGCTTCCTTGTGGCTCATCCTGGAAACGGGCCGTTTTCATGACAGCCCGGATAACAAGGGGAGGGATCAACGTGATCCCCGTAGTAGTGAGCGACACGCAGATGAAGCCAAGCATAGCACAACCACATGGAGGATTCCGGTCCACCTTCATCAACACGATCGGGATGTGAGGAAAGCTACCAGAACCCGCCACTTAACGTTCTATTTAGGGCGGACAAAAGAGTAATCCTACTCATTGTGGGCATTCAGCAACAACAACAACAGGATCGTGTTTGCTTTCCTTCTTCGATCCCTATCTCTTAGCCAGTATGTACGGTTGCAGTCTATTTCCAAGGCCGTCACTTGCAAACGTAATAGGGTTTTGGCCAGTTATGGATCACCGACCCTGATGCATGCAACCATCTACGATTCGCTGTAACATCTTTGGACCCAGTTGTCACATTTAATGACGGAAATAGAAACGACTAGAAATCATCGACATGAACAAGTCTACATCGGCATCTGATCCGGTAACATTTTTCAGAAAGTTGGGAAACTTATTTATCATTTTTTCTTGGCTGGTTAAAAATAACTTACAGAAGTTGTGTAAATTCCGATTTGCTGTAGAAATGAATCACAGAAGCCGGAAATGGAAGGACGTAAAATGAGTTGTCCCATCTCCGGTTGCAGATTACTTGGCTAATGTATGCAAATGTATCATTGACTTCTACAGAAATAGACTAATGCTTGGAGGAAACTGGTGGCAGTAAGGAACTGATCGTGAGGATATGTAACGATTAGGTTGTTATGCTATGCAATGTTCAATAGAACCGATACTATAGGCATACCTAAAGGCAGGGCTTGACAAATTTTACGGCAGCTCACCAATCTGTCAACAATTTCACTATTCAGGATGGTCGGACTACAGTCTAGCAATTTATGTTAACTAACTTAAATTAGGCACTCATTCACTTTTATTTTTACGTAACAATGCTTAACAAACCAAAATATGTTGTATTACTTAACAGTATTAGCCTATTTCTTCATAAGAGAAAATGCACTGCTGTCAGAGACATGGCGTTTGTGCCCTTGAAAATGCTTTGTAGTTTTAGCACTCAAGTACTATTTATCGATGACTTAGGTAGGTTTAAATTAAGGTAGTGGAGGTCCATTTAGATTCACCATCATAAACAAGCTTATGTACAATCTATTCTAACCGTAATATTAATAATTGTGCTGGATTCGTTATGTAGTAACGATTAAAAACGTAATTAACGAATAAAAACGCGTTTTGTTTACTCGGAAATTTTTTTTTTTTACTCGTCACAGACGAGCGCTTTTTTCAAACCCTGCCCATAGATATTCTGTTTGCAGACAGTTAGCCGTATATATATTAACGGTCCTATTGCTCGCTGGTAACACACACTCTTACAATATGTTTATATAACTCATCAATTGCAATGAATCACACTTATCCTTATTGGACCCCCACATGCACATTTAGAAGTCAGCATCTAAGTTATTTCATTACCGTGAGCCTTAGCTTGGCCAGGCCAGTTCATGAAGTACTTAGGAATCTGTACCACGTCGAAGAAGGTGGGAAATATGAAGTTGCTGTTTTGCTTGGCTTGGCTTCGTTCGTTCTCAATCTCCCGCAACCAAACCCTAATAGGGATTAAGTAGCAGAATGTAGCCCAGAGAACGGAATGCGCTGTGTCGCAGTTTACAGTTTGATTGCGATATTTTACCTTTCGGTCCAACACATCCGACTTCAGCAATAATTTTTTTAGTACCGGGTTAGCATTCCCTCTTCGATCCCTTCTCCTTAGCCAGTCTGCGCTGCTGCAGCCTGTTACCCAGG
The DNA here is from genome assembly GCA_036924085.1 of Ariolimax columbianus. Lineage (NCBI taxonomy): Eukaryota > Metazoa > Mollusca > Gastropoda > Stylommatophora > Arionidae > Ariolimax > Ariolimax columbianus. The sequence goes on from JAVGWX010000019.1 coordinate 30,576,059, forward strand.
ATCACCACGTGGAGGCGTAGAAGGGTTTTGGCAGCTCTGGTTCGCTGGCCCTGACGCTAGCAGTCAGATATGGGTCGCTGACCACTGCAGCTCATGCGCTGCTCCCCGTTGTTGTCTAATACCCACATTGGGTAAGTTTACTCTTTTGTTCACCCTGAAAATGACGTTAAGTGGTGGATTGTAGTCGCTTTCCTTATATCCCGAGCTTGCTGGTCAAATTGAACCGCAGTCCTCAATGCGGTTGTGCTATGCTTGGCTTCATCTGTGTGGCGCTCACTACTACGGGAATCACACCGATCCACATCTCGTCAGCCAGGCTGCCTTGAAAACAGCCTGTTTCCTGGGAACGCTACAAAAAAGAGAGATTTTGGCCTTGGTCAGTGTATTGCGCCTGACGCGACGTCCTGACTAGTATGTTGTGTCTGACTGGACTAGTGTCTCAGTTCCCCAAAATATGAAATATACACAATGGAAGAAACGGAATCGTACATAAAGAGCATTGAGATCTTGCTCTGTCTGATATAATTACGTACTTTCCGTGTCCAAGCACCACGCCATACAGCATGCATCCAGTATTCAGTGACATAGATAGCCATGCGATTTGTTTTAAGCATGTCAAACCTATTACATGTTTCCTGGAGGTTGGGGGTCGTCATCAGATGGTCTGGGTCCTGTATTGCGCCACAGTCAAATGTGTCATCATCTGTGTATCCCTATCGTTTCATATTCCGCTTGCACAGTGATACACCAGCTTGGATTCTGTTCAGCAGCTTCCATGTTGTATAAGGTGGATGAAGTCCAGAGGCGTGTTCTTCCGGCAGTTTTATCTCTGGGGCCTGCCCCAATACGTGACGGCTCTCGATACGGCGTCTCCAAGGGCTAGTCTGTATCAGCTTTGTTGACTTTAGGAAGCTATCTCTGGATTTGAGACTTGTGTGTTCTGTACCTGATGTCAAACAACTGGGGGTCTTGGTTCGTTCTCCTGTTTTTCTCGTTCGATTTCTGCTGCGATTCTTCTTCGGATTTCGGGTGGTCCTATTCAAATTGTGGGGTATATTTTATCAATGGAGTGGGTTTTAGGCACCCTGATACTATCTTAATCGTCTATTTTATTGATGTGTCAACTAGTTTTCTCCGATAATTCAGAGACATGTAACTCCACATAAAGCAAAAGTAAAGTGACAATGTTCAGACTGCATACCGACTACAACAGCCGTTGTTCATAAAAATCAGACACATATACATGTCCCTTTCCAACCCAGATGAAGAATACACTGCAAAAGAAGTCTTACGCATATCATCTTGTTTATGATGCATATCGTAATTATTTGAGAGTGTGCGACAAAGAGGAGATTAATGGTATCGATTGAACAAACACACATTCTTGAGACTCTTATAGATGGCACCGTGTGCCACAATTCCCATGTTATTAATATTCATAATTTCTTAAGTTTGGCCCATGCGACCAAAAATTAATTCTTTGTTGCCTGATAAGTTCCAAATATGTTATCAGTTATAGTGGATTGCTCTTACAACTTTCGCGAATTGTCAGTATTTCAAAATAATGACGTCACTTAGTAACTCTTAGTCTCCATGAGACATATGAGGTGTTACTGGCAGTCAGCTCAGCTGATTCCATTGAACCTTGAATAATTAGTAAACACATTGTACTTGGAACCTCAAGGTGTAAATATGACTTCTTCTTTTGGTTCATTCAATGCAAATATTCGTTTCTGTTTGCATCTTCAGTGTGAGATTGTTTATTCATGTCGACATTACAAATTTTTTGTTTTGTTTGTTTGCGTTCGCCTTATTTCTCTAATCCCCAAGGCGGTGTGCGTTGCATTGTGGGTTTTATTTTGCGCCTGTCGGCCCAGTGCATCCGACTCAGCATGCATTTTATGTAAGGGTCTGCTTCCTCCTGCATTTTCTAAGGGTTTGCTTCCCCAGGGTAACGGCCGGATTGTGAGCCGTGCCACTTAAGCACTAGCCCACGCCGTCTTCCTAATGTCCTTAATGTCGACATTATACTTATTATTATGCAGGCGCGGGGACGGTGGTGAGGAGACGGGAAGGGGGAGATCCTTTAATAGTGAAACTGGTGTTCTTTCTTTCATATTGACAATTCCGATTGAGGTATAGATCTTGTGCACGTATATTAATAGTGAAAATGTAGTCATGCCCGTATCATGCTTTGTTCACACAGAACGTCTAAAATATCATTGTGCTCATATAGTAAGCATTCATTGGTCATACCATTAGCTGTTAATAGTGGTTACGTCATTCCATTCCATGTGAACATAGAGCTGCTTCCAACTAATTCCTATATTTTCTGATTGACCGCCAGACTTCACCTGCAAGCTAATAATAGCTGTAATTGTACCAGGACGAATACACGTTTCAGGAACGTCATTAGTTAACGGTTCCGTCCCCCCTGTTTCTCATGACATGGGCGCGTGGTTAGCAAATTATAGACATTACTCTATTAGAATTGACTTTTCACCCAGCTTTAGTTTACCTCAGCCTGAAGTTTTATACACGTGCACACACGCCTACAAACACACATACATACAAACACATATCTACACACACAAACACACGCATATATAAATGGACATAACCAGTACGATTCCTGGAAAAGCGTTTTATGCATATATATATATATATATATATATATATATATATATATATATATATATATATATATATATATATATATCATATACCAGGGTGATTTGAAAAGTTTGATCTCCAGCGCCATAACTATGACAACAGTGCTCAGAGGTACGTGACGCCTATGCGAAAATAATCTCTAATTGAGTGACTATAGTGGCATGCATGGGCAGGAAGTGACTATAGGGGTATGTAGTGGCTTGAAGTGACTATAGGGGTATGTAGTGGCATGAAGTGACTATAGGGGTATGTAAGAGCATGAAGTGGCTATATGGGTATGTATGCGCCTGGAACGTGACGCATGCGCACGGAAAACACTAAAATGGCGGAATGCCTGGAAATACAGTTGAAGCAACGTTTTTTGATTGAATTCGTGACGGCGGAATGTTGCGTGCTCATTGACATGTATCGAGCAGTCACTGTAGTATATTGTGACGCCTGTGTGGTGTTATCCAGTAGGTGTGTACTGATTATGGAAGGCTACAATCGTGCCAATCGCCGTGTCAAGCATAAATATATAGCAGCAATGGTTTAGATTGAATATAGGAAAGTGTGCGCGAGATGAGTCCCTCGCATGCTGACGCACGCAATTGTCTGGGCATCGACAAACCACACATCGACAAACATTGGCTGCATTGGAGCGTCTCAAGTTTGACGACACTTTGCCGCACCCATCATGCATCCCCGATCTGGCACCTTGTTTCTTTCTTCACGAACTGAAGGAGCACACCAAGTGACACTGTAACGCTTCTGACTAGGTGCTGCAAACAGTTGGACATGCTTGGTTTCGAGAGAAGACTGATTTTTCCCTCGACGGAATGCAACAACTTGTCAGACATTCGTGTTTGTGTATGGACCGGGATGGTGACTACGTTGAGAAATAATGACACATCACCTGAACGGCTTTCCAAGCTTTAAGAAAATGTATATATGTATAGAGAATCAAGATGCTGTGCAGCGAATGAGCTGCAGCGGTTAGCGACCCATAGCTGACTGCTAGAGTCAGGGCCAGCCAACTAGAGCTGCCAAAACTCTTCTACAACCTCCATGCGGTAATCGTGGATAGCAGGCTGCAACACAGCAGGCTGACTAAGGAGGAGGAATCGAAGAGGGAAAGCTAACTCGGTACTCAAGAAATGCCGGCTGCTGAAGACGGATGTGTCGGACAGACAGGTGCAAATGTCGCAGTCAAACTGTAAACTAGCGACAGAACGTATTCCGTTCTCGGAACTACATCCTGCTACTTACAAAGCACTGTTCAGGGTTGGTAAAGAAGAAGTATATATGTAAAGAGCTTGTCCAGCAACCGTACTTGTGATATCCATATGTTCTTCCTCCGTTTCGGAAATTTTGCCCACTTCTGCAACATATGTCTGGCAAATTGTTAACCATTCTTGATTAGATTTGCCAGTGTACCCACTATATAATACATCTAAACCTGAAGGGCTGGCTTGAATTTGGCAATACAATTTGAACGTAAAGGAAAGCCGCTTTCCTGTCTGTAGAGTTACCCACGCGTCTCGTTTCAAACACTCCTAGTAAATATTTATATAGACTTGAGACTCCTGTAATTAGATTTCGCCCACATACTGGTGCTGTTTATTTAAGAACGAGCGAAGACGAAGAATTTGAGGAGTGTAATCATTATCCGTAATAATGTTTAATCCAGTTAAGAGTCAAGTAAGTCACATCTACGCTCTGTACTATTGTAGAAAAGGAACGACTTAAGTCTTAAAAAGATGGGACACTTTCAGAAGCCATGCCACTCACAGTTCACACTTATACACGTTATCATTTGTGATAGTCTTAGTTGACCTGTACTTCTACAGGAGCGTGTAGCCTAGTCGACAGTGAGCTGGCTTTCTAAGACTGGGATTACACCGCGCCGGGTTCGAAATAACGGACAGACAGAACAAAAAAAATCCTTGTACAACCGCTTCTCCAGTCGACCCAGCTGTAAACGGGTACATGACGTATGAGTTAGAGAAGGTATAAACTACAAGAAAGGGGACTGGCCACCCCAACTCACATATGCTCAGGCTTAGTCCATGAGGAGTTATCTTCATCCGCGACGGCAATTGTTGCAGGACCTAACTTTACCTTATTTCTACATGGGCGGATGCCCAGCTCTGGCATGAGCTGGATGTAGTCGGTACGAGGATTTCCTGCTTAGCAGACTAGGATCGAGCAGTTTATTGCTCCACTGCATTGGGACAAGTGCCGCGGACGGTTACTACATGTGCGAGTATATCTTTATATACTCAAACACTAGAGCAAAGTAGATCCGCAGCCTGTTAGGCCCCCACTCGGAGTATCATTTATAACAAGGACCCGAAAATAAAGCACACTGAATGAGCTGACAGTAGTCAGCGACTCATATCTGCTTTGCAATCACACAAACTGCAGCCTATTCCCCTTCCAGGTGGCGGCCCTGTAATAAGTCTGCACTAGTGTAGTCAAAAATAAGAGAATATGGATCGCAGAAGGAGTGCAAACTCGATGGCCAAAAAAGCCAGTTGAAACAGGATGTGCCGGACGTCTTTTTCAGGATGAACACCGAAAATGAAGAAGATGAAAGACTTATAGCCATACAAACACAGCCAATCTATAAGTTTTAGGGAATTACAACATTTCTTTTCAAGGCTGAAATATTGACATTTTTGGGACTACAAATTGTCATTTTCGTGTGCAACTTTCAAAGGTGTTGTTCAAAGCTACTCCTGGTGTGTTGAACACTTGACGTTTCATTTGTAGAAGGTTAACGATTTTCTTACACCACGAATAGTGCTTGAGGAAGTGGATCAGAGCTCTCCTGGCTGTAGGGCAGTGCGACACTGCTCAGTAAGCTCACTACCATGGTTATTACAGTGTCGATTCTCACCAAAGTATTTTATTTTCCTAGACGTAATGCTGTTTACCAGCCAGTTTTGTTCTATGCCGGGTTCCTGTAGGATTTCTGCGTTTTTGATTTTTGCTGTCCATTGTATTTTGAGCACCATCAGGTGTAGTATTTTATCTCGAACAATTCAATCTTCTGTAGGGTTTCTGTCTCGCATCCATAAATTACCACCGGGAAGATGTAGGTCCCGAGAATCTTTTTTTGTTGTCATTTTGTTAGTGTTCTGCTATACGTTTTCCATTTGAGTTAACCTCTGTAGTGCCACGGCCATTCCTCTCATTTCTTGTTTGGCAAGCTCAGTTGCCGTTTAAAGTCGAACCGAGATATTCAAAACTCGTCAAGTAAGGAACGTTTTGCTGCTTTAGAATAACTTTAGGTCTGGTTTCCGCTTTGTCAGTGATCATTGTCTTTTCTTCTTTTCTTTTCGCCGATCCTATTATGCCTTTCAGCGTGATCATCATCGTCAGTCCGTAACCTAGAAGGTAGATGAGGCACCGTTATTGCAGTTTGTCGAACCAGTTCACGCCATACATCTTGATTTTTCGCCAGGGTATTAGTTTGAGCTATAGACCTTCCCGTCCACTCTTTTATATTGTCCTCCCATCTCTTTTTTGGTTTCCCCCTCCCACGCTTCCCAGGCACAATGCCTTGCGGGACGGTCTTGGTCAGCCCCACCGATCGTGATATATGTCCATACCATGTCAATTTTCGTGTTTTTACTAGTCAATAGGTTTTTATACTGGCCGAACTCCTTCCTAACAATATCAAGAACACTCTCTTCTATAACACGATCCATATATGAAATGCCAAGAATTCTTCACAAGCATCTCATTTCCACTGCGCAAATTTTACGTTCTAATGCAGCCGCCAGAGCAAGTATCACACGCGTAGAGGTATACATAATGTATACATTAAAGTCAGCTTCGATTTAATTCTAATGTTGTTGTCAAACAGAAATTGTACCAGGTCTTTATTAACTTAAACAAAATCTTTTGATAGGGTGGGATATGAAGCCCTATGGGAATCTGCGCAAGTACAAGATAGAATGACGTCTCACCCACGTCATTGAGAAACTTTCAGCGTCAACTTATGACAAAATCTGCATAATGAGACCGCCTGTGTGCCTCATACACAGTAGCATTTACTTCCTTAGATATTTATATACGTCACCTTTTCGTGGTCTACCTTTGGCTTTGAATCCGTTGTATCTAAATAGCATTGCTTGCTGGGGTGTGCTGTGTGGTGGTAGTCTTGTTACGTGGCAACCTGTTACGCCAATCTGTCATTAACTTGAGATACTTTTTTGTAGTTGATGTGTTTTTAATGACACAAATATATTGTAACTGTTATCAATTTTTGGTCTGCGCATTAACATGGTCCGAAAAGGGAGTAAAGAATAATAACACTGCAACCTTGCAGGCATGTCGTAAGATGCGGGCAATGTAGATTGGGCATTGGGCCGGAAACCCCTATCCTGTAGAAACTATAATAATAATCCGTTTCGGATCCAGGACTTGTCGCCTCAATTACCTTTGACGACGATTGATGGCCGAGGTCCATCATGCGTTTAGTTGTGATCGGTTCAGGCGATCTGTTGGCGCCTCCATGTGGGACAATGCCTTTTACTGCCCTTTATTTCAAGTGGGGTGCAAGGTCTCGTGGACTTGTACTTCCTGGGGAGGTGGCCTACTTGACCGTGACCGAAGATAGAGAGGCGACGACGGATCTATCATGTTGCTATTGTTGAATGCCCACACTAAGTAACTACTCTTTTGTGCGCAATGAGAAGGTTGGTAAGTTTCGGGTTGTAGTAGCTTACCTCACATCACGAGCGTGCTGATGAAGGTGGGCCGGTTGTGCTATGTTTGCTTTATCTGCGTGTCATAGAAACGATACTCTCCAGATGTGTTTATCGAACGACCTCAATATTGTAAATCCGGTCTTACCAGATTCCAAGAATGCGCATATGGAAAGCTTCATGACGCTTTTGATCTCTTATGCAAGACTGTCCAAGTTTCAGAATTATACGCAAGGATTGAAATGACGCAAGATTTATAAAGGCGCAGTTTAGTTTCCAGAGAGAGAGAGAGAGAGAGAGAGAGAGAGAGAGAGAGAGAGAGAGAGAGAGAGAGAGAGTCTCTGTTGGGACCAGCAACTATAAGCCACAGGAAATATATAACATCACTATATCAATATCTTCTTCACCGCTCCATTTTCTTCGTGTGCCATAAAACGACTTAGGGAGAGTTCATTATCGAGTTTCGATCCATTGTGCTGAATTCTGCGGAGGGAAATGTCGTTTTTAGTCACGTGTACAACGTTTTAACGTCTACCTCCCCTTCAAAGGAAAACATAGTGAGAACTTTGTGGAATGAATAGGCGTGCCCTTCTGTATGAGGTCGATCAATGATCAACGCCTGCCTCTTGGGTATTGGCACTGCGATCGATCCGCTGCAAAAATACAGATCTTCAACTCCAATGATATTCCCGTCCTATTGTATGGCTGTGTGACGTCGGGAACAAAGAAAAGTACAACTAAAAAGATTGAAGCTTTCATCAATTGAATGCCTGCGCGGAGTTGAGGGAATGAAATGGTATGAGGAAGTCACAAACAGAAGTGTGGGATTGAGTCGGGGTAGATAGCAGTGGAACTAGACGTACAGAGAAAGCGTGGATGATGGATGGTACTGGATTACTGGATGACCCGTTCTTCAGCGGTACTTACACCGTTGCAGGTCCCAACTTCTCTTCCAACTGTGTCTCTCTTGGGCCACGGTGGACCAGTGGATAATGAGTCGTTTATCTATGGCATCGTGAATGTTGTTGCAGGATGCAAGGGAGTCGGACCAACGTTTCCCGTTTCTTGTCCCTGGAGTACCACATTGCTGTCGCTGTGCTCCATCGCTCGTCCGTTCTTTGCAGTAAGTGGTCCCCATGCGATGTTTCGTCTTGTCTGCATAAATAACTGCAACTTCCACCAGAAACAATTGACGTATGTCCGAGTTATGAAGACCTTTTGGGCGCTGGCACGAGGCCGACCATGCTTGAGTCACTCTGAGTTTGAACTTCATCTCCATACAGATGGATAACACACGATAGGGAAATCAGCTGATAGTATTACAGTGCAGCGCTGTTGTGAAATCCTCAGGACATGAGACGTGGGGACAGACCTAATCACTCGTGAGAGAAGGGCGTCTAGACAAACCTAAAAACGACAGATAATGTTGTGTTTGGGGGGTGGGGAGGGGGGAAAGCGGGGGGGGGGGGGGGAAATCATCATGCACCATGTTCTTTGTAGAGCGTCACTCTCATGACAGTCTGTCTGTAGGAAACTTCCGGCCTGCTCCAAGGTCAAATGCAGCGTCTTATTGATGTCATGAGTCCATCGTCTTCTCAGTCGGCCCCTGCCTCGCTATTCAGTGACAATTACATCATTTAAAAGTCAATTCTCCTCCACATTCAGGTCTAGTCGGATGGATTTGTTTCTTTGTCCACGGAATTTTCATGACTCTTCTGTAGCACTGTGTCTCAAAAGCACCTATCTTCGCTTTTAGTGCTTTTGTAAACGTCCATGTTTCACAACCATAGGTTGCCACTGGAAAAGTGCATGTTCTTGGGATCTTTAGTTTTAGTGCCTTGTTCGTATTATACCATAAGTTCTGCATACTCCATAGGTTCTGCATTGCCATAATTATATGAGGGTCAGGACTTGAAATAATAGCGCGTGATAGGAAGACTTTATTGAGGACCTATGTTCTACAAGGACTTATTTCTTATTTAAAGGGATTTGATTGAGTCATCTACTGAACTGGTAATTCGCGGAATAGGTAATTGGTTGAATGTGGAGTGAGAAGGAGAAGGAGTATGTACAACTAGCGGGCTACTGAAACTACCAGTATCCACACTCTTTGTTATGTTCCTAAGAAGACTGCGCACTTACGGGTTTTCCCGGAATACAATGACGTCGGATCACTCAGAACGGAACATAGTTTTATATTTTTCTCGTGTAGGTTTTATTTTTTCCAACCTACTCAATTGAGTTAATTTATGCTTGCTCCAGTCACTTGACTCGCGGCTCAGGTGAAGCAATGTTTAATCGCGCGTTTGTGACTGAAATGTGAACAAGGAAATATTGATTGGTTCGTCAGAACGTTATAACGTGTTCGTTTGCCAGTACCTAGCTAGTTTAAGGACTTCACGTGTCTGCCCTAACGGTGTCGCGTACTACTGTCACTCAGTTAAGTGTCTCTCTATCTCACACGCAACTGTCTTCTGTCAGTGTCTATTCCTCTGACATATCATCACTCTATCCTTCAGACAGCTGCTCGGGGTTGAAGATGTGACACAGTGAATGAGCTGACAGCAGGCAGCTATTAGTTGCTGGCTGCTTGCATCATGGTCAGCGAACGAAAGCCGATGAAAACCCTATTCCACCCCCAAACAGTAGGACTGGAAACAGGCTGTCCGAGTCTAGTCTGACTAGAAGAATATGGATAGCCTGTAGTCAGACAAACCCGGCACTAAAGACAATAAATCCAGCTGAAAGATGCAGATATCACATCCTCATTTTGAAGTACGACTTAAAGTCACAGTGCCCAGCGTGTGTGCGCACGTGCGTGTGTGTGTGTGTGTGTGTACATATATATATATATAAGTGTGTGTGTGGTTCTTTCGGACTTTACATGCAGTTTTAATCGGATACAATTCTCACTTAGCAGCTCTTTTCATGGCTGATCTCGTCGAATTTCAGACATGCACACATTACCACAGTGAGTGGGAGGGAAGACTAACGTCCGGTCAGGCAAAACATACTAATTAGACATGTTACTCAGGTTGAGGCAAAACATTCTGGCCAAGACCCTAACCTTGACTTCCTCGTAGCTCTCCCTGGAAACGGGCTGTTTTCATGGCAGCATGGCTAACTATGTGAGGGATTGACGTGATACCCGTAGTAGTGAGCGAAATGAAGATGAAGTCAAGCATAGCACAACCGCTGGAGGACCCCGTTCCCACCTTCACCAGCACGCTCTGGATGTGAGGAAAGCTACGACAACCAGCCACTTAACGTTCCTTTTAGGGCGCACACAAGAGTAATCCTATTCATTGTGGGCATTCAACAACAAGAATATGCAAAGGGTGGTGGGGGGGGGGGTATGGCAAAGAGGTGCCACTTCATATATTTATTCCTGCCGAAGACAGATGTGTCGGACCGAAAGGTGCAAAAATATCGTAGTCAAGCTGTAAAATAGCGACACAACGCATTCCGTTCTCCAGACTACATCCTGCTATTTGTAAAGCCCTGTTCAGGATTTGGTAGCCGGAGATTGAGAACGAACGACGAAGAAGAAAAAAATGTGTTTAATATTGTCTAAAATTACTGTATATTTGTTGTGCTCAATGGAAAAGTCCTCTTAATTTGTCATGTACGGGGGCGAACTTATATTGTGGCAACGCCACTGTTCGAGCTTCTGCTATGTCTGGTTAGATTTTTGGGTCTTTTATTCGCTGTTCACGCCTGTCCTATTGTCTCCCTTACTGCCTAATACCCTACGTTCTTTCTGTCTCTTACGTCATGCTCCATTCTTTGGCGCAAGCCACAGGACACAATACATCGAAATCGCGCATTTGTGCATCCAATTTCACTTTGTTAATGCTAAGTTTGCACATAGAAATTATGCGAGCTACTGGCCTTTTGGCTCAAACCTCGCGATCTTTGAAAGATGACAAATGATTTTCCTCATGAGTAAATGAGAATATTTCTCTCTTTTTACAAAGTCGTGAGATTCAAATAAAATGTAACAAGATAGTTCAAGTTAACAGTTTTCCTTATCGTCATCATCGAAGCTCGTCCCTCCTTTCGGGGCATAGGACATTAACATCACTCCTTCAGCAAGATCGATCTTGGGCTGTCATTCTCTAATTGAGGTCCAGTGACCGAAGTTCATTTTCAGTCTCTTTGGTGTTTCTTGGTCTACATCTCTTCCTCTTTCCCTGTGGATTATATGTCAGGGCTTGTCTGGCCACGATTGATACTTTCCATAGCGTGTGTTCTATCTAACCTCATTGTCTACGTTTGATTTGTGACTCTATTGGTTGTTGCTTGCTCCTTTCCCATAGGTCTTTGTTCCTCGACTTTTCTTGCCAACCTATACATTAACCTGGGTAGATATTTATTGACCTATGACTGGAGTTTCCGCGTTATTGGCAGTGTAGATCACAGTGTGCATTTGTTTGGCTCTTTGTGATCCCCAGTTATTAAAAAGGGCTTTGCAAGTAGCAGAATGTAGTTCAGAGAACGGAATACGTTGTTTCGTAGTTTACACCTTGACTGCGATATTTGCACCTATCGGTCCAATACACCCGACTTCAGTAGGCATTTTTTAGTACCAGGCTGCCTTCCCTTTTCGATCCATTCTACTTAGCCAGTCTGCTCTGCTGCAGCCTGTTATCCAGGATCACCGTGCGGAGTTGTAGAAGGATCTTGGCAGCTCTGGTTCGCTGGCCCTGACGCTAGCAGTTAGCTATGGGACGCTGACCACTGCAGCTCATGTACTGCTCTGAGTCTTAATCCCTGTATCACATGACCGTCTCGTCTGTGTGTTACCGGGAACTCAAAGCATATATCTATCTATCTATCTATCTATCTATCTATCTATCTATCTATCTATCTGTCTGTCTGTCTGTCTGTCTGTCTGTCTGTCTGTCTGTCTGTCTGTCTGTCTGTCTGTCTGTCTGTCTGTCTGTCTGTCTGTCTGTCTGTCTGTCTGTCTGTCTGTCTGTCTGTCTGTCTGTCTGTCTGTCTGTCTGTCTGTCTGTCTGTCTGTCTGTCTGTCTGTCTGTCTGTCTGTCTGTCTGTCTGTCTGTCTGTCTGTCTGTCTGTCTGTCTGTCTGTCTGTCTGTCTGTCTGTCTGTCTGTCTGTCTGTCTGTCTGTCTGTCTGTCTGTCTGTCTGTCTGTCTGTCTGTCTGTCTGTCTGTCTGTCTGTCTGTCTGTCTGTCTGTCTGTCTGTCTGTCTGTCTGTCTGTCTGTCTGTCTGTCTGTCTGTCTGTCTGTCTGTCTGTCTGTCTGTCTGTCTGTCTGTCTGTCTGTCTGTCTGTCTGTCTGTCTGTCTGTCTGTCTGTCTGTCTGTCTGTCTGTCTGTCTGTCTGTCTGTCTGTCTGTCTGTCTGTCTGTCTGTCTGTCTGTCTGTCTGTCTGTCTGTCTGTCTGTCTGTCTGTCTGTCTGTCTGTCTGTCTGTCTGTCTGTCTGTCTGTCTGTCTGTCTGTCTGTCTGTCTGTCTGTCTGTCTGTCTGTCTGTCTGTCTGTCTGTCTGTCTGTCTGTCTGTCTGTCTGTCTGTCTGTCTTCAGTCCACTTGTCTCGTTAGACGTCATGGGCATGTGTGACCTTGTGTGTTTCATAATAATTTTTTTTTGGGCAGTCGAAAATTCGCACGTGACTTACCAGGTCATTCCAAGTATCTGTTACAAACCGTTATGTTTTTAGCCCCTGGATTATACGATCGCTTATTTTTGGGACTGGTGGTGGAAGTGTAAATTAGAGCAAGCTAGACCCGCAGCCATCTATGCCCTTCCCTAACCACACAACTAAAACCTGATGTTATAGCCATACAGTCCTTTTTTTACGACATATTCTCTGTGGGATGAGAATCCCTACAATAATTTGAGTAGATTTTTAACTTGCATTTTGCCCGGGCAGCGTCTTTTACGCCTACTGATTTCGATTTCCAACTGCCAAGGGGTTTTTAACGTGCCTGCCACTGCACACGGGTGTCTGATCTCGCTACTCAAAGAACAGGGGACATTTTTACTAGATAATCTACTTGAAAAATTTTGGTCTCCATCGTGATTTGAACCTGCGACCTATAGCACCCAAAACGAACACTTTACCTCGTGACCACTGGGTTCCCTTGTATACGATAATTTAATATAAAAAAAGAAGGTGGTTGCAAAACATATTTCAGCTTTACGACGCAGTCTTACCGGGTCTGTTTTATTATGCATGTAAGGATTGAACATCACTTGTTAGCTTACGTACACACCATTAAAAACAGAGAGGACGTGTTAGCTACAGTACCACAATTGTGTCAATTACGCGACGTTAACAGAGCCAATAACAACCAGTTTGCAAGGGAAATATGAAAATCTACCACAGTCACATCCGGTAAATTTTGGTCCTCATGGGAGTCTGCGCAAACATGCAACAACCAGCCATAAAACAGAACCTCAATCCTTATTGAAGAACAACTGAAACGAGTTTAAAAAAAAAGGGTCTTCTGGAATCAAGATGCTGAGCAGTACATGAGCTGCAGCGGTCAGCGACCCAAAGCTGAACTGCTAGCGTCAGGACCAGCGAACCAGAGTTGCCAAGACCCTTCTACACCCCCACTTGGTGATCCTGGATAACAGGCTGCAACAGAGCTAGCTGACTGGCTAAGGAGAAGAAATCGGAACTAAAAAATAGGTAGGGTGTGTTGGACCGAAAGAGGCAAATATCGCAGTCAAGCTGTAAAGTACCACACAACGCATTTGGTTCTCCGGACAACATCCTGCTACTTGCAAAACCATCAATGATTCAATGCTTGGTAGCAGGAGATTGAGAACGAAGACGAAGAAGAAGAATGGTCCTTCTATTCATTTTTTACGTCAACTGGTGTAACTTCCTGGAAACAGGCTGTTGTCATGACAACCTGGTTAACAAGATGAGGGATGGACGTGATTCCCGTATTAGTGAGTGACATGCAGACGAAGCCAAGCATAGCACAACCGTCTACTTTCATCAGCATGCTCGGGATGTTAGGAAAGCTACTGCAACCCGTCACTTAACGTCATTTTCAGCGCACACAACAGAGTAAACCTACTCATTCGAAACAACGAAACAATTTTTGTGCACCATGTAAAGGATGTTAAGTGGCGGCTTTCATTAGCTTTCTTCACACCCCGTGCGTGCTGATGAAGGTGGACCGGTGGTCCAACAGACGGTTGTGCTATGCTTGGCTTTATCTTCATGTCGTTCACTACTACTACGTCGATCCTGCACCTCGTTAGCCATGCTGTCATGAAAACAGCCGTTTTCAGGGAGTACTGCGAGAAATTCAAAGGTAAGGGGGAGGGGGGTTCTAGTCTAGTATATTTTGTCTAACCGTGATTAACATGTCTGATCAGTATATTATGTCTGACCAAGCGTTAGTCTTCCTTCCCCCTTCATTAACTTATAATTATAGGACATATCGCCATACGTTTCAACAAATCTTTTTATTCCAAACGTTCATGCATTATTCTTAACGGCATTTGTATTTGACCGAAAAGTAAAAACTCTTATACAGTGCGTTCCTACTTATAACACGTTCTCAGCGTGTCACTCTTCATCTTTTTCTTTTCGCTTATCCTGTGATGCCTTTCAGCGCCAGGTTATAAAGAGGAATCTAGAACGAGCCCGTCTGTGTGCCTCGCGCACAGTAGTATTTACCGCCTCAGATATTTCTTTAAGCCACCTTTTTTGGTCGTCTGGCTTTGGCTTTGAATCTTTTATATAAAAATAGCATTGCTTGTTAGGGTGTGCTGTGTGGTTGTGGTCTTTATACGTGGCCAAACTATTTTAGTTGCTGTCTTTTAATGTAGTCTAATACTGGTGTTGTTCCCACTAGTCTCCTGATGTCATCGTTTCTGATCATGTCTCTCCTTGGTACACCCAATATTTTTCGCAGACATTCATTTCTGTTGTTGCGATCTAGCGTTTTTCATTTGATGTTAGTGCCCAGTTTTAACATTAATAGCATAGTGTCGGGACGAAAATCGCGTTGTATAAAACTCTTTTGGTAGTTATTGTCACGTGCTTGCAAATATGCATTGGAGTTAATTGTTCAATGATCTGATTTGCCTTATGGCATCTTTGTTAGATTTCCGCCATAATTCTTCCGTTTGCAGATAACGTGCTCCCTAAGTATGTGAAATCTTTCACCTGTTTGATGTGCTGTTTTTCAATGGTGATATTGATGTCTCCGGCTATTCTAGATATTTTCATCATGACCTCATTTTTTTCTACATTGATTTTCATGCTGTGTTCTTTACGTGTTCTGTTTAGTTTATCAACATTTTGCTGCAATTGAAGTTCTGAAGTTGCTATGATTGGTTGATCGTCAGCAAAAAAGAGGTTCATTTAAGAGTTCCTATCTTTACGCTTCCACACACAGAACCCTCAGGGAAACCAATGGGGGCCAAACACAATTACAGATAAACTTCTCAAAACATAGAACATCCACGCGACAATTCTCCACTTACAAAATTAAACACAGTATATTTTTTCAACTTCTTTCATGGCGCCGTATTACATAATACTGGTTCATGTTTCTCACTCCAAATCGATCGATTTCTTGGCTTGACTGTGCTTTGTAGTTATTTTTTGCTGAAAGAGTTTTTAGATGCGAATGCCAACGGTATTGTCAAGAGATTTGAATGA
The DNA here is from genome assembly GCA_036924085.1 of Ariolimax columbianus. Classification (NCBI taxonomy): domain Eukaryota; kingdom Metazoa; phylum Mollusca; class Gastropoda; order Stylommatophora; family Arionidae; genus Ariolimax; species Ariolimax columbianus. The sequence continues at coordinate 30,592,086 of JAVGWX010000019.1, forward strand.
AGTTAATGGGGTTTACCACCGGCTGAATACGATTTGTAGTCGGACTTTATATCGATTGGTAAAATACAAAAAAAATTGTTTTGAGGGACAAAGTTAAAACTCTGCTCAACATTTTTTCCATTCTCTCTGGTGGTTGTCGTCCCATCCACACCCCTCTCCCACATATTGTACAGCGTAAACACTTCCCTTCATTTTTGAATTTCTATTCCACTGGGACATACGCCTTTAACGGTCTCTCTCCGCGATTCATATTTTCAGTTGACTTAGTTCCGTACATCAGTGTCTCTTCCCCCGTTCTTGGGAGTCTCATCTCGTCTCTTTTAATGACTTATTGGTTACAGTTGATAAATGATTGGGTATGTGCGTGCGTGCGTGCGTAGGGGGGGGGGGGGGGGGGTGCGCGCTAGAGCGCGCGTTGTCTTGGATAATAATACAAGTTGTCCATTAAAAAAGAAAAATGCAACCTACCGATTCATGACCTATGTCTCCTTCCTCCTTCAACTCACCCGTCTCTTCAGTCCCCCATCGACCGTCCTATCAACCAATCGCTTCCACCATCAACCCGCTCACTTCAAGGGGTGACAGTTCGTGTTTCTCTATGCTGTCTGTGAAAATATTTAAAAAATTTTTTATCCTGATATTTGTCACCTATCTGATTGTGAGAGTATTGAACGTTTTGCAACAACTCTATTGTACCCTTCCTCTCATTCCCATTCCCCCTCATTGCACCCTTCTTGTCCCTTACATCTACTGTACACTTCGAACCTACCTCCCACTCTCTTACCGACCCCTCCCCCTCTTACCTCCCTGTTAAAACATCAATCTTCAAGTTACAAACGACATCGACCGTGTCGTGATTGCACCAATTCTCCTTTTGAACGCTTTACTCTAAAATTTGGTAATTAGTGACTGGGAAGCTTCGAGAATACTTCTGACTGCTGTGCCAGAGGTAAACCTCTGGCGCAGTGCACATTTCTTGGAATCGGTGTGTCTTAGGGAGAACAACTTAAAACGTCACATTCCAACGCGGACTAAATGACGGAATTAGTATTGTGCCAAGGTTTATAATCAATCCATGCTCCACACAAAGAAATAAAACACATTCACTGTATAAAACACAATAAGTCATTGTTGAGATTGATCCTTTTACAGAATCCTGCCCTGAAACCAACTGCATATCCATCTTTGTTTCTCGAACACGCTATTATAGTTGCACTGATAGTTGACACATACAAGTTCCGCCATTTAGTTAGCCTTGTAATGTGACGTTCCAAACATGTTTCTCCGCGAGTCAGAAGGCCTGTATCTACATTAGGCTGTACCTAGGGTCTTTACACTTTTTTTTTCCGAGGGTAGCTTAGTGGCAGTTAATTTTTGACTCTTGTGTATCTGCAGAATTGTCTCTCATAGGAATAATGTTTTTTTTTTATTACTTTCGATGCGAAGCACCACTGCAGCGAAGCCTTTTACTGGGAGCATGTATCCTAATACTTGCAGCGATAATTTTTACATGGTGATCTTGCTATCCTTTGTGCGGTCCTCTATCGCCTTTTTCGACGTGCGTGGAAAGGGTTACAGGGGTCCTATTATTTTCAATCATAGTGTCTAAGGTATATATATGCATATATAATGTAAGTAACTTCCTTATACCGTCTTCTACACATTGTCACTTTTTATGTGTTATGTCCATCTGTATTAATTGATGTGTGTGCCGGCTACAAAGTTGTATGTTACATCATCTGGCTGTACGTGACGGAGACTTGTTGGAGAAGGTCTTTAATCTGGATGTGGTACTTTTAGTTAGACATACTGAATTTTCAAAACTCTCAGGAAAAATGTCATCAAAACAACAATTACAAAAATAAAAATAGTACCCAGCGCAAGCGAAGATGTCCACATCACCAGATTTGTGGTGTGAAATATGATCTCCTATTATTATACAATTCAACCCTGCTGTGACAAACTTCTCCGCACTTATGACTCGCATGTAAGGAGTCGACTGTGGGGTCGTTGCGTGTTCTGTTCTTCCATGCAGCTCGTTTTTATGTGCTAAACAAAACAAGCATTATGCTATGTCTTTCCCGTTACATAACACCTTCAGTTTTGTCAGCTTTTGTATTTACATTCTAAAATACCTTCGGTTTTGTCCGCTTTTGTATTTACTTTCTATAATACCTTCAGTTTTGCCCGCTTTTGTATTTACTTTCTATAAAACCTTCGGTTTTGTCCGCTTTTGTATTTACTTTCAATAATACCTTCAGTTTTGTTCGCTTTTGTATTTACTTTCAATAATACCTTCAGTTTTGTTCGCTTTTGTATTTACTTTCTATAATACCTTCAGTTTTGTTCGCTTTTGTATTTACTTTCAATAATACCTTCGGTTTTGTCCGCTTTTGTATTTACTTTCTATAATACCTTCAGTTTTGTTCGCTTTTGTATTTACTTTACATAATACCTTCAGTTTTGTTCGCTTTTGTATTTACTTTCAATAATACCTTCAGTTTTGTTCGCTTTTGTATTTACTTTCAATAATACCTTCAGTTTTGCCCGCTTTTGCATTTACTTTCTATAATACCTTCAGTTTTGTTCGCTTTTGTATTTACTTTACATAATACCTCTCGGTTTGTCTGCTTTGTATTTACTTCTTCTCCCTACTCCGTGGCCAAACCGCGCGAGACATACAGACCTTTCCTGTCAATTAGATTGCCTCATTTTTGCATTGTTCTGCATACATTTTCCTATCACGCTTTTAGTATATAGATTGATCAGGAACTCATTCGTGGATAATATACGAGCAGCGCGAATGGAGATCATAAATATTGATTTGATGTTGTCTTCGTTCTGAATAGGTTATTGTGTCGTAGTTTACAGCCAGGCTTCAATATCTGCGCTTTTCGGCTCGATACATCCGGCCTCAGCAAGGAATTTGTGGTGCCATGTTTGCCTGTCTCTTCGATCCATAATCTCTTAGCCATGCTGCATGAGTCTGGAATGTTTTCAGGGCCGCTACTGGGATAAGTAAGGCCTCGTACAGCAGGTGTTCGTAACCCCTACGCAAGCAGCCAGCTATGAGTTGGAAGCTTATGTCTGCTGATTTATTTCTATGTCTTCAGCCCCCTGATTTGATTTGACTTCATCGCTCCACTTCTACCATGAGGCGTGAATGCTTGCTTTTATTGTTCTTGTGGCTTATAGCTCCTACATGATCTGCTAGTCAGTCCCACACAAAGACACTCCTTATTCGCCTTTTATAACATTACTGGCAGGTTATATAGATTCTTCTTCTTCTTCTTCGTCTTCTGCGTTCGTTCTCAATCTCCCGCTACCAAGCCATTAATAGGGCTAGGGAAGTAGCAGGATGTAGTCTAGAGAACGGAATGCGTTTGTCGTAGTTTAGAGCTTGATTGCGATATTTGCACCTTTCTGTCCAACACATCTCACTTTGGCAGCAGGCATTTTTGCAGTACCGAGTTAGCCTTCCCTCTTTTATCCCTTCTCTTTAGCCCTTCTCTGTTGCAGTCTGTTATCCAGAATAACCGCGTGGAGGCGTAGAAGGGTCTTGGCAGCACTTGGTTCACTGGACCTGACGCTAGCAGTCAGCTATGAGTCGTTGACCGCTGTAGCTTATGCACTGCTCAGTGTGCTGATCCCACTGCATACAATAAAATACACTATATTAAAAAGGAAAACACTCATCTTTATGTAAAGTTACCAATGAAAAAATAATGTGAATAGTGTATCTATTTATTCTACGTCTACTACTTTTTCTATTGACATGTGTCGCTTTGACACCGTGGGAGGTGTAGTTTTCTTTAATGTGTCGCCAAAGATTTTGTCGTTCCGTTTTTCTTCAGTACCTCCCTTACTCTATTTATTCATTCTTTTCTTGGTCTCCTTTATGATCTGTAATTCTCTTGTTTGGTGTTTTAGATCCGAACAGCTGGTAGATTTGGTTACATTCTTTTCATTGGTCCGAACCACTTTATTTTCTGCTTTTCCTTTTAATCCATGCCGATGGTGCACCTACCTTCTGTTGATATCGCCGTTTCTTACTCTGTCAAGCGTTGTGGCCTCTACTGCTCTTCTCAAACACATCATTTCGCACAACCATGATTTTTCTTTCATGTGTCTTTGTAAAGAGTTGTAATGGTTGGTTATTATTGACCCAGTAGCCTATGGGTTCCTGCCCAATCCCATATAGTGGTATCTGCAAGTGTTTGTAAGCTGTTTAGTTCCGTACAAAGTGTTCCATTTGTCTGGTCACTTGAGGAAGAAGCGCTTTTCTAACGCCGACAAGCGCCGGACATCCAAAAAGACGATGTTCAACAGTCGCATAGGTATGTGTGCACAGCCGACAATCCGGTGAATGTTATGGTTGGATTCTGTTCAAGTGGCTGTTAAGTTGTGTGTGTTGAATGCGAAGTCGGAAAATGGTGCTTTGGTCTTTTTTCAGGAGGTTGATGTTGTCTTTGGAATTTGGGATGGCCATATGTGTGTAAATTTCTCTCCCAGTATTTCCCATTGCCCATCTATTCAGCCAGGCCTCTTTTTTCGCAGTCTTCAGTAGTTGTTTGACTGTATGTAGGGTTATTATTGTGTATTGTTGTTCTTGACTTTCTCCCTTGTTAGCCCGTCTGTCTGCCTTGTCATTGCCAGATGTATTTGAGTGACCAGGGATCCATTGTATAACTATTCTGACGTTATGGGAATTGAGACGTTGGTTGGCATCTAGGGATATTTGGGTAAGTTCAGGTCTACAGTGGCAACCGTCTTCCGGAGCTTGAAGGGCAGGAAATGAGTCTGTAAAGATTACGATGCGTTGGGCTTTTGATGGGAAAGCATAAAATACAATCCTTAAGTGGTACAGAGCTACTTCCATTGCTGTTATTTCTGCCTCATAATTTGAACATATCTGCCCACAGGCATCACCCAGCTCATTAGATGTATGGATACTCTATGTAGACTCCATATCCTGCTTTAATGGTGGCCTTAACAGTATAGACATGTATCCATTCTTCTGGGTAGGTGTCAATCGTTCTCTGTGATGATCTGATAAGACTGACTGGATCACCACTTCTTGTTGTACGATCTGTTAGTTTTGTTTGAATTTCTGGCATTTTTAAACGTGCATGTGGTGGTAAATTTCTTGTTGCTCTTTGTTTCTTGTCGCTCTTTGTTTCTTGACTTTTGTCTGGGACGTGATATCTGTCTCTAATCTCACTGACGTGATGGAGGACTGACTTTCTTTTATTGGCATTTTTCAACAAGCCTTCTATTGGGCTGGTCTTTGCTCATTCTTTTACTCCTTTCATAAACTTCCATAGCAGCCACATCTCTTCAATTTTCTTTTTGACTCCACTGGTATGTGTTTGTGTTTTACCAATGCAGAGCGATTATATTCCACTGTATTATCTTTCTTGATTCCCACTCTCTGTCCGTCTTTCCATCAAGTATGAACACGCTACCCAAGTATTTTAATTCTCTGACCTATTTATCATTATCATCATCATCATCTTCTATCCACTAGTATTGTTAGACGTCGTGGGGAGGTGTGGCATTCTGTCGTGTGTCATCTTTGTTGCCGATGCTGTTGTCATTTCCTGTTTCTTCAGTGTCTCACTGACACAATCTATCAATCTTTTACATGATCTGCCTTTTGCTCTGCAACCGTAATGTCTAGTATTGGTTGCATTCTGTCAGATGTCCGGACCATTTTATTCTCTGCCTTTCCTATTTATTAGCACTTTAAATGCTTTTAAACTCTAAAATAATGTAAGTGAGTTTGTACAGCTTGACAGTCTTGTACCTTTCTCCATTCAAACTCCCAGACCGTATACATTTATTCATTGACCTCTCGGTGGTTAGTTAATCCCATATTAAGAACTCCTGAATGATATTCGCCAAAATGTGTCTACTTGTCCACAAAGATTTGGAGAACAAGCAAAAAGAATCCGACTTGTTCGCCCACACAGTTCAACAGTTCACAGTGTGCAGACAATCTATGTCAACAGAAACACATGCTGTTTGAAAAGGGTACATTTGAATACCCATCTGTAGTGTCTAAAAAAAAATTAGCTGTGGGCATTCACGCCTGAGAGGTAAGGAAAAATAAAGAATTGTATAATTACTGTCAGGACATGACAGTTTTTTTCACCCGAAGCTGTCGCAGCGAAGAGGACGAAAGAGAAACTGAGTTTCCACGTGGTTGAAAAGAAATGATTTATCGTGCCAGATATAGCCCAGGTCAGGGCAACCTGCCAGTGCGTGGAGGTAGAGAAAGAGAAGGGGGAAAACATGAACAAAACAAAACAGCATCGAAAACGACGCTACGTAACTGTTTTCACATCAATGGCAGCATTACAAGCGGAAGGGCAGCTTTCGCAAAATGAACAACAATTAAAGACAAACAAGCATGGCATGATGACAAATAGGGGGTATATCAAGACAGATATAATAGGCTAGAGCTGAATAGAAAACAGAGGGAGAAGAAGAAAGTAACAGATGATCAATCTTATTTATTGCCTGACTCATTTGGCTCTCATTGGCATATTCGTTTGTGTCCAGTATCGTCATTTAGCACGCCTATACATACAATGGGCGAGGAAATGCTTGCAAGGGTTTTAATGTGTCATTTGTTGCAGATCATAATATTTTGCTTCCAACACTACATGCTCATCTGTACTTTGTGCTGTAACTGGTTTTGTCACCTTCTATGCTATATTTCTAAAAGAACAAACAAAGATCTATTCCCAAAATGGATTCCGACCCACTGTGGGATGCCTGGAAACGAGAAAGCAGAATGGCTCGCAAAAGCCAGAAGTGGCGGCACGCCGATTCACCATCCACAGAGCAATAAAGTAGCAAAGACATTCATCAATCGATCCATGAGGACGCAATGAAGAGACCAGCACAAAGAATACTAGCCAGAAAATGACAGCATAGACAAACTTTGCAGAGATGGGCAGACAAAGATCTTCAGACACAGCGAAACATTGCAGACTCGAGGCCCACCTTCAAAGAATGTTCTAAAAGACACCGTCACGTGCGATTGTGGAGCACCCAAGCAAACATCAGAACAAATCCCGTAGGACCGCCCTACTTATACAGACCAAAGCGATGCTGTCTGGCCCGGGAAAGCGACCATTCTCGTCAAGCTGGAAGACCGGCAAAACCTGAAACGTGTAATCTCCTTCGTGAACCTCACCGGACTAGAAGCATTGCATCATTTGATCGAAAAAGAAGATATTGAACAATATATAGCGATATCTGAGAGTCTTAGGAAACGAATGAAGAACTGTAATCCCCCTAGGGTCTTAGAGAAACATTAGATTCCGGGGTCAGATCACGAGGTTAAACAGGCTGTATCGAGTGACTCATCGACATTGGCGTCACAAGATGAGATACGAGATCATACAGGCGGCTAAAAAAGAACTTTCGGCGCTGAAATGCCAACAAGACATAATTGAGGAAAGGATTGACAGCTCGCATCATTAAGGCTGGAAACATGATGATAGCGATAAAAGAGCATTCAAACAATGTAGTTGTTCGACAGCTAGTGCTGAGTTCTTGACTTTGACGTTGTTTCTTTGGTAGCGGGTTGCAGGGGCGCTACTTACATCCGGAGGCGTACATAACAAGGTGGGCATAGTCTTTCTGGCTGTAGTGCAATGCGAGCCTTCTCAGTAGGCTCAACAGTGTCAAACCCCACCTAGTTGGTCAGACTGCTGCAACACAGCCTGTTTTCAGGAACAGGACGAGAGCGTGAGGTGGAGTCTTGGGCAATATGCGTCATCTGGCCCTGACGCTATTCTTAGTTCGCATTATGTCAATAACAAAACATAGCGCCAGTAACTTGAAAACTCGTGCGATCAATATCTTTATCAAGAACGTACGCAAGTTTAACTGTGACGCGTTCCTCGTGTCATCGACCTCTTCTCCTCTTCTGAGTTCGACTCTTGTGCAATCCAGCTTTTGTATATGCATGCATCGGGGAAGAGATTGGGTGATGTGTAGTTCTATACCTCTAAATTAGCATGTCAGAAATCACCTATCAACATCATCCTGGTTTCGCCGGCGAATAATTGACTTTCCTGCTGTTATAGCTGGCGAATAATTCACCTTACTACTATAATAGCTGGTTAATAATTGACTTTACTACTATAATAGCTGGTTAATAATTGACTTTACTACTATAATAGCTGGTTAATAATTGACTTTACTACTATAATAGCTGGTTAATAATTGACTTTACTACTATAATAGCTGGTTAATAATTGACTTTACTACTATAATAGCTGGTTAATAATTGACTCTGCTACTAATATAGCCGGTGAATTATTGACTTTATTACTATTATTTTCAGAATATCTGAGGCAGTGCAGTAAAACTCAATACCATTAATGACTAAAATGTAATGAAGGTTAAAAACAATGTTAACATGGGAACAATAACATCTCATACTTCAGATTTGTCTGCTTTATGCTCAGTTGGTCGTTTATAAACGTTGTAAACACTTTTTAAGAAACAAGCACCGTTTTTCGGCACAGGCTTTTATTTATTCTAACACTTTTTTTGTGTGGTTTCTGAACTACAGAAGTTTAATCGCCTGCGTCATCTTCAATGTTTGCTTTCGGTGGTGCTTGATTTTTAAAACTCAATGAACGCGTCTTACACATAGTTGCATAACTCTGCATTTTGAGTTTTAAACGTACGTTAAACGACAGGTCAAAATTTGATAGATTATCAGGTGGCACTAGTAGATTACATAATTTCAGCTCTCTAGATTTTGGGGAAGTTAAGTTAGAATAGGAGAAATAAAAGTCCACGATAGCGGGAAACGGTAATGTCAAGTTAAATAAAAAAACTTGTAAAAAGATGATACAAATGAATTCAGGCAATCTTAACATAAATAACAGTATTGCTACTGTCTTTGTTTTATTATTTGCGTTCAGGTCATGCTATATCTGCAGACCAGTTGCCATGATGAAGCCTATAGTCTTCACCAGGTCGGATCGGCTGCCCAACAGCTTTTGTCAGCTCCGCACCTTCTGGCCAGGTCTGGCATCTCATTTCCCTATAGTAGACATTCCTATAGAATGTGTTCAGGATTCTATCTCCCTGTACATTGATACTGTAGTCCTGGTGTTCATTCAGGCACAAGATGTGCCCTATGCCAGGTAGACAAATGGCATTTAAACTCATCTGTCTTTTGTCTTGGGGAATATCATGACAGACCTAGGTCTTAACTTAACTTAACTTATCGTTTTTATACTGGTTTAGAAGAGTCTGTATACAACCAGTTTCATTTACATTACCTTTGCTCTAAAATCGATGCGCATCCAATTTATTCTTAAATGCATGAATTGTCCCTGCCTCCACTACCTTCTGTGGCAATGCATTCCAAGCATTCACCACTCTCTAAAACATATTTCCTAATCTGGACTTCTATTTAGTTAATTTGTAGCTATGCCCTCTTGTTCTTGTGGGTGGTTGTATTTTGAAAAAAAAACTTGTTATAGTCTAAGGTATCCGTTCCTCTGATCATCTTATAAACCTGTATTAAGTCACCTCGAATTCTTCTCTTTTCTAGACAATATAGGCCGGTTTTTCTGAGTCTTTCCGCATAATTAATCTTGTCGCAGGTCATCCTTCTACATAATTACCGGACGTCCAGGTGGATGATTAAAGGTGTAGGGCTACCATGACGTCCCTTACGTGTCCTAAAATTGCCAGACAGGCGTACCAGCCCACCTGTACTTTTTTTGTTTATCTACGAGGTATCTACGTCGCCATTGAAACAGGTTTGACTCATGAAGACGGCGTTGACCCGTATTGATACTGTCATATGAGTGTATTTGATGATACGCTACTACCACAATTGTTTTCAGGGCGTGCGTCGAACATCTAATTTCAGATGTTCTTCTGATGTGCATGTATGATAATACTCATAAGGTGTGGGTGGGGACAACGTAGGCTAGTGGTTAAGTGACACGGCTCACAAAACGAAGGTGCTGGATTCGCTCTCCATCACAACACCGGCCGTTACCCAGGGGAAGCAAACCCTTAGAAAATGCAGGAGGAAGAAGACCCTTACATAAAATGCATGCCTAAGTCTGATGCACTGGACCGACTGGCGCAAAATAAAAACCACATTGCAACGCACACCGCCTTGGGGATAAGAGAAACAAGGCGAACGAAAAAATAATACGACTAGTAATAAATACATCTTTTGAAGTTCAAGGCGAAGAACAGACAGTAGCGAATTATATTCCCGTCTAGCAAATGATAGTCTTTGTCATTGTTCGTGAACTGTTAACGCTCAGTGTTGTTTGATATGTGATTGGTGTTATCTTTATAACTATTATTTGATTTATGACTAAAGTCTAGGAGAAGAATAAAATAAGGCGAACGCAAAAAAGAATAATAAAAATAAGGTGTGGGTGAGGTCAAAGTGTGTGGCCGATGCTCTGTGACTACAATCTTTTGATAGAAGAAATTCACGAACTTGGAACGACATATTGTGAATTTGCTTCCTCAGGGATCTGTGTCACACAGGTGAGAATGGCAACACTGTCATGCTTAGTGCATTTTGTAAGTTGTCCCTAAAAGTGCTATTCAACTTCTCTAGGGTAGCATTTTAGCAACTCTTCGGCTAATGGAATTGAACACGCAGCTATTACCTGGGAAAAATCTTCGGCGTAACCAAGACAGGTTGAATGAGAACTGAGTACATTAGAAATTTGGTAGAAACATGCCATTGTGTATTCTTACATTTATTACTTAAACATTAAAGAAAATTAAGCACAAATTTGTTATAGTCCCGCCGTCGGAGATCTTCGTCGTTGGTTCTCAAACTCCCGCTACCAAGCCCTGAACAGAGCTTTGCAAGTAGCAGTATGTAGTCCGTGGAACGCGATGCATTGTGTTGTAGTTCACAACTTACCTGTGATATTTGCAACTTTCGGTCCGAAACATCCGACTTCAGGCATTTTTGGGTATCGGGTTAGTCTTCCCTCTTCGATCCTTTCTTCTTAGCCCGTCTTCTCTGTTGCAGACTTGTTCATGATCCCCACGTGGAGGTATAGAAGGGTCTTGGCAGTCTTGTTCGCAGGGCGTAAGGCTAGCTGACAGCTTTGGGTCGCTGACCGCTTTAGCTCATGCACTGCTCAGCATCTTGATCCCTGCCGTCGCGATGAAATATTATATTAATTGTACTAAGCCACAGCCTGTGTAAATTGGGTTATCAGTTCCCTTTCTCGCTGTCTTTCTTTTCCTAAGCTTAGGTCAGGTACCCATTTACAAATTTCTCCCACTCCCCCACCCTCTCCGTTCAGCTTGGTTGGCTGAAACGAATGGTTTGGTAATCTCAACATAAGGCGGCCTGATCAAGCCCTTCTTCTAGTTTCAAGCACTGGAATATCTGGCTACAAAGCACAAGAGAGATGGAAATCTGACATGCGAATAATCCTTCAACAGTACGAGCTTACAAAACAGACACAACACACTTAGTCTAGGAAAGACGGCTTAAGCTTTCGACGTCGCTCAACAGCACAAGTGGATGGGAATTAAACTAAACTGAATAAACTTGCCCGAGGGGGGGGGGGGGGGCGGAGTCGCGACCTTCTTGGTTTCAGAGAAAGCTTTAGAAACAATATCTCATGCATGATATATAAATTACTGTGATTAACTCTTTCTCCCGTAGACTAGGGAAAGTAAAAAAAAAAAATTAAGAGAATGGACAAATCATCTAAGACAGAGGCTTCAGACACATGGGAGGTATATGGTTCACAAAGTCGGCATCTCTTGCCTGACCAACGTGTGTGTAGCATAATAAAGAAGGATGAGAGATCAATAGTAACAATTTACCAAGAGGAGCTGTTATACTATTAAGAACTGAATGCACATAATAATAATAATAGCTGTCCATCGTTGTCGATGAGGGCCGCCGACATCATCCTTGTCACAGATTTCCCTGTTGGGTGTGGGTGCGCATGTGGCTGAACAGGCCAATGCGAGCACGAAAACATCTGCTACATATCGGGCACACGAGGTTTGTAGAAGGGGATGGTGTTCCCGCTGCTCGGGATTTCCACGTCTCGCGTCTGCTCTGGGCTTTTACAACACGGTCGTCTTTACCGGCAGCTACACCCGATTTGACTGCGCTTCTCCAGTCAGATCTGTTTTGCGCAAGACATTCCCAGGTGTCGATGTCTATCTGGCAACTTTTTAGTGAGTCCTTTAGACCGTCTTTAAAACGTTTCTTTGGGCGCCCTCTCTCGCGCCATCCCTCTCTCAGCTCGCCGTAGAGTAGCTTCTTTGGGAGCCGCTCGTCTGACATACGGACGAGGTATCCGGCCCATCCTAGTCGTGCTTTTTCTAGCAGTGCATGGATGCTGGGCATGTTAGCCCTCGAGAGAACCTCGATGTCAGTGACACGATCTTGCCATCGGATGTGGAATATTCGCCTCAGGCAACCTGTGTGGAAGTGGTTTAACCTCCTTGCATGTCCAGAGTATACAGTCCAGCTTTCGCAAGCGTATAGTAGGGTTGGAATGATGGTTGCACGGTAGACTTTGAGTTTGGTCTTGACGCTGATGCCACGACGTGCCCAGACCATCGAGCGCATTCTACCAAAGGCTGAGCTGGCCTTTGTTATTCTGCTTGCCACCTCATCGCTGACAGATCTCGACAGCGTGCTGCCCAGATATGTGAATTTGTCTACGGCATTCAACGTCTGCCCGCTGACTGTAGTCTCTGCTTTTGTGTACGGCATGCCTGGTGCTGGTTGGTACTTGACCTCTGTTTTTTTGGCATTTATGGTCAGGCCAAAATTTTTGCATGCGACAGAGAACTCGTCCATTCCAACCTGCATGTTCAGTTCTGAGTTGCTCATTAGAGCGCAGTGGTCAGCAAATACAAGTTCCCTGATTATGTCGACAGCCACTTTGGTTTTGGCCTTCATTCTTCTGGAATTGAGTAATTTGCCATCTGTGCGGTACTTTATGGATATTCCAAGCTCCAATGATCTGAAGGCGTCTGTCATCGTGGCCGCGAACATCATGCTGAACAAAGTCGGGGCGAGTACACATCCTTGTTTTACTCCGTTTGATACTAGAAACGTTTTAGAGATTGCACCGCTGTCCAGTACACGAGCACACATGCCTTCGTGTAGCTGTTTTACCATTGTTTTGAACTTGTTGGGGCAGCCAAACTTAGACATTATCATCCACAGCCCTCCTCTGTTAACTGTATCAAATGCCTTTGTCAAATCAATAAATGTGGTGTACAAGGCCTGATTTTGTACTCGACACTTCTCTTGTACTTGGCGAGCGGCAAAAATCATGTCCACTGTTCCTCTTCCGGCTCTGAATCCACATTGGCTTTCTGGGAGGTGGTGGCTTTGTTCAAGGTGTTTGTTGAGCCTGTTTAGCAGTAAGCGAGCTAGGATCTTGCCTGCTACGGAGAGTAGCGATATTCCACGATGATTGTCGCAGTCCTGCCGGTTGCCTTTTCTTTTGTACAGGTGAACGATTGAGGCGTCCTTTAGCTTCTGCGGAATTTTTCCTTCAGCCCACATGTGACAGAAGAGTTCAGTGATCCATGCACATACAAGATATAAATAAATACATGATTTATTCCCACAGCGGTCATAACTATCAAACCAATATCACCAACTTGAAAACCAAGCAAGCAAAACGGAATTGACATAGATTAATAAGAAAAAGCTAATTAATAGGATTTAAAATGAACGGACTAGGAACAAAAACCCCGTATAGAAATTAAAAAGAAGCGTCAAGTAGTTATCATGGGAATATCTCAAACAGCTGACGGGTGAAGTTTACAAGGGAATTAAAATGAATATATTCTAGTAAGTAATGTTAAATCCTGGACCGTATGTCAGACACACCCCGCATAACAACCTGGAAGAATCAGCATTACTTTTAAAGTACACATCATCGTTATCATCATGCAGCATGTCCTTTGCAGAACGTTGCTCTCACAACAGCCGATCTGTAAGACTCGATCTCTGGCCAGAACTCCCGCTTTTGTCGTTGTCATTTTCAGGACTTCCGTGATGTCTTATGTCCATCTTCTTAACTTAACGTATTTATACTAGTTTAGAAGACTATACAGAGTCTGTATACAACCAGTTTTCTTGGAGGGGGGTTTAACCGATGTGGACTCCATCTTAATAGACTCAAACGCTAGAGCAAAGTATCCCGCAGCTAGCAATGCGCCAACTAAATCTGCTCTTAACAAATCACCTGGTATCGGCCTGCCTCTGCCCCGCTTTCCAGGCACTATACCCACCAAAATATACTAGTTTTCTAGACAATATATTGTTTTCCTTGATATGTTGTTGTTGTTGAATGCCCACAATGAGTTGGATTACTCTTCTGTGCGCCCTAAAAAGGACGTTAAGTGGCAGGTTGAAGTAGCTTTCCTCACATCCCGAGCCTGCTGATGAAGGTGGACCGTGGTCCTCCAGGCGTTTGTGATATACTTGGCTTCATCTGTGTGTCGCTCACTACTATGGGGATCACGTCGATCCCTTACATCGTTATCCAGGCTCACTTTGTTGGTTGAAGCAACTTCTCTTACTGCTCTTGTGGTTTAACTCCTATATTTATATAGATGGAATCTAAGCATATGTACAAATTTTACTAACGAACGTATTCATTGTGAAACGTAATCAGTTTTGGCCTAAATATCCCAGTAACAGGTGGCGTTCGGTTCAGTTGATGTTGAGCCTCCTACTATAATTATTTACTGTATGGTGTGTCACCCAGTTATATTTCATGGCTGTTATTGATCATAAACATTTCTGTATTATTGAATTGTTCATTGTGGGCGAACCTCAATTGTAGTATCTAACGCAAATCATACTGCCCATGTAGGGGGAGAGGAGGCTAATGTAAAACTAAAGCAAAACATACTGGTCAAGTAGGAGGAGAGGAGGCTAATGTAAAACTAAGGGAAAACATACTGACCAAATAGGGGTAGAGGAGGCTAATGTAAAACTAAGGCAAAACCTACTGGTCAAGTAGGAGGAGAGGAGGCTAATGTAAAACTAAGGGAAATCAAACTGGTCAAGTAGGAGGAGAGGTGGCTAATGTAAAACTAAGGGAAAACATACTGACCAAATAGGGGTAGAGGAGGCTAATGTAAAACTAAGGCAAAACTTACTGGTCAAGTAGGAGGAGAGGAGGCTAATGTAAAACTAAGGCAAAACATACTGGTCAAGTAGGAGGAGAGGAGGCTAATGTAAAACTAAGGGAAATCAAACTGGTCAAGTAGGAGGAGAGGAGGCTAATGTAAAACTAAGGGAAAAAAACTGGTCAAGTAGGAGGAGAGGAGGCTAATGTAAAACTAAGGGAAATCAAACTGGTCAAGTAGGAGGAGAGGAGGCTAATGTAAAACTAAGGGAAATCAAACTGGTCAAGTAGGAGGAGAGGAGGCTAATGTAAAACTAAGGCAAAACATACTGACCAAATATGGGTAGAGGAGGCTAATGTAAAACTAAGGGAAATCATACTGGTCAAGTAGGAGGAGAGGAGGCTAATGTAAAACTAAGGCAAAACATACTGACCAAATATGGGTAGAGGAGGCTAATATAAAACTAGGGCAAAACATACTGACCAAATAGGGGTAGAGGAGGCTAATGTAAAACTAAGGCAAAACATAGTGGTCAAGTAGGAGGAGAGGAGGCTAATGTAAAACTGAGGCAAAACATACTGACCAAATAGGGGTAGAGGAGGCTAATGTAAAACTAAGGCAAAACATACTGACCAAATAGGGGTAGAGGAGGCTAATGTAAAACTAAGGCAAAACATACTGACCAAATAGGGGTAGAGGAGGCTAATGTAAAACTAAGGCAAAACATACTGACCAAATAGGGGTAGAGGAGGCTAATGTAAAACTAAGGCAAAACATACTGACCAAATAGGGGTAGAGGAGGCTAATGTAAAACGAAGGCAAAACATACTGGTCAAGTAGGGGGGGGGGGAAGCTAATGTCCCGTCCGGCGATACATACTGACCAGACTATGTCAGTCAGTGTAAGATAAAACATACTGATCAATACCCCCCTCCCCTCCCCCCATCTCACTTCTCATTAGAAACAGGTTGTTACATGGCAGTCTGTCTAACAAAGTGGGGATTTGCACAGTGCTCACCATAGTGGAGATCTTGCTTAGGAACATAGCATTGCTCTACAGACAGAAGGACCCTGTTCCACCTTCTCAAGCACGTCTCGAGATATAAGAAGAGCTACTGCAACCTGCTACCAAAGAAACATCAAGAGCTAACTGAACTCAACACAAGTAGCTCCGAACAACAACAGTTGGAGGTCATCAAAGCCAAAACTAAGATAAGCAGGATAGTTAGGTTCATGATAAGGAGTCAATAGACTCAAACAGGAAGACGAGATAGCGTAGTCTATGTACAGAGCTAGTCATTCAAATTATGACTGAGGTAAAAAAGTAAGTATTATTTTCTTTGCAGAACGTCACCACGTACAACCGCCAACCTATTTGGTGGGTATAAGTTTTGTCGTTAGTAGGGTGGGTGGGGGAGCGATCACACTGATTCAAATCAGTGTCTGCCAAACTGGACACGGTGAGATTCAAATCGGCTACGTTGGGATTGCGAAAACGCTTCCTCCAGGTCTGAAGGTACAGAAATAAAAACATATATTATGAGAATAAAAGCACATAACGACAGTCATATTGTACTGGGAGATACGGTACTACAAGAGGCAGATTCATTCATATATCTTGGTAGTAGGATAGGCAAGGTCGGAACTACTGAGAGAGACACTACATGTAGAATACAGAAGACGAGAGGGGCTTTAATTGCGTAATATAATTTGTGGAAATCTAAAGAAATTTAGCCCGCCACAAAAAAAAAAAAACAACAACACAGATCTTCGACTCCAATGTCCAATTGTATGGCTATATTACGTGGAGAACAAAGAAAAGTGCAACTAAAAAAGGTCCAAGCTTTCATCAATGGATGCTTGTGTCGAATTGAGGAAAACAATTGTATGATTAAATCACTAATATGGAGCCGTTGGAAAAAAGCGGACAGATGTCAGTGATAAAAGATATAAAGAGAAGGCAATGACGAGGGATATGGTACACATTACGGAAACCAGCTGCTGAAAGCATAATGAGGAAGTCACTGTTCTGGAATTCTCAGAGCAAGAGAAATAGTGGCAGACCTTAACAATCAAAGGGAAGGGAAATCTAGACAAACCAAAGAAAGATAATAAAGACTTTTTGTAAAGGGCGGGGGGGGGGGGGGTGTGTCTGGAAATAATGGTGTATGAATAGAAAGACTTGACAACAATTTATTTAGGACCTATGCTCCGCGGGGAGTGGGCGGGTTTTATTGATTTGATTGATTGACGTAAAGAGCATTGCAGTGAGCAGAAATAGTTCCCAGTGTAGATCCAGGAACAACTTATTGGGTAGGAGTGTGTATGACCACTGAAAACTACCATCCACATCGTAAAAGAGTATTGTGGTAATGTATATGGCTGGTAAACTTCATTATGTCAAATAATAGCCCTATGTAAGTCATATTTACCGTGGTCATATAGCAGGCACACACCACCATCGTGTTAGAGACTTTGCCACTGAGACGCTTCCACTGGTATCATGTGATCTCGTAACCAGTGATGTCATTGTGGCATACCCTGAAGACACCCACACAACCCCACGCCACTCGTCTCTGTCAGCGGGCGTTGCCTATATCTCCTCTGGTCGGAGATTGGTCCATTCTTTTATGTCGTCCCCACCTCTTTTTGTGGCGACCTCTTCGTTGTCCGCCGTGCACCTTGCCGTACAGGATCGTGTTTGCAAGACCGTTCCATTTCCATATGTATCCGTACCAAGTAAGCTTACGTCTTTTTGCATGGCAGCCTGGCTAACGAGGTGGGGAATCGACGTGATCTGCGTAGTAGTGAGCGACACGCAGATGAAGCCAAGCATAACACATCCGCCTAGAGGACCACGGTCCACCTTCATCACACGCTCGGGTCGTGAGGAAAGCTACTAATGACAGCCACTAAACGTCCTTTTCAGGGCACACAAAAGAGTAAACCCACTTATTGTGGTCATTCAACAACAACAACAACACCGTCTTATGATCGATGTCAAGAGGTCTTCAAAAGGCCCTATTGCTGTTGTAATTCGTTCTCACATTTCCTCATTTGCAACTCCATTTTTGAACGTGACGTTTAGAAGTCTTCGGAAACATCTCATCTCCAAGGCATGTATCGGCCGCTGTAGGTCAGCTGTAATTGTCCGTGTCTCACACACATAGATTAATCTGATCTTCATACAAATGGATAACCGCTCTTATCTTGCCAGATTTTGTTAAGCCGTGCAAGCGGCGCTATTGTCTGTTCTATTGTTGCCAACACCTCAGATTTTGATTTTTCATCCCTGGCAATCGAACCGATATATTTAAAACGGTCGTCCACTCATTTCGAGTCCCTGTCCATTAACTTTTACCCAACTTGTGTGGACAAGAACATACAAGTGGCGATGCGGAACCCATCTGATCACTATATTGATTTGCCAATTTACACCAGTTATTGAAGCATAGCTCTGGTGTTGCATTTGACTTCTTCTTACTATGAACCCTCTCTGAGGAAACCTGTATCCGATCAATTGTACTGGCGATTTCAAAGCACTGGTTTTGCATGATGCGGATGCCAGTGCCACCTTCATCCCTCAGTAGTCGCTTTTTTAAAACTAGTTTTAATATCTTTTTAAATTTTACATGTTTGCCTCACTAGTTTCTACTGGCGGAGGCGCGCCTATTCCACCCCATACCGTAGTCATTTGAGCGATATTAAGACGCATAAACCAGTGCTTGGATGCACGCGTGCGTCTGTATGTACCTATGCTAGATTTGTGCACTCTCAGAGTCCAGCCCAACCAACATGCAAGGGAAGGGCCTCGCCATGAGGGCGCGTGTGAAATTTGTGCAAGAGTGTGATTGTTGGACAGAGTAAAATGAAACAAGAGTGTGTGGAAAGAAGAAGAGGGGGATCTCTTCTTGTCCAGATTACTAAGAAGGTGACAAGTATACATCAGACCGGTGGCCGTACAGGAAATCAAATGATAATCGTCTTGTCTTGTTTTGTCTTATCCATTCGTGTCGTGAGGCGTCGTGTGCGAGCCGTAGTTTTCTGCCCAGGACCAGACGCGTCGCTGAAGTAGTCGTCATCTCATGACGTTTTAGAATATCCACAACATTTTCTATCAATCTAGTTCTCGGTCTGCCACGGTTGCGAAAACCAGAGCGCCGTATGTTATAGACGCACAGGGGTAGTTGGTCAGGTTACATTATCATTAGGTGACCAAACCACTTGATTCTCTCCTCATAAATATATTCAGTGCAGGGTCTTACTTTAGTCTTATCACATCATCATTGCGCATTATGTATCTCATACATACGTTGGTTGTTTTCCATAGGCATCTCATCTGACATGTCGTGATCTTTCTCTCAAATGATGATAATCCCATACTATGAAATAGAAAGTATACACTAGAATGGACAATACAAATGTGTTTTCTATACCTCGTGCAGCATCTGTTTACAGATGTTACTGTTGCTATTAACACATCTGGTCTCATATCCATTACCACGTCACTACATTTGGCTGTTTGGGAAGGTAGCGGCTCTCTGATATTTATTTAAATGGATCAGATTTCTAGATAACGGGTTATCTCCATGAGGATTTAATGTAGGAAACGCCCCCAGCATTGGTTGCTAGTGTGTCAACTCAAGTGTGCCTCAGAATATCAGAATAAGAAGGTACACATAAGAAGGTACACATCGTTTCTTCTGCTCTAAATCTCGAAATCCTGGTATTCAATCAAGTACATGTGTCTGATGCCAGGTAGCCAAATGTTGAGTAAACTGATTTCGGTCTTTTGCCTTGGTGTGCTATATTTGACACAGGGCCTCCTTCAGATCATATATCGGCCTCAGTCTCGGTCTGCGACGAGTGTGCCTGAATTTGTATGGCCTCAACGACGTCACTCTACGTGTCCATCTGTATCGTTCTGCGAACCATGTTTTTGTAGGCTAGCTTGATTGATGGCTACACTTTATACACTTACCCATTTATGTGATATTCATCTCCATTTCGATAACCACTAAGCATAGCACCACCATTGTGGGCATATCACTAACCCCTCGAGGTGGGGAGATCAAAGTATACGATAAGGAGCGGAAGCGAAGAGTAATGAGGATTAGGTGAAATATACTAAGATCTCAAGTCTTAGTATTCGGTCCTGGAAACAAGCTGTTTTACAGCAGTCTAGCCAACGAGGTTGGGATAGACACTTTAATCGTCATATCATTGAGCTTACTAAACGACCTCACTTTGCACTACATCCAGTAGCACTACAGTCTACATTATCAAGTGCGATTCGGGATAAGAGCCTCTGTAACCCGCTACCAAAGACACATAGACAAGACTTATCTCAACTCAGCATTAGTATCTTCGAACAACAGCGATGTGAGAAGCGTGGCACATTTTAATACCGGCATTATATTATGCTTCACAATTCAGACATACGGCGATTGTCTTTGGTGAAGGATGCGGTAATCTATGCAGTCAAGGCAAAACATAGATGGGCAGGTCACATGTTGTAACGAAACGATGGTCGATGGAGCACGGCCACCGCAATCTTGTAAGATGAATGTGCGGTGTGTTTCGGGAAACCTATGTTGTCCATATCATTGCGGTGTGTTTCGGGAAACCTATGTTGTCCATCATTGCGGTGTGTTTCGGGAAACCTATGTTGTCCATCATTGCGGTGTGTTTCGGGAAACCTATGTTGTCCATATCATTGCGGTGTGTTTCGGGAAACCTATGTTGTCCATCATTGCGGTGTGTTTCGGGAAACCTATGTTGTCCATATCATTGCGGTGTGTTTCGGGAAACCTATGTTGTCCATCATTGCGGTGTGTTTCGGGAAACCTATGTTGTCCATATCATTGCGGTGTGTTTCGGGAAACCTATGTTGTCCATATCATTGCGGTGTGTTTCGGGAAACCTATATCGTCCACCAAAGTCCATAACTGTTTAAATGCTGTACGCAGGTGAACGCTTTGGTGAAGTCTATGAAACAGGTGTGTAGGCACTGAATTCTCTACACTTTTCTATAATACTCAGCTTGTCGAATATGTGGTCTATAGTGTTTCTTTCTATCAGAAAACCCGACTATGAATTGATGTTTCTAGTTTTTACTGCATTATTGTCGTTATGATAAGCTGCAGAATTTTCCTGACGTGACTTATGAGAGCAATACTCCTATAATCTGTACATAATTTCATCTTGCCCTTCTTTTTGTAGTGACGTGTAAAGAGATCTCTTCCAATCTTTGAAGCATACTCCACTCTATCAAATCTTCCTGCACAATATTTGGTATAAGCGAACGCTGCCTTCTCCTCCCGCCTGTATCATGTAAGACGTTATTTGATCACATCCATGGGATTTCCCTCTTGTCATATGTTTGATTGCATTTCAAATGTAATCCGGGGTAGTGTCCTGTTCAGGATTACTGTTATTATAGTTGATTGTTACTTGGTATCATTCTGAATACATTGCCTGACAGTATTCCTTCCATATGACTTGACTTCTCTTCGTTCGTTCTCAATCTCCCGCTACCAAGTCCTGAAAAGGGCTCAAGTAGCAGAATGTAGTCCATAGAACGGAATGCGTCATGTCTTAGTTTACAGATTGATTGCGATATTTGCACTTTTCGGTCCGGCACATTTGTCCTCAGCAGGCATTTTTTGAGTACCGTGTTAGCCTTCCCTCTTCAATCCCTTCTCCTTAGCCAGTCTGCTCTTTTGCAGCCTGTTATCCAGGATCACCGCGTGGAGGTTTAGAAGGGTCTTAGCATCTCTGATTCGCAGGCCCTGACGCTAGCAGTCAGCTTTGGGCCGCTGACCGGTATAACTCATTTATTGCGGAGCATCTTGATCCCGGCTGGTAGTCTGACCTTGAAAGTCGACGTAAGAAGATGAAATTAAGTACATATTAAATTGTGTATACCATAAAATAGGGGAACTGGGTGGGATTGGGGTGGAGGGTGGAAAGTGAAGGCATACGCAATGGGGAAAGTTGTTCGAGCAAATACGACACTAGAATGTTTGACTCCGCAGCAATATTTCTAGGCGACCTGGCGCCTAGGAATCGTCTAGCCCTGTCTTAGAGACTTCATTGTGCGAATATACAGTTTGTTTTTCAGGTTCCATTTCCCCATGTACGGAAATCCTCTCAGATGTCTTTCACGACATGCATACTAACCTGGCAGTGGCCTATACTTTCCGCCTCCGTATGGAACCCCACGCGCCTCACGACGTGATAATTACTTTAAGCTTTCAATTATTGCATGCCATCTCAGATTTTTGAAGTTCTGTAATCTCATTACGTTGGTTTTGATTGAGCTATCCATTTATGAATTCTAGATCGGCCATTACACGGGGATTTAATGAAAGAGGATGAAGCTATCCAACCGAACAAGCTTCTACTCTTATGTTTTAGCATGACGTGATAACAGCCAGGGGGTCTAGACTTGCTAATGGAAACAACGACTTCCGTTCTGATCCCCGGGAAAACGAGTTATTCAGTATTTTATTACTGTTACATTCTTAGCATATTGTAACAGGCGGCTAAAGAAAGTTGTGCATTGGTCTAGCAACATCATCATGTAGTGCCGCATCTATTGATATCGCCACTATAAATGCTCGGAAGCTGGCTACCGGTAATGGTACGGCTGTAGTAGTAGTCAGGTGCTTCACGCACGCACGCACAAACACACACACACACACACATAAAGAGAGAGAGAGAGATAGAGAGAGAAGGCGAATATTACGTGTTGACTAATTCTTCATTCTCTGATTCCAAGGAAAACGTTATTTACTCGGTTATTCATATATTCACATAAGGAGTATTGTTTCTAGAGCTGTCTTTCAAACTACTACTGCTGCTGCTGCTGCTGCTGCTAATTTTTAAAATGTTTTCATTCGCCTTATTCCTCTATTCTCCAAGGCGGTGTGCGTTGCACTACGGTTTTTATCTTGCGCCTGTCGGCCCAGTGCGTCCGATTTCGGCATGCATTTTATGTAAGTGTTTGCTTCCTCTTGCATTTTCTAAGGGTTTGCTTCCCCGGGGTAACGGCCGGTTCTGTGATGGGGAGCGAACCCAGCACCATCGGATTGTGACCCGTATCACTTAATCACTAGCCCACGGCGTCCCCAATACAACAACTACTACTACTATTACTATTACTACTACTACAACAACTGCTGCTACTATTATTACTACTACTGCTGCTAAAATGATATCTTTCTACTTCCTGACCACAGATGGGAGCGTGATGCATTCATCGGTATGTAATGTCGAATGCGAGATAAAACAGTTCTGAGGAGCTGTTGGGGGGCTTACCGTCTCCACTAACCAAACGAGTGCTTCTCTATCCTTTGCAGGCAATTGGCTGGAGGGGAGTCTTCTCGTGCAATGTCATGAGGAGACTATCGTCTGGTCAGACAAAACGTACATAGTCTCATGGGAGGTGGGACCAGAGTGCTTGCATCCTGAGTTACTTCCAGTCGTCTCGATTTATGACTTGCCACTGGTTAAAGGTAGCTCGGGACCAGAGAGTGAGGTTGATGACCAGGGCAGTTGCTTTCTCACTGTAATTTAAATATAGCGCGTTACATCATCAAGGCAAAATAGTATGATGATGTCGTCATCACCGCTTGCGATGGACAACTAACCAACTGATCAGACATATATATAGAGGCAGGTAAATCAAAAGAAACATTAAAAATATTTGGACAAGCAAAACATAGCTCATAAAGTAAATAAAACAGCAAAAATAGACTTCGACAAAAAAACATGCTAATAGGATCATCAGGACTTATAGTAAAAGCTTATTTTCTTATGTTAGAAATAAACAAAGAACGAAAGACAATGTAGGCCCTCGCATATGTAGCACAGGTACAATAGTAAGAGAAAATATGGAGGCAGCTAATCTACTAAATCAATATTTTACGCAGTCTTCACAAAAGAAAACTGCTCAAAGATCCCAGAGACTATAGATATTTTCAAATGTGAAATGGATATTGTGGGATTAAAATCAATTACGGAGGAAAATGTAAAAACAAAAATTGGAGTGATTAAAAGTGAATAAATGTCCATGGTCAAAATGGTATCCATCCAAAATTGCTATTTGAAATTAGAGACCAACTAGCCATTGGTTATATTATGTTCTCAATCACTTGCAAAAGGAATTGTTCCAAGAGATTGGAAAGATGCAGGAGTGATCCCCTTATTCAAAAAGGGAAATAAATCAGATCCAGCAAATTATAGACCGGTGAGTTTAACGAGCATAGTCTGTAAATTGTTAGAATCAATAATCAAAGACAACATTGTAATGCATCTAGACATGTTTATTTAATCTAATCAGAATCAGTCAGCATGGGTTTACTAGATGGAGATCGTGCTTAACAAATCTTTTGGAATTCATGTAGCAGATTATTAAAAGGCTAGATAAGGGGGAACCAGTGGATGTTAGTTATCTAGATTTTGTAAAGGCTTTTGATAGAGTACCTCATCGAAGATTATTTAAATAGTCAAAATCACATGGAATAGGTGGGGAAGTTGCCGAATGGATTGAAAGTTGGTTCACGGGAAGAAGGCAGAGAGTGGACATAAATAAGAGTACTCTGAGTGGTGTGAAGTAAAAAGTGGAGTTCCACAGGGCTCAGTTTTGGGACCAATATTGTTCTTGATATATATAAACTATTTGGACATTGATATAGGATCCATGATTGCAAAATTTGCAATATAAATAAGTGTATAGTCATCCACATGGGTAGATCCAATATGGAACTTAATTACAGAATGGGCGAGAACAATATTAGAACGATAGATAAGGAAAGAGACCTACGGGTTATAATACAGCATGCAGATAAAGTGAGTGAGCAAGTCCAGGTAGCAGTGAAACAGGCAAATGCAATGTTAGGAGTACTGGGTACAGGTGTGGAGTCATTATCGTAAATGAGATATAAACATGCTGGAAAGGATACAAAGCAGAGTGACAAAACTGATAATGGGATTCCAGAATTACAGTTACGAGAAAATACTCAGAAAAACCGGCTAACAGTGTCTAGAAAAGAAAAGAATTCGAGGTGACTTAATACCACCAACGAGAATATGAGGGCACAGATTAACTAAAGAAATGTCCAGATTGGATATTAGGAAATATTTTTTTAGTCAGAGAGTGGTGAATGCTTGGAAAGCATTGCCCCAGAAGGTAGTGGAGGCAGGGATAGTTAATGCATTTAAGAATAGATTTGATGTGCTTAGCTTTTAGAGCGGAGTATGCAAATGTAACTGGTTGTATACAGGCTCTGATGAGTCTTCTAAACCAGTATAAAAATGTTAAGTTAAGTTAAGTTGACGGCCAGGTATACATACTGACCAAGACCAGACCTCACTTCCAAGCAATTCTTCCTGGAAACAGCTGTTTCAATCTGGCTGACGAGGTGGGGATCATCATGATCCCCGTAGTAGTGAACTTCACGCAGATGAAGCCAAGCACAGCACAGCCGCCTGGAGGACGGCGGTCAGACATCATCAACATGCTCGGATGTGAGGAAAGCTACTACAACCTTCCGCTAGCGTCAGTTTCATGGCGCACAAAAGAGTAAACCATATCATTTTAGATATTCGAAACAAGGGCACACAAAAGAGTAAACCATATCATTTTAGATATTCGAAACAAGGGCACACAAAAGAGTAAACCATATCATTTTAGATATTCGAAACAAGGGCACACAAAAGAGTAAACCATATCATTTTAGATATTCGAAACAAGGGCACACAAAAGAGTAAACCATATCATTTTAGATATTCGAAACAAGGGCACACAAAAGAGTAAACCATATCATTTTAGATATTCGAAACAAGGGCACACAAAAGAGTAAACCATATCATTTTAGATATTCGAAACAAGGGCACACAAAAGAGCAAACCATATCATTTTAGATATTCGAAACAAGGGCACACAAAAGAGCAAACCATATCATTTTAGATATTCGAAACAAGGGCGCACAAAATAGTAAACCTACTCATAGTGGGCATTCGAAACAATAACAACAATACCACAAAGTAGCTGTTTGAATACATTATTGTTCTTCTTATGCGTTCGTTCTCAACCTCCCGCTACCAAGCTCTGAACAGAGCTTTGCCAGTAGCAGGATGTAGTCCAAAGAACGGAATACATTGTGTCGCTAGTGTACAGCTTGACTGCGATATTTGCACCTTTCGATCCGACACATCCGTCTTCGGCAGGAATACATTATTATTCTGCCCTTTCCATATAATCTCGGAGCGGCAGTAGTCCGATTCTCGCCTCAGTCACACACGGAGCCCTCCCGAAAGCAACACGAGCATGCCATCTGATTAAAAGTACAAGTGGTGTAACGGAAGTTTCATCGTTGTTATGATTTGATCATTTGCTGTCTGGCCCCAGAGTGAATTTTGTCATTTATGATGAACGATTACTAGTAAGTCTGTACTGTTGGTGGAGCTTCTGTAAGAGCGCTAGTGGAATGTTAGAATCATTTTGATAAACGCAGATGAGGGTGTGTCGTAATGGCCTTAGACTAATCACACACTCCCCCCTCCCCCCCCCCCCCTCTCCCAGGTCAAAACAAAATGATAAAAACAAACGCTCGGGAAACTGAGACGCTAGTCCAGTCAGGCAAAACACACTGACCAGGACATCATGGTAAATAGGACCAAGACCACAATCTTTCTTCCATTTAGCGTTCCCTGGAAACAGACTGTTTTCAAGTCAAACGAGATGTGGATCGATATGATCTCCGTAGTAGTGAGCGCCACGCAGATCAAACCAAACATAGCACAACCGCCTGGATGACCGCGGTCCACCTTCTTCAGCATGCTCGAGATGTGAGAAAAGCTACTACAGCCCGGCACTTAATGTCCTTTTAAGGGCCCAGAAAAGAGTAAACTTACTCATTGTGGGCATTAAACAACAGCAACGTAACAAACGCTCAAGCGAACACATAGGATGTTTGTGAGTTGGGAGCTAGCTTGCGCATACAGAGTGGACTGATTAGTTCGTCAGGACCCTCACACGTGTCATAGACGGAAATCGGTTGTCGCTAATTGTCAGCCACCGGCAGTTCTAACACTGTTCGCAACAAGCTATATTCTCTTCAGCCCGTGGTGGTCCCCGGGGTCCTAACTGGAAATGAAGGAATTGACCCACTGCGCCCTCAGCGTATCGTAATAATAGCTAAAGCTTGTTGTACATGAGGCTGACAACCACATAATGCAAACGTTGCTACCAAAAACACAACTGCATGAGTGCACAAAATGCTTTGGAGCAGGTTTCTTGTAGTTTGTAATCTACATTAGTTGTCCTGGGATTAAAACGGAGAAGAGGTATGTAGAGGGGGATCTCTTTTGGCTGTTAAAGGTATGCAATAATAATCATCATCATCGTGTAGGATGTCTTTGAAAGAACCTTCCTCTCATCATAGCCATGCGATAGAAATCTCGATCAGTAGTCAGTCTACCCGCCTGCTTCCATGTTCATGTTTAGGATGTTCTTGATTTCGTGTGTCCATCTACGTCTTGGTCGACCTCTGCCTCGTCTTCCTGGAACAATGCCCTTCAGAACTGCAAATATAGGGGCGTTGTAATGCCAACAGTCGACCACTAATAATAATGAATGATGTTGTCTTCTTCATGTTCTTTGTCGGTCGTCAATTAAAAAAAAAAATACAACACACACACATTTACTAAATACCACAATTCTCAAGGTTAAATTCTCAAGTGTTAAATATGTTTTCAATGATTGTGGATTTCTCTCACAACTAACTTTCATGAATTGACGGTATTGCATTATACTGACGTCGCTTATTAACGCCTAGTCTCGATGACACATCACTTACAGTCAGCTTAGCTGATTCCACTGGACACGTCATAATGAGCGAATCCAGCTTTCTTATAACATCAACATGTAAACAGAGCTTCTTCTTTTTGGGCCAATATCAATGGAACATTAAATGGAAACATACGTATTTGATTGCATCTTGAATACAACATTAGACTTATTAATGCGAGAGGTATGGGACCAGGGAGATCACTTAATTGTTGTTGTTGAATGCAAGGACGGTTGTCAGGACTAAGACATTCGAGTCTCCCGCTTCAATTCCACTGTAATCCCTGCGATGTGCTACGATGCCGAGACGTGGACACTAACAAAACCACTTGAGGACAAATTGAGAGTTACCCAGGCCTCTATTGAGGGACGCTTCATCGGAATCACTCTCCGGAACCAATGCATGTAAGCTCTCCACAGTTCTGACATAAGACGATTGTCCCTGGTGAAGGATGCGGTAATTCACGCAGACAAGGCAAAACATAGATGGTCAGGTCACATGTGGCGACGAAACGATGGTCGACGGAGCACAGCGACAGCAGTCTGGTACCTCCGAGGTAAGAAGAGCCCGCGGGTAAGACCTACAATGCGTTGGTCAGACTCCCTTGCTGTTCGCTGCAACATCCGAGATGCCTCTAGAGGAGCACTTACCACGCACTGGACTTGCGTGGCCCAAGACAGGGTCCGATGGAGACGACGTTGGGAACCGCAGCTGACCCTGACTAACATGCCTCCTCAATATGTTTTGCCTGATCATACGTTAGTATTCCTTCCCATCCTTTAATTGTAAAACTGATGACTTTTCTTGCATATTGTACAACTGACTTGCATATCTTCTGCACATGTATTGTTCCTTAATAAATGGGGTTGTATGCTTCATGATTTTCTCCATACTTCTTCTTTGTCTTCCTCGTGCGCTGTCAGACGTTAACTTGAATTTGTTCGAAGAAAGCAGAGGGCCATCTTAAGGCTATCGACACCGTCATAGAGCTTGTTTAGTGTTGGCACTGGTGATGGCCACGTGTGCTTTCTCTGATCCTATTATGTCGAGCGATTTACAGCAGATTTGCAGGGGTCATTTTCCCTGTACTACAAGTGCATTCGTTAGTAGCACCTATCTTCAGTTTATTGAATAGATGGTACCTCGGTCAGTTGTGGTCTGTGCGAGGTCTGAAGACCACCACCTGTTCTCTTCTCTTCAACTGGTAATAAGCATAATCTTGTGTGTAGCCAGTATGCTCTGTTTCCCATTTGACCATGTATCTGGCTCTAATAAACATTTTGGACTCTTCGTAGGCCACACTAGAATCTGGTTGTGGTAACCTTGCACCTTCTTTTGCCAGACTGTCTGCCTCTTCGTTGCATTGAATGTTACAGTAGGATGGGACCCACTGTACAACGATTCTTTTGGGTGTAGACTGCTGGCATAGTTGACAGAATACTGATATTAAGTCATTTAGTTCTGTATTTTTCTAGATTTTTAGTGCTGTAACCACGTATCTGTAAACAAGACTATCTGGCTTTAATTGCTTTTGCTTGTCAGCATTGCTTCTACTTCAGCTTTCAATGCCTGTCCCTCTGCTCTGAAATTGCTTGAGAATGTTCCAGTTGCCACTGACAGTGTTATATTTCTACTGTTTGTTAGGCTCATGAATACCCCTCCACCTCCATTTCTATTGTGTTTGTTGCACAACCGTCAGTGTATGCATGGGTTTAGTCTGTGGTTGGGTAGTTTCTTTTATTGATACTATACATATAATCCACCGAATTATGGCATCAGTCTTATCGTCAGACTTAAGCTGCTGTTGTGCATAGATAATCGTGCTGAGCTGAGTTGGCTTGGCTTCGTTCGTTCTCAATCTCCCGCTATCAAATCCTGAAAATGGCAAGTAGCAGAATTTAGTCAAGAGAACGGAATGCCTTGTGTCGTAGTTTAAAGCTTGACTGCGATATTTGCACATTTCGGTCAGGAATTTTTTGAGTACTGGGTTAGCCTTCCCTCTTCGATCTCTTCTCCTTAGCCAGTCTGCTCTGTTGTAGCCTGTTATCCAGGATCACCGCGTGGAGGTGTAGAAGGTTCTTGGCAGCTCTGGTTCGCTGGCCCTGACGCTATCAGTCAGCAATGGGTCTCTAACCTCTGCATCTCATACGCTGCTCAGCATCTTAATCCCCTGAGTTGAGCTGACTGGACGACCTTTCTTTGGTAGCGGGTTACAGTGACCTTTTTAACGTCTCGAGGCGTACCTGAGAAGGTCGAAAGGGATCCTCCTGGCTGTAGTGCAATGAGCGGCTTCTCGGTAATTTCACCACCATGGGAATTACAGTGTTGATCCAAGCCGTTTTTGCCAGACTGTTGGAACCAGGATGTTTTCCACGAATGGGGTACGTGAGGGTGTGGAGAGGGCGCAGTCTTGATAATTATTTTTGACCTGACTCTGAATATTCTTGCTCCCCATTAGGGTCACGTTAAACATACTAACCCAGGTCTCACATCTACGACGTGCGCATGAAAACAAAGCTGTGTTACATCAACTTGGCCAACGAGTTGATTTTGTAGTGGGGAACATATTGTGAAGTCTAGCATAGTACTACAGCCAGCAGAATCCAGGCCAACCTTCTTTAATGTGTCTCGGGATATAAGAATAGTCATCCTAACCCGCTACAAACACCCCTCCCCCACCCCCCCCTTCCAATACAAAAAAAAATAACAGGAAACATACTGTATAGAGTGTAAAAATTACAACACGAGTAACATCAAATATCAGCTACAACAACAACAGTGGTGGTATCAAGCTTACGGGGACGGCATCAAGTCAATGTTGAATCTTGTTGAATGCTAGTTGCGCGTCGCAAGCGGTGATGACGACACCATCCGACGGGTTCGTCTTGAGATGGACTTTCATTGTATTGATGAAGTAACTGCGACGGTCATGAACCTCACTCTCTTGTCCCGAACTACTTTGAACTAGTGGCAAGAAATACGTCAAGACGACTGTAGGTAATTCAGGATGCACGCACTATGGTCTCACCACCTTCTTTGAGACCAGAGGTCGCTTAAAACCTGCGGGGCTCGAACCCACCCCGTTTCCCTTCATCGCTTTGAGAGAATAATGCTTTACCTGTCGACCATAGAGTTCCTGCTGAATACTTTGCTCAACACTATTCGTCTTTTCCAAAGTTCGCACGGAATGTGCTTGCCAACTCGTGTGGGCAGTCAACCATATAGCCATTGTTGTTGGAAACATCAATTAGACTAATAATTACTGATTTAGTTTGCGGATTCCTTACTTGATAAAGTAGCAGGCATGCTCTTTCTGTGCGCACAATATACCATCGATTTTCAAAATTAAATTCTGCAATTTGGTTGCGTGCTAAATTTTCGAGGGTTGAAGTGTTAATATCTGCAAGAAAGATAATGAAGATTGGGCATGAGCTGCAGTAGTCAGCAACACGAGGCTGACTGCTATCATCAGGACCAGCGACTCAGAGCTGCGAAGAAACTTCTCCACGTGGTGATCCAGGACAAGAGCATGACACAGAGCAGAAGGCTAATGAGAAAGGACCGAAGAGGAAAGGCTAACCCGGTACCTATAAAAGGCTGCTGAAGTCGAACCGAAAGGTACACATATTTCAGTCAAGCTGTAAACTACGACACAATGCATCCCGTTCCCCGGACAACATCCTGCGACATTGCAAAGGCTTAGTAGCGGGACTGAGAATGAACGAAGAAGTAGAAGAATGAAGATTGTTTTGAATTTTTAAAATGGTATTGTGATTTCTAGTCCACCTTGAAGAAATGAAGGCTTCTGGCTTCCATGCTATGTTGAACATGTAGTGTTTGGTTCTAATTTAACTTAAAGATTTTATACTGGTTTAGAAGACTATGCAGAGTCTGTAAACAACCTTTTTCATTTACATTTTCTTGCTCTAAAAGCTATGCGCATTCAATCTATTCTTAAATGCATAAATTATCCCTGCCTTCACCACTTCATGTGGCAATGCATTCCAAGCATTCACCAATCTTTGACTAAAACAATATTTCTTATATCTAATCAGGGCGTTTCTTAAATTAATTTGTAGCTATGCCTTCTTGTTCTTATAGGTGTTTGTATTTAAAAAAAAGCACACTTGTAATAGTCTAATTTATCCGTTCCTTTAATTATCTTATAAACTTGTATTAAGTTACCTCGAATTCTTCTCCTTTCTAGACACTGTAGACCGGTTTTCTTTCCTCATATCTGTAATTCTGGAATCCCACTATCAACTTGTATCAGATTCTGCAATTATCAACTCTCTATCAAATTGTAAAGCCTTTGAATACATCTTTGTGTAATTTGAACACATATATGAATATGTAGTTGATTGGCAGTACGTACTTAAAATATTACTTGACCTCTTCGTGGTTAGGAGTATAGGAAAGGGAGTCCCATAGTAGACACTGCTGTCGAAGATAAGTGGTTGAGACTTCATTGTACAAGACCACAGCTTGTTTATGAGGTAGGGTGGTCTGTTACCTTCCGCGCTGGTTGTTCGTTCCCTAACAGTAAGCGGAGACAGCATGACCTAGGGGTGAAAGAAATATCCTTTTCACAATCTCAACGCACCGGGTACAAATCCCGTCCTGTCCAGTTTAGCAAACATGGTGTTTCTCGGTATGATCGCTTCTCCATATATGGTAAGTAATGACAACCTACCCCGTACTGTAGGGTAAGTAATGACAACCTACCCCGTACTGTAGGGTAAGTAATGACAACCTACCCCGTACTGTATGGTAAGTAATGACAACCTACCCCATACTGTATGGTAAGTAATGACAACCTACCCCATACTGTATGGTAAACAATGACAACCTACCCCGTACTGTATGGTAAGTAATGAAAACCTACCCCGTACTGTATGGTAAGTAATGAAAACCTACCCCGTACTGTATGTTAAGTAATGACAACCTACCCCGTACTGTATGGTAAGTAATGACAACCTACCCCATACTGTATGGTAAGTAATGACAACCTACCCCATACTGTATGGTAAACAATGACAACCTACCCCGTACTGTATGGTAAGTAATGACAACCTACCCCGTACTGTATGTTAAGTAATGACAACCTACCCCGTACTGTATGTTAAGTAATGACAACCTACCCCGTACTGTATGTTAAGTAATGACAACCTACCCCGTACTGTATGGTAAGTAATGACAACCTACCCCGTACTTATGGTAAGTAATGACAACCTACCACGTATTGTATGGTAAGTAATGACAACCTATCTAGTACTGTAAAGTAAGTAATGACAATCTATTCCGTACTGTATGGTAAGTAATGACAACCTACTCCGCACTTAAACACCTGCCAAGAAACTTATAACAGCCAGATAAGTTGGCAGTTGGAAGAGCGCCGTTCTGCAAAGGTCATGCTACTTTAAACAGTCAGTGAGGTACCAGTGTACAGCTGGCCGACTAGAGCGTGTTGATAGTAGGGATCGAACCCGAGTCCTTGTACATGAGAAATGAGCGCTCTACCACTCTGCTAATCAGACACTTGATGAGTAATCATCATCATCGCATCAGCATATCTATCTTTTACAGAACGTCGCTCGCATAACAGCCGATCTGTAAGATCTACCGCCTCTGTCACTATCATCCTCAAAGCTTCGTTAATGTCCTCTGTCCATCTTCTCATCGTCCTGCCTCGTTTTTCAGCTACCATACTCTCCATCCAGGTACCATGCTCTCCTATATTATTTTTTTACAGACAATTGTGGTGTTTGATGGGGCCAATATATTTAGTTTCCTATACGTGATATTACGTATTTACTAGCCAATTTAGCTGGTTTATTGATCCAGCAGCCTGTTGGTCCATGCCCTTTGGACCAATGCCATGTAGTGGTATCTACAATTGTTTGTGAGCTGTTTTCTAGTTTCATTCTTCTTCTTCTTCTTCTTCTTCTTCTTCTTCCTCTTCTTCTTCTTCTTCTTCGTTCGTTCGTTCTCAATCTCCCATTACCAAACCATGGAAGGGTAAGTAGCAGAATGTAGTCCAGAGAACGGAATACATTGTTTTGTAGTTTACAGCTTGGCTGCGATATTTGCACCTTTTGGTCCAACACATCCGACTTCAGCAAGCATTTTTTGAGTACCGGGTTAGCATTCTCTCTCCGATCCCTTCTCCTTAGCCAGTCTGCCCTGCTGCAGCCTGTTATCCAAGATCACCGCGTGGAGGTGTAGAAGGGTCTTGGCAGCTCTGGTTCGCTGGCCCTGACGCTAGCAGTCAGCTATAGGTCGCTGACCACTGCAGCTCATGTGCTGCTCAGCGTCTTGATCCCTAGTTTCATACAAACTGTTCCATTTGTCTAGCCTCGGAGGAGGTACCTCTTTTTTTTAACACCGTCAAGTCCGTGTTTGGCACTGACAAAGAAGGTGTTTAACAGTTTCGTAGGGATGTATGTACATCCAGAACTCTGGAATCTGTTCTTGTTAGATTCTGTTCAAGTGACTTCAGTTTTATATGTCTGTGCGAAGCCGGAAAATGGTGCCATGATATCTCCTTTTCTGGAGGTTGATGTTGGATTTGGGATTAAGAATGGCCAATTGCTTGCAGCCAATTTAGTTCTATGGAGTAGTAATTTTCGAAATTACTGTTACTTAAGAATAAGCCGACTGTAGCCTTCCATTCATGTTGTACAATGTTGCTAAAATGACTTGTACACGGCACTGGCAACGTGTTCTTTAAATACTACATCGGGGCCGCTGGCGAATCGGTAAGGAACACGGCTAAAACCGTAAACTTTCCAGGTTCTGATTCTGAAAACATAAAGATTGTATCCCAATGAGAAATAAACCCATTAAAAATGTGTGCTTAAGTCGGATGCACTGGGTCATTAAGCTCAAAACATGAAAAGCGCATCGCCTGGTGAAAAAAATATGAAAGCAAATACAAAAGAAAGCAATAAACACTGTTGCATTACTACTCCTGAATTGATTATCTTTAGTTGAATTTGACCCCACGTCCTATAACTGACAAGGTCTCTTATATAACTGACAAGGTCTCTTATGACCCTATCCGAGGAGAAGGTTGCCGACCTCTGCCGGCTTATCATTTCTGTAGTAAAATCAAATATAGACTATTAAAGATAATGGAATATATTATGGTTTTACCGGTTCGTAACTTGCTTCATATTCAGATTTCTTTAACTTCTACTGACCCGCTATATGCTATATAAATAAGATCAGTAAGAGAAATCGAAATTGTTCGAATCAAGCACTCGCTCACGAACTGAGGGTAAAAAACTGAGACCGTGTACAGTCGTCTATTTAGTCCTCAATGTCAAACTGTCGAGGAAAGTCAAGACACACGATGAGAGCTCACGTCGAGTGAAGAAACCAGACACATCCTAATGAAATGTTTGTGTTCCTTTTCTGTGCATGCTCGTTTCCAAACTCTTCTCCCTTTATCTCTGTAGCTTTCAGGGGGAACTTAACCGAGTTGCCTCTAGGATCAAAACGAGGCTAAACATTACAGAAACATCTATCAACATTATACTATTTTTACAAGGGTGTCAGGCAGGCAGTGAAGGTTTTGACAGATTGGACGGTCAGTCACGATCGATGTATTTGAAAAATTTCCATTAACTGAATTGTGATGCTTTTTGGAAATATGATTTGTATTTTTTTGTGCACACAAATAATTGTTTTTGTTGGTATCATGTAGGAATATATTCTCACTGCGATAATAATAGTTAGTTTTCTTTCCACGTGTGCCGTTGAGCGCCGTGGGGAGCTTAAGTCGTCTATCCTGGGTCAAGTGCGTTTCGTCGGTTATGTATGCACAATCACTCTAATGTCATCTAACTATCTGTCTCGTGGCCGCCCCTTGCCCTATAGCCAGATCTACAAGCGTTGTGAGCCATTAGTGGAAGTTGATGAGGGTGCATTCTCATGAGAGGACCAAACCAACGTATGTTGTGACTGAAAATGTATTCGGCACAAGACGTAGTGGCTACCGTACTTCGAATGTCGTCGTTCCGCATTATGTCTCCCCTGGTAGCACCGATGACGTTCCTCAAACACTTAATTTCACAAGTCGAAATTCTGCTCTTACGCGACCTGGACAGTGGCCATGTTTGGCACCTGATAGCACAGAGCCGACATAAATATACTGGTTATGAGCTATTGCTTTGTTGCCAAAGTAATGCTCGGATGCCTAAGTAGTTGTGACAGTTGATAAGTCACCGCAGATGCTTTCTGCCACCTAGTCTCGATGTCCCTGTCGTTCCTGCCGCCTTCTGAAAAAATTCTGCTAAAATACTTGATAATAATAATAATGATTGATAATCGTTATCATGAAAGCCTTCATTCTTAATGGCATTGAAGCTAGTGTTTTTTTTATCGTCATAGCTTCCACGTTAAAAAACCACTAGAGTTTGCTTTCATCGATATTACTACATTCTCTTGATTATTAGCATTGTCATCAAGCTCTTTAACAGCCACGACAACTGGGTTGTTGCTGCCATCATTATTGTATTAGAGTCTGCTTATATTGTTATAATGACCTCCAACTTCCTTCGTTACAACATTGGCAGCTGTTTTCTTCATCTTTTTCGTCGTTCGTCCTCAAACTCCGCTACTAAGCCATGAAAAGGGCTTTACAATTAGCAGGGTCTTTTCCGGATAACGGAATGCTTTGTATCGTAGTTTACAACTTGACTGCGATATGTGCATCTTTCGGTCCGACACATCCGATTTCAGCAGACATTTTTGGGTACTGGTTAGCCTTCCCTCTTCGATCCCTTCTCCTTGGCCAGTCTGCTTTGTTGCATCCTGTTATTCAGTATCACCACGTGGAGGTGGAGAAGTTTCTTGGCAGATCTGAGTAGATGGCCATAACGCTAGCGGTCAGCTTTGGGTCGCTGAACTCTGCAGCTCATTCACTACTCAGCATCTTGATCACTGACAGCTATTTCAATCACTAACATATATCATTACCATAATCACCACAGTGAAAATGGAGATGGGAAATGGCTCATAGAACCAACTTCATTCCACTGGGTGCTCCTATACGTGCTGAGTCCCTTTCACCTGGCGCTCCCATACGTGCTAAGTCCCTTTCACCTGGCAGCTCCCATACGTTCTCAAACCCTTTCACCTGGCCGCTCCCATACGTGCTCAGTCCCTTTCACATGGGCGCTCCCATACGTTCTCAAACCCTTTCACCTGGGTGCTCCCATACGTGCTGAGTCCCTTTCACCTGGGTGCTCTCAAACGTGCTGAGTACCTTTCACCTGGGTGCTCCCATACGTGCTTAGTCCCTTTCCCCTGGGTGCTCTCAAACGTGCTGAGTACCTTTCACCTGGGTGCTCCCATACGTGCTGAGTCCCTTTCACCTGGCCGCTCCCATACGTGCTCAGTCCATTTCATTACTGAAAATGCCAACGACAAAGCTCAAATCACATAGCTCTCCCAGCAGCTCAGAAATATTCCCCTGACTGCATAAGGTACCCATTTACAGCTGGGTAGACTGGAAGAAACGGCCATACCATGAACAAACCCACGTCACGCCCGGTTATTGAAACTGATCACGTCATGATCTGGACGTGATACATAGGTATTGTAAACCAAGGACCACCGAATCTCCAATCATCTTAGTAATTGTCGTTTTCACCCATGTCATATCGAAGACAACAACTTTCATCATCACCGTAAACAAATGAGACAAAAGTAACATAATGAAAGCTCAAAAGTGCTTGCTCTTCTAACATCAACGGCAAAAACGTTGACCTGGTGGGCATTCACCTTCACAAAATGGGTCCCAGAGACACTGTCATGTGCGATTGTGGATAACCCAAACAAACACCAGAACATATTCTGCAGGGCTGCTCTACTTATACAGGCCACAGAGAAGCAGTCTGGCCCAGCGTAGCAACCATTCTCGAAAAGCTGTGGGCGACCGGCGAAAACCTGATACGCTCACTCATTCGTGAACCTCACCGAACTAGAAGCATAGCATCAGTAGATCGAAGAAGAAGAAGAAGGAGGAGGAGGAGGAGGGCCTGGATACAAATTCTGTATTGGACATTATTGTATGTATCGCTCTTGAGGGCTTGAAAACGATAACATCGTTTTAATCTTCTATTGTCTTTGCACACCACTCACTCGCCTTGCTTCATGTTCCGTAAAGGATAAACTAAGAAAATGCTATTTTCTGCAGTTAAGAACATCTTACGACTTTATTCCCAAGGAAGAGTCTTTAGGCTTAGGACTGCAGGCTGCTTCGCCACTGCTGTCACCATGTCGTGTGCTGGGTATGTTTGTTTATTTCACTCATCATCATCTTCGTCTATCCACTTGTTTCGTTAGACGTCGTGGGGAGGTGTAGTTTTCTGTAGTGTGCCATCTTTGTCGCTGATGTTTTTGTCATTCTGTATTTCTTCAGTGTCTCACTGACACCATCTGTCCATCTTTTACGTGGTCTGCTTCTTGCTCTGCAACCCTGATGTCTGGTATTGAAGATGCGAGCAGCTGGTAACTTTGGTTGCATTCTTGTCAAGTATCCGAACCATTTTATTCTCTGCTTTTCTATGTATTTCATGCATGGTGTTGCATCCGCCGTCTGTCTGATTATTTCGTTTCTTAATTTCTCCAGCCTTCTGACTCCGACAGCCTTTCTCAAACACCTTATTTCACATACCATGATTTTTCTTTCTTGCGCCTTAGTGAGAGTCCACGTCTGAAACTGGTAGCATAAAGTTGGTATAAAAATACTATTTATCATCTGTCTCTTTGTCTTTATTGGAAAGTGTTTGTGTCTTAGTAATGGTGAGAGCTGATAGGTAACCGCATTAGCTTTCTGTATTTTTGATTCCACTTCTCTATCTAGCCTTCGATCTTGTGGGAACACGCTACGCTGCTCAAGTATTTGAATTCACTGACGTGTTTAAGTTCTGCACTGTATACGTGTATATTTAGTGTTTTCTAAATTCTACTGATTTTCATTGCCTCAGTCTTTGCTGTACTAATCCTCAAATTATATCTATCGCAGGCATTGTCAAAGGCATTCAGATGTTCTTGGAGGTTTTTGTTCATCTTAAGGAAAGAGACTCTGATCATCTGCAAAAA
The DNA here is from genome assembly GCA_036924085.1 of Ariolimax columbianus. Lineage (NCBI taxonomy): Eukaryota > Metazoa > Mollusca > Gastropoda > Stylommatophora > Arionidae > Ariolimax > Ariolimax columbianus. Next base: position 30,631,211 of record JAVGWX010000019.1, read on the forward strand.
GGAGCTCGTTCACTGTGGTGGTATCTGGTTTTGCTAGAGTTGTTATGCATACAATGAACAAGGGTAGTGAAAAGACATCTCTGTCTTATCCCGGTCTTAATTTTCTAACCAACTGAGCTGTCAGTGCCAAACATGGCCTCTGTCCAAGGCACAGGAAAAGTAAATTGCACCTTGTGAAATGTGATGTCTGGGAAATGTCAACAATGTCACCAGAAAAGACAGAAATAGGTCTCTTACTTGGGTCAGATGTGTTGCTGTGATTGCTGTGAGCCCCTATGTTGATATGAGATGTCTTTGATGTTGTCTATCCATTTGCTTCGTGGTCTCTTCTTTGCTCTGAACCCTGATCTCCTACTGTTGTATGTTTTTGCTTTCTTTCTTTCTTTTTTCTTTCTTTCAATTTGAGCGAACAAGTGAACTCCTCCTCGCTATAATCGATACCACTTAGTGAGTCTGCTTGGTGCTCTCACAGTACATTGGCTGTTTTTATCCATTGCTTTATTTTACTCCCATCAGAAAGAAAAAAAACATATGCCTTACATGTGATCCAATCCATCGTAGTACTTGATCAAATGTTGTGGTGGCTTATATTTGTGTCTTATTTTATTTCTAGATTGTATTTGCTTTCTTTCTTTCTTTTTTTCTTTCTTTCAATTTGAGCGAACAAGTGAACTCCTCCTCGCTATAATGGATACAAATAAACATAACGTTTAATGAATCTATGTACACGAGCATGGGTGTTGAAACAATGAGACTTTTGTCGAGTCACCTCAATAACTTGCCATCCCTATTTGCTTTTTGTAAGAATGTATGTCTTTACTGTATAGAAAAGCAAATCTTAAACTTCCGTAATATGATTCAATCTCCTTTGTCTGACTACCAGGAAAATGTTATTCACTCCTTTATTCCCGTATTATATATAATGGGTTCGCTGTAGTCGAGCGGTTATGCACCCGTCTTTCAAAGCGATTAACGGAAACGGTGGCCGATCGAATCCAGTGGTTTCAAGCGACTCCTGGTCTCAAAGATGTAAGACCACAGTGTCTGCATCCAGAGTTACCTCCAGTCATCTTGACCTATGTCTTGTCACCGGTTCAATGTAGCTCTGGACCAGAGAGTGAGGTTGATGACCAGCACAGTTTCTTTTTCACTAAAATCAAAATAAAGTGCAAGTTACATCATCAAGACAAACCCGTTTTATAATGTCGCTGTCGCTAGAATCGTGATAGGTAACTAAGATATATAAGATATTAACTTAACTTAACTTGTCAGCTTGTAGCTATGCCCTCGTGTTATTGTAGGTGGCTGTATTTTAAAAAAACTTGCTATAGTCTAATTTATCGATTCCTCTGATCATCTTATAAACCTGTATTAAGTCACCACGAATTCTTCTCTCTTCGAGACACTGTAGGCCGGTTTTTATGAGTCGTTCCTCATAACTGTAATTCTGGAATCCCACTATCATCTTTGTCGCTCTTTTTTGAATTCTTTCTAGCATGTTTATGTCCCCTCTATGATAAGGACTCCACACCTGTACACAGTACTCCAATCTAGGTCTAACTAAAGCTTTATACAGTTTGACGATCACTTCCTTGCTCCTATGTTTAATATTTCTTTTTATCACACCTAACATTGCATTTGCCTTTTTCACTGCTACCTTAACTTGCTCACTCACCTTTCCTGTATGATCTATTATAAGCCCTAGGTCCCTTTCCTTATCTATCTTTCTAATATTGTTTTCTCCCATTCTGTAATTATGTTCCATATTGGATCTACCCATGTGGATGACTGTACATTTATCTACATTAAACTCCATTTGCCAGCTTACAGACCATTCTCGAATTTTATCTTAATCCGACATCAATATATCCACTTCTGCTTTAGATGAGACACTACTGCATAGTTTTGTGTCATCAGCAAATTTTGCAATCATGGATCTCATATCAATGTCCAAATCATTTATATATATCAAGAACAAAATTGGTCCCAAAACCGAGTCCTGTGGCACACCACTTTTCACTTCACTCCACTCAGAGTACCCCTTATTTATGCCCACTCTCTGCCTTCTTCCAGTGAACCAACTGTCAATCAATTTGGCAACTTCCCCACCTATTCCATGTGATTTTAACTTTCGAAATAATCTTTGATGAGGTACTCTATCAAAGGCCTTTGCAAAGTCTAGATAAATAACATCCACTGGCTCCCCTCTATCTATGATTTTAGTAACCTCCTCCATGAATTCTAATTGATTTGTTAATCATGATCTCCCTCTAGTAAACCCATGCTGACTATTTCTAATTAGATTAAATTTGTCTAAATGCATTACAATGTTTTCTTTGATTATTGACTCTAACAATTTACATACTATGCTCGTTAAACTCACCGGTCTATAATTTGCTGGATCTGATTTTTTGCCCTTTTTGAAAAAGGGGATCACTCCTGCATCTTTCCAATCCCGTGGAACAATCCCTTTTGTAAGTGATTGAGAACATAATATAGCCAATGGTTTTGCTAGTTGGTCTCTAATTTCATACAACAATTTTGGATGAATACCATCTTGCCCTGGACATTTATTCACTTTCAACCCCTCCAATTTTTTAAAAAGCATTTCCTCTGTAATACAGATTGATCTTAATCCCGCTGTATCCATGTCTCTTTGAAAAATATATAAAGGCTCTGGGATCTCGGAGCAGTCCTCCTTTGTGAAGACTGTGCCAAAGTACTGATTGAGCAGATTAGCTGCCTCCGTATTCTCACTTATTATTTTCCCTGTACTGTCTATGAGAGGGCATACTTTATCTTTCGTTCTTTGTTTATTTCTAACATAAGAGAAGAAGCTTTTACTGTCAGTCTTGATCCTCTGAGCAAGTTTTTTTTTCAAAGTCTATTTTTGCTGTTTTATTCGCTTTCTGGGATATATTCTGCTTGTCCAAATATTTTACATATGTTTCTTTTGATTTACCTGCCTCTATATATTTTTTCCATGCTTTATTTTTTGCTCTTCTACATTTCACTACAAATCTAGTTATCCACTTTTTACGCTTGGGGTTTACCTCCCTACATGGAACACATTCCTCTTTTAGCGTTTCTAGGACTGTTTTAAAACTTACCCACTCCTGTTCAACATCTGTTCCTACAACAATATCTTTCCAGATTATGTGGTTCGCTGCCTCTTTCATCCTCTTAACATCTGCCTTAGAGTAGTCTGTTCGCGTGCAATAAGATCCCAACGGATGATTTGATGGTCACTTGAGCCAAATAGTCCCCCAACGGTAAAGTTTTCAATCATATTTTCCTCTGTGGTAAAAACTAGGTCGAGTATGTTTTTGCCTCTGGTGTCATAGTAGTAGGGTGTCATAGTAGTTTACAGTGGCCGCTTCTCTTCTTCGTCTTCTTCTTCGTCTGTTTCTACTTCGTCTTCTTTTTCTTCTTCTTCAGCGTTAGTCTTGAAAAGACGTTGTGACGCTGTGCTATAGCTTACAGCGAGGCTGTGATATCTGCGCCTTTCAATCTGACACATTCTAATTCGGCTGTCCTTTTGGCCGGGGGGGGGGAGGGGGGGAGAAATCGAGTTTATCTTCCTACTACGATCCACATCCACATTCTCTTAACCAGACTACACAAAGAGCAGCCTGGTCCAGTGCCACCGATTGGAGACGGAGTAGGGTCTTGGTCAGCTCTGGTTCCCTGACCTTGATAGCCAGCTTTGTGTCTCTGGATACTGTTAGCACATTCACTGTGATGCATCTTTGACCCTTATTATTCTCTGGATACTGTTAGCACATTCACTGTGATGCATCTTTGACCCTTACTATTTTTTGGATACTGTAAGCACATTCACTGTTATGCATCTTTGACCCTTACTATTTTCTGGATACTGTTAGCACATTCACTGTGATGCATCTTTGACCCTTATTATTTTCTGCATACTGTTAGCACATTCACTGTGATGCATCTTTGACCCTTACTATTTTCTGGATACTGTTAGCACATTCACTGTGATGCATCTTTGACCCTTACTATTTTCTGGATACTGTTAGCACATTCACTGTGATGCATATTTGACCCTTATTATTTTCTGGAAACTGTTAGCACATTCACTGTGATCCATCTTTGACCCTTATTATTTTCTGGATACTGTTAGCACATTCACTGTGATGCATCTTTGACCCTTATTATTTTCTGGATACTGTTAGCACATTCACTGTGATGCATCTTTGACCCTTATTATTTTCTGGATACTGTTAGCACATTCACTGTGATGCATCTTTGACCCTTATTATTTTCTGGATACTGTTAGCACATTCACTGTGATGCATCTTTGACCCTTATTATTTTCTGGATACTGTTAGCACATTCACTGTGATGCATCTTTGACCCTTACTATTTTTTGGATACTGTAAGCACATTCACTGTTATGCATCTTTGACCCTTACTATTTTCTGGATACTGTTAGCACATTCACTGTGATGCATCTTTGACCCTTATTATTTTCTGCATACTGTTAGCACATTCACTGTGATGCATCTTTGACCCTTACTATTTTCTGGATACTGTTAGCACATTCACTGTGATGCATCTTTGACGCTTACTATTTTCTGGATACTGTTAGCACATTCACTGTAATGCATATTTGACCCTTATTATTTTCTGGAAACTGTTAGCACATTCACTGTGATCCATCTTTGACCCTTATTATTTTCTGGATACTGTTAGCACATTCACTGTGATGCATCTTTGACCGTTATTATTTTCTGGATACTGTTAGCACATTCACTGTGATGCATCTTTGACCCTTATTATTTTCTGGATACTGTTAGCACATTCACTGTGATGCATCTTTGACCCTTATTATTTTCTGGATACTGTTAGCACATTCACTGTGATGCATCTTTGACCCTTATTATTTTCTGGATACTGTCGGCACATTCACTGTGATGCATCTTTGACCCCTTTTTTTCTGGATACTGTTAGCACATTCACTGTGATCCATCTTTGACCCTTATTATTTTCTGGATACTGTTAGCACATTCACTGTGATGCATCTTTGACCCTTATTATTTTCTGGATACTGTTAGCACATTCACTATGATGCATCTTTGACCCTTATTTTTTTCTGGATACTGTTAGCACATTCACTGTGATGCATCTTTGACCCTTATTATTTTCTGGATACTGTTAGCACATTCACTGTGATGCACCTTTGACCTTTATTATTTTCTGGATACTGTTAGCACATTCACTGTGATGCATCTTTGACCCTTATTATTTTCTGGATACTGTTAGCACATTCACTGTGATGCGTCTTTGACCCTTATTATATTCTGGAAACTGTTAGCACATTCACTGTGATGCATCTTTGACCCTTATTATTTTCTGGATACTGTTAGCACATTCACTGTGATGCATCTTTGACCCTTATTATTTTCTGGATACTGTTAGCACATTGACTGTGATGCATCTTTGACCCTTATTTTTTTCTGGATACTGTTAGCACATTCACTGGGATGCATCTTTGACCCTTATTATTTTCTGGATACTGTTAGCACATTCACTGTGATGCATCTTTGACCCTTATTTTTTTCTGGATACTGTTAGCACATTCACTGTGATGCATCTTTGACCCTTATTTTTTTCTGGATACTGTTAGCACATTCACTGTGATGCATCTTTGACCCTTATTATTTTCTGGATACAGTTAGCACATTCACTGTGATGCATCTTTGACCCTTTTTATTGTCTGGATACTGTTAGCACATTCACTGTGATGCATCTTAGACCCTTATTATTTTCAACCCAGTTACCGGGACCGAAGCCATAGCAGGGAATGAGGTGACAACAGCCAGCGAACTGTAGCCGGCTGATTGTGTCTAGGTCAACGACTACTAGCTGACTGCTTCAAGGACTCAAAGCTGACTGCTTGTGTCTAGGTCAACGACTCAAAGCTGACTGCTTGTGTCTAGGTCAACGACTCATAGCTGACTGCTTCAACGAGTCATAGCTGACCGCTTGTGTCTAGGTTAGGTCAACGACTCAAAGCTGACTGATTGTGTCTAGGTCAACGACTCATAACTTTCTGATTGTGTCTAGGTCAACGACTCATTGCTGGCTGCTTGTGTCTAGGTCAACGACTCATTGCTGGTTGAGTGTGTCTAGGTCAACGACTCACAACTGGCTACTTGCGTCTAGGTCAACGACTCATAACTGGCTACTTGCGTCTAGGTCAACGACTCATAACTGACTGCTTGTGTCTAGGTCAACGACTCATTGCTGGTTGAGTGTGTCTAGGTCAACGACTCATAACTGACTGCTTGCATCTAGGTTAACGACTCACAGCTGGCTGCTTGTGTCTAGGTCAACAACCCGTTACTGACTAAAACTCTATTCCACCTCCAAGTTACAGTCCATGAAACAGAATTCAATCATGCATCCTGGCTAAGGGAATAGGCATCGAAGATGGAAGGTAAACCCGGGTCACAAAAAATGTTCTGCTGAAACCGGATGTGCGGGCCGAGAGGTGCATATATATTTTCCATGCTGTTAACGTAACAACGTCCTTTTCAGAACGAGCGCCGGAGATCCCAGACATTCACTCGGTTTATCTTTGGAATAATCAGCAGCAACAATCGTCCTCTAACGATTTCTTTGTTGAGTTGTCCTCTCCAGCTCCGACTGCCTTGGTCTACTGTTCATTATTTTTTGACATATGTTGTTTCGTCTTCACGCTTCACTCGTCTCCTGCTGGTTTAAATCCGGCGCATTACTGTGTATATTGTTAGGGTTCTTCCTGAGGGTGTGTTTTATATATCTCTCCTGAACCTCCAGCTGTGCAGTTTCTGTGTTTTTTTTATCCTCTATGAATAACAACGGGTTTAATCGGAAACAGGTGGTGTCCTTTATTCTTCATCTGCAGAAATTACACAGGAGACCTCAGTAATAAGAGTGCAGCAAGGAAAATGAAAGAATGAAGAATATAAAGAAGATGAGTGCGTGGTTTACGTACCAGGAGTAAAAAAAAAAAAGTCTTTGACTAAGCCATGAAAAAACCATGACTAACATGTCTGGTCAGTATGTTTTGCCTGGCCAGACTCTAGCCTTCCTCCCCCCTTCGCCATGTAAACCCTTCAGATGGATCCGACATATGTTTGAAAGAGACTTTCGAAGCACCCTGTAAAATTGTTACCACGCATTGAATATTTAATCTAATCACTATAATATCTTGCTAATGCAATAGTTAAGAATTTTATGAAATCCGCGCAAATGATTTCAAGCCTATCTCTATGTTTCTGCTTTGTCACCTACACCGTTCTGCTAATCTTCCCCACACTTTTAAAAAACTGAAGTCTGAAATTGCTCTCCGGGGGATCTTTTGGGGCAAATGTAATTTGTGATTTATCGCGCATCGTATTCGTTAGAGCGTAGAACGGGAATGGAATGTAGCGAAAAAGTTGATGGAGATATGCGTTGGTCTATATGTGCGCGCGCGTGTGTGTGTGTGGGGAGGAGGGGGGGGGGGGGTGGAGGAGGATATAAGCGTATATGTGCGTCTATATACATATATATAATGTTATATGTGGAGGCTTCATTAAATGTAAATACTAAATGACAAGCATGAGTCATCTTTCAGTGGGTATAGTGACAATTATAACTAGCTGTGCTAGAGCAAACTGGTCTACGTCACGTACTTTAGTTAAACAGAAATGGAAAAATGTAACTTTAAGATATATATATATCTTGATGACTCGTTCCTCCATGTACCTGGGCGTCCGAATTTCGTCTCCAGCGGACCTTGTCTTGGGCCACGGAACTCCAGTGAGTGGTAAGGACTCCTCCAAAGGCGTCTAGGATGTATTTTTGTACACCAATAGAGTCTGACCAACGCATTTGAGGTGTCTTTTCACCTCGGCGACCAGACTGCTGCCGCCGTGCTCCATCGGCCATCGTAACATGTGACCTGCCCATTTATGTTGTGCCTTGTCTGCATAGATTACCGCATCATTCACATAGAACAATCATCGTTTGTCAGTATATATATATATTCAGAAACATATGGAGGGAGCAGTATGAACACACTGTAGTCTCTTATTCTCTCTACAATTTCTATGATTGTTGTCCTAGCGTTGGTTTATATTTGCTCTGTTACCTGAAACGTGGCTAACAATGCGATTACGGAGTTTGACCCACTAATAAAATAAAGCCACCCCTTCGAAAAGCAGGTGCAGTATTAAGAACATGCATCTCGCACGTCGATCACAACTGCCACGGAACGTACGTGAAAGGCTGGCATTTGGCATTCTGCCAGACTCTATGCGTCTGGTTCTAAAAATAGCTTGCTGACGTATACCTGTTTTCTTATTTCCTAATCCGCGTGAGAGTGTCTTAGTAGCACAGTGGTTCTCACAGCAAGGCACTGGATTCAATCCGCAGTCTCGACACGCTCCAGCCTGCTCAGATGTATATGGCAACCTGATTTATATATTTTCTACAAAGCGTCACAGCTGACAAGGAAGGGTTTACACAGGGCTAGCAACTTCACTACGCATAAGCCAACGCTACTGAACCCGTACTGCACACAAATGAATTAAGGATTCTCTAAAAAAGTGTTTAGCGTAAATTAAATGCAACGTGTGAGACCAATAGTCTGCTATCTGGAGTGATAAGTGCTTCAATGATGACGAAAGAATGGCAGCGAGGAAGGGAACTCGTCACATCACCTTAACAACTATGTGACACTTGATTCCCGACGGCGATCTCCAATATAGACCAACTTGACCTTAATCCGCTCGAATGATCGAGATACAGAAAAAGGGGGCTTATTGATCATCCCAATACTTTTCCCTTCATTCATTCATCTACTAATCAATCGTTAATTAATTATCTCTTCCTTTCATTCATCAATCCTTTATTTGTATATTATATTATATTACATTCAAAGGGGAACTAAGACGCTAGTCCGGTCAGACACAACATACTGACCAGGACGTTGCGTCAAGATCAGGCATAATATACTGGCTAAGCCCACTGTCTTTCTTCTATGTATCATTACCTGGAAACAGGCTATGTTCAAAGGCAGTTCGGCTGACGAGATGTTGATCGACATGATCCCCGTAGTAGTGAGCGTCACGCAGATGAAGCACAAATGCCTGAAGGACCGCGGTCCGCCTTCAACAGCAAGCTCGAGATGTGAGGAAAACCACTTAATGCCCTTTACAGAAAGCATAAAAGAGTAAACTTACTCAATGTAGGCTTTAAACAACAACGACAACAACATTATATTCAAAGTTCACTGATGTTTCGTTTTCTCTATCTTCAATTCTGAATTCAGGACACATATTTTATTTCTATATTCTGTACAACATATTTTTTCGTTCCCTTTCCTTATTCCCTTACACTATCTTTCCCTCTCTCCAATTTTGTGATCTTTTTTTCATCCTTCCAAAAACTGCTACCAAAAGTTTTCTGTTCATAATTTAATGAGTTGTCAGCAATTAGATAACGACATTTTTCCACAATTGGCACTAGTTCTTCTCTTATTTAAAATCGATATGTGACCGCGCGATTCCTGATCATATAAAGGTCGCATACAGGACATGGAGGAGACTACACGAAATATCGATATAGCTTATCTGCTCTCTTAATGTCCTTGTTGTTTTCAAGTCACTTTGTTCGCTCGGTGCACATGTGTTCGCATATCAGAAGTGGCAGGAATAATCTATTGTGATATCACACTGCTGACAAGAAGATTGTAGCGTTATGTAAGGCGGTGGAAGTCTAAGAAAGTCAACAATAGTAAGCAGTTTGAAGAATCGATGTACTGTCTAAAAACAGATAGCACACTGGCTTAAGAGCTAACTTTTTACGACATATGTACCGGGTTCCATCTAAGGGTTCAGACATGTTTCAGTCTTCCAAGCTGTAAATATGCACAAGACTTGCAGTTAGGGAAGGCAAGCGAGCTTGTAAAGAAACACACACACAAAAAAAAAGCCTAGACCTAGGGCAATGACCACTCTATCAGGGAAGACAGGCCAGTTTGTAAAGAGACAAACAGCTCACACAAAAAAAAAAGCCTAGACCTAGGACAATGACCACTCTATCTGGAAAGACAAGCCAGCTTATAAAGAAACAAACAGCTCACAAAAAAAAAAAAAAAAAGCCTAGACCTAGGACAATAACCACTCTATCACATCATCCCTGACGGGAGTGTCTGCTGTGGGATTATCTTGACCTATGTTTATTTACATGAAAAATGATAAGAATATAACTTTAGTCATAAATCAAATAATAGTTATAAAGATAACACCAATCACATATCAAACAACACTGAGTGTTAACAGTTCACGAACAATGACAAAGACTATCATTTGCTAGACGGGAATATAATTCGCTACTGTCTGTTCTTCGCCTTGAACTTCAAAAGATGTATTTATTAGTAGTCGTATTTTTTTTTCGTTCCCCACGGTAGTTTTTATTTTGCGCTTATCGGCCCAGTGCATCCGACTTCAGCATGCATTTTATGTAAGGGTCTGCTTCCTCCTGCATTTTGTAAGGGTTTGCTTCCCCGGGGTAATGGCCGGTGCTGTGATGGGGATCGAACCCAGCACCTTCGGGTTGGGAGCCGTGCCACTTACCCACTAGGCCACCGCGTCACCTACTAGTCGTATGTAATCAATAATCGGTGACAAATACAATTTCTCACATATCATTCCAATCAGACCAGATCAGAGAAATAAGCCCCGAAAGCAACCGCATAGAAAAATGAAGGTCAGATGGAAATCAAAGAAGAACTTGCACTAGGACATGATTTGCCATATTTTACGTGGAGATACCTGAACAGGTTAAAAACAGGTGTGTCCAGATGTGGGGCTAACCTGAAAAATGGGGATTTGCAGACGATGAACATTGCGAATGTGGGACAGTCTAGGACCAAGAACACCTGATTATATGTCATAGGATAGAGGAATCATGTGCAGTGGAGGACCTGATGGTGGCAAATGAAAGAGCCCTGACAGCGGCTGGTTTTTGGGTGAAGACTTTGTGAGGTTGCCGGACACGGAAAGTAAGTAAGTAAATAGAGAAATAACACAGATTATGGCACCAGAAGCAACTAACGACAATGAGATTGTGCTGGGAGATGTACAGCAAGAGATAGATTCGTTTTAAATCTTGATAGTGGGAAGGACGACTTACGTCTGGTCAAGCAAAACATACTGATCAGACATGTTAGTCAGGGTCAGGCAAAACATACTGATCAGACATGTTAGTCAGAGGCAGGCAAAACATACTGATCAGACATGTTAGTCAGGGTCAGGCAAAACATACTGATCAGACATGTTAGTAGTCAGAGGCAGGAAAAACATACTGATCAGACATGTTAGTCAGGGTTAGGCAAAACATACTGATCAGACATGTTAGTCAGAGGCAGGCAAAACATACTCATCAGACATGTTAGTCAGGGTCAGGCAAAACATACTGATCAGACATGTTAGTCAGAGGCACGCAAAACATACTCATCAGACATGTTAGTCAGGGCTAGGCAAAACATACTGATCAGACATGTTAGTCAGGGTTAGGCAAAACATACTGATCAGACATGTTAGTCAGAGGCAGGCAAAACATACTGATCAGACATGTTAGTCAGTGCCAGGCAAAACATACTGATCAAACATGTTAGTCAAGGTCTGGGAAAATAAGCAGATCAGACATGTTATTCAGAGGCAGGCAAAACATGCTGATCAGACATGTTAGTCAGAGGCAGGCAAAACATGCTGATCAAACATGTTAGTCAAGGTCTGGGAAAATAAGCAGATCAGACATGTTAGTCAGAGGCAGGCAAAACATGCTGTTCAGACATGTTAGTCAAGGTCTGGGAAAACAAGTTAATCAGACATATTAGTCAAGGTCTGGGAAAACATCCTGATCAGACATGTTAGTCAAGGTCTGAGAAAATATGCTGATCAGACATGTTAGTCAGGATCAGGGAAAACATGCTGGTCAGACAAGTTAGTCAGTGTCAGGCAATATATACTTGCGAAGACACCTATACCTCGACTTCCTCGAATTACTCCCTGGAAACGGACTATTCTTTTTGGCAGTCTGGCTAACGAGTGGAGAGATCGACGTGATCCCCGTAGTAGTGAGCGATGCGCAGATGAAACAAAGCAAAGCACATCTGCCCGAAGGACCCCGGTCCATCTTCATAAGCAAGCTCGGAATGTGAGGAAAGCTGCTACAACCCGCCACAAAAAATCATTTTCAGGGCGCACAAAAGAGTGAACCTACTCAGTGTGGACATCCACAACAACAACATATCTTAGCAGTAATACACAGAAGTCTGGAGGGACTGATAGAGATATTAAACTATGGATGCAGAAGACGAGAGCGGATTTGATTGCTTTAAGAAATTTGTGGATATAGAAAGAAATTTAGTGTGCCACAAAAATGCAGATCTTCAACTCCATTGTCAAGTACGTCCTACTGTATGGCTCTGTGATGTAGGGAACATAGAGAAGTACAAATAAAAAGGTCCAGGCTGTCATCAATAATGCTTGCGCTTAATAGAGGGAATACAATTGTATGATAGAGTCATTGATATAGAACTAGGAAAGAACTGGACTGATGCCAGTGAGACTAGACGTAAAGAGAAGCCGTTGGCGAGGGAGAAAACACACGGAATCAGCTGATAGCATACACGACAGTCATTGTTCTGGCATCCTCAGGGCAAGAGAAATAGGAGTAGACCTAAACATTCATGAAGAAGAAAGGTCGGGACAAACCTAAAAACAGCAGGAAAGACATGGAGCGAGCTTGACATGATTGCTCATGGCAGGAAGACTTGGTGAGTATTTGTTGAGAACTGAGAACCTATTCTCCACAAGTGTAAGGGCTTTGATTGATTGATGATTGATTTGATTTAAAAAAGATGCACTAATTGCTGAAAAAGGCAAATGTAGTCCCAAAGCAGACACGCCTTTGGAAACGAAAGAGGCTTCATTGTACTAGGCCTAACAAATGTTCTAAATAAACAGTCAGCTGCCCTCCTTATATTTTATTTTTACCTGCAATATCCCTGCCCATTGCAGTTGCATTCCGAAGAAACTACAACAACAAAAATTGCGGTTTTCTGTCGCCAGAACGAGGAGAAAAACCAAGATCTAATATTATGGAAAGATGAAAGAGAAATATTTCTCAGAAATGAAAAATTAAACAATTTCCCTTTAAATGAATACGAGTCCTGGCTGGCTGGCAAATTCCACTTGTCCCAAAGACGGATGTGTAATAAACATGAGGCTTTTATGGTCATCGTCTATCTGTGTTAGAAACGGATGAATTGAAAACGAAGATGAATAGCGGATAATGAAATCCTATCTCTGCATTGATCAGTCAAGTCATGAATACGCGCTGTTTTTGACGTTGCTCTGTTCAGTTCAAATTACGTTAATGAGACATTGAGACATTTGGTTAGGATACCTTGTCCCGTATTCTGGAGACACGGGTTCGAACTTTGACATAATCTATAGTTGTTCTATTAATTGGGGAAGGGGGGGGGGGGCGTTTAAAATACAATTTAATAGTAAGCATAGGTGACCAGGGTCCGACGCGTCGAATCACCATTTATATGACCAGGTCTGATGGTCGCGTCCCAGGCAGCCTGCAGTTCTGTTGTGGGGAGGTGGCGATCTGTTTTTGCCAGATATTGCGAGGACGGCCCCAATGACGTCTCCAGGATGAGCATGGCCCTCTATCTGTCTCTCGCCTCCATATCCTGCCGGAGCATCTCGTGGGCCGGGGCATCTCGTGAGCCGGGTAGCGTGACGGACGAGGGAGATACGACAGTGCTAAATCGTTGAGGCGACGCTTACAAATTGAGGAAGCCGAACTACTTCACTGTTGGAAATCAGGTCGTGCCAGTGAATCCCGAGGATGTGCCTCTGGTTGCACAGATGGAAGACCTCAAGACACTGCCGGTCCATGCTGTAGTAGTGTCCAGGTCTTGGGGCCGTACATGAGGATGAGGAAAGAGGAGTATATACAAAGCCTGGTCTCCAGGGAGAGTCTGAATGACGCCGCCAGTCCCATCCTACGAGTGATGTGACTGCTGTGTGCGTCAGAGGACTGCCTGCTGTCCAGGTAGACGGAGTACTCGGTGGCTGCAACAGGATTATTGGAAGGGGAAGGTTTGTAGAAGGTTAATATCCCAGCACGCACACTGCAAGACGGCTGCAGTAGCATGCATCTATTTCTTTAACATAACAAATCACTATTGCTGTGCACAGGAGTAGTGAAATCTTGTAATGAAAGTTTTAAATAGAGTTGGTATCTTAAGACATGCTCCGTATGCTAGTTATAAAATATGTTATGGTGTTTCTCAGAACTAATGCATATTAGCCTGCTACAATCGCATTATTTAGAATGCCTACGTGTCAATGGAACGTTAGATGAGCGGATGGTCCAGGGTTTAACATATACATCTTTTAGTTTGGAGACTCAGGTTACAATTCCAGTAAGGTCAATTTATTAAAAATTTTAGGGGTAAATTAAAATGTGAAATGCATACTCCGAGGTGACTACAGCGACAATCGGCTATTATTCCTTATTCTTAAAAATTCGTACGGCAGTAGGAAGAGTCCATAATTATAGTTTATTTGTTTTACACATTTTGTTATGGATTTTCATGCATTGACAGTTTAAAACCGACTTTACAGTGCACCGTATATAATTTTCACATGTTTGTGAAACTTTTTATGTGAAACCCAGTCACAAAAATTACGTGATCGAACCGCATGTGTTGGACCGAAAGGCGCAGCTTCGCTGTACACTGCGGCACAACGTAACGACGCCATTTATTACGACTAACGTCGAAGAAAAATCAATACATTTTATTTAGTGCCAAGGCTACACCACGTCCCCCATGTCATGCCGACGCTGTACACCTGGTAACAGGCTATGTTGCAGCCACTTGGTCATCGCGGCGGGGCTCGACACAGATCCTCGTAGTGGTTAACCTACCGAAAAGCTCCATGCCTGGCAGTCATCTTGACACATGTCCACCATTTTCAGTGCGATCCAGGATGTATGAAGAGCCACCGGGAAACCTGCTACCAGAGACAATTCCTCAACATTGAAGAACTCCTAACGCGCAGAAAGAGTCTCCAATTTACCTGTTATTTGCTGATGATCAGATCATCTTTTATAAAAATGAAGAAGATCTACAACACCACCTAACCTCTATCTATTTCGTTTGTAACGAGTATGACATGAAAATCAACACAGAATAACGATATCACGTGAACACGTGCAGCTGTGACAAAAGTAGCAATCACGTGAGTGAGTTTACTACCTAGGTAGTATGTTCACTGATGACGTCAACGTGGACAGAGATCGCACATATATTCAGAAGGCGAACAGTGACCACTATCAGGTTGCACTGATTTTGAAACACCATAGAGTGCTTCTTTCAACTAAGAGGAGGCTGATAAATGCAATTCTCATCCCTACATTGTGTTACCAATGTCAGTCTTAGTCCTTACTAGAAACACATTAGAGTAAGACCCAGAGCTGTGAGATGAGTTGTGTGAGAAGTGCAGCCGGAAAGACAATCTGTGTCCGAATGCGCAACACCACGCTGAGGCAGACGGGACAAACCCAGTTAGTGCCTACATTGACGCCCCAAACAGTGATTTATTCAGAATGCATTATGACCAGCCTGCAGCGAGAGCATATAAATCACATGCAGGTCTCCGGTCCTCGTGCAAAGGGCCAACCTCGACGTAGGTGGATCGATGGTTTTCTCACACACTCATGAAATATACCTAACGACAACACAATCCTCCCACCTGGCGATAACAATAAATCTACGCATCCCACATCTCTGCTACGTCCATTGATAAAGCCAGTAGGACAAGTAAAAAATAGAAAGAAAGGAAGAAGAACTCAGTACTAGTAATTTCGAAAACCACAAATAAATTGTTTTTATTGACTGCATTGTACGTGAAAAGTCACCTAGGTGACAAAATCTATCAATTCATCAAGTGGTGAGGTAATGATGTTGTCGTTGTTTGAATCTTGACACAACATTTAACAAATGTTGTATGCTGTTCTTATATTCCGATTTCTTACTTAAGTAGATGTGTCGTCCTGGATGTCATGCAATATGGGACTTTTCAGTTTAATTGATGTTCCGTTCTTCGGCGGCGGTTGTACCTCTGCGGATCCCAACTTCGTGTCCAGCGATCTCAATCCTGGGCTATGGACGTTCAGTGGGAAACAACCTTTCTTTTTCAACGTATCCTGAATGTTGTAGCACAGTCTAAGGGAGTCTCCTCAACGCGTTGGCAATGTATCATGCGGTCTTTTTCCGACTCAAGGTACCGGATCGACGTTGATGTACTCCAGCGATGCCGCTTTCTTCTGAGCATGTTGCCTACACACCGATGTTTGCCTTGTTTGCGTGAACAACTGCATTACTCGCTAATAGTTGAGAAGTTCGAACTTTTTTCAGATACGTTAGTTGCGGGGAGTATGTTCGACCACACGTCTCTCTAGAGGACCCGGGTTACTCGCAGAGGTTTCTCAGTAGGTTCACTCATATAGAGATATTTCCTCTTGACTCTATCTTTAGTTTTTTCTTTCACTTACAAGGTTCAAACTCGTAAGTCGAGAACTAACTGTATACCCATTTGGACACGTCCTTTCACTTACAAGGTTCAAATTCGTAAGTCGAGAACTAACTGTATAAACATCTGGACACGTCCTTTCACTTACAAGGTTCAAATTCGTAAGTCGAGAACTAACTGTATAAACATCTGGACACGTCCTTTCACTTACAAGGTTCAAATTCGTAAGTCGAGAACTAACTGTATAAACATCTGGACACGTCCTTTCACTTACAAGGTTCAAATTCGTAAGTCGAGAACTAACTGTATAAACATCTGGACACGTCCTTTCACTTACAAGGTTCAAATTCGTAAGTCGAGAACTAACTGTATAAACATCTGGACACGTCCTTTCACTTACAAGGTTCAAATTCGTAAGTCGAGAACTAACTGTATAAACATCTGGACACGTCCTTTCACTTACAAGGTTCAAATTCGTAAGTCGAGAACTAACTGTATAAACATCTGGACTCGTCCTTTCACTTCTAAGTCACATCCTGTGAGTGCTTTAAACATTCGGACATACTTACTCATTCACTTTGACCATGAACGTGATTTATTGTTGACTTGGCAATGGTTGAAAAACTCCGTCCAGCCCCTGAAAAACAAGCTTATTGCCATTATCCCATTCATTATCCATGACATACCATTGTCTGACGTATAGCTTATGGGCGCAGAGTCGCTTCTGTGAGAGTGAAAACATGAAATTCACCTAGTCTCCCAATACGAAGGTGTCGGGTAAAATTGGTTCGGAGAGTGTTAGAGAACAGACAAGACACACAGAAATGTAGACAACATATAGATATGTATCTAGATGAATTTGTTCATAGAGATATACATATAAGTATATGGATAGTTAGGAGGATTGATGTTTTTTTAAACACACACGCTCGTTTGCATGCACGCACGCACAAGTGGGGTTGGATGTATATCTAAGTGGCAAGAAGGACTATAATTGTATCATTGTTCTATTTAATTATACGTGCCGGGACAGGTGTATACGGACGACCCATGAAGCTGTTACCATGCCAACGCCGGTTATGAATATTTGATGATCCAGCTAGAAAAAATAAGGCGAGTCTGCTGCGCTTGGTACAAATAAATAGTATATAAACTTGGACAAGAAAGGTTCAGGGACTGTATTAGAACAAGGATAAGAATGAAATCTACGTTACGACCAGACGGCCTTCATCAGGGGCAGAGAGTAGCTTACATTATAACAACTAGAAAATCATGGAAGTATTGATGAACACATACACATATAGTTAGGTGGGGTTGTCTGCGACGATCGTGTTAAGCGAAACTGACCAGGCTGGTCAGATATATATGAAATGTGGAAAAAGCGGAAACAAAACAAGAAACATTAAGCCGGATAAGCTATTAGAGGTCAAACGTAAGCGATCGAAAGGTTACGCGTGTACATTCAACCGTCTATACTATATTGCAGAACGTTTGTTTACACACACACACACACACACACACACACACACACACATATATATATATATATATATATATATATATATATATATATATATATATATATATATATAATATATCCAGGGCTTGACAATTTTTAGAGTGACTGACCAGTCAGGTACATATTTCACCAGTCAGCATGGTCGGACTACAGTCATGCAAATTAGGTTTACATTTTAAAACTAGACACCTATTCACGTTTATGTGAACATAAGAATGCGTACCAAACCAAAGTGTATTGTATTACTTACACAGTATTAACCTATTTCTTCTTAAGATAAAATGTACTACTGTCAGAGACATGACATTTGTGCCCTTGAACATGTTTTAGCACTGACGTATCATTTGTCGATGGCTTTAGTGGATTTAAATTGTGGTAGTGTAGGTCAAATTAGAATCATCATCATTAGCTGGCTAATGTACAATCTATATTAACCGTAATATCATTAATAAAAGCGAGGCTGTCGTTATGTAGTAACGATAAATAAAGTAAATAATGATTAAAAACGTACACTTTTTTCTAGTCAAGCAAGAATGTTAACTCGTCATAGACGAGCGCTTTCTTTCAAGCCCCTTTGTCAAGCCCTGTAAATATCTGTATGTGCGAGGTGTGTGCAAATGAAACCGGGCCTAACCGCAAGTGAACATACGTACGATGCGCATGATAACGTCACTTTTTATGTAAACAGCACATACCAACCGTCAAGTTTGCAAAATTTCATAATCCTCCCACTCATAGTTTCCTCAGCAGACCGTTGAAAACATGGCGGGTGTGAGACGGAATCAATCCAGAGTTGATCAGCGAGTGGTGATTCTTTTTCTAGCAGCTGAAGGACGTCGACCGCTTGACATTCATCGCAGAATGCAGACAGTGAATGGTGACAAAAGTGTGGCTAACGTAAGCACCGGCGACGGTCCACCCTAATTGCTGCATCAATTTTGCCGATAGGGTCTTCTGACGCAACAATTTGCGCGTGACCTGTTCTCGGAAGAACTTTCGTTAACTCACTCCCTACTTTAAACATCGTTGTCCATTTCTTCACTGTTGTTTTTTTACACACTTTTGTCACCATACACTGCCTGCATTCTGCGATGAATGTAAACTGGTCGACATCCTTCAGCTGTTAGAAACCGAAACGCTCGCTGCTCAACTCGACATTTTGCAAACTTGACGGTTGATATGTGCTGATTACACCAGCATTGACATCATCATGCGCATCGTACATATGTTCACTTGATGCAGTAAGGTCCGGATTCATCTCAACATGCCTCGTATATGAATAAATCTTTGTCTGAAGACGCCATATCAATACTATCAGTTCTCTCTCCTATAACCCCCCCCCCCCCGCCACGCCCCCACCCCCACGGTCCCCCCAAACCACTTGTTAATAATTAATCTTGCACGGCCGTTTCGTAGCTGCCTAAGTTGATATGGAAAATACATTTCGACAATTGCTCTAATTGTTTGCCAAGTAATACAGTGTATTTAAAATGAAAAACATTCCCATTCAGCGTCACAAGATACCTTCCTCTGCCACTCTAGTAAAGAGAGGGTTGTTGTTGTTGTTGTTTAATGGCCACAATGAGTACGTTTACTCTTTTGTGCGCCCTGAAAAGGACGTTAAGTGGCGAGTTATAGTAGCTTTCCTCACATCCCAAGCATGCTGATGTAGGTGGACCGCGGTCCTCCAGGCGGTTGTGCTATGCTTGGTTTCATCTGCGTGACGCTCACTACTACGAGGATCACATCGATCCATATCTCGTCAGCCAGGCTGCCTTAAAAACAGCCTGTTTCCAGGGAACGCAACATGGAAGAGGGATTGTGGTCTTGGTAAGTATATTGGCCCTGACTCCACGTCCTGGTCAGTATTTTGTTTTTGACTGGACTAGCTTCTCAGTTCCGCAAAGAATGGGTAACCATCAATACAGTTTACCACCGTTGCACAATAGCTACGTCAAATAGTATTTATATGATCTTGCTAGATAGAAATGATGTAGAGCAATGAACAATGTGCAAACAGTTTCAAAAGAGAATTGAGGTCCTTGAAATGTGAATATAAAGAGCAGGATTTGGTCTCACTTCTTCTTCTTCGATGTTTTTTCTCAAACTCCTGTTACCAAGGCCTGAAAAGGATTTGGAAGTATCAGAATGAGATCTGGAACGGAATGCGTTGTGTCATAGATTACAGGTTGACTGCGATATGTGCACCTTTCGGTCCGGCACATCCGACTTCAGCGTGACATTTTTGGGTATCGGGTTAACCTTCCTTCTTCGATCCCTTCTTATCAGCTAGTCTTCCCTGTTGCACTATACCACGTGGATGGGGAGAAGGTGTTGGCAGCTCTGAGTTGCTGGCCCTGACGCTTGCAGTCAGCTTTGGGTCGCTGACCACTATAGCTCATGCACTGCTCAGAGTCTTGATCCCGGTCGTGTCCAAGTTGGGAGTAATAAATAAGAAAATTAAATTGCTAAGGCATTCTTATAGTTAACATTTTCTAGCAATTTTGTTTTCTTTTGCATTCGCCTTTTTTCAATATTCCCCAAGGTGGTGTGCGTTGCACTATGTTTTTATTTTGCGCCTGTTGAACCAGTGCATCTGACTTCAGCATGCATTTTATGTAAGGGTCTGCTTCCTCCTGCATTGTATAAGGGTTTGCTTCCCTGTGGTTGGGGAGCGAAACCAGCACCTTCGGGTTGAGAGCCGTGCCACTTAACCACTACGCCACGCCGCCCCCAATCTTGCAATATCAAAGACGCAAACCTTGCTGAAAAAAACCATGCTGGAAGAAAAGGAGAAGGTAGCAGCTATAACAAGACAACACTATTAAAAGGGTGGATACCATCAGGAGTTTGGACAATGAAAAGCCTGTCAGATAATACAATTAAAACAATAGATAGAAGCCATTGTAGATCAATCGCTGCCGATCTTCGATGCGGAAATGGCAGCTGATGTGATCGAATCCTATCTTCTGCGGTGGTTCATGTAACAATTTGTTCTACATGGCGAAGTATCCAGCCTGTTATAAAATCGTTCTTTTACATGCAAAGGATGGATACAATAGATTTTCATTCCATATATAGACGAGACAATCATATATGGATAATGAATCAGTGACTGCGCCAGAATATCTTTGTGCGTGTCTATATATATATATATATATATATATATATATATATATATATATATATATATATATATATATATATACAGACACATGCATATATATATATATATATATATATATACACACACACATATATATATATATATATACATACACACACACATACACACACACATTGCATTTTAAAGGTGGAGGGGAAGATGGGGATGGGGATGGATACGTGGTACTCCTACGTATACAAATGTAATCAAATTTGTAAAAAAAATGGTGTACGTTTCGTTATAATATTTAATTCTTTGCATCAATCTGTGTTGTGGGTATGAAAACACGAAACAAAAACAGACACATGATACCAACCTTTTGTTTTCTAGAAAAACTAAATATATATATATAATTTAATTTTATTTTATTTAATCTTTCATGATATAAAAAAATCTATAATTTACTAATGGGTTTCAATTATTTACATTTCGTAATACTTAACTGTTACAATCAAGAACCCATCACAAAAGGTTTTGTCACATTTTCAATGGCGCGCAAAGTGAGTCAAGCACTGATAAGTCTGAGTGAGGAAATTATAAAGTTTATGGCGTACGTATGTACAAGTTAAGGAAGTAATTTCACAGATCGCTTCTCTTTTGAGATAACATAGAGTTTCAGCTGTCACTCTCAACCGGTTCATTAATATCCTTGGTCGTTTTCTTGAATTTGTTGAAACATCTACAATTGCCTTGGTTTATTTTGTGCATCGCCGAGTATTCTTTGATTTCCCTCTTCTTTATTTCTCCTGACTTCAAATTAAGCTAATTCTTGTTTGAATTACTATGTTTCATTTCTAGGAGTTTGTTCTATCCATCTCTACATTTTTCTTAATGTTGTGTGGACTGTAGAACTGACGCCATTTACTTATATCTTCAATTTCTGAGGTCCCAAGCCTTCATGCATCTTCCATTTCATTCGGTCTTTATCCATCTTCGTATAGTACTATGGTTCATAATTTCTATTTAGCCATCACTGATTCTTCTATGATTATATGAAGTAGGCCACTCTTTCACTTTCCATCTGGGTCAATAGTATGGCGTTTCCAGTGATAGTATCCGGCTCACTTCTTTGTACGAAGTCGATCCAATCCCAGCGTGTGCGGTTATCATGCTGTGCATATCTTCTTTGTTGCTCTGTGTATTTTGTGTACCTACCCACTTATCTATATCGGACAATTGCAGGTGAAGTGATGACGAGTGTTTTCTGAGATTAACATGGCATTATTCATGTTGATTTTATACCTAGTGGTGCCACTATCAACAGTGAACAGTGATAACGCATTTTGAGGAATGTGCATAACCGTCTGGGTTTGGTCATATACGGTGTCCTGCTCCTGCAAGATAACACTCGACCTCATACCGCTCACCGCACTATGTGGCATCTGCAACAACTCGACTGGAAGGTATTGCCACATCCACCTTGCAGCCCAGATCTCGCTTCAAGCGATTTCCACGTGTTTGGACACCTAAAAGAATTCCCTGGGAGGTCAGCAATTCAGCTTTTACGCTGAAGCTTTTCAAGCATTACATAAACGCTGGGATAAGTGCATAAACGGTGCAGGAGATTATATCGAAAAACAAATGGCATTTTGGCTACTTAAAAAAAACCCACATTTTTCCTTACCAAAAAAGTTCCGGTGTTACTTGAATGACCCTAGTACATTCGTACGTACGTTGAATGGCATCCCGCACTTCATAAAAATATGAAATATTTACATAAAACTTTACTGATGGAACTAAAATGTTCCGTTTAAAAAGTTGTGTACATAGAGCTGCTCATATTTCATAAATGGACTAAGTTATCTTTCCTTTCACCTGTACATTTTCTACCTCTTTACTCGTCCACACCCCCACCCCGCCCCCCCCCACTCGCTCTCTGCCTCCCCCCTCTTTCAAACACTTGTTTTCTCTTCTGCCGTTTGCGATATGTACGGTTATCCTAACTCCAGGAAAAATGCCAGTCTGGCATGTACACTATTGTCTACTGTCTTGGTCAACTGCCTACATTTCTTTGCATTTTTTTTATATCTCGTCAGCCACGGTGTGGAAAGAGGGACTTAAAGTCAAGCTACGAAGAAGTGAAGTATCTGGAAAAATGCATAGATGGATCAGCCACTACCTCGAAAACAGAACAGCCAGAGTTCAAGTACAAGGGCAGATGAGCAAAAAGGTGACACTGGAGCAAGGAGTATCCCAGGGGGGGGGGGCGGGGGTACTGTCACCCACACTTTGCCTGGTGTATATAAACAACATCACAGAGAATATACCAAGAAGAGTCCACAGATCCATGTTTGCAGACGATCTGGCTATGTGGACCTCTGAAAAGAATCTCACCGTAGCAAACAATCGGATGCAGCAGGCCGTAACATCGTTGGAGGAGTGGGCGAACTCATGGCTGGTCAAAATAAACGAAGAAAAAACAACATGTACGATATTCTCGCTTTCAAATAAACCACAGAACACCAAAATAAGTCTTAACGGCAAATACCTGTGGCCAAACGACATCCCACACTACTTGGGAGTCACATTTGATCAGCGCATGACATGGAAAAGGCAGATCGAGAGATACCGAGTGAGAACCAGACAAAGAATGGCAATCATGAGGAAACTTGCTGGCACAAGCTGGGGAGCAGACGAAAGAATACTAAAGAAACTGTACACTCGAAGAGTGAGACCAGTTCTCGAGTATCGCATTGCGGCATGGACAACAGCAGCATAGGCGAACTTTGATAAAATAGCAATCTTCAAAACCAAGCCATGAGAGTTATAACAGGAGGCATGAAGTCAACGCCAATTGTAGAAATTGAAAAGATTACAAATCTGCAATCCAAGACCGACAGAAGAGACTGCAGAGCCCAACAGCAAGCAGAGAAACTCAGAAGACTGACAGACCATCCAATGCATCAGAGACTAAATAGATTTGGAAATGGGAAACTAAAGCGGAGAAACTTTGCAGAAGTAGCCAAAGCAAAGATGAGCGAAGACCCTATGAATACCGTAACAATACCAAAGCCCATTCCTACTGTACGCAAACCCATCTGGAAGCAGCATACCATTCCGTAGGTGGTAGAAAATATACCAGGTATTGGAAACAAGAACAGCCAGACTGAAAAAGAAAGAAGAGACATAACCCTGAGGTACATAACGGAAAACTACCAAAGCATGGACTGGACCCATGCATACACCGACGGTTCTGTAACAAACACAACACAGAACGGAGGGGCAGGGATATTCCTGAGCATACCAAATGGTAGAAAAATAACACTGTCAGTGGCAACTGGAAAATTCTCAAGCAATTTCAGAGCGGAGGCAGAGGCACTGAGGGCTGCAGTAGAAGCAATGCTGACAGGCGAAAGCAATGAAAGCCAGATAGTCCTGTTTACAGATGCCATGGCCGTAGTTACAGCACTGAAAAGCCAGAAAAATACTGAACTTAATGATTTAAGAGCAGTACTCTGTCAACTATGCCAGCAGTCCGCACCAAAAAGAGTAGTGGTACAGTGGGTTCCATCCCACCGTAACATCCAAGGCAATGTGGAGGCAGACAGACTGGCAAAAGAAGGTGCAAGACTACCACAACCAGATTCTGGTGTGACCTACGAAGAGTCCAAAAGGCTTATTAGGGCCAGATACATGGCCAAATGGGAAACAGAACATACTGGTTACACAAAAAATTATGCCTCTGACCAGTTGAACAGAAGAGAGCAGGCCGTGGTCTTCAGACTCCGCACAGGCCACAACAGACTGAGTTACTACCTATTCAATAAACTGAAGATAGGTGACACTGACGAATGCACTTGTGGTACAGGGAAAATGACCGCTGAACATTTGCTGCAAAACTGCCCGACATACGAGGACCAGAGAAAGCACATGTGGCCATCACCAGTGGCAACACTAGCCAAGCTCTATGGCAGTGTCGACAGCCTTAGGATGACAGCTGCTTTCTTCGAACAAATACAGGTTGACGTCTGACAGCGTACGAAGAAGAAGAAGATGATATCTCGTCAGCGAACATCTTTTACAAAAAAGGCACATTAAATTAAAAAAAATTAAATAATTATTACATAGTTTCTTCAAGCTTTTGCTTAAATTTCAATGAACTTACCTTGCGTGTCAGTGCCTGTCTTTCTGGTTTACTCATCCAGTTCGTATAATTCTATCACATTGTGGTTGTCCGACGTCGTGTTACGGACACAGGCTCTGTGTGTGATAGAGACATCGCCATCTGGAACATTCCTTAAACGGTGTCTAGCTATGTGGTCTAATCTTCGATGTAGAAGACTCTCCTTTTTCTTCTTTTTCTGCTTCTTCTTTTCTTCTTCTTCTTCTTCTTCTTCTTCTTCTTCTTCTTCTTCTTCTTAATTCTTCTTATTTTTCTTCTTATTCTCCTTCTTCTTCATTCTCAATCTCCCGCTACCAAGTCCTGAATAGGACTTTCCAAGTATCAGGATGTTGTCAGGAAAAAGGAATGCATTGTGTCGAAGTTTACAGCTTGACTGCGATATTTTCACTTTTCGAACCGACATATGCGACTTTAACAGACATTTTTTAGTACCAGGTTAGCCTTCCCTCTTTGATTCCTTCTCCCTAGCCAATCTGCTCTGTTGCAGCATGTTATCCAGGATCACCAAGTGGAGGTGTAGAAGGGTCTTGTCATATCTGCTTCACTGGCCCTGGCGCTAGCAGTCAGCTATGGGTAGCTGACCCCTGCAGCTCATCCACTGCTCAATATGCTGATCCCAGCCAGTAGTGAATCACTGTCTGCTACCTGTTCACCCACTGGTGCAGCATTGGCACTTAATACGAATCATACGATAACGCGAACCTTTCCTTTTTTATTCGATAATGCAACAAAGTCTCAACACATTTCAAAGTGAATAACAGAGCGAATAATACATTCTCCCGTGGATCAGAAGAAGAAGAATATATACCAGACAACATCGCCATTCATTGACACATTTCACCTTGACCGAACTCATCACACACCGAGTGTCTCCCACCCAAAAAGACATCTTCCAGATCCTCAAGGGCCGCGATTCCTGGGTTAAGCATCCCTTAAAAGTATTAATAAGATCTTCAAGTGCTTTTGATCGCTGTTGGAAGATAACTTGATCTGAAATCAAGTAGGACGAGTATAGATTTTTCTCCCCTGCAAATCGGATGCCCTGTTCTCACCCTGTCAATTCCCCGCTTCCTTCTAGTATTAGTTTCCACTTGAGTACAATAATCTTCCCTTTTATTTCTGTATTCATGCAAGATAGGTGACGAACGAATATTCCAATGTTTCATTTCTAATTTAAAAAATTGGTTCCAAAAAGCACTCAACTGTCTTGTATCATCATCATCATCGATATAACCAGTATCATCGTCATAATCATTATCATCACCAGCAATAGCATCAGTAACATCATCATTAGCAGCAGTGTCATCTTCATCATCATCATCATCATCATAATCAGCAACGTCATCATTGTCAATCATCATCAACATCAGCATCATCATCATCATCAGTAGTATCACCAGCATTATCGTCATCAGCAACATCACCAATATTATCATCAATCATAATCATCACCAGCATCATCATCACATCAACATCATCATCATCATCATCAACAACATCATCATCCGTATCATCAACATCATCGTCGTCAGCATCATCATCATCAGTGTCAACAACATAATCGTCATCAGCAACATCACCATCACCAGCAGTGTCATAATCATCATCATCAGCAATATCATCATCAACATCATCATCAGTGTCAACAACATAATCGTCATCAGCAACATCACCTTCACCAGCAGTGTCATCATCATCATCATCAGCAACATCATCAACATCATAATCACTGTCATCAACATAATCGTCATTAGCAACATCATCATCAGTCATCGTCATTATCATCAGCAACATTAGCATACCCATAATCATACCCGTCATCATCATTCGCATCACCAACATCATTATCATCAGCAACATCATCACCATAACGAGCATCACAAAAATATAATGCTTCATGACGGAGACGATCAATTCCAACCGCAGCCGCCTGCCCTTTAAACATATCAGCACTTCAGGTGTTCTTTATTTCCCACCCAGCT
The DNA here is from genome assembly GCA_036924085.1 of Ariolimax columbianus. Taxonomy (NCBI): domain Eukaryota; kingdom Metazoa; phylum Mollusca; class Gastropoda; order Stylommatophora; family Arionidae; genus Ariolimax; species Ariolimax columbianus. Next base: position 30,658,617 of record JAVGWX010000019.1, read on the forward strand.
TACCATACAATCCTAGACACTTCCTCTCCATCTTCCTGGTCCTCTCATTCCGCACATATTTCCTGTTGTCCTCATCATGTCAGCTGATTTGTATATATTTTAATATACAATATAACCTCAAGGAAGCTTTGATGGTGACGGGAAAACAATATAAAATGTTGTTTCATTAAAGAGTAGTAACGGAAGGTTTCGACGTTTCGATCAGTTAAAAATGGCCATTAACGTGACTCTAGTGTGACTCTATTTCCTTTCATTCTTCGACTAATCCTTCCTTATAATTAAAAAATGGTTGAAGTGGTCCCTTGATTGATCTTGACGTCATGGGTGAAATATTAGAGACTTCGCTGTAATAGGTCTCAGCTTTTTGATGAGGTTGGGTGAATAGTTTCATTCATCGTTCCGTTTCCTCTCCGAACAGAGCCAATGTCAGGTTATAGATGACAGTTGAGTAGAGTGGAGCTGATCGCATTATCATCATCAGGTGCCGTGCCGGTTGGCGTTGGCGATTATGGACCTCCATCCATTTCTATCACGTGTGTCGTTTACCAGCTCTGTTGTTGATTGTCGCCCGTGCCATTCTCTCAGGCTGTCCAACATATTCTCTCTCGGTCTTCCTCTGTCTCTCTTTCCTGCTATCTTTCCCATTGTCACAACGTGCTCCAACGCGCCTCTTTTCATAACATACCCGAAAAGAATGACTGCCTTGTTCTGATCCTTGCAATGAGTTGTCTTTGTGTGTATGCCTCTTCGAGTACTGTATCATTAGTCTTCCATACATTTAATGGGATCCGCTGCATTGTTTCTGTAAAACCACATCCCCATTGCTTCCAAAGATGTATGCTCTTGTTTGCTCATTGTCCATGATTCACTGCCATATGTCAGTACTGGTTCCACGTAGCATCCAATGACTCTCTTTGTCAGTTCCAGCGACAAAGTACACATTGTGTAGTGTTGGATTTGTAAAGGTCTAGTGGAGCTGAGTAAAAGAAGCAGATGATTGTATCTCAAAGAGCGTGTCTCACCTAACGTAAGATTAAGCTACAACATACTGATTAAACCACACTTCTCGTACACATCGTCTACCCTGTTACAGACAATCTTACCAGAGTGACCAACGTGATGGGGATTGATACCGTGATCTTCATAAATCTTCTTCTTCTTCTTACGCTGTCAGACGTCGACCTTTATTTTTTTCGAAAAAAGCAGCGGTCATCCTGAGGCTGTCGACACTGCCATAGAGCTTGTCTAGTGTTGCCACTGGTGATGGCCACATCTGCTCTCTCTGATCCTAGTATGTCGGGCAGTTTTGCAGCAAATGCTCAGCGGTCATTTTCACGGTACCACACAAGCATTCGTCAGTGCCACCTATCTTCAATTTGTTGAATAGGTGGTACCTCAGTCTCTTCTGGCCAGTGCAAAGTCTGAAGACCACGACCTGCTCTCTTCTGTTCAACTGATAATAGGCATCGTTTTTTTGTGTAGCCAGTATGTTCTGTTTCCCATTTGGTCATGTATCTAGCTCTAATAAGCCGTTTTGACTCCTCGTATGTCACACTAGTATCTGTTTGTGGTAGTCTTGCACCTTCTTTTGCCAGTCTGTCTGCCTCCTCGTTGTCTTGGATGTTGCAGTGGGATTTAACCCACTGTACCATTACTCTTTTTGGTGCGGACTGCTGGCATAGTTGACAGAGTACTGCTCTTAAATCATTAAGTTCAGTATTTTTCTGGCTTTTCAGTGCTGTAACTACGGCCATGGCATCTGTAAACAGGACTATCTGGCTTTCATTGCTTTCGCCTGTCAGCATTGCTTCTACTGCAGCCCTCAGTGCCTCTGCCTCCGCTCTGAAATTGCTTGAGAATTTTCCAGTTGCCACTGACAGTGTTATTTTTCTACCATTTGGTATGCTCAGGAATATCCCTGCCCCTCCGTCCTGTGTTGTGTTTGTTACAGAACCGTCGGTGTATGCATGGGTCCAGTCCATGCTTGGGTAGTTTTTCGTTATGTACCTCAGGGTTGTATCTCTTCTTTCTTTTTCAGTCTGGCAGTTTTTGTTTCCAATACCTGGTATACTTTCTACCACCTCTGGAAATATATGGTGCCTCCAGATAGGTTTGCGTACAGTAGGGATGGGCTTTGGTGTTAGTGCGTTCATAGGGTCTTCGTGCATATTTGCTTTGGCTATTTCTGCAACGTTTCTCCGCTTTAGTTTCCCTTTCCAAAAATTGTTTAGTCTCTGGTGCATTGGATGGTCAGTCATTCTTCTGAGTTTCTCTGCTTGCTGTTGGGCTCTGCAGTCTCTTCTGTCGGTCATGGATTGCAGTTTTGTAATCTTTTCAAGTTCTACAATTGGCGTTGACTTCATGCCTCCTGTTATAACTCTCATGGCTTGGTTTTGGAGTTTGCTAATTTTATCGAAGTTCGCCTTTGCTGCTGTTGTCCATGCCGCAATGCCATACTCTAGAACTGGTCTCACTCTTCCAGTGTACAGTTTCTTTAGTATACTTTCGTCTGCTCCCCAGCTTGTGCCAGCAAGTTTCTTCATGATTGCCATTCTTTGCCTGGCTCTCATTCGGTTTCTCTCGATCTGACTTTTCCATGTCATGCGCCGATCAAATGTGACTCCCAGGTAGTTTGGGTTGTCGTTTGGCTACAGGTATTTGCCGTTAAGACTTATTTTGGTGTTTTGGGGTATGTTTGATAGCGAGAATATCGTACATGTTGTTTTTTCCTCGTTTATTTTGACTAGCCATGAGTTCGCCCACTCTTCCAGCGATCTTAGGGCCTGCTGCATCTGATTACTTGCTATGGTGAGATTCTTTTCAGAGGTCCACATAGCCAGATCGTCTGCAAACATTGAGCTATGGACTCTTCTTGGTATATTCTCTGTCATGTTATTTATATTCACCAGGAAGAGTGTGGGTGACAGTACTCCCCCTTGGGGTACTCCCTGCTCAAGTGTCACCTTTTTGCTCATCTGTCTTGTACTTGAACTTCATAATTCGAGTCTTCTTCTTCTTTCGTTAACTTTAAAATATTGTATATATCTGCAAAGTTGTCTCTTGTATAAACTTCACTGTCTTTTGTAGTTCACATCATCATCATGTAGCATGTCCTTTGTAGAACGTCGTTCCCATCACAGTCTGTCTGAAAGAAACTCGTTCCCTTGCCAAAACACCAGCTTCCGCCACTGTCATACTCAGGCATTCCTGGATATCTTGGTGCCCTTCCTCTTTTGCCTGGCACCATACCTTCCATCATCGTTCTCTCAAGACCGTTGTGTCTCTTGATGTGACCAAAGTATTTGCATTTTTTTAGCCAAAATGGAATTGATAAACCAGTTCTCCTCTATGCTCAACTCTTGCCGAATGTCTACATTTGTTCTTTTCTCTGTCCATGGTATTCTGAGGATCTTTCTGTAAAATTTTGACTCGAAGGATTCGATTCTTTGTCTAGAAGTTTTGGTAATCGTCCATGCTTCACAGCCATAAGCTGCCACAGGAAAAACACAGGCTCTCAAGACTTTTACTTTTATCGTATTGTTGGTGCCCTGCCATAATTTCTTCAGGCTGTTCAGTCTCTGTATTGCCATAGCTAGTCTTCTTCTGATTTCTTTCGAGCAGTCACCATTTTTGTCAATTCTGGAGCTCAGATATTCAAAATGTGTAACCTGATCTATTTCTCACCACCCACTGTAAATGTATGCTGACATTGTGTTTTGTCGGTGGTCATTATCTTTGTTTTGTTTATGTTTATGAACAGATTTTTATCTTTACTATGTCTATTAGCGGCTGAAAGTAGCTGCTCTAGCCCTTCCGCACTTCTTGATAGTATCACTGTGTCATCTGCGTATCGTAACTCTGGAATCTCGTAACCCCCAATCGTAAATGGGTCGAAACTTTCAATGTTCTCATCTTCTCGTACATTTCTCATTATACATTCCGCATATATGTTGTACAGATAAGATGAGAGGATACATCCCTGTCGGACTCCCTTTTGTACTGCAAACCAATTTGATGTTTGCCCATATACTCGGAAAGCGGCTTGTTGATCTTGGTATAATGTTTCAATGACATGGACTAAATGCAAAGGAAACCCCATTTCCGTCATGATTCTCCACAGATTTTGATGTTTTACCTCGTCGAAGGCCTTAGTGTAATCAATGAAACATGTGTACAGGTCTACATTAAACTCTCTACATTTTTCATATATATTCTTTAAATTAAATATGTGGTCCAGGGTCCCTCTGTCTTTCCTAAAAACCTGCCTGGACTACGTGCATTTCAGATTCAAACCTTTTCTCTATCCTTCTTAATGCGATTCGCAAGAGTATCTTGCTAGCATGGCTGATCAGTGCGATAGTTCGGTAGTTCGTGCACAGCTTCAGGTTGCCTTTTTTGGGGAGGGGAATATAAATTGATTTCTTCCATGCTTCTGGCCACTCTGCACTGTGCTATATCTGTTTACACAGCTTGTTATAGACTCGAGCACATGCCTCTTCTCCTGCTTGTATTAGCTCTGCTGGGATATCATCGCATCCTTGGGACTTTCCCTTTTTCAGGCTTTTAATTGCAGAGCGTACTTCTTCCAATGTTGGTTCAGGTTCTTTCTCATCCTTTGGTAGGATTGTAACTGAGCGCTTTGTGCTATCTCCATACATGGATCTGTAGTACTCTCTCCATCTATTCAGAATGTCTTTGGTTTCTGTTAATGTGTTATCCTCTTTGTCATTTATAACATGTGGAACCGGACGGAATTCCCTTGTCAGTGTTCTTATTGCTTTGAATGCATCTCTTTCTCTGCCTTGTTGCTGTAGGTTTTCTATATCCTTACATGTTTCTACTATGTATCTTCTTTTATCTTTTCTTATTTCTCTTTCAACTTTTCTTGCGCAGTTTTTATATGCTGTGTTGGTCCCCTTACTTCCCATTTGTTTTAATTGTTGCCTTTCTGCAATGAGTTTCTGTGTTTCCTCTGTTATATAGCTCTGTGTCTTGTGCAATATCTTTGGAATCATTTCTTTTGCTGTCGAGATCAAAATCTCCCTTGCGTACGATGTCAACTCCTCAGATGTCATCTCTTCCTGTATAGCAAGCAACACCTCAAATTTGTTTTCTACTTTGTAGTTCACATACAGATCCATAAAGTTTCTCTTCCTGTATAGCAAGCAACGCCTCAAATTTGTTTTCTACTTTGTAGTTCACATACAGATCCATAAAGTTTCTCTTCCAGTGTTGTTTCTATGGGCCAGTGAGATTTTCTCTGTTTATTACATTCGGAACAGTTCTATAGTATGTGCTATGCTGTCTGGGGTGCTTGTTAGAATGTACACATGGCTGAGTTGATAATCTTCATTTTTGTGTACATGTGGCTGCGGAGTCGGTTGTGTCCTGTTCTAAGGTAAATCGAGTCTACTGAAAAGCTTCGCAAGGAGGACCAGGATCCACCTGCTTCAGTATTCTTAATTCTTAGTCGACCTGTACTTCTACAGGGGCAGATTCTCCCGTGCAGGTCCGAGCTCTGGTATAGGTGGATGTAGCCGAGACAAATGTTTTACAGACGGTCTGAGAGACTCACTGAACAGTTGCCGGATAGACGTCGACACCTGGGAATGGCTTGGGCAAAACAGATCTGACTGAGAAGCGCAGTCAAAGTGGGTGTAGCTACCAGCGAAGACGACCGTGCTGTGAAAGCCCAGAGCAGACGCGAGCCCCGGAAATCACGAACAGCGGGAACACCATCTTCTACAGACCTCGTGTGCCCGTTATGCAGCAGATGTTTTCGTGCCCGCATTGGCCTGTTCAGCCACATGCGCACCCACACCCAACATGGAAATCTGAGACAAGGATGATGTCGGCGGTCTTCATCGACAACGATGGACAGCTATTATTATTAGCCCATGGAACGATTTCCTGCTTAGCCGGCTAGGCTCGAGCAGCTTCAAACTCCTCTGCGTTGGGACAATCGGCTTACGGGGGCTGGTTAACCGATGTGCGAGTTCATCTTAATAGACTCAAACACCAGAGCAAAGTAGACCTGCAGCCTGTTAGGCGCCATCTATGCTGCTCTAAACAAACCATCTAACAACGCCCGGTGTTATGCCATGTCACACAGTTAGTCGCCTCTTACGACATGCTCTCTGTTTGACAGCGGTGCTAATCTTGTCCTTGTCATACACAAAGACCCCGGCAGACCACTGGAGCTTCATTGGCTTGTTCAGCGGCGTATAAGCTGGGCCACTGTAACTCACCACTAAGGAGACAACGTAAAGACTGGCGAACTTCTATAATAACATAACAGTTATGTCGTGTATCACTCTCCATCACCGTCTTCTTAGTTTTGGAGAATAGACACACTGTAACCTGCTAGACATTTCGCAGGAGGCGACTAAGCAGCGTTGATCATGCGGCTCCACAAGTATACTGTAGGAATTTTGCCACAGAAAAGTAAGCAGATAAAGACATGCCAACGCCTGATGAATTGTCATGTAGTTGTTGAAGAAATTGTGCTCCACGTGGAGCTGAAAGGGCCTTGATTGACGAAGATAAGATTGTCCTCACTTTATAGGATATTTTGTAATATCTACGCATTTCTGATCGTCACATTCGCTTTGAGCTCGTCACATTCACTTTGAGCTCGCCACATTCACTTTGAGCTCATCACACTTTGGATCAGCTCTTCATAGTCCTTCGCTGTCACCAGACTACCTGAAAAATGATTCCCATAGTGGTGAGCTTACTGAAGAACCTCGAATTGCACTTCAGCCAGTAGGACCCCAGTCCACCTTCTCGTGTATGTCTCAGGATGTAAAGAGAGTCACTGTAACCTGCCACTAAAAATAGTCACCAAGATTACCTAACTCAGATACAAGTGGCACTGGCAACAACACCTACGGGTAAAATAGCTGGCGGTTTGGCTTGGGTTAGCTTGGTTCGTTCCCATCTCCCGCTACAAAGCCATGAGAGAGTTTTAAGTAACAAAATGTAGTCCAGAAAATGGAATGCGTTGTGTCGTAGATTATAGCTTGACTACGATATTTGCACCTTTCGGTCCAACACATCCGACTTCAGCAGGCATTTTTTAGTACCGGGTTAGCCTTCCCTCTTCGATCCCTTCTCCTTGATAGTCTGCTCTGCTGCAGCCTGTTATCCAGGATCACCACGTGGAGGTGTAGAAGAAGGGTCTTGGCAGCCCTGATGCTAGCACTCAACAATGAGTCGCTGATCGCTGCATCTCATGCGCTGCTGGTGGTTTGAAGCCAGATACGAATTTAATTAATTTTTTCTAGGTGAGCGGCTGATTAGTGCATTGGTAGAGCACTCGCCTTTCATGGTAAAGGTACGAGGTTCATCTCCCACTACCAGCAGCTCCAGTCAACTCAGCAGTAAATGGGCACCTGATTTATGGTTATGGGAAGAAAAGGCAGCGAGGAAGGGAACTGGTCACCCCACCTCACAAGCTGAGACAGTATACTGAAGTCTGTAAAACTTCATTGTTGAGAAATATTTTCATCATGAAAATGTGCATGCCATTATTGAACTCTATTCAAAATTGACAGTTGATAGATAGCTCGGCAATGTATTTTAAATTTAAAAGTAGCTTGCATACTTATTGAGTTTGGCGACAACTGCTATAGGTGATAACTTATCTAGGAGAAGTAAAACGTGACTTCAAACCATCTGATGCCTTGCTGACAATCAGAGACGTGAGAGAGGTAGATAATAAAAAGACTTACTAAAAGCGGATGTGCCAGTCCAATCAGGCAAAGACGTCCACGGCTAGTAAACTCAATAAAGAAGATAATAATTTATGGTATTAACAATCTGCCATAGATGTATATGCTTTCATTTTTATCTCTAGCCAAGGGTTTGATTAGCGTTGTGGTAGAACATCGCTTTTCATGGCAAAGGTATGGGGTTCAACTCCCACTACCGGAACCACGAGTCAACCCAGCAGTAAATGAGTACCTGCCTTGCAGTTAGGGGAGAAATATGCAGCGAGAAATGTAACAGGCCACCCCACCTCACAAGCTGAGGCTTAGTATACTTAAGTCAGTAACACTTATTTCTTAAACAGCGGTTAACTCTGCTAAAGGACTACCTCTCTAGATGAATTTACACCTATGCGTTACGGACTGCATGTACCTAGGCTAGATTATGAGTTTTGGCACAAGAGACTCAAACTTGACATTTTCTCTTGCTAGTCCCGCCCCGAGCATGTCAAGAGCATAGTTTTGCTATTAGCTTAGTTAAGTTGAGTCGAAGAATCAACGTCATTGCACACGGTTTAACCCATACGTGCTATGTTCTTCTCTATATTGTTTATTTTAAATCTCAGCACAATATACGAACTCCGTAGCACCCGCGAGGATCCCGTAATAGATTGGGTTGTTGTTGTTTGGTAATGCCCACAATGAGTAATTTTACTTTCTTGTGCGCCTTAACAATGATGTTAAGTGACGGGTTGCAGTAGCTTTCCTCACACCCCGAATGTGCTGATGAAGGAGGACTTGGGCCCCCAGGTGGTTGTGCTATGCTTGGTTTCATCTGCGTATCGCTCACTATTACGGGAATCAAGTCGATCCCTGAGCGTGTTAGCCAGGCTGCCACGAAAACAGCCCGTTTCCAGGAAAGGATACGAGGTAGTCAAGGTGAGGGTCTTGTCCAGTACGTTTTGCTTCATCCTGACTAACATGTCTGATCAGTTTATTTTGTCTGACCAGACGTTAAGTCTTCCTTCCCAATAGATTGAATAGATGTTTAATAACATAATTTTGAAATTTTGCCCTGGCAACGGCCGTTAAGCCTTCACTTTTCGATTTCTAACTGCTGAGGGATTTTTAACGTACACTACACTACACACTGGCGTCCGATCTCTACTAACCAGAGATTCGGGGAAATACCAGAAAGACCAAGTGAAAATGTTCCGTTCTCCATCATGATTTGAACCTGCCACCTCTAGCACCGCAGGCTGACGTCTTAACTCGAGACCACTCAGTTTTGCTATGAGAGGTCATATGTTACATATGCATTTGAAAACTATAGCTAGAAATAAGACCACTTCTTCAAATCCATTCCTGGTTATGACATCATTTTGTGACCGCGTACTACTCTGATAATCAGTAGACCAACAAACGCTACACATTCCTTACTATTCACAATATGTAGCTTGAACACATGTGCAGTTTTGGATAATTTCCGATCTGGCGGAGTAAAGTAAAAGAAATAAATGCACCAAGTAAACGGATCATATCAAGAATTGCATGGATGAGAGATTTATCGCGTTTAAAGTGGCTACCAGAAATAATTTGGTGTTCTCTCTTTGTTATCACACACTGGTTTACGCGTTACAGACACTTTGTGTTGTCCGAATTTTTTCCCTCGGGTGTTCTGTGCGCGTGTGATAAGCGCACTGTTAGCATGTTGCAAGAGATGACTAACAGTACGAGCTAACTTCTCCATGGTAGAGGTAAAGGTAGATCCAAAGTAGACATTGCTATAAGTGATAATGTGTTAGAGGCCTGCACAGACAAGCGATTTCAACGTCTCCTGGAGCTATCAAATATAGCTACAGAAAGCGTGCGCGAGACGTTTTTTCAGCATTCTTTTTCTTTTTCATCATCTTCTTCTTCTTCTTCTTCGTTCGTTTTCAATCTCCAGCTACCAAGCCCTGAAAAGGGCTTTGGAAGTCGCAGGATGTAGTCCGGAGAACGAAATGCGCTGTGTCGTAGTTTACAGCTTGACTGCAATATTTGCCCCTTTCAGTCCGAAACATCCGTCTTCAGCAGGCATTTTTGAGTACCGGGTCAGCATTCCCTCTTCGATCAATTTTCCTTAGCCATTTACCCAGTTGCATCCTGTTATACAGGATCACCGTGTGGAATTGTAGAAGTGTTTTGGCAGCTCTGGCTCGCTGGCCCTGACACTAGCAGTCAGCTTTAGGTCGCGGACCGCTGCAGGTCATGTACTGCTCAACGCCTTGATCCCAACATTAGCCTGATCAGCCACATACTTCACCCAAAAACCAAAACGTGATATCTGTGATGAGAGTGATATTGGCGGTCTATGAACCTTACTCTTATTGTTATGACTTGCGTCCAAGATGAGGTGCTGCATGCGTGGGGAAATCGTCTAGTCCAGACTGTCTTACATTCACTGCACCAATTTTGTGTATCGTCATGTAGCAGAACGTCACTCCTATCACATCCTGTCTGAAAGATCGATCTCAAACCAAATCAACAGCCTGCTCCAGTCACGCCCAAACATTACTTGACATCTTAGTACCGTCACCTTCTAGCTCTGCCTCTCTTGCCCGGCACCATACCTTCCATTACCGTTCTCTCAATCCCGTTGTGTCTTTTGATACATATCTTGTATATTTTATTGCGATATTGATTACCTCTTTTATGTATTGACGTCTGCGTAGAAATAACGTTCTGCGTTTGTGTTTGATATTATTCCGTGACAAATGTGGACGGTCCAGTGTTGCACTTCACATCATGTATAAATTAACAGTTGATGTGTATCAAGGCTTTTGGACAGTATCTGTATTTCTTAGTCTGGCTCAACATCATGCTCTCGCTCTCCCATCACACTCTTTCTCTCACAATGTGTACAGTTCTCTCTCTCTTTCTCTCTCTCTCTCTCTCTCTCACACACACACGCACTCTCTCACTCCACCTATCTCTCCCTTGTTTTCTCCTCCACTGCACGAGCGTGTGTCAGAATTACTTCACTCTTGCCCTCTCTCGCTCTCGTGTCATTGTATTCTTTTTTTCCTTTCTTTCCTATCGTTTGTCATTCTCTCTAATGGTGCCCGGTGTGTTCTTTCTGCCACTTGACACTGTACTGCCCCTTTATTACGACTTTTGACTCATCACAGTTGACCAGGTATTCTTCTTGTACGAGTTTCACTCCCACTTTAATTAGACTGCCGGCCTCCTCTTTTTCCTTGCTGTTATAGTGTGATGGTATCCACTTAATCACTGCTTTCCGGAATCTTTGAAACATTTTCTTCAAGGCCTGTCTCAATCTACTGAGTTCAGTGTTCTTGAGAGGTGTGATTGCTGTTATGGCCGATTGGGTATCAGTTAGTATCACGATGTGCATGGTTTCTGTTTTGTAGGGTCATTGCTGTTGCGGTCCTAAGAGCTTCTATTTGGGCTCTCAAGTTGCCTGAGAACTTGCCTGTGGCTTTGGACCGAGATACATTTTTCCCCTTTTCAATCCTCTACTCCCCGTCCCGTAGGACATTTGTAGCTGATCCATTTGTATAGGCATAGGTCCACCTGTTTGATGGATAATTTGCGTACACGTGCTCTTTTGTGGTACGTCCTCTATCTTGGTCTACCTGCACTCCATTTTCTTTTACACCTTTAATTTTTTCATTCTGTTCTAGGAGTGTGCATACCGATGCGGGGGGGGGGGGGGGAGATGTAGTGTTAACTGGCTGAATGGGTGGACCTTGGTTTTGTTTGTGACAGCACTGGGCCCCTTAGTGTCCTTGAGTTTGTCTCTAAATTACTTCTCTTAAGTCTGCGCTTTCTTTGGTGCATTGGGTGGTTCAGGAGCCTTTGTATTTCTCTACCTGCTGCAGAGTTATTTGTGTGTCGAGTCTATCCTCTATCGACTGGAGGCCGATCATTGTTTCTAGTGCCTCTATGGGTGTGGGCTTCATTGTCCCGGTGATGATGCGTGTGGCTAGTACCTCTATGGGTGTGGACTTCATTGTCCCGGTGATGATGCGTGGGGCTTGTGCCTCTATGGGTGTGGGCTTCATTGTCTTGGTGATGATGCGTGTGGCTTGTGCCTCTATGGGTGTGGGCTTCATTGTCCCGGTGATGATGCGTGTGGCTTGTGCCTCTATGGGTGTGGGCTTCATTGTCCCGGTGATGATGCGTGTGGCTTGTGCCTCTATGGGTGTGGGCTTCATTGTCCCGGTAATGATGCGTGTGACTAGTGCCTCTATGGGTGTGGGCTTCATTGTCCCGGTAATGATGCGTGTGACTAGTGCCTCTATGGGTGTGGGCTTCATTGTCCCGGTAATGATGCGTGTGACTAGTGCCTCAATAGGTGTGGGCTTCATTGTCCCGATGATGATGCGTGTGGCTTGGTTCTGAACTTTACTTATCTTACCAGAGTGTTGCCAATGCCATTTCCGTGCTGTTATGCTCCAGTACTGGTCTGAATTTTTATGTGTAGTCTGCCATGATTTCTCAGGCGGAGTACAATATTTTTGCGCCTCACATCACAGTGCATTCGACTTCAGCACGTATTTTGGAAAATTGGTTGCCCATCGCAAGCGATTATTGCGACATCATCAGACGGTTTTTGACTTAATGTAACTTGCGCTGTATTTGGATTATAGTGAGGGAGACCTGCACTGGTCATCAATCTCACTCTCTGGTCCCGAACTACCTTGGACCAGTGGCAAGACATAAGTCAAGACGACTTGAGGTAATTCAGGATACATGCACTGGTTCCACCTCTTTGAGATCAGGGGTTTGCTTGAAACCTGCGGGGCTCGAACCCACGCCGTTTCCGCTCATCCCTTTGAGAGGCGAGTGCCCTACATCTCGATCACAGCAAAAAAAAACACTATAGTCATAGTTCTTAGTTCCTAGTTATTAGTCAACCAGTACTTCTACAGCGGTGGATGCCCACATGTGCAGATCGCAGCTCTGGTATGATCTCGATGTAGCCGGAAGGAGTATTTCCTGCTTAGAGGAATAGACTCGAGAAGCTTATTACTCCGCTGCGCTGGGACACGTGCCGCGGATGGTGGTTAACCGATGTGCAAATCTATCTTAATAGACTCAAACACTAGAGCAAAGTAGACTCGCAGCCTATCAGGCGCCATCTATGCTGCTCTAAACAAACCACCTAACCATGGTCGGTGTTATGCCACGTGAAACAGTCGTCTCTTACGACATGCTCTCTGTGGGGTAGTGGTGCTATTCTTGTCCTTGTCATACACAAATATAGTGATAGTATTTTTAGTTATATGTATTCAGACCAGATAAGACAAACATCCTTGACATTGGAAGCAAATAAAGCAACGATGTATGTCGGGGTAAACAAACGAAAGGAAGTAAGAATAAATAATGTTATGAAAAGAAGCCAACAAAATATTGACTAGATAATTCCGAAAGTACACATCTGTATACATTTGGGACGTAGCTTTGACAATGATTGAGTAACTAATCAGGAAGTTATCGTTAGGATTATCTCAGCCAGACTTGATTTGAACTCTAATGAGATAACAGACGAGTGTTACTTCTTACAGAGATCAGATCTAGCGATGATACTCAGACTGCGAATCGACCACTGCGGACATATGCGCCGTCATTTCAGCAGATTCTTCTTCTTTTCTTCTTCTTCCTCATCGTCTTCTTCTTCTTCCTCATCGTCTTCTTCTTCTTCTCTTCTTGTTCTTCCTCATCGTCTTCTTCTTCTTCTTTTTCTTCTTCTTTTTCTTCTTTTTCTTTTCTTTTTCTTCTTCTTATTCTTCTTCTTCTTCTTCTTCTTCTTCTTCTTTTTCTTCTTTTTCTTCTTCTTCTTCTTCTTTAGCGTTTGTACTGAAAAGGATGCTTGTGAAGTTGTGTCGTAGTTTACAGCGAGTTTGCGATATATGCGGACGTGCGAGCTTGTGGTAAGAGCAGACATTCAGTAGAACATATTCTCTAGCTCACTCGACTCAATGAGAGGACCAATTCTCCAGCTAAGACTCTGTGAGAGCGACATGTTCACCATCTAACTCGACGCTGTGAGAGCGACATGTTCACCATCTAACTCGACGCTGTGAGAGGAGCAGCATGACAGCGCAAGCCTAACTCAACCCTGCTAGTGAACATACCCTAGAGTGATGAGAACAATGAGACAACCCGCCAAGTTTCAGAGTGAAGTCAATGTAATTATTTGAGAGCGTAAAAGGAAGTCCTCCTCCTAGTAAAATAATATGAAACTGTTTCTTGTAACTGTAAAATATCACACCTGTCATGCAGTAAGACCAGAAAACTTGACGTGTAACGAGGTACCACAAGAAAACCTAACATCTGCACCGACACATACCTCTGTCGTCGTCCACATCTTATCAGATAGCCAGAGAATAGACACAGCTTTGTGGGCGAGAATGAGGTAGCAACCAAAACATTTTGAATTTAAAAAGAGAAAGAAGTGTTAGACGGAATAAAAGTCCGAGAAAAATCTCACACTAAAACCAGACAAGAGTTTGATTGGAACAGACACGGGAATAGAGGAATGGCAGGACGAATAATACATGTAATTGAACAATAGAAGAGAATGATAGAGCAGCCATGCCCTGAAAGCGGGATTTAAAATAAACCGTCCTGTAATGCAAATCGGCTGAGAGCGATAGTTGGAAGCCATTACTCGCTATCATCAAAATGTTGTCGTTCGAATAGGAAGCATGAAGCCTTCTTTCAGGAAGCTTTTTCAGTAGTGGCTTTTTTGTAGCATTTGTTTTACATCTTGTGGTTGCGCGCCCAATGTACAACCCTCCATTGGCGTTTTATACAATACTGGTTAAGATGAAATGATTCTTTTCTTTTTTCTATATAAAAGATACACAGAGATCGTGTGCGGTCTAAGTCTTAGTCGACCTACAGGGGCAGATGCGCCTGTTCAGGCCCCAGTTCTGGTGTGAGCTGGATGTAGCCGAGATGAGGATTTCCTGCTTAGCGGGCTAGGCTCGAGCAGCTTACTACTCCGATACGTTGGGACACGTGGGAGGGTGGTTAACTAATGTACGAACCCATCTTAATAGACTCAAACACTAGAGCAAAGTAGACCCACAGCCTGTTAAGCTACATAAATGATGCTCTTAACAAACCACCTAACCATGACCGGTGTTATGCCATGTCACACAGCTAGTCGCCTCTTACGACATGCTATATGTGGGGCAGTGGTGCTATTCTTGTCCTTGTCATAAACAAAGACACCTGAGGACTACTCGGATCGTGTACAGTAATGTTTTAAAATAATGCGAAGATAAAAGACCATGAATTATTCTGTCATCATAAAAGAACAACATCAACGAGCGCTGTCTATTGGGAATGAAGTTATAATCTATTCGACAAACTGGACATGCATGGCTGAGCTATAGATTCTTATTAATAAATAAGATACATTAGACGAGAGAAGACTGAATTTGGATGCACGCTTGAAAGCGTGAACAAACACAAGGCTAGGAGGAGTACAAATAAAGTGTGCTAAGTGTGTTGGAGCAAGGTGGCAAAATCGATGGGGCATTATTATTTTCTGGGCCCGACCAGATTAAGACGGAAAGCAACTGATGTTGTGGAGGTGGTCAGGCATAGTGATGGCAGAAGCGGCAGGATTTGAGCCTCAGAGGATTTTGTATATACATAGTGAACAGAAAATAGCAAATTAGCTGACAATTCTATAGACCGACTCGAGGGAGACAATTATTTTCCCTGGAGGTCACACGGAATGAAAGGTTGAACATGTCGAGGTCCGTATTTAAAATGATACGAAACAGAAGAATGTGAATGACAAATGATTATATCTAGATAAGAAAGAAGATGGAACTCGTAACTCAAATCTGTGTAGAACAAGAACAGAGAAACGTTTGTCTCCGGAAGTAATTGAAGATAAGATGTTTGGACTACGAGGAGTGTACTGAAAATCTTGCGAAGCAACATATTATTTGTAAACAACTCTACAGAACTAGTTAATGAACATCAACAACCTTACTATCACAAAGAGTACGATTTGAAGGTAAGAGGACTGTATATACATGATGGAGAACAGATGATACATTAGGTGAGAAAATCTATAGGCCTAGGGTGAAATCATTAAAAGGCCATTAACAAAGAGACTGGACTGTATAACGGATATATTAAAAGTCCCACGCAGACACGTATTGTTTACTTTACTACATCAGACAGACTAGCTTCTTCTTCCTCTTCTTCTTCGTTCGTTCTCAATCTCCCGCTACCAAGTTTTGAACAGGGCTTTGCAAGAAGCAGGATGTAGTCCGGAAAAAAAGAGACCAAGACAAGAACTGTCACACACAGCATCAACTCTACAAACAGTCAAACAGCCCACAAGAACAGCAAACATATATTCTTGGCTGAACAGATAAGTCACGGGGAGCACAAGGAGAGAGGTCTACAGACATATGGCAAACTTCAATCCAAATGACATTACAAATCAACTCACAAGGAAGTGTCAGAACTCCATTTTCCGGATGAAAACCTTAAAAATGCCACTTAACAAGCACCTGAACAGAATCTAACCACAACACACATTAAAGTGCCGGCTGTGTACACACCCATACGGAACCGTTGGTCATCATCTCTTGTAGTGCTCGGCGCTCAATAATGTTCGGAAAATGCTTCTTCCTCCGAGGCCAGATAAATAGAACACCGTGTATGGCACTAAGTTAAGTTATAAGCTATTGCCCATCGCAAGCGATGATGGCCACAACATCAGACGGTTTTGTCTTAATAATGTGATGTACGCTGTGTGAGGATTTTAATGAGGAAGAAACTGCGTATGACATCAATGTCACTCTTGTCCTGAGTTACCTTGAATCAGTGGCAAGACTATTAGTCGCACTAAACAACACCTAGCATACAAGTGCAGGTACCATTATATGACATTGGGCTGAAGAAGGCGAACCTATATGCTACTAGATCCGTAACAACAACAACACCAACTTCACTAAGGGAAATACAATTTTGACCGATGTTGAATGGAAACAATGGGTAATAACCATAACTCTCCTTAATCTATTACAACAATAACAGAGCAATGGGACACATTCTTGAAAAGACTATTGATTATTCTAGTAGAGTTGCAACCATATGGAAACAGCTTGTGTTTTTCCAATAACCTCTCAATCCAGTTGTTCTCTAGATATCGACACAATGTCCACTCTACAGGCTCCGACGCGTCATGGTTGCACTGTGTTTTGACTTGATAATCTTCATTTTATTTTCGTCTCTGTGTGATATCTGAGCATGCCCATTTATATTGTTTTTTCACTCTGTTTTTTACACTATATATCCACAGTGCCGCAGTCTCACCTTATTTTAAGAGAAAAAAACAACTCTTTCTGGAAACTTTAAATATAACATTTCAGTTTTTTACAATGGTTTATATAGTTAACGAATTATGATTAATACGTATCTTTTATATTTGTTGGTGGACCAAACAAAATCATTTTGATGTCCGCGAATGGTGTAGGATACGTAGTTTCTATATTCCTGATATAGGTAGGAAGACTAACGTCTGGTCAGGAAAACCATTCTGATCAGACATGTCAGTCAGGGTCAGGCAAAACATACTGATCAGGCAGACATATTAGTCAGGGTCAGACAGAACATACTGATCAGACATGTTAGTCAGGGTCACACAACATATACTGACCAAGATCGCCATCTCGACTTCCACCTAGTCCTATATGGAAACGGGATGTCTTTCTTGGCAGTTTGGCTAATGAGATGGGGGATCGGCGTGATACACGTAGTAGTTTGAGGGGCAGATGCCCCTGTGCAGGTCACAGCTCTGGAATGAGCTGGATGTAGCTGGGAGAAAGATTCCCTGCTTAGTGGGCCAGGCTTGAGCAGTTTAATACTCCGCTGCGTTGGGACAATCACTTACGGAGGGTGGTTAACCGATGTATGAGTTCATCTTAATAGACTCAAACACTAGAGCAAAGTAGACCCGCGGCCTGTTAGACGCCATCTATTCTGCTCTAAATAAACCACCTAACTATGGCCGATGTTATGCCACGTCAGACAGCTAGTCGCCTCTTACGACATGCTCTCTGTGAGGCAGTGGTGCTATTCCGGTCCTTGTCATACACAAAGACCCCGGCAGATCACTCGTAAATTTGTTATATGATAAGGAGAAGAATAAGATGATAGATATAGACATCACAAAATCAAGCCTAGCAACACACTCTATAAATATGAATAATAATAGATGCCCATCGCAAGCGAAAATGGCGACAACACCAGATTTGTGGTGCGAGATGTGTTCTCGTATGATTGTAAAAACCAATCCTGTCACGGCTGACTCTGCTAGACTAGGTGCACACGTGTGAGAAGTCTGCTATGGAGTGAAGTCGGCTATGGAGTAAGTCGCCGTGCGTTCTGTTCTTATGGACGGCACACTTGCTCTGAGCTTCGGCGATGAAGTTTCGCTTTATGATCTGAGCACCTTGCGTGTCAGATTGAAAGGGTCTATGCAACCAACTCCTATTAGGAGACATCACTATTGCAGCCTTTTAGAAACACTTTCAATGAGCGTTGCTTCTGTCCACCTGATTGCCGTCTGCCCGTTCTGAGCTCACCGTATTGGAGCTGATTGAAGAGGCTGGCACGCGAGCAACATATCCCATCCATCTATCTGGACTTTTTGCAGAAGCAGTTGCATGCTCGCTATGTTTGACTTGTTAAGAATTTCAGAGTTAGGTACTTTGCCCTGCCACCTGGTCCAGAGCAGCCTAAGCATGATTACGCAAAGATGAAGTGGCAACTCCACTTAGCCATTCTTCTTCTTTTCTCAATTCCCCTCCTTAACCAAGTATTGTTCCACTACTGCAAGTGGTCCCTTACTGAAGCCTGCCTATAGTAATATTTTATGCTCAGGAAGTGGTGGTTTCTGCAGCATTTTGTTTTGTACGTAATGATTTTGCTAGCCACATGCACATTTTAATCTATATTCGCCTTTTACTGCATGAATTGATGTCTAATGATCCTAGTTTCCCCTTCTTCTCCCCCCCCCCCCCCCCCGTAAAGGAAACATACTCGTATAGTAGATAGGAAAGATAAGAGAAGACGGTAATGATCGTTTCTAGCACCCTCTCTCTTGCTCACTCTCACATTCTGTCTCTCTGTCGTGCTTTCTCTCACGCTGACTCTCCCTCATATTTTATCACCCTGCCTCTCTTTCTCTCTCACTTTGTCTCTAACAACTATCACATTGTCTCTTCTGCTGTTACTTTCTCGTTTTCTGTCACTTTTACTCTCTCACTGTCACGCTCTCTATCAATCCATCACCCTGTTTCTCTCTAGAAGCCTGATCGTAGTTAAAACACAAACTTAGCTTAACGATTGTAGGATGGACAAGTCTGATCATAGTTAAAACACAGACTTAGCGTAACGATTGTAGGATGGACAAGTCTGATCATAGTTAAAACACAGACTTAGCGTAACGATTGTAGGATGGACAAGTCTGATCATAGTTAAAACACAGACTTAGCGTAACGATTGTAGGATGGACAAGTCTGATCATAATTAAAACACAGACTTAGCTTAACGATTGTAGGATGGACAAGCCTGATCATAGTTAAAACACAGACTTAGCTTAACGATTGTAGGATGGACAAGTCTGATCATAATTAAAACACAGACTTAGCTTAACGATTGTAGGATGGACAAGCCTGATCATAGTTAAAACACAGACTTAGCTTAACGATTGTAGGATGGACAAGTCTGATCATAATTAAAACACAGACTTAGCTTAACGATTGTAGGATGGACAAGCCTGATCATAATTAAAACACAGACTTAGCTTAACGATTGTAGGATGGACAAGCCTGATCATAATTAAAACACAGACTTAGCGTAACGATTGTAGGATGGACAAGCCTGATCATAATTAAAACACAGACTTAGCGTAACGATTGTAGGATGGACAAGCCTGATCATAATTAAAACACAGACTTAGCGTAACGATTGTAGGATGGACAAGCCTGATCATAATTAAAACACAGACTTAGCGTAACGATTGTAGGATGGACAAGCCTGATCATAATTAAAACACAGACTTAGCTTAACGATTGTAGGATGGACAAGCCTGATCATAATTAAAACACAGACTTAGCGTAACGATTGTAGGATGGACAAGCCTGATCATAATTAAAACACAGACTTAGCTTAACGATTGTAGGATGGACAAGCCTGATCATAATTAAAACACAGACTTAGCGTAACGATTGTAGGATGGACAAGCCTGATCATAATTAAAACACAGACTTAGCTTAACTATTGTAGGATGGACAAGCCTGATCATAATTAAAACACAGACTTAGCGTAACGATTGTAGGATGGACAAGTCTGATCATAATTAAAACACAGACTTAGCGTAACGATTGTAGGATGGACAAGTCTGATCATAATTAAAACACAGACTTAGCGTAACGATTGTAGGATGGACAAGCCTGATCATAATTAAAACACAGACTTAGCTTAACGATTGTAGGATGGACAAGCCTGATCATAGTTAAAACACAGACTTAGCTTAACGATTGTAGGATGGACAAGCCTGATCATAGTTAAAACACAGACTTAGCTTAACGATTGTAGGATGGACAAGCCTGATCATAGTTAAAACACAGACTTAGCTTAACGATTGTAGGATGGACAAGCCTGATCATAGTTAAAACACAGACTTAGCTTAACGATTGTAGGATGGACAAGCCTGATCATAGTTAAAACACAGACTTAGCTTAACGATTGTAGGATGGACAAGTCTGATCATAGTTAAAACACAGACTTAGCTTAACGATTGTAGGATGGACAAGTCTGATCATAGTTAAAACACAGACTTAGCTTAACGATTGTAGGATGGACAAGTCTGATCATAGGTGAAGTAACAACATCCCTACTCTATAACCTGTTAATTATTACTTGTAGCCAAGTCTTTCTTTCTTTCTTCATTTTTTTCTTTTCTATCTATCTTTCTTTCTTGTTTGTCTCTTCCTTTGTTTGTTTGTTTGTTTGTTTGTTTCTTCATTTTTCATTTGACACCGTCAATTTCTCTGTATTCCTTCCGTTACTCAAACTGATCGCCCCCCCCCCCAAACACCCCCTCCCCCCTTCCCAAAAAAAAACAACCAAAAAATCCACGAAAAGCACATTATGTTTTTAAGGCACCCTTAATATAGTGTACCAACTCCCATTCATCCTCATTTACTTTCTGGTACAAAAGTGAAGGGCGCTTTCCGCGATCGATGGGCTATGTGATGGTAATTTGGTCTCAGGACTAATACTGTTCAAAATGACACGGTTAGCCAAAAGGAATGTACAGCGTGTAAGGGCAATGTTTTTCTTCAATATTATCATTCCGTTCTTTTCTTGTCTTTTTCTTCTTCTTCATTTTCTTCTTCTGCCTCTTCTTTTGATCGTCATCCTCTTTTTCTTCTTCTTCTTCTTCTTCTTCTTCTTTTTCCTCTTCTTCTGTATGAGTTTTCTTGCATTGCAGTGCGTTCTGCCTCTGGATGGGTGAAGTTAATAAAAAAAAATTTGGGGGAGGGGGGGGGGGGGGAGAGGTGCAGTGCACGTATTTAATATGAATTAATTTTTTTGCTTCGTTTCCTAGTCCTTACTGTTCTGTCGAGCCTTTTACACCCGACAGCTGTATCGTCAGAAACTAGACACGTCGGGGCGGAGATGCAGCAGGGAATGGACTGACAACAGCCAGCGACTCATAGCTGGCTACTTGCATCATGGTCAGCAAACCTCAATTGACCAAAACTCTATTCCGCTTCCAAGTTCCAGTCATGGACACAGGCTACAGTAGTGTACTTTGGTTTAAAAAATGGGTGAAGGCAAACACGGTACCCAAAAATGCCCTTCTGACACAGTATGTGTCGAGTCAATAAGCACAGAAATCGCAGCCTCGCTATAAACTATGACATAACGTCATTTCCAGTACGAACGCAGAAGAAGAAGAAACGCTACATTCTCTAAGTAAAGAGTTAATTTGAACCCATCTAGAATGCTTGGTCTCTCTAACCCATGCCATTGCACGCCTAGTCACTCACCCAGGCCAGAAGTCTAGAGTAGGTATCTGGGTTGTTACAGAAAATCAGATGAACATACCCCATATATAATACGCGAATAAACGAGTAGATTTTCTTTTCTATGGAACAGGATGTTGACCTGCCTACTACAGATGATGGCACGAAACGCCCTGTTGCAAGACATGTGATTTAATACAGGTTTATAAGAAAATCAACGGAAAGGGTAAATTAGACAACTTTTTTTTCTTCAAAATATAGCCGCCTGTAAGAACCAGAGGAACAACCACAAATTAGTTCAAGAAAGGTCCGGATTAGATACCATGAAAATATTTTTTTAGTCAGAGAGTAGGGAATGCTTAGAATGCATTGTCACATGAAATCGTGGAGGCAGGGTCAATTAATGCATTCAAGAATATATTAGATGCGCATAGTAATTTTTAGATGAAGTTAATGTAAAATAAACTGGTTATATACAGACTGAGTCTTCTAAACCAGTATAATGAAGTTACATTAAGTAAAGACCGCACAGAATGACAGTTTAATGGTTAATAGTAGCGCCGAACGCAAGGTGCATGTTTTATACTAATGGATAGGCTAGATTTAAACAGTGAAAAACCTAGAGGTTGAATGCGTCAGCACTGCTACTCTCCCAGGTCTACTAAACCACTAGAAGGAAACCACCCACAAACTTACTACCAATAGTCAAATATGAGTCCAAACAACAAACCAGTTGAGACACGTTCTAAGATCCGACCAGATGAATTTCCAGAACAAAAAGGATAGATTCTGGCTACCCTGCACTAGGCATGGATCTCCCTCTGGATTCTAGATTCCAGTGGTTAGCAAGAACAAGAAGATATTGTCTACATTCCAGTATTCATTACTAGCAACAAAGTTCTGCGCGCTGAGGTAAGAATATTGCAAACTGTAACCACCTTCAACACCTGCAGATAACAACAAATCCAGCTTCTTGTTCATGGGGACTAGCTTACTGATGCTGCAAATCTAGTTTCTAGAGATAATGTCGCAGCAGAAGCACATCTAAGGGCTTTAATACATGTCTAATGTCAAGACGTCAGCTGCAGAGGTTGATCAATGATCAAGTGAGCAGTACCGCCAAGATAGTCTATATCATAACAAAATACTACCTGAAATGGAAACTGCTCAAAAATGTCTCTCTATCACCTCTCTCTCTCTCTCGCTCTTCTCTCTCTCTCTCTCTCTCTCTCTCTCTCTCTCTCTGTCACTCTATCTCTCTCCGAGATACACTCCCACACATGCACATAGACATTATGTGTACATATATCCATATATACATATATATAAGATAAAGAGTGTCCTCCAGCAGACGTAACCTCATGTCGGTAATGAAGTGTTACAGACTTAAGTATACTACTCTAAGACCTAGCTTGTGTGAGATGAGTGGTTAGTTATTTTCCTCGCAGCCTTCTCCTTCCCTAAACGTATGTCATCCTTGTCTATTCCAACTCTAAACGTAAGTCATCCTTGTCTATTCGTTCACTAAACGTAAGTCATCCTTGTCTATTCTTTCAGTAAAGGTAAGTCAATTTTGTAATTTCTTTCCCTAAACGTAAGTCATCCTTGTCATTTCTTTCACTAAATGTAAGTCATCCTTGTCTTTTCTTTCCCTAAACGTAAGTCATCCTTGTCATTTCTTTCACTAAATGTAAGTCATCCTTGTCTTTTCTTTCCCTAAACGTAAGTCATCCTTGTCTCGTCTTTTCATTCTATAAACGTATGCCAGGTTCCTATAAACAGCTTTGTCGACTGAATGATTATTATTGCCTGAGTGCGTGTGTGTGAGTGGGTAAAAACAACTGGGACGAGTCCAGAAGGAGCGCCACAGAAAGGATATAGTATGCTGTTGGATAGGGTGCAAGACACGGAACGAGGAGACGGAGGTTAATGACTCGGGGATAGATTCGGGGACACTTACTCGTATAATCATTAGATTATAGATAGGAACACATCCAGGGACATCTCCAGTAGATTGGGAATGACAATGTAGCCAACCCTTACCACCCCTAACCTAAGCTAACACCCCTTCCCCCCCCCCCCCCCCCCCGCCCCACCCCTCGAATAAATGGGCAGCTTTGGATCAGAAAGATATATTTTCCAAAGATACATCTAGTGATAGATAAGCACAACTGTCAGAATGTGCTTAACAGAAGATGATTTATGAGTATATAGCTGTTATTGCGGTAATTAGGACGGTGTACACAACCAATGGTGGTCCCAGCTACAGTTGTTGTTGTTGCTAACGCATATCGCACATGAGTGCGACAGACTGTTCTCCATTGTAACAAAATGTCGATTCTCTCACCTAGATAAAGTTGTCTTTGAGAGGCGTGTTACTTGACATTTTCCGTCAACTTGTCCCGTTGAACGTCGTTGGGAGATGACGTGTGTTAGGTTGGTCGTTGTAAGCCTGTGTTGGTGTTGTTAATACCACCATCACTTCAGTTATGTACTCTTGAAGGCTTTCTTTGATGACGACTTACTGTGGTTCCTTTCAAAATGCGAGGAGTTCGTAAGAAGGTGAACCAGGGAGCTCCTAGCTATACTGCTTCGTGTTCCGCAGATTTTAAGCTACCCCTGGTCTCAAAGTAGGTGAAACCAGATTGCCTGCATCCTGAATTACCTCCAGTCGACTTGACCTATGTCTTGCCATTTTTCCAAGGTAGTTCGGGACCAGAGAGTGAGATTGATGTCCAGCGCAGCTACTTCCTCACCACAATCCAAATACAGCGAACGTTACATCATCAAGATAAAGCCGTTTGGTGATGTCATCGTCATCGCTTGGGATGGACAACTAAAAGAATGCAATACGATGCTCCTCAATAAGCGCACTACTATAGGGATCATAGTGATAATCCCTACCTCTTTAGTCAGACTGCCACGAAACAGCCTGTGTTCAGGGATAACTACTTGGAAGTGAAGTAGGGGTCTTGATCAGTATGTTTCACCTGACCCTGACTAACAAAGTCTGATCTGCTTGTTTTGCCTGAGTGAATTAGTCTCCTCTCCGTCGTTTCAGTTACAGAGATTGCAGAGAAAGCTTTGCAAGTAGTAGGACATAGTCCAGAGAACGAAATGCGCTGTGTCGTAGTTTACAGCTCGACTGCGATATTTGCACCTTTCGGCCCGACGTATCCGATTTCAGTATGACATTTTTGGGTGCCGGGTTAGCTTTCTCTTTTTGATCCCTTATCCTTAGCCAGTCTGTCCTGTTTCAACCTGTTATCCAGGATCACCACGTGGAGGTGGAGAAGTGTCTTGGCAGCTCTAGGCCGCTGACCCAGACGCTAATAGTCAGTTTTGGGTCGTTGACCCAGACGCTAATAGTCAGTTTTGGGTCGTTGACCCAGACGCTAGTGGTCAGCTTTGGGTCGTTGACCCAGACGCTAATAGTCAGTTTTGGGTCGCTGACCCAGACGCTAATAGTCAGTTTTGGGTCGTTGACCCAGACGCTAGTAGTCAGCTTTGGGTCGCTGACCCAGACTCTAGTAGTCAGCTTTGGGTCGCTGACCCAGACTCTAGTAGTCAGCTTTGGTCGCTGACCCAGACGCTACTATTCAGCTTGGGTCGCTGAACCAAGCGCTAGTAGTCAGCTTTGGGTCGCTGACCCAGACGCTAGTAGTCAGCTTTGGGTCGCTGAATCAGACGCTAGTAGTCAGCTTTGGGTCGCTGACCCAGACGCTACTTTTCAGCTTTGGGTCGCTGACCCAGACGCTACTATTCAGCTTTGGGTCGCTGAACGATACAGCACATTCACTGCTCAGTGTTTTTATCCCCTTGTGTCGGCGATAACAGTCATTATCGGTAGAAAAACTTGTTCTTCCATGTCATCTTAGATTTTTTATTTGCCGATCGTCCCTCAACGTATTCGCATATATATATATGATTGTTCTTGGGTAATAAGGCAGTTATTTCCTTCCCCTGCATGCCGCGACATACGATTAGGATAGACTGTGCAGTGGGCTAGCAGCATCAAAATGTAAAAACCATTGCTCCCAAAATCGCACTAGAAACTAATAATCCAGAATTCCGTATAGGCTGGTTAGTGTAAACCAAATTCAGTGTTGAACCTAAACTCTGCCGTCTGGAGTGACAGGTAATTAATGATGATGATGATGGTCATGATGATCATGATGATGAGGATCTAACACATGTAGGTCATCAATCTTGATGAGGTGTCCTGTCACAGTAATCGTGGTAATGCAAGAACAGATAGAAAAACAGACCAAACTTTCTGAAAAAGCGTGGAACCAACAAGAAAGGGGAAGCCAGACATCAGTGCCCCTGGGGTCGCTGAGCGTTGACAGGGAAAGACAGACGCAGAATGATTAGACATACACACACACACACACAAGCAACGTGGCTGAGCAGCTCAAATTAAGTCACCTCAATTTCTGGCACCCTCTCTCTCTCTCTCTCTCTCTCTCTCTCTCTCTCTCTCTCTCTCTCTCTCTCTCTCACACTCACTCAGGATATACACCACCCACCTTGTCCGCCACTTGAGACATCTGTGAAGAATATGCGATCGATAGAGCGATTTCAGGTTTAACACCTCGCTGTTGGGAAAGCATTTTTCCCATCTCATGTTCTTCCTATCTCTTCTCTTCCAGCATCTAGATTTTTATTTTTTATTCATTCATTTTGTGTGTCTTTTGGTTGTTGTTTATTAATGCGCATCCATTATTTACATGTCGCTATCCGATACGTTACTCGATTGTGACAATACCGGTGCACCCTGCTGTAAAGGAGTACTTGAATTACTGGTAGAGGAAACAATATGGTGAGAAAATTGTCTCTTGTCATGATGGAACAATCTGCCAGATACTTTCACTGTTTTGATGTTATCCTGCAACTTATTTCGTTGTCTGCCTCTGACACTTTCGCCCTCCGTCTTTCCTTCAGGTATTGTTTTCAACAAGCTGGTAAGCGATTTTTTGTGTACAAAATATCTTAACTGTCGGACTTTGATTTCGTTCATCAATTCTTTTTGCGCCCTTAATTTCTCCAAGCCTTCTTTGTTTGTTTTCTTTTTTTTTTCCAGGATACTCGCCACATCCATATGTCACTGCATTGTTTTGTTTTTTATCCGTAGTTCTTTCTACATTACACGGAAAAGACATACCACTTGACCACTACCGTCTTACATTTGTGTTGTGAATGATTGTTTGGATGTCAATATGTGACTCTTTTTGGTAAAAACTGATTGGTCATCCTTGTTCTCTTCCTGATTTCCATTACTCATCTATCATTTTCTGTTAGCATATTTTCAAGACAGATTTTGACCTGTTCCAGTGTTTGATCAACAGTTTTTCTCTGTAGAGTAGATTTTGAGTCTGCTTTGCTAATTATCATAGGTTTTGTTTTCTCTTAACCAGTTCCTATAGTTCTTGTTGGCTTTGAGCAAGCTGAACTGTGTCGTCCGCATATCTGAAATAATTTTTTGATACCATACCCTGTATAGAGACCGTTTTGTGGGTGCCTTACACAGATCAGTGATTTGATCTATACTAAATTTCTCTAGAGCTTCTATCATTTCAATTATTGTATTCATGCCTGCTGCTTTCCATATTCCCATATCTTGTATTGATTTTTCTACTTCTGCTCTAAGGATGCTGGGGCAGTCGCTATTAAATTGGGACGGTTTATCATCTCTATTGCCGCTCTATTGTCGTCCATCTGTTTGATGCATCTTTCTCATTGAGTAAGATGTATCCCGTCTTGTCCTTATTGCATCCTCCTCTGAAGCACTGAGGGCGGCAGTGGAAGAAATGGTGACACACAATGAAAATAAAAGCCATATAGTCCTGCTTACAGATGCTCTCGCCGTAGTCACAGCGCTAAAAAGCCAGAAAAACACTGAGCTTAATGACTTAAGAGCAGCACTCTGCAAACTGTGCCAGCAGTCCGCACCAAAAAGGGTAGTGGTACAGTGGGTCCCATCACACTGCAACATCCAAGGCAACGAGGAGGCAGACAGACTGGCAAAAGAAGGTGCAAGACTACCACAAACAGATACTAGTATGACGTACGAAGAGTCAAAACGGCTCATCAAAGCCAGATACATGACCAAATGGGAAACCGAACATACTGGCTACACCAAAAACGATGCCTATTACCAGTTGAACCGAAGAGAGCAGGTCGTTGTCTTCAGACTTCGCACTGGCCACAATAGACTGAGGTACCACCTATTCAACAAATTGAAGATAGGTAGTACCGATGAATGCCCGTGCGGTACTGGTAAGATGACCGCTGAACATCTGCTGCAGAACTGCCCGACATACGAGGATCAGAGAGAGAGAGAGCAGATGTGGCCATCACCAGTGGAACTGCAAGACAAGCTGAATGGCAGTGGCGACAGCCTCAGGATGATCGCCGTTTTTTTCGAAAAAATAATGGTTACTGTCTGACTGCGTACGAAGAAGAAGAAGCATCCTCCTCTTGTCTTGTTAGAAAGATGCTTCATGTCTACAGGCATTGCACTCGTGCAGTACTTCTTTACCATGTATTCTATTACCTTGCTTCTTGATTCTATCCCTTGTTCATTTGCATCTTGACACATAGTTTTAATTTTCAGAAACTTATATTCTGAAGTGTTTTAAGTTCTCTTTCATTTGTTTAATATATGATCTGTAATCCATACTTGAATTTATGTACTCTTTTATCGGTATATTTATATTCTTCTTCTTCGTTCTTAAACAAACTCCCGGTACCAAGCCCTGATAAGGACTTTGCAAGTAGCAGGATGTTGTATGGAGAACGGAATGAATTGTGTGGTAGTTTGCATCTCGACTGCGATATTTGCACCTTTTGGTCCGACACATCCGACTTCAGCATGACATTTTAAAGCACCGGGCTAGCCTTCCCTGTTCCATCCCTTCTCCTTAGCCAGTGTGCACTGTTGCAACCTGTTATCCGCGTGGAGGTGAGAAGGTTCTTGGCAGCTCTGGTTCGCTTTCCCTGATGTTATTAGCATCAACTTTGGTCGCTGACCGCTGCAGGTAAAGCTCTGCTCAGCATCTTGATCCCAGATTTGTATTCGCTAACTGTATTGCGTATTTTCAGACAGTTCCACTTAGTGCTGATATTATCTTCTGGGCTTGAACTTTCGTAGTGTATTTCCCTATTCTTTCTGACAGTAAGCTATTATATATATATATTTGAATTCCACAAGGCATTTATGTTATGTCTGGCCGCTTTAATACTGATATATCTTTTACGTGATCCCTTTTATATCTTCTTACTACATTTTTCAATCTGATTTCTATTTTCATATCTTCGTCGCTGTGATTTGAGTTTATGTCTGCGCCTGGATAAGTTGATGGCATTGTGGCAATATGTTTTAATCTTACCTTTATCATAATAAAGCCAATCTCATTTCTTAATATATCTCATGTGCTGTTCCAAGTGTATGATCTTGAAGATGGTTGGAAAAATGTGCTACATAAAACTTAGTGGGTCTCGGTTCTCTTCGCAAAAATGTATCAGCGTATATCCTGTGTCGTTTCTTTCCTCCCCCAGTCCAAAGTGCTCTACTATGTTCTTATATTTTTTTGTCCTACAACACACTATTCATACCTCGTACATGCCATAGATATGTCGAGTTGGGAGTAGCCTATTGGGTTTGAAAGAAAGTTCTAGAAATAATACCTCATAATGTGTTGTTTTATTAAGAATCGACGTCACTGCTCTCCGGTAAACACTCAGGTATCATGTATAATACAGTAATAAAAGAGTGTCCCCAAGTGGATCCCAGAGCCCCTTACTAAGGAGAAAAGAAAAGACCTCAGCACTGTTCATATATGTCTTAAAAGTCGATTATAGACAGTTGTCCATAAGATTAGTAACCTCATCTGAAACAATTTTTTTTACAAACTAACACTGCAAAAGTACGTTAAATGTTTTGGCGCAGGCAACTAGTGTTATTAAGATAGACTCGCACATCGGTTAACCACTCTCCGCAGCACTTGTTCCAATGCAACGGAGTAATAAGCTGCTCGAGTCTTGTCCCCTAAGCTGGAAATCCTATTCCTGGCTACATCCAGATCGTACCAGAGCTGGTACCTGCACGTGGGCATCCACCACTGTAGAAGTATAGGTCGACTAAGAAAGTTGAGTAAATTGGTGGGTTAATTACTATATTGAAATGATATGAAGAAAATACAGTGGTTTGGACATTTGACAAGTACGATCAACCTCAAGCGAGACCATACTACATGGGGGTTTCAGGGTTACGAGCAAGAGGTCGACCCCGGTCACCATGGATAGAAGGGATCAAAGAAACACTCCATAAGTTAAACATGTCAGCAGCACAAGCCTCCAACCTAACGCAAACCAGAAGTCTACGCATACTACCTATCTGCGACCCCGCAAGACATGACCAGAAGGACAACAGAAGAAGAAGTATTTAACTCGATCTGTGCCCCTGGTTGAAAAGAAAATGGTCAATATATATCGTCGTTAAAGGCCACTAATCAGGGTCATGGATGGGTATATCAACCGCATCAGGTAAAACCTTTACTATTGAAACCGATAAGTACCGGATACAGCCTTCCATTGAAGAGACCAGCTATTGTGGTGGCCCTATGTGTAAATTGGAGTGGAAAGGCAAATCAAGCATTGATCAATACTGTTTATATATTTATACTAGCTGACCCGTACATAACATCTGCCCGCTAGCGAAACTGTACAGCGTGACAGAAATAACAGCATTTTTACAGTTAAAGCAGTTTTATTATTATCATAATTGATCCCGGTCCTGTTTTACGGCTATGAAACCTGTACATTACTGAAACATGCCATGTCGAATCTGGAGGTCTTCCACATGCGTAACCAGCGGCGTATCCTTGGCATCCGATGGGATGACTGCATCGCCAACGTGGAGGTCTCTGCAAAAACAGGCCTCCACCCAATTTCAGAAACACTTGACCGCCACTGAGTTTCTTTGTTCGGTCATGATGTACGGATGGGTCAGGAAACTCAGGATTAAGTTGTTTCTTAACGCCAAAAGTCTTCCTCCAAGCGGCTGGAGGTGCAGAAGAGGACGTCCCCAAACAGTATGGGTCCAGCAAACAGCAACCTCCATCTCCGCTTCGGACGATGCCTGGAACCACGCCACAGCTGTGAGTCACGGATGTGGCCGACCGACGCAACGGGCCTCAGGCGCCAAAGCGAACATTGCTATTATTATTATAATTTTTCACGTTCTACATACAAAACTAAGGTGTTGAATTGAATAAATGAAGTGAATTAGGAGAACAAATTAATAATTTAAAAAAAACACTCAAAAAAACCCTGTACACACTACTTTCAAATTGTGCAAATTGGTAGATTGGTATGTTGTAAATTTGTATGTACACACCATTGAGTTCTGACAAAAAGTATCGGATTAAAGAAATTTGGAGGGGAATAAAGCAACAAAATGAAGTCGAAATCAGTGCTAAAGATGTAATTAACATTTTACATAACATACCTCACATACGACTAGAGAAGTAAAAGGCAGCGAGGAAACTACCTCATAAAAACTGTGGCTTAGTATTCTGAAGTTTGTAACAACTTCATTTCATGACATCAGTATAACTACTATGGAAAAATAAACCTTTACCTTTTTTTTTATAGCATGTACTTGACAAGCTTTTATTTGGATTCCTAAAATGTTCCTTTAACATTCCAAACAAAATACGTTATAGAAAATTAACGCAAATACGTCTGGTCATATTCAGCGGAACGAATTCAATGAAAATGTAGCGGACAATGCAACGAGACCAACGTGCAACAAGCGACCCAACAAAACAAAGAGATTTATTCTTAAAATAGATCAAGGCAAAGGCCGCCGTCCATCGCAAACAATGATGGCATAATTTATTTGGTAGCGATACTTTTAGTATGGATTAACTGCGCTACTTTTTATCCTCACTCTCTCGTCTCGAGACCCCAGTGGCAATTCAAGGATAAGACGACTAGAAGGTGGCTACGAGATGCAGTTGACTCCGCATCAAGCACCTGTGTAAAAGACAGCGGAATCCGGAGTCGAACCCACACCACCTGATCACGAGGCCGACGGCTTAACCACTTCGCCACGGAATTACCACGGAATAAAATAGATCAAGCAGGCATATACTATCATAATTGATGGGAATGAACATTTTTTTAATTTAAACAAATCTTAAATATCTTTCTACACATTTTAGTTATTGAATTCAAAACGTGAGGTTGTTGGGACACACATGAAGACATCATCACAACCCCACGCCACCCTTCTCTGTCAGAGTCCGCTGCCTTTTCTGATCGGAGATTGGTCCAATCTTTTATGTTGCCTTCCCACCTCTTAAAGACGTACTTATTGAGATATAAAAAAAAACAACATGGAATTAATGGTAGGGTTTGTTTTTCACTAGGTTTTTAAAATAACGTTGCTGTATCTGAAAGCTGTTTTTATCGAACGGCAACTGCAGGAAAACCCATGAAGTACACCTCAAACATGAGGCATTCAGCTAGATAATAAATTTGCATTAACAAATGTACATGATGTATTTATTATAATAATTAAATTAGGAGCAATATTTTCTTGAGATAAATCTTCACGGAAAGTTAATAAATTATTATATCCTTCACAGTTAAAGTCGGAAAATAGCACGGCGTTAAATACCTTTGCAGTATACACGGACATATATATATATATATATATATATATATATATATATATGTATATATATATAAATATATATATATATGTAAATACATATGTGTGTCTGTGTGTGTGTGCGTGCGTGCATGCGTGCGCGTGTGTAGAGATAGTTATGTTGTACAATTCAATAAAGAGATTTAATGTTTAGTTTTAAGATTGCCGACGGCAAATTTTCTGTTGGCGAAACGGGTTCAGTTCCCGGACTGTAATTTGGCGACCCCGGCTTACAGTCCATTGTCGATGTGACCTCATAAATAAGGCATGCTAATCTTAATTTTTCGAGTTTTTGATTTTTCTCTGACAATTGACTGTCCATGGTGACTGGCATTCTCAACATGTATAACGAATTACTACAAATATTAACACGGCGAGAGCACACCTACGGGCTTTGATACAAACCCTCTGAAACAGGACAAGCTGCAATGACCATGTGGAGCCAGAGGGATACAAGGAACAGGACAAGTGACTAGACGAAGCGACTGAATTGTTTCAGCACTTTGTTCAACCTGAATATGTTGCTAGCCGCAACACTTTCCAAGTCTTTCCTCTGTCGTATCTCCGTCTAGTCTCGGTAGAGAAGAAGCGCGTGTACCCGCATACCATAAGAGCTATGCCGGTGGTGGCATAGCTACCAGCATGGTCTTCTAAGCTGTTCACATCGAAAGGTAGGGACCAGACTAAGCGGTGGAACAAACCATGTTCCAACTAGACAGACTGTGGGCATTGAATAGCTGAGGAATGCAGACACAACAGAACTACATGTCGAAAATCTAGTACACCGAGCCACTTGCTTAACGAAGGATTAACGATACAGAATCGGATGTTTTTTTTGGTGTTACCTAATTTATTCTGAACAACTTGTTTCATTAAACAGAGTGCGTAGTACTGTGCTGTGAACTTTACGGCACAGTTGGATTTCAGGGTACCTTCTTTTATGTGTTCACATCCCATAGGGGTACGACCTTTGGAGCTCGCAAATCCTAAAACATGCACGTTTGAATCAATGAGCAGAGCCACTAATGACCTGGCGCTACGCTCCCACAACCCATCATTATTCTTCTGTTGTTTCTTGCTAGTATAAGAGCCCTATTGTAGTAGCTCCTTAGAACAAACCGGAATCAAAACACTTCATTTGGGATCCAGATGCGGAGCAGTGCATGAGCTGTAGCGGCCAGTGACCCAAAGCTGACTGTTAGTGTCAGGGCCAGCGACCCAGAACAGCCAAGACCCTTCTCCATCTCCACGTGGTGATCCTGGATTACATGCAGCACCATGGCAGACTCGCCAAAGAGAAGGGATCGTAGAGGGAAGGTTAACCCGGTATCCAAAAAATGATATGCTGAAGTTGGATGTGTCGGACATAGGTGCAAATATTGCAGTCAAGGTTGTAAAATACAACACAACGCATTCCGTTCTATGGACTACATCCTGCTACTTTTTTCAGAGCTTGATAGCAGGAGTTTGAGAACGAACGATAAAGAAGAAGAAGAAAACACTTTGTTTTGTACTAGGAAATGTTGCTTCTGCAACAAAGTGTTTTATATGATAAGGTTTATAGCCTGCATCTGCTGCATGTTACATTTCACTAAGAAGACTGTGGGGAGCACATTCTTTACTTCTCGTGGCCCACATTGGTAACTGCCTGTCTAATGTAAAACTTTATTTATTTACCGTATGGAACTTGTGTATTACGAACACATTTGTTATATTGCACTCTCCTCAATAAGAGTTCGCGGATCCACACTGAGGGAAGCATGCAGCAATAACATTCAATGAAAGGAAAGATCAGCAATGACACGCAAGTTCAGCAGAGGGAGCGTTTATGAGGACAATATGCATACTTAGAATAATGTTACGTTATATAGCAGTATAACTTGTGTTGTTGGCGTGTCAAATGTGATGGGTTGGCAAGTAATGGCCGTGTTTCTGAGATGTATGAACCAGCATAAACCCGTTCAGCTTTTAACAGCAACCAAATAAAAAGAGTAATAATCTGAGGCACACAAAGCAATTACACAGGAATGCAGACATATACTTATATGTATTCACATGTGTGCATATGTGTTCGCGCGAGTATGTGTGTGTGCAAGTATGTGTGTGTGTTTGTGTGTGTGTGTGTGTGAGAGAGAGATAGAGTGTGTGTGTATATTGTATGTACGATGTATATATGCATGTATGTATGTGTGTGTGTGTGTGTGTGTATGTGTATGTGTGTGTGTGCGTGCTTGCGCGCGAGCTCGCGGGGGCCTGCATCTGCGTCTATGTCGTGGTGGGGTTGGATGAGTTGGGGTGGGTTGGGTGGGTTTTGGGTAGGTGGTGTGTGTTTGTGTGTGCGCGCAGGTGGGTTTGTTTGTTTATTTGTGCGTGTATGTATCTATGGTGTCTATATATATGTGTGTGTGCACACGTGCAAGCAACATATGCTCTCTATTGTGCCATTTCTGTGCCATCATCTGAGACCGCAATCGAATTGACTTACTCCTGAACTGTTCGCCTCCATGTGTTTCTTGTCCTTGCCACTCACTCTTTCTCCGTGGGTTCCAATCCAGCGGACGTCTGGTTATGCTGTCAGGCATCTTTCTGGTAATATGTCTTATCTATCGCTGCTTTCTTTCCCCAATCTCTTACTGTTTTGATTGTTGCCGTGTTCTTTCTTTCTATCTCTCTTTCTCTCTCTCTCTCTCTCTCCCCCTCCACCCCCCTTCCCCCCCCCCCCAATCCTCTCCGATCTGTGTTTGCTACTACCTCTGGCCATCAAATACTAAATATGCTACGGCGACACATGTCAGCGACAGTCTGCAGTGTAGATGTGATTATTAATTATACATCTTTTGTTTGGCTAGACATGAATCATAGAACGACAATTTCAGCTTGCTTCCTCTTATGCTATTTGGAGCTGTATTGTGCATTTCATTTTGCACGATAAAGTTACGAGCACGTTCATGCACCGTTCATGACCCTCTTTCTTGTCGACTTTTTCGACATAATTATAAACATTTTTCTTTAGGAAGAACTTTGTTATTATATTTATACTTATTCTCGTCGTCCGATTTGGGCTAACACGTCATCTACTTACTGGTTTGTTTGATTACAAGAGAAACAACAATGAGACTGGAGATGAATCTGCGCTGAAGTATTTTACGACACATTATAAATAACCGAGCTGCTGTCATTATATGGCAGTCTCTGTTCTAGAATCATCAGGTTTTGAAAAAAATAGGGGCAGACTAATACAGACACGAAGAAGCTACACTTCATGCGGCGCTTAATCCAGTAACTTGACGTTAGGCAACCTTTGTCATTAAATTGTCTGGTCGGGGCAATTTGTCCAGTATATTAACTACATATATTCCCTTGTCCAGTAACCTAACCTCATGTCTGTTCAGTAATTTAACTCTATGTATGGTCTGCTGTCCAGTAACTTAACTTCATGTCTGTCCAGTAACCTAACTCTGTGGGGTCTTCTGACCAGAAACGTAGCGTCCATATGGTCTTGTGTCCAGTAACTTAGCTTCCGTGTGGTTTTTCCAGTAAGTTAACTTCAAAATACCATTTGTCCAGTAACTTAAATTCCATGTGGACTTCAGTCGAGTAACTCGACTTCAAGCTGCAGTATGTCTTTAAATAACTACACATGGTCCTGTGTTCGATAACTTGACTGCATACACCATTCTGTCCAATAACCTGTCTTGATACGGCTCTCTGCCCAGTAATTTAACATCATGCAATCCCTCATAGGGGCGTGAGACGTGACCTATACGCAGCATTGTTTGCTGTAGTACACACACAAAGGGTGCGAAGGCTAGCCTCAGGGTCAGTCGAAATATGCTGACCCAAGATCCATATCTCGGGGCTAGCTACGCAGTGGGCATTACAATAGGTTTTGTTACAGCAGCCTGGTCAACGAGGTGGGATCGACACTGCTATTCTTTAAAGTGAAATACTCGGCACGAATAGCTTTTAACAATAACAACACACATACCGACACGCGCACACATGCATGCGCAGACACGCACACACATACATGCTGGCACACACAACTCAAATAGAACATATCTTTGTATCTATCGTTTCGAATGTAACCCAGAGACACACATAAAAAAAATAAAAAATAAAAGGAGTTGTGTAAATTGGAAACATACTTCTTGATTCCACGAACCGACATCATAACACATAGGACATTCCCATAAGTGCTCCGTTCTCTGTTCAACCAGCCAGAAAAGCGTATATATACTCAGAGTCCCAGTCATGTGTTGACTTCGTGTTCTTCGGATCTTTCCAGACAGGCCGCACTTTCTCACCTCTTCCCTAGTCGCTCCCAAATCTATCATCCTATGCACATAGTAATTTTCCCAACCTTCTGTCTCTTCATTATTCTGCAGAGTTTCCATAACTGCCCTTATCAACTCAACCCTGTCTCTCGTCATCACCGCGTCGTTCACCACAGCTCGTCCCGTCACTGCATCAGCTGTTTCTTTTGCCCCAGACACCTGCATGCCCCGGGCAGTAGATCCGTGTGCCACCTTGTACACCTTGAGTTGCTCAGAAGAGTCTCCATTCCCTGTTTGGCTTGGCTTGGCTTTGTTCATTCTCAATCTCCCACTACCAAACACTGAAAGGGCTTAAGTAGCAGAATGTAGTCAAGAGAACGGAATGCTTTGTCTCGTAGTTTACAGCTTGACTGCGATATTTGCACCTTTCGGTTCAACACATCCGACTTCAGCAAGCATTTTTTGAGTACCGGGTTAAATTGGCAGGTAGCCAATTAGGCTAGAAATTGATATGGAAGTAGGCCCACAGGAAACAAAACTGCTCCCACGTTGGAATTATAAACGAGCCGACTGGGACAGATTTGCAAGCCTGACAGATGGGCTGTGTGAAACCATCAACACACGGAACAACAAAATGAAGCCCATGGTGGAAAGCCTAAGCAAAGCAATAATGCAAGCTGCCACTGAAACCATCCCAAGGGGGGCAAGGACAAATTATAAGCACTATTGGAATGATGACTTGCAAAAAGCGGAAGACGCAGTCACAAATGCTAGGAACATGGCAGAGCGAGAACAATCTATGGAGGCAAACATCGCCCTCAAAGCCGCCACGGCGAAATACAAATACACTCTAAACCAAACAGCAAGAGAAAGCTGGAAAAACAAAACGGAAATCCTCAACCTAGACAAAGAAGGGAACAAACTATGGAAGTTAGTCAGAGCCATGAATGACGAAACTCCGTCAAACAAACACATTACCATCAAGTAGGGCGAAAACTTGCTCACTGGAAAAAAAGCCGCAAACGCCTTTGTTGACTATGCCAAAGCGAACCACATAGATGTCCCTGCAGATAGGCATACGGACATTAATGAAGAGTAAACGGGGCATGACAACATCAATATGGCACCAGAAGAGCATATGATGGCAAAACTAACAATGAGCGAAATGGAAGAGGCCATGAGAACATTAAAGAAAAGGAAATCTCCCGGAAAAGACGGGATAACAAACGAAATGCTGATGGGGCTGGGCCAAACAGCAATGAGGAAACTGCTATCAGTCCTGAACCAAAGCTGGAAAAGGGGTATTGTACCCCAGGCATGGAAAGACGCAGTATTTTTACCAGTACCAAAGAAAGGAAAAGACAAAACAGATCCAAATGGATACAGGCCTATCAGCCTACTGAGCTGTGTCGGCAAACTGATGGAACGTATGATAAACACCAGACTGATGTAGCATCTGTAAGAAAAACGGATACTAATTCCACAGCAAGCAGGCTTTAGACAGCACAGATCCACAGAGGATCAGGTCATCCTCATAGCCCAGGAAATAGAAGATACCTACCAGGAACAGAAACACACAGTAGCGTTCTGGGTGGACCTGGAAAAGCATTTGACAAAGTCTGGAAAGATGGACTTAGAGTCAAGCTAAGAAGAAGTGATGTTTGTGGGAAAATGTACAAGTGGATCAACCACTACCTCAAAAACAGAACGGCCAGAGTCCAAGTACAAGGGCAGATGAGCAAAAAGGTGACACTTGAACAGGGAGTACCCCAAGGGGGAGTACTGTCACCCACACTCTTCCTGGTGTATATAAATGATATTATAGAGAATATACCAAGAAGAGTTCATATCTCAATGTTTGCAGACGATCTGGCTATGTGGACCTCTGAAAAGAATTTCACCATAGCAAGAAATCTGATGCAGCAGGCCCTAACATCGCTGGAAGAGTGGGCGAACTCATGGCTGGTCAAAATAAACGAGGACAAAACCACATGTACAATATTCTCGCTATCAATCAAACCCCAAAACACCAAATTAAGTCTACACGGCAAATACCCCCAGCCAAACGACAACCCAAACTATCTGGGAGTCACATTTGATCGGCGCATGACATGGAAAAGTCAGATCGAGAGAAACCGAATGAGAGCCAGAGAAAGAATGGCAATCATGAGGAAACTTGCTGGCACACGCTGGGGAGCAGACGAAAGAATACTAAAGAAACTGTACATTGGAAGAGTGAGACCAGTTCTCGAGTATGGCATTGCGGCATGGACAACAGCAGCAAAGGCGAACTTCGATAAAGTTAGCAAACTCCAAAACTAAGCCATGAGAGTTATAACAGGAGGCATGAAGTCAACGCCAATTGTAGAACTTGAAAAGATTTCAAAACTGCAATCCATGACCGACAGAAGAGACTGCAGAGCCAAGCTGCAATCAGAGAAACTCAGAAGACTGACTGACCGACCATCCAATGCACCAGAGACTAAACAATTTCGGAAATGGGAAGTTATTATCTAAACCGCAATCAGTATCGCATGCGCCTGTATTCCATGCTTACGCCTGCCCTCAATGCAACACGACCCATTGCGTCCGGTTCCCATGATTCCAAATCCATTCCCGCATAATTCATATCCCGCTTACACAACACATCCTTGTACAGAAGTATTGGCCGACCCCGAAACCTTTTCCCCAACTGTAATTT
Organism: Ariolimax columbianus; assembly: GCA_036924085.1. Taxonomy (NCBI): domain Eukaryota; kingdom Metazoa; phylum Mollusca; class Gastropoda; order Stylommatophora; family Arionidae; genus Ariolimax; species Ariolimax columbianus. The sequence continues at coordinate 30,698,108 of JAVGWX010000019.1, forward strand.
CCCCATAGAGGAGATATGTTGGTATTCTGCCATCCTCCATACTTCGAGTGTGTCACAACCATCGGAGACTTCGAAGCAGTGATAAGAATCGTGACAATGCCTGTGCATTAAACAACAACATATTGGTCTGTATGGATCTTCAAAAAGTGCTGACAGGCGGGGCAACTTCGACAGAAAATAAGTTTTTAAAAAAAAATGTCAATCACCCATTTACTGGTCGATACTTCCCCCTGATTTGACAGAAGCACATTAATACCGTGCTGTATAACTGGCCCATATGTTTTATTAGACATCCTTTTGTCAACGATTTCGAAAATCAATGTCTGTAACCCGCTTTCTTGTCCCACTTCACTGTCCTGCCTAGTGGTTTTGTGCATTGTTGAGGCAGACATGTCAAGTGTTTTTTTCTGATTGACGTGGTCCGAATGACAGCCGTGGCAATATTTAATGGCGTTTGTTAAAGTGATGAAATTAAAGATGTTTCCACTTGTTATTTGGGACATTCTTCTTTTACTTCTTTTTCGTCTTCTTCTTCTACTTATTTTCTTCTTCTTATTCTTCATATTCTTTTTTGTGTGCTTCTGTTGCCGCTTATTCCTGCCGTCATAGCAATACATTTCTTGAGTCTGTCAACGTTGGCCCATGATAAGAAGAGTAGCTTCCAGTTTCTACAGCAGCATGGCATTATTCAAACTGTCAGACCATATAATAGCAACCATGTTATCTAACCATAACCCTAACCATAACCCTAAACCTAACCCTAAGCTAACCTAACCTGATCATAACCCTAACCCTTCGCAAAACTGAATATAACCATATTTTCTACACTTCTAACTTTATCTAACTCTTCACTAATTTATTGAAAATAAAATTATGTCGACCAGTTCTACCATTAACCTGAAATGGAATGTCACGTGACATACTTTGGCAACCCGACAAACTATGTTTGGGTTGATTTATGACACAAGTACCCATTGGCTATGAACAAATCGTTGGATAACACAATAGAGGTACTCGAAATGTGTTTACACATAATAATGTGTCGCATTTCGTGGAAAGAGAATCACACAAATAGCGATGTCCCGACGAGAATAGGCATGGGTAGAGGACTTTAGACACGATGCTTTATTGAAAACAATTCTGGAGGGAAAGGTTGAAGGTCTGCAGACAAGAGGCGGGCACAGCGATATAAGTGGGAGAGCAACATCGAAAAATGGACTAGTGTCAATATGGCAGAGTGGACCGTCAAGACAAGAGACAGAAGATATTGGAGGTCCATTGCAGCCAATCGCCTTAGCGTAGACGGCACTTGAATTGATTGAATTGATCATCGTCACCATGTGTTTACCTGGCTGCCCTTGGAACAAATGCTTTTCATATGTTTCTATCCTGTGTCGTCTTCTTGAGTTCTGCCCACGAGACCTCGATTGAACTGATTTCCTCCTCAACCATTTGTCGCCATGTTCACCTATTTCCATGCAAGTTCCACCCAGCGCATGTCTGGTTGTGCTGTCCAGCTTTCTTTCAGAGAGTGTGTCCTTTTTCATCCCAAGTTTCTCTCTCCAATTTCATGCTGCAATTGGTTGTTGCCGAGTTTTTCCCCAGAGATCAGTAATTGATATGTGATTATAAGTCTCATATAGGGAGCCGTGTAGCGCAGTGGTTAGCGAACTGACTTCGCATCTGAGACCTCCATTTCAGACCTCCTGGTCGACCCAGCCTTAAATGGGAACCGGTTCAGTCCGGGAAGTAAAATCGGCCCTCATATAGCCGAGTCTTTGAAATGTGAGATCGCTAAAATCTCACACTCCTACTTTACTTTACTTTACTATTTTGCCAATGATGTCAACAACAAAACAGGCATACGTGCTGTTATGTTTATGTACATGTCCTTGCGCCAGCATTGCATCATTTTTTTTGGCAATGTTCATTGTTGATCTGGTCGATATTTCATTATCTTTTTCCATTTCATAAAATATAAGTAAAAGACGCAATTTTTGTTTATGTCAGTTTTACGAATGGGCAGTAAACATGTTCATTCAGGATAAACATTCGTCCGCTCAATACATTCATTTGTTCCCAATTTTTTTGCGTAGTCTAGATTTGATTCAAAAAGAAAAACAAACAAATTAACCACATAAATGCAATGATTGCAATTATATTTGAAGCAGCAAATAATACGTTCTTCTACTACGTCCTCGTTTGCCATGACACATCCGCATCAGTGACTCTAACAAAGTCTTGTTCGTGGCTATCGTTATAAGGCAGGTTCCGCTGTTCTATGTTTTGCGCACGGGATCCAATATATCCATCATCAGTATACATTTGTCTTGTGGCAGTTTTCATAGCCCTCGGCTGTCCCTAGCCTGCATACGAGACAATGTGTTTATTGTCTGAGCTGTTTCTCATAGGATAGCTGTCTTATTCAACTATTGAGCTATTCCTACCTGATAAATTATACATTCAAATGGAATGAACACGCATAACCTTTAATAAAAGCGCAAACGCCAAACCCTCTTCAACTTCTTGTCATTTCGCTCCAGGTATTGATGCATGTCCAACATTACATTTGTCTTACTCGTTGCGCAAGTGAAAAGTATAGATAGAGCTATCACTATAAGAATATAAAAGATCAGAGAGCTTCCATTACATTGGGAGAACGTGTGGAAATTAAAGGAAATGGAAGTCAAACACAAAAAAAAACATAAATCTTCACTCCATTTTGTAAAGTATCTTCTTTTGCATGACTGAAAAATGGAAAGGAACAAAAACAATAACGCCAGAATGTACAGACTTTACAACAAATAGGTACAAGCACAGAATAGACAGATTGTAAGGGTATGATACGATCATTAATGGGGCTGTTGGAAAGAACTAGATATATGTTAGGGGATCATCGCATGAGGAGAAGTGGCTGCCGTTGGGTAGGACACACATTAAAGAAAACCAACTAATAGCATATGTTCTTGAATTCCTTTGACAATACAAATAAAGGCAGACTAAAACACACGAGAAGAAAAGAGCTCGAGACAACATAATAGAAAGAAGGAAGACGCAGTGAGGACCTGGAACGGATGGATTTGGCGTGTTTTGTTGTAGACAAGTGCTCCATAAGGAAGTTAAATATTTAGATTGATTAAAGAAACGATTAAAGAAAGCCTGGTTCAAGTCATTCGTAAGGAAACGCACTTTATACTGAGTGCAAATAGTTCTCTCTGCTCAATTTCTGTGTAAATTTGCTATTGTTGCATCTTTGGAAAAATGACAGGGCAATTCTATATTAAAATGCAGTTATTACAAAAGAAAGAAGAAAAAAACCCTAGACAATTGCCAACTCTTTAAGCAATAACGATACATATCAAGGGCTAGACACATTTAAAACATCACAGAACAAACATCCAGTGTCCCATAAAGTTTCCTACAAAAATTTAACATACTCTGAAGACTGCTATGACTGAAGTATGACGATCTACAGACATGCGTTTCAACCAATAAAGAAGGCTCGAGCATAAAGTGAATATATGTAAACTGATCTGTGATAATATATCTCAATGGGATACAATTTCTGACTTCTCGTGCTTTCATTCTATCATTACGACACTTATTTCCATTGTTGATGTTCACGGGGAGGATTTATAGGGTTGAGAAATAAAAGCTGCTTACCACCGCAGTCGCCACGCACTTTACAGGCTGTGCTTTTATTTTAAATATTAACGCATATGCATTACCGATGTTTTGAACGCAGGTTCTCGTGAACACATAACCGGCATCTAATACACTCGGCAAGCCGCTACTCTTTTTGTAATCATCATCATGAAGCATGTCCTTTGCAGAGCGTCGCTCCCGTCACAGCCCGCCTGAATAAACTCGATCTCTTGCCAAATCTCCGGCCTGCTCCAGAGTCATGCCCAAGCAGTCCTTGACATCTTGGTGCCATCGCTTTTTTTGTCTGCCCTTCTATCCCGGCACCATACCCTCCATTGCCGTTCTCTCAAGACCTTTGTGTTTTTTTTTGTTATGTGGCCGAAGTATTTCAATTTTCTGCTCATGATATAAATTATGAACCAGTTCTCCTCTTTGCCCAACTCTTATCGAATGTCTGCATTCTTCTTTTTTCAGTCCATGGTATTCTGAAGGCCTTTCTATAACATGTCGACTCAAAGGGCTCGATTCTTTTCCTTGAGGTAGGGGTAGCTGTCCATGTTTCGTAGCCGTATGGTGCCTCGGGAAACACACATGTTCTCAAAATGTTCATTTTTGTTGGTTTTTCAGGTATTCTGCAATAGTTTCCTCGGGTCCTTTTTAAAAATACATTTTTATTTTCTTACTGTGAATTTTTATATGTACACGTATATCTGTAAACATTTTAAATGATACATTACATACACATCTCAAATAGACTGAACTAAAAAAACTAAAATTATAAAAACATTGTTTATATACATTTTTTTCCCGAAGTTCTAGGACGTGGTTCGATATCCTTGAAGAAATAATGCCCTGTTAACTGATTTGAATTCTCTTCCTGTTCCAGGATTTCGAAATAACGCACAGCATGACATTAATGTCTCTTTTTACCGTAGAACTGCGCTCTCAATCTGGATTAATATTGTATAACAGCTGGGATGCATTCGCTGTAACTGACAAAAATGGCCGGAAGGTTCTTACTTTTCATTGTCTTGATAACATATTCTTCTTTCTCGATGTTGTTGTACTCTTTCTGCTACTCGGTCAAGTGATGTGACAACTGCGCTAATTCTTTATTCAACAAAAGCTGAGTTTAACTACAGTATTTCAGTGATGCTTCAAGCTTGTCATTCTCAAGAGTGACAAAGCTGGTAGTGGGATTCCAGAATTACAGTTATGAGGAAAAACCGGCCTACAGTGTCTAGAAAATAGAAGAATTTGAGGTGACTTAAACCAGGTTTATATGGAAATCAAGGACTCCAGCTGCCTAGTGGTTGGAGACTTCAACAGCCACTCGGAGAGATGGGGATATTGAGATACAGACAACAGAGATGATGAAGTGAAAGACTGGGAGATAGACACAAATCTCTATCTTATCAATAGGCCGGACGACAGCCCTAGATTTTATTCTAGAACATGGCATACCACTTCCACTCCAGACTTGGCCTTCTCCACGGGGGATATTCACCACAAAATAGATCGTCAGGTGCTCGACCAACTGGCAGGCAGTGACCACAGGCCAATTAGGCTAGAAATTGATATCGAAGTAGGCCCACAGGAAATAAAACCGCTCCCACGTTGGAACTATAGATGAGCCGACTGGGACAGATTTACAATGCTGACAGATGGACTGTATGAAACAATCAACACACGAAATAGCAATATGAAACCGATGGTGGAAAGCCTAAGCAAAGCAATACTGCAAACAGCCACTGAAACCATCCGAAGAGGGGCAAGGAAAAACTACAAGCCATATTAGAATCATGAACTGAAGAAAGCAGAGGATGAAGTCTCAGAAGCTAGGGACATCGCAGATAGAGAACAATCTATGGATGCAAATATCGCCCCAAGGCCATCACTGCGAAATACAAATGAACACTGAACCAAATAACAAGTTTGCTGGAAAAACAAAACAGAAAGCCTCAATTTAGATAAAGAAGGGAACAAACTATGGAATTTAGTCAGAGCCATGAATGACGAAACACCATCAAATAAACAAATTACCATCAAGCAGGGCGACAACATGCTTACCGGAAAAAAAAGCAGCAAACGCCTTTATACAACATTATGCCATAGAAAACCACATTGATGTCCCTACAGACAAGCATACATACATTAGTGAAGAACAAAAGAGCCACGACAACATCAAGAATGCAGCAGAGGAGCACATGATGGCAAAACTAACAATGAATGAAATGGATGAGGCCATGAGAACTTTAAAGAAAAAGAAATCGCCCGGAAAAGATGGGGTAACAAACGAAATGCTGATGGGGTTGAGCCAAACAGCAAAGAGGAAGTTACTATCAATCCTGAACCAAAGCTGGAAAAGGGGAATTGTACCGCAGGCATGGAAAGAGGCTGTACTTAAACCAGTACCAAAGAAAGAAAAAGATAGAACAGATCCAAATGGATACAGGCCCATCAGTCTACTGAGCTGTGTAGGCAAACTGATGGAGCGTATGATAAACACCAGACTGATGTGGCACCTGGACGAATAACACATACTAATTCCACAGGAAGCAGGATTTAGACAACTCAGATCCACTGAGGACCAGATCACTCTCATAGCACAGGAAATAGAGGATGCTTACCAAGAGAAAAAGCATACAGTAGCGGTTTGGGTGGATCTAGAGAAGGCATTTGACAAGGTGTGGAAAGAGGGACTTAAAGTCAAGCTACGAAGAAGTGAAGTATGTGGGAAAATGTACATATGGATCAGCCACTACCTCGAAAACAGAACAGCCAGAATTCAAGTACAAGGGCAGATGAGCAAAAAGGTGACACTGGAGCAAGTAGTACCCCAAAAGGGGGGGGGGGGGGTACTGTGACCTACACTTTTCCTGGTGTATATAAACAACATCACAGAGAATATACCAAGAAGAGTCCACAGCTCCATGTTTGCAGACGATCTGGCTATGTGGACCTCTGAAAAAAATCTCACCGTAGCAAACAATCGGATGCAGCAGGCCGTAACATCGTTGGAGGAGTGGACGAACTCATGGCTGGTCAAAATAAACGAGGAAAAAACAACATGTACGATATTCTCGCTTTTAAATAAAGCACAGAACACCAAAATAAGTCTTAACGGAAAATATATGTAGCCAAACGACAACCCAAACATTTGATCGGCGCATGACATGGAAAAGTCAGATCGAGAGAAACCGAATGAGAGCCAGACAAAGAAAGGCAATCATGAGGAAACTTGCTGGCACAAGCTGGGGAGCAGACGAAAGAATACTAAAGTAACTGTACACTGGAAGAGTGAGACCAGTTCTCGAGTATGGCATTGCGGCATGGACAACAGCAGCAAAGGCGAACTTTGATAAAATTAGCAAACTTCAAAACCAAGCCATGAGAGTTATAACAGGAGGCATGAAGTCAACGCCAATTGTAGAACTTGAAAGGATTACAAATCTGCAATCCATGACCGACAGAAGAGACTGCAGAGCCCAACAGCAAGCAGAGAAACCCAGAAGACTGACAGACCATCCAATGCATCAGAGACTAAATAGATTTGGAAATGGGAAACTAAAGCGGAGAAACTTTACAGAAATATCAAAAGCAAAGATGAGCGAAGACCCTTTGAACACCGTAACAACACTAAAGCCGATCCCTACTGTACGCAAACCCACATGGAAGCAGCATATCATTCCGGAGGTGGTAAAAATATACCAGCTATTGGAAACAAGAACAGCCAGACTGAAAACGAAAGAAGAGACATAACCCTGAGGTACATAACGGAAAACTACCCAAGCATGGACTGGACCCATGCATACACCGCCGGTTCTGAAACGAACACAACATAGAACGGAGGGGTAGGGGTATTCCTGAGCCTACCAATTGGTAGAAAAATAACACTGTCAGTGGCAACTGGAAAATTCTCAAGCAATTTCAGAGCGGAGGCAGAGGCACTGAGGGCTGCAGTAGAAGCAATGCTGACAGGCGAAAGCAATGAAAGCCAGATAGTCCTGTTTACAGATGCCCTGGCCGTAGTCACAGCAGTAAAAAGCCAGAAAAATACAAAACTTAATAATATAAGAGCAGTACTCTGTCAACTATGCCAGCAGTCCGCACAAAAAAGAGTAGTGGTACAGTGGGTTCCATCCCACTGTAACATCCAAGTCAACGAGGAGGCAGACAGACTGGCAAAAGAAGATGCAAGACTACCACAACCAGATTCTAGTGTGACCTGCGAAGAGTCCAAAAGGCTTATTAGGACCAGATACATGGCAAAATGGGAAACAGAACATACTGGCTACACAAAAAATGATGCCTATTACCAGTTGAACATAAGAGAGCAGGTCGTGGTCTTCAGACTCCGCACAGGCCACAACAGACTGAGGTACCATCTAGTCAATAAACTGAAGATAGGTGGTACTGACGATTGCACTTGTGGTACCGGGAAAATGACCGCTGAACATCTGCTGCAAAACTGCCCGATATACGAGGAACAGAGAAAGCACATGTGGCCATCACCAGTGGCAACACTAGACAAGTTCTATGGCAGTGTCGACAGCCTTAGGATGACCGCTGCTTTCTTCGTACAAATACAGTTTGACGTCTGACAGCGTACGAAGAAGACACCAGGTTTATCAGACGAGCAAAGGAAAGGATAAATTAGACTATAACAAGTTTTTTTTCTTTAAAATACAACCACCTACAAGAACAAGAGTGCATAGCTACAAATTAATTAAAGAAAGGTTCAGAATAGATATTAGTAAATATTTGTTTAGTCAGAGAGTGGCGAATGATTGGAATGCATTTCTACACGAAGTAGGGGAGGCAAGGACAATTAGTGCATTTAATAATAGATTGTATGCACGTAGTTTTTAGAGCAAGGGAATGTAAATTAAACTGGTTGTAAACAGACTCTGCTAAGTCTTCTAAACCAGTATAAAGATGTTAGGGTAAGTTTAACGCCTTGTGTCAGTTTCCTTATGTCATTTGTAAGCATACTCCTTTGATCGTCGAAATCGCGTCAAGGACACGGTTTATGACACACTATTCAACCAAAAGATTTTCACATCTATTCAAACCAAGTTTATAGTATTAAATTTCAGAAAAGGAAATAGGAAAACCACCGAGGCTTTACATTTAGAACACACATTTTTATTATGACAACAGTCGCAAACACGTATTTTTTTGCGCTTGAAAACCAGATGCAGTGAACAGCAGAAATTAAAGGGAAGTAATGGGTCCATCGAAACCCCGTAATCGAACCATGTAACATAAGCGCCTAGCAAAAAAATAAAATAAACCAAAAGAAACAAACAAATAAATAAAAAGAGATACACTAAGGCGAGGCCAGTACTTGCGTCTGAATTCATCCATGGCCATCTGTAGTTTAGATCCCACACAAAATATATATCTATTTTGAGCACCGAATTTGAGGTCCTGACGTCACATAATAGTCCATGTTTTTAACTGTGGGGGTGTCATATTCTACGAGAATAGACGAGAATTTTTTCTTTTTTTCTCCCGATTATTCCTGCCGTTTTAGCAATGAATTTCCTGAATCTGTCAACATTGGTCCATTCTAATGAGAGTAGCATCCAGTTTCTACAGCAGCATGACGCTATCATACGATGTAATAACATCCATGTTATCTAATTATAACCCTGAACCAAACCTTAACCCTTCGCAAAACTGAATATAACCATCTTTTCTACACCTATATCAGCGTTCAAGTCTTTAAAAGTAAAGTAACCCATAGCATTACTGCAGTAGGGGTGTGATTTGTTAGCGATCTCACATTTCAAAGGCTCGACTATATGAGGGCGGTAGGCACCTCCTCTTCATCGCCGCTTCTACTTCCTGGACTGAACCGGAAGCAATTTAAAACTGGGTCGACCTTGGGGCCGTTCCAGTCTGAAAAAACATTTCCGCCGTAACTGGGAAATGAGCCCAGGACCACTTAGATGCGAAGCCAGCTAGCTAACCACTGCGCTACGCGGCTTCCTCTAAGTCTTTATTTATAATAAAATTATTTCGACGAGTTCTCCTCTTAACCCAAAATGACATGTCTCATGACGTATAATGGAAACTTAGGGAACTCTGTTCTAGGGGAACTAAGACACAAGAAGTACCTAATTTTTAAAATACAAATAAAAAACAATTTAAGGAAAAAAACTACTTTTTTCGCCACAGCAGAGAGGTAAAGGTGCTTGCCTCTCAAGAAACGAAAGCTTCAAACAATGGAGTTTCGAATCCACAAGTTTCAAGCTTTCCCTTGGTCTCAAAGGAGGTGAGACAAACGTCTAGCCATATTAGAGATTGACTAAAAAGACGGAGACATTGTGTATACGGTGTGCTTCTAAAGGAACGCTTAGAAATTGAAAACCAATAGGAGCAGGCTGTTAGCCGCTATGTGGGCAACGTTTTAACAAGTAAATAAATTCCCACTAAATACGCAATCATCCTTCCTCCAGGCCTAGTAGTAATAGTAGTAATAGTAATAATAATAATAATAATAATAGTTATAACAATAGTTGCACATCGCAAGTGAAGATGACGACAGCATCAGACAATTGCTGCGAAATGTGTTCTCTCATGGCTGTAACGACCGATCCTGGAAAGGTACAACCCTGCCACATTCAGGGCACACATGTGGGGAGCTGGCTGTGAAATCGATGTGAGTATTGCTTTTTTCGGGCAGCTCGCTTTTGCTGAGTCTCCGCGATGGCTGCACTTTCTGCGATCTGAGCACCTTGTGCGATACTAGCTCGCCAGGGGATACGGTTTTGTGCAGGAATCTCGCAGTAGGTGACATCAATATTTAAGCATTTCAGAGACAATTTCAAGGACGCTCTGTAGCGTTTCTTCTGCCCTCCTGGTAAGCCTCTGTCTGTTTTTGGTTCACCATATAACAGTTGGTTGGACAGTAAGGCTACCAGGCCTAGTAAGCAGCGGGAAGTAAATATTGCATAATAAAGAACGTACTACAGATAGCTTTGGCTACCAGCCAGCAGGCATAACCTACATGTTTAAATATAAGAATTCCTAGTATTCTAAGTATTTTTTATTCAAGCTATAAAATGCAGAATTTTCTATTTGCAAAGTACAATAACAGTTGTCCAATGTTATGTATACTGTCCACTACCAGAAACATGGACACTGAATAACAAGTTGGAAAAGAGAATGGAAGCCTTCGAAATGTAGATGTAAAGATTGAGTCGCATTTCTTGGAAAGAGAAGAAAACAAATTTGGAGATATTGAACAAGTTGGGGGTAAAAAGAGAATTAATGACCGAAATCAGGGTTAGACAGTTACGTTATTTTTGTCAAATAACAAGACATACCTCCTTGTTGAAGACCATGCTAGAGAGTATGGAGGAAGGCAGTCGTTCAAAAGGCATACGTTTTAAGTGGGTGGATAACATCAGGAGATGGACTGGAAAAAGCCTGTCAGTTGCACTATTTCGGCAAGAGATAGAGTACACTGGAGATCCATTGCAGCTGACATTCGATGCAGAGATGTAACTTGAACGGAACTGATAAAAATAATTCAAGTAAATGTATACGATTACGGTCAACGCTCGAGAGGGTATTTTAAACTCGATTATGGTCAAAGGTGAACCTCTGGAAAGTGTTACGTGGTTCAAATATCTGGGAGCAGAAATGAATGCGGAGGGGTACTAGAGAGGAGATCCAGTTAAGAACAGCGATGGCCATGGTCGCCTTGACCAGACTGCGAATAATCTGGAAAGACAAGAACATTAGCCTTAAATCGAAGCTGACTTTAATGTATACAATGGTCACCTCGGTATACCTCTACGCGTGTGAGACTTGGACTCTGACGGCTGCACTAGAACGTAAAATTTGCGCAATGGAAGAAGAATTTTTGGCATTTCATATCTGGACCGTGTTACAGACGTGAGTGTTCTTGATATTGTTACGAAGGTGTTCTGTCGGTATAAAAACCTACTGACTATAGTAAAAACACGAAAATGTATATGGTATGGACATATATCACGATCGGTGGGACTGACCAAGACCGCACTGTAAGGCACTGTGCCTGGAAAGCGTGGGAGAGGAATACCAAAAAAGAGATGAGAGGACAATATAAAAGAGTGGACGGGAAGGTCTATAGCTGAAACTAATACCCTGGCGAAAAATCGAGACGTATGACGGGAATTGGCTCGACAAACTGCAATAACGGTGCCTCAACGACCTTCTAGGTTACGGGACTCATGATGATGATGTATATGTACTAATATATAAGAAAATGGCAGATTTTAGTAATATTTGTAAATAGAATATGACACTCTTTTCTTCCGTGCATGCTGTAATATGCGACTAAAGAAGGATGTGCATGAGGTTGGCAACCTGGGTACGTAAAAACTATTGCTATAAAATTGCACTGCAAATGATTAGAATCAGGCTTTCATAAAAGCTGGCTAGGGGAGACATATTATTTGGAATGCATCGTTTTAACCAGACAATCTTAGAATGTTTGGAATTGATATGATATTCTAACAGATGATGAATAGGCTGCATGAGAGAAAAACGGCTAAAGACTCCTGCGCTAATCGTATCAGTCAGCGCAACACCTGGCCAAGCCTCTCTTAACCCTTTCAGGACGTAGCCAAATTCCCATGTTTTTCTATAAAATGAATGATGCTCATAATTATGCTTAATTTGACTACTTTTATATAAACCAAAGAATGAACCTACGTTTCTGAAGTATCTTCTTCTTCTGCGTTCGTTCTCAATCTCCCGCTACAAAGCTCTGCAATGGGCAGGATGTAGTCCGGAGAATGGATTGCGTTGTGTCTCTAGTTTACAGCTTGACTGCGATATTTGCACCTTTCGGTCCGACATATACGTCTTCGGCAGAACTGAAATATCTAAAAAGTCGGTCACGCAGAAAAAATATATATGTATCATGTTTTTTTAAAAGTATCATCCTAAAATCACCGGCCCCCTGACTGACAGTAGCCACTCGTCCTGACATAGTTTTAAGGTACTGCTAGCGATTTGAAATATAGGTGAACTTTGATTCGATCCTGACACAATTTCCGAGTGCACATAAACATGCGTCCCTGCGGTTTTTATTGCTAGAAGCATACTTCAATATATTTTTGTGATGTTGTAACCCTTCTAATATTTCATGGCAGCAGTGAAACGAGTGACGCTTATTTTGTTGGATATTATTCGGTTTGTTTTTAAATTGGACAACCAGTCCAGTCAGTCTTCGTCTTCTTCTTCTCCTTCTCCTTCTTCATCTTCTTCTTCTTCATCTTCTTCTTCTTCTTCTTCTTCTTCTCCTCCTCAATATCATTCTCCTCCTCTTCTTCCTTCTTTTTTTCTTATGTTTTCTTTCTCAATCTACAGCTACCAAGCTGTGAGCATGGCTTTGCATGTAGCAGGTTGTAGTCCGGAGAACGGAATGCGTTGTGTCGGTAGTTTACAGTTTGACTGCGATATTTGCACCATTCGGTCCGACTTATCCGTCCTCGACAGCAGGCATTTTTTTTTAGAACAGGCTTAGCCTTCCCTCTTCGATCCCTTCTCCTTTATCCAGCCTGCTCTGTTACAGCCTGTTATCCAGAATCACCAGGTGGAGGTGTAGAAGGGTCTTACAGCTCTAGCTCACTGGCCCAGACGCTAGTAGTCAGCTATGGGTCACTGACCACTGCAGTTGATGCGCTGCTCAGCATCTTGATCCCGTCTGGTCAGTCATAACACGAGACCTCAGTTCAATTAATCAAAACATTTCACCTCAGCGTGGAGCACATGTTCTCAACAACTATCAAGTCAGGCAGCTCTTTCCACGTCTAAACATTTGTGACTTGCACTTGATCTATCCATATTTGTTAAAGTCGTTGTGGCTAATTAATTTCTACAAGATGAAGTAACCGGTGCTATACCCAAGTCTTTATAGTATCCTGGCAGATTAACAAGTAAAGGCGAATTTCAGCAGAATTAACCGCTGGTTGGAAATAGAGTTTTTGAAGACTCTATTGTACTAAGCCGCATCCTGTGAGGGGGGAGGTTGGGACCAGTGCTCTTCCTTGCTGGTTTACTTTCCCTAACTCATGAGCTAGGTACCACTTTACAGCTGGGTTGACTGGAGAAGCGGTCCCGATTAAAATCACGATCCAGATTTTTAAAAACTGTTTTTTTTATTAGTAACCGAGGCACATTGTTACTACAGAAAATAGCGAATTACTCGCTATGAACTGAGCTAACGCACCCCACTCTGGCAGATTACGATATGTTTATTCTTTCTCCCTTTCTGACCCAGGTCAGACACAGGCGAAATGAAGACACTTTTGAGTTGTCCTCCTTGTGTTGTGTTTTAGGTAAAAAAAGAAGAAGGAACAAAACACTGTTGTCACGTACTCTCCACAACTGTCTGGCCCACCTACATAAGTCTCTTCTAGCCCCATAATCACTGTCGTCTAGTCAAGTATAGATCCTACGTCTCGCAGTAGGAAGCCGTAATAGTAGCTGTTTGGCCCTTTAGCTGGTAAAGGATGATTTGATGAGAGGGCAAGATAGATCATAGGATTAAAACAAAAGGAGGGCCAAAGAGTGCAGAAACAGTGGAATAAATCAGCCCAGCTGAATTATTTGAAAAATGTGATACAATGCATGTGTTAATGTGCTTTAATAACAATTGATAGACTGACCACCCTTCTTCATCTGCTCCTTCGTTCGTCTTCTTCCTTGGTTCGTTCTCAAATTTCTCACGGAATGCGATGTGTCGTAGCTTACAAGTTGACTGCATTATTTGCACCTTTTGGTCCGACACATCCAACTTCAGTAGACATTTTAGAGTACTGGGTAAGCCTTCTCTCTTCGATCACTTCTCCTTAGCCAGTCTGCTATGTTGCAGCCTGTTATCCAGGATCACCATATGAAGGTGGAGACAGTTCTTGGTAGCTCCGAATCGCTGGCCCTAACGCTAGCAGTCATCTTTGGGTCGCTGATAGCTGTAGTTCATGCATTGCTCAGCATATTGATCCCAGACTGACCATTACATTCTTATTATAGCTCTTGTTCGTGTTCCTCTTGTTTTTGTTCTTTTTCTTGTTCTTCTTTTTCTTGTTGTTCTTCTTCTTCTTCTTCTTCTTCTTCTTCTTCTTCTTCTTCTTCTTCTTCTTCTTCTTCTTCTTCTTCTTCTCCTTCGGTGTTCGTCGTTCTGAAAAGGACGTTTCTGACATTGGAGTTGGAAGCGAAGCTGCGATATCTGCGCCTAACGGCTTCACACATCCGATTTCAGCATGACATTTTTGGGACCAGGTTTGTCTTTCTTCCTCGATCCATAATCGTCTAGTCAGGCTGCATGGTTGAAGTCTGTTTCCAGGACCGTCACTTGGGGCGGAATAGGATCTTGGTTAGATATGGATCACTAGCCCTGATGCAAGCAGCCATCTATGAGTCATTCACTGCAGCATCTTCGGCCACATCTTAAACTTCTCTAGTAGTTTGGTTCACATAATGAGGCTGCTAGTCCCATGCACAACTGTCTTTAGCCGCTTTTACGAAATGGATATACGTGCAGTGGTCCTACTCTTTTTTTTCTCCAGTTATGATAGAGGGACACACTCGGGTAGCATGTACTCCAAGTAAATTTGCACGAATTGAATTAATGAATTCTTGTTAGAGACAGCGATCACAAAGACGAGTAATTTTCCTGCGTTCACAAAACATATATAACAAACAGCAGAACAAAAAGTGGAATAATAGACAGTCGGGAATTGGAATTCCGGACCTCCAATTGACAGAGGGGTCTTGCCATAAAGACACACATTCTTTGTTATCTCCCCGCCTGGAAGTTGCCACATATTTGTTTTCTTACCACAAAGTGGTTTAACTAGTAAATAAAGAAGAAACAAATATATGTTTTCCGGTACGTTTTTATTTACCAAGTGGTTTGCCGGGGTCTTTGTGAAGGACAAGGATATCATCACTGCCCCACAGAGAGCATATCGTAAGAGACGACTAACTGTGTGACATGGCATAACACCAGTCATGGTTAGGTGGGTTGTTAAGAGCAGCATAGACGGCGTCCAACAGACTGCGGGTCTACTTTACTCTCGTGTTTGAGTGTATTAAAATGGATTCGCACATCAGCTAACCACCCTTCATATGAGAGTAATACGCTGCTCAAGCCTAGCTCGCTAAGCAGGCAATCCTCCTCCTGGCCACATCCTGTTCATAACAGAGATGGGACCTGCACAGAGGTTTATGCCCCTGTAGAAGTACAGGTCAACTAAGACTAAGACTTTTTATAATTCCACTAAGAAATGTTTTTTTTTGGTTTTTGCGACAACAGGAGTATATTATTTTTTATATTGGTATTTCTTACGTGAATTGGTTAATTGACGTTTTTGGTGTTTTTTTTTCTTCGTTTATGCATTCGTCGAATTAGATTTACAGGTCACAACGGTAGAGGAAACATTTCAGCTCTCGTGGTTATGGGTGAGCGGCTGATTAGCACAGTGGTAGAGCAATCGCTTTTCATGGCAAAGGTACATGGTTCAACTCTCGCTACCTGCAGCCCCAGTCGACCCAACTGTATATAGCTACCTAGCTGAAGGCTAAGGAAGGAAAAAGGCAGCGAGGAAAGGAACTGGTCAGCCAACTTCACTTAGGTCAACTTCATCCTCGACGCAAATGTCTGCTATGGGACTACCTTACTTACCTTACCGATATGTGTATGTTGGTTGAAATATGAGAAATAGAAACCCATACAAACGAACAACGGTCATGTCAAGTGTATTTAAATACAAGCTTGTAAAAATGTGTTGGGTTGGCCTCTTGTACCGGGGCGTATGTCTAGTAAATATATATATTGTTTTTTTTTTTTGTTTTTTTTTTTGCGTTCGCCTTTTTTCTCTAATCCCCAAGGCGGTGTGCGTTGCACTGTTTTTATTTTGCGCCTGTCGGCCCAATGCATCCGACTTCAGCATGCATTTTATGTAAGGGTCTGCTTCCTCCTGCATTTTATAAGGGTTTGCTTCCCCGGGGAAACGGCGGGTGTTGTGATAGGGATCGAACCCAGCACCTTTGGGGGTTGTGGACCGTGTCACTTAATCACTGGCATACGCCGTTCCCACGTCTAGTAAATATAATTCGCTTTGTATGCTTAATCAAGCGGAATTATATTTGGCTGTCAATTAGACGTATGACCATGTCCAACCAATTTTAACAGATGTTTCTGTCAGACTTTCTTACCTCAGCCACTAGTTATCTCCAGCCTACCTGCAAGTCACACGTTTTTTCATGTATCTTTGTATTCTTTCTACCGTTCGGTCTGAAAAGACCCTTCTGGTAGCTGTATTACCACTGATAAAAAAAAAAAAAAAGAGTTAGTTGCCTATTGCAAGCAATGATGGAGAAAACATGAGACAGTTTTTGTCTTGATGATGTAACTTGCGCTGTATTTGGATTATAGTGAGGAAGAACCTGCGCTGGACATCAACCTCACTCTCTTGTCCCGAACTACCTTGGCAAGAAATAAGTAACTCAGGATGCAGGAACTCTATAGCTCTTCTGGCCATATGGACACAGGCTTCTTCACCACAAAAAGGTGAAGACGAGAGAAACTAATGGTGAATATAATCGTATTTACCGCAGTCTCAAGGCCGAAGATATGGAACGACTCGGAAAAGTTTAAAAGTGCTGATTTCATACACCTTAGTTGATCAACAGAAGAAGGGAATCTCTGTTTGACAGTGAATAGCACGTACCGAGAGCGGAGAAGAATGTCTTGTCTTGTTGTTTGCATTGAACCTTTGAACAGTGTACAAACAACATTATCAATGTTTATTCTTCTTTCCCCAAACATTGTGTGAACATGCTGTTTGTAAAGGTCAATGTCTTCTTTTCTTTCAAAGTCGTCACACCTGTCTGTCCATTTGTTTCGTTAGACGCGCAGGTGATGTGAAATCATCTTTCGTGTACCATTTATATGACTTTATATTTTCAATCATTGCACTCGTAGTGTTTCTGTAACACAATCCATCTATCTTTCGCTTGGTCTTTCTCTTGCCATTTCTCGTGTCCAGTAGCCCTGCTACCTAGTGACTGGAAGGTGTGGAGACATTGTTTGAGCGACTCGAAGCTTCTCTGTATCTGGTTTTCTTGATTCCATACCTTGCAGCCAACTATGTCTATTTCTTTGTTCTCTGAAATTTTCTTCTTCTGTTCTTTTTTTCACTCCAGCCTGAGCACAACCGTTGTCATACTTCAGGAAACATGCGATAACGTACTTTGCTGGCTCTTACAGTGGAGTTTAGAAATTTAATTTTACATGATGAGGTTGTTAACCCTATGCACAACTCTCTTTTGTCGCCTTTTACGATATGCATGGACGTGAATTGGGTCAAATCTTTCCTCACCAGCTAGCGAGACCAGGATTCAATCGGGAAGCTGTCTGAGATACACAGTCATAAAACAGTATTGGTTCTGCACAGTCCTGCAAGTCTGTCCCTTTTCACTATTTCAAATGGCGTGTTTGTTAGTATGATTTTTTACAATTTCTTTGAAGCCACAATTTCCTAAACTAATTTCCAATTCTTAGTTCAACCCACCTTATTGCTCCTCTCTCTATGAGACGCTTTCGTCTTCTTTTGTAGGAGGATTTAGCGTCTTCAGAATGTCAAAATTAGGATGACATTCCCTGAGGTCTGATGTTTCATTCTTCTGTATGGCTTTGGATAGCTTGTTTGTAATGAGAAACACTGAATGGACGTCAAGTGAAAGCGCCAGGAATTAAATCATGTCTGAAAATATTAATAAAGGAAGCATAACAATAACATCACTCGTACTTATAATGGTATAGTTTAGAGGTGCATCTTCTTCTTCTTCTTCTTCTTCTTCTTCTTCTTCTTCTTCTTCTTCTTCTTCTTCTTCTTCTTCTTCTTCTTCTTCTTCTGGCGTTCGTCCTGAAAATAACGTTGCGACGTTACAACAAAACTGGGATATCTACGCTTTTCAGTCGACATATCCGGTTTTAGCTTGCTTTTTTTTGGGTACGGTGTTTTCTTCTTCTTCTTTCTTTTCTTTTTCTTCTTTCTCTTTTTCTTTTTTTTTCTTCAGCTTATTTTATATTTTCTTATTATTATTCCTCTTGCTGGTTGTATTCTTCGTCTTCCATATTTCGCACCATACTAGGCATATAATGGCACTAGTGAAGAAGTGATTTCTTACAAAAAGCCTGCGTAAAAGCAATTTGTGAGCTCTTCTATAGGAAATGTATGTTTGTTTTATATGAGCATGTTGATAAAACCATGCACAACCATATTAAGGTCACTTGTTACGATCGTATCCTTTCCACCACAGTAAATGACCCTTAGATGAACACCAGATGGTTTAATACAGTGATTACCAAAGTAATGGTCCTAGGTCCCTACCGATCCGCTAGCTTGCAATCGTAGGTCTGCATTAGGCGTCAAGAAACTAGACCAAAATTGTAGACGGTGTATCGCTTAGATCTACATACGGACAATCTTAAAATTAAAAAAAAAAAATTGTTTCTCGATCAAAACATGATATCTGCCATATTTTTTCCCCGACATAGAATGAGATGGACCTCTTGTGAATACATCAATTATTTAACTTCGAATCTCGTGAGATTTGAATACATTATTATATTTTACATTCGCTAGTAATACCAGCGCCAAATTTTGATCGTCATATCTACGGTTGGTTGACAGTAAATTGGAAAGCAGAGATGAACAAAATACGAGTATATATATATATATATATATATATATATATATATATATATATATATATATATTGAGAGAGAGAGAGACAGAGAGAGAGAGAGCAGAGCGTCGGTTTGTTTGTTTGTTTCTTCCGTGAACAATATTAATTCGTTCCATCGACCTGAACCACATCTTGCATAGTTACAAATTAGGACCCTTAGTGTATCATTTGCTACATGAAAGATTGATATCCCATCTCTATCTCCGGATTTCATCCCATTGACACATGAAACAGTTTCTTAAGAACGGTGATCAGACCGTTGCTACACTAAATCAGTTCCACTGTTTTCTATATTACATATCGGTGTAAATGGGTTCCTGTGTGAGTAGCGCTGTTACATGATCATGATATTGGCGCAGTGACCAGTGATTACTTGATAACAAGCAGTACATTTACAAGTATAGAAGGCAGGGAGGACTGTTACATCACGACTATAATAACTCAGGGAGGACTGTTACATCACGACTATAAGAACTCACATGAATAACAATTATACCCCAGTTTTGCAGAAACCAACTAGTTTCAAACCTAATAGTTCATTGTCTATAGTAATATAAGGACGGTTTGAATTACAACGGGACACCGATGGAGTTTCAATAACTGAACCAGTTAAGTGCTCTTTGATGAAAGAGCAGTAAGAGATGAGAGCCTATATTTCGATATCTTTGCCCCGTCATTGTCCCCTCACGCTTTACATACCATGTTTTCCTGAATGTTATCAAATGAGGTTACTCGCTCGTTCGGCCTAGCTGATTGTTTTTGTACTGTTTTCGTTTTGTCATGTCCTCGATGTTGTTGATGTTGTTGTTGAATACCCATAATGAGTAGGATTACTCTTTTGTGCGCCCCAAAAAAGAACGTTAAGTGGCGAGTTGTCGTAGCTTTCCTCACATCCCGAGCGTGCTGATGGCGGTGGACCTTGGTGCTTCAGACGGTTGTGCTATGCTTGGCTTCATCTGCGTGTCGCTCACTGCTACGGGGATCACGTCGATCCCTCACCTTGTAAACCAGGCTGTCATGAAAACAGCCCGTTTTCAGGAAAGGCTACAAAGAAGCCAAGGCGAGGGTCTTGTCCAGTTTGTTGACTAACATGTCTGATCAGTAAGTTGTGCCTGGCCTTGACTAACATGTCTGATCAGTAAGTTGTGCCTGGCCTTGACTAACATGTCTGATCAGTATGTTGTGCCTGGCATTAACTAACATGTCTGATCAGTATGTTGTGCCTGGCCTTGACTAACATGTCTGATCAGTAAGTTGTGCCTGGCCTTGACTAACATGTCTGATCAGTAAGTTGTGCCTGGCCTTGACTAACATGTCTGATCAGTAAGTTGTGCCAGGCCTTGACTAACATGTCTGATCAGTAAGTTGTGCCTGGCCTTGACTAACATGTCTGATCAGTAAGTTGTGCCTGGCCTTGACTAACATGTCTGATCAGTAAGTTGTGCCTGGCCTTGACTAACATGTCTGATCAGTAAGTTGTGCCTGGCCTTGACTAACATGTCTGATTAGTAAGTTGTGCCTGGCCTTGACTAACATGTCTGATCAGTAAGTTGTGCCTGGCCTTGACTAACATGTCTGATCAGTATGTTGTGCCTGGCCTTGACTAACATGTCTGATCAGTATGTTGTGCCTGGCCTTGACTAACATGTCTGATCAGTAAGTTGTGCTTGGCCTTGACTAACATGTCTGATCAGTAAGTTGTGCCAGGCCTTGACTAACATGTCTGATCATTAAGTTGTGCCTGGCCTTGACTAACATGTCTGATCAGTATGTTGTGCCTGGCCTTGACTAACATGTCTGATCAGTATGTTGTGCCTGGCCTTGACTAACATGTCTGATCAGTAAGTTGTGCTTGGCCTTGACTAACATGTCTGATCAGTAAGTTGTGCCAGGCCTTGACTAACATGTCTGATCATTAAGTTGTGCCTGGCCTTGACTAACATATCTGATTAGTAAGTTGTGCCTGGCCTTGACTAACATGTCTGATCATTAAGTTGTGCCTGGCCTTGACTAACATGTCTGATTAGTAAGTTGTGCCTGGCCTTGACTAACATGTCTGATCAGTAAGTTGTGCCTGGCCTTGACTAACATGTCTGATCAGTATGTTGTGCCTGGCCTAGACTAACATGTCTAATCAGTAAGTTGTGCCTGGCCTTGACTAACATGTCTGATCAGTATGCTGTGCCTGGCCTAGACTAACATGTCTGATCAGTAAGTTGTACCTGGCCTTGACTAACATGTCTGATCAGTAAGTTGTGCCTGGCCTTGACTAACATGTCTGATCAGTAAGTTGTGCCTGTCCAGAAGTGTCTTCTTTCCCACATGTCCCTCGATAAATCCATAGTTGCTCCCCTAACACATTTCTTTTGTAAATCTGCTTTTTTAACCTTTTATGTTTTTCCAGTTTGATAAAAAGATTTTTTCTATGTTTTAAATTCGTTCATTCACTAACCTGTCTATCAGAGTATATAGCCTGCTTATTTATATTTCTCTACGTGCATAGCTCTATTCATTCAAACATCCATTACAAATACTCTTCTGCTTGTAGAAGATCGTCTTTTTGTCACAGTCTGTTTCTGATGAAGTATCTTCACCCACGGTCTAAATACAGTATTACCGTTTCTTTTTATGGTTGAAACAAAAACTCTTACCGTTTCTTACTTTTTCAAAAATATTTTCAATTTCTTTTCAACTCTGGAGTTGATTTGTATTATTTTTGTTTGCGCTCTTTATGCATGCAAAACTACACATAAAACAAAGCATAATATAAAAATATAGCAAAGATTTGTCCACAAAGGAAGAAAGACAAACACTAGTAAACTAGTTTTGAACAATTTGAATATGTTACTGATGTATCTAGTTGTCAATTTTCAACCAATCAGTCAATCAATCAAAGCCCCTCTTCTCGATGCAAAAACCATTGACCGCATCTCACCAGCATGTTATGTATGTCCTATCATGCCCCATTTTCTTCTTTTCTTAATTTGATGTTCCAGTGGGGACTGTTGTTGACTCCTTTCCTCACCATGTCCTGCCACTTTATGCACATTATCCTTCCTGTTAATGCCACATATGCAGCTGTTAATGGATCACTGGAGTCTTTGTTGGATCGCCTTGATCGTTCTCGATATTCCAGCTCCATACAGCAATACCGACTTGGCACTGGGGTTGAATCATCTAACTTTGGTATGGATCGGGATTTTTCAGGATCTCCATGTTGTTTAGCGTCAGAAATCCCACTCTTGCCTTTCCAGATCTGGTCTTTACATCTGCAGCTGTACCACCTTGCATATAAATTGTGCTGCCCAAAATAAGTAATGGCATCTTCATGGTTTTCTTTGTGATGACATTCTATCCAAATTTTATTTGTAAATTTTCCAATTTCAATTTATGTGGTCTGCCTGTTTTTCTATTCCTTTACGTTTTAGCGCTTTAATTAATGTTATATTGAAACTACATTGAAGCAATCTTAGGTTTACATCATTTGTTTTTCTTGTTCGCCTGTTTCATAAGGCAGCGTGAGTTGTGCTGTATTTTTGCGCTGTTCGACTCAGTGCATCCGATTTCAGCATACATTCTAAATGAGGGTTCACAAACCATAGAAGAACGATATTGCTGTTTCACGAATCCAAAAAACAATGCAAGTTTAGTTTATAGCCCATTATACTAACCAAACGACTAGGACACCCCCAAACTCATTAGGAGTGAAAATATTCACGAGTCGGTCGAAACGTGCCGCATCCATGATTTATCAATAGAGCAAATTTGAGTACGTAGAGACAAAGGGAATTTTGTTTCGCGGAAATAATGTTAGCAGAGACTAGTATATGAGGAGCATGGAAACAATGTAAAAAGACATTTTAAACTACCATTGAAGAGAAATATAGGAAATACTAACGGCAATATCAAAATGCGTTGATTGGAAATGTGAATATGAAGGGGAGTCTCGAAATGATTTAATTGGAAATTTGAGTATACAAGAAGTCAACCTCGAAATTCTTGGATTGGAAATTTTTAAATTTTAATACATAGAGCAATCTCAAAATGCTTCGATTTAAATTTGAATATGAGTGGCAGTCTCCAAGTGCTTTGATTGAAAATGTGAAAATTAAGGGTAGTCTGGAAATAATTTGTTTTGAAATTATGAAATTTGAATACAAAAGGCAATCTCTAAATGTTTGATTTTAAATAACATTTAAAAAATACAATAGGCATTTGAGAATTTGAATAGAAAAGGTAAATCTCTAAATGATTTTATTGGGAATTTGAATAAAGTAAGTAGCATGTCCGTTACAGAACGTCGCTTCTTACAACCGCCACCTATTTGGCTGTTATAAGTTTCTTGGCAAGTGTGCAGTACGGTAGGTTGCCATTTCTTTCCGTACGTGGAGGAGCATTCGCCCGAGAAAAAACCCAGTGTCTGCCAATCTAGACACAAGTGGGAATCGAACCCAGAACGTTGGGATTGTGATAGTCGAGCGAGTTTCACTCCTAGACCACGCAGCCTTTATTTGAATAGAAAAGGTAATCTTTGAATGGTTTGTTTTGAAATTTTGAACTTCTAATACAAAGGGCATTTTGGAATTTGAATGGAATTGGCAATCTCTAATTGGTTTGATTGAAAATTTAGAAATTTGAAAAAGAGGAGCGAAAGGCGAGAAATAATACTAGCAGTCGCTTGACGAATAGGTCACTCGTCCAAAACATCGGTTAGGTGTAGGTATTTTCTATCGTGAGAAAAATAAAACCAACATAACATGTAAACTTTGTTGCGACTGCAGATATACATATGCTTTGTATGCAGCCGATCCAGTTTTCCTTCGGCTTGCTAAGATGAAAAGGTATCTTAACTCGACCTGAGGAATTCACCATTCCGTTGACGTTTTTGTGTAGTGGGTGCGGTCCTCTATAATCAGTCTACCAACCTGAAAGGCACATTTATTGTTCTCGAAGTTGGACACGCCTGGGCTAGTGGAATACTGTCCGGGCCACGGGACGTCTTACTGAGGAGAAAATAATAGTACCTTAACATCCTATATGTGTGTGTCGTCAATTGCTGCTACAGAGGTTTGTGTTTGGGCTGGCCTTCTGGGTTTGAACAATAAAGATTTTATCGATTCCCTAACTGCAAAACGACAAAAGTGCGTTGGCATGGGTTGGCTTGTGTCATTAATTTAACGTAAACATAACTTAACTTGGCTTGGCTTCCCGACACGGGCCTAAGTAGCAGAATGTAGTCCACAGAACGGAATGCGTTGTGTCGTAGTTTACAGCTTGACTGCTATATTTGCACCTTTCGGTCCAACACATCTGACTTCAGCAAGCATTTTTTAAGTACCGGGTTAGCATTCCCTCTTCGATCCCTTCTCCTTATCCAGTCTGCTCTGTTGCAGCCAGTTATCCAGGATCACCACGTTTAGGTGTAGAAGGATCAGCAGCTATGGGTCGCTGACCCTGGCGCTAGCAGTCAGCTATGGGTCGCTGACCGCTGCAGCTCATGCGCGCAAACACAACTTAACTTAACGTCTTTGTACCCGTTTAGATGACGCTGCAGAATCTATATACAACCGGATTCTTTTATTTCACGTAATCTAAAAACGTTGCACATCTAATCTATTCTTGAATGAATTAACTGATCCTGGCACCATGTCCACTTATCTGTGCGTTTCTTCATACATCCATCCATATATCCATCCATCCATCAAAATCTCAATTCCATTGATCCATCCGTCCCCCCAAAACCCATCCATCCATCCATGCAGACATTCATCTGTTAACATTCAGTCCATCTATCCGTCCCAAATAAATCCACTAATTTATCAAAGCATCCACCCACCTATCCATCGACTCACAATTCATCCATCCATTCAACACCCGCTCATTCATCCTTACAAACACCCACTCATCTATCCATCAACCCACAAACCCACTCATCCTACCAACGAACCCCCTATCCATCCACCGATCAATGCATGCCAAGACACATACAGCCACATCGATTCAATCATTCTTTCACACATCCACGAATATCTCTCCCCCCTCCCTCCCCATCCCACCAAAACTCATCCATCCACTCATAGTATCCTGTGCCTCACTTCTCCAACACGTATCAAGAACCTAATATATACAGTCTGTCCCATCCCTCAGACGTAGGTGTACTGTACGAAAAAAACAAACCGATTAATACTGGCAACACTGAACCAGAACAATACGTCTAATCCTCTTTGTTTAATCATGTACGTGTCCTCGAAGTGGTTTCTGTCCCTGCTCTGATGTTTCTCTCCTTTAGTTGTTGATCCAGTGACAAAATGGAATGCCCTTTTCCTAATCGTATGTGTGTTTTTATCTGTGTGTGGGATGTGTGTGCCTCTGTCGACAGAAGTGTGGTCACTGTGGGGCAGGTCTCGTCTGTGTGGGATGTGTGTGCGGCTGTCGACAGAAGTGTGGACACTGTGTGGCAGTCTGTGTGTGTGGGATGTGTGTGCCTCTGTCGACAGAAGTGTGGACACTGTGTGACAATCTGTGTGTGTGGGATGTATGTGCGGCTGTCGACAGAAGTGTGGTCACTGTGTGGCAGGCCTCGTCTGTGTGGGATGTGTGTGCCTCTGTCGACAGAAGTGTGGTCAGTGTGTGACAGTCTGTGTGTGTGGGATGTGTGTGCCTCTGTCGACAGAAGTGTGGACACTGTGTGACAGTATGTGTATGTGGGATGGGTGTGCCTCTGTTGACAGATGGGCGGGCACTGTGTGGTAGTCTGTGTGTGGGGAGAACTGGTAGTTGTTAGCTCCTCAATGGTGTGTGTATGTGTGTGCGCGCGCACATTTATTTTATTTCATTTAAATAATTCAGCCGGTTTTTTGTGTGTATGGCAAGGACAAGAATAGCCACACTGTCCCACAGAAAGCGTGTCGCAAGAGGCGACTGTGATATGGCAAAACACCAGCCATGGTTAGGTGGTTTGTTAATTAAGAGCAGCATATATGGCGCCAATAGACTGCGGGTCTACTTTGATCTAGTGTTTGAGTCTTAGTTTAGTTTAGCTGCAGAACCTGCATCATTGCACACGGTTTAACCAATAAGTTCTCTGTTCTCCATATTTTTGTAGAATCTCAGCACAATGGACGAACTCGGTAGCACCGGGGATGATCCCGTCAAAGATTGGATAGATTTTTAACATATTAAGATGGACTTGCACATCGGTTAATCACCCTCCGCGGCACGTGTCCCAACGCAGCATAGTAATAAGTTGCTCGAGCCTAGCCAGCTAAGCTGTAAATCCTCATCACGGCTACATCCAGTTCACGTCAGAGCTTGGACCTGCACAGGGGCATCCGAACCTGTAGAAGTATAGGTCGTCTAAGAACCAAGAAGAATTAATTTATTATTGTTTTTTTTTTCAAATGCAATTGTTGTCGTTCTTGTTAATATTATTTTATTATTATTGTTGTCGGTATCATCATCATCACCTTGCGCGCGTGTGTGTGCTTTTATGAAATAGCGTCTTCATGTATTCCATTGAAGTTCTGTTTAAATTAAACCACTTCTATCCGTCCTGAACTGTACCTCAATTTATGAACCCTTAATCTTTTAAATAGATGATTCTTTTGTCCCAGTGGACCGTCTAAGATGATCAATGTTCCTGTGTCCATAGTTCTGAGTGTACATCTAAATCCCAGATACATAGAATAATGTGTAGCCCACAGATCCAGATCCTTATTATTTATCCTCTTTCCAGAGATGTAGTTTTCGTTAGCACAATCTGTTGATCTCCAAGATTTCTTCTTTTCTTTCTTTCTTTCTTTCTTTTATTCTTTCTTTCTTTTTCTTCTGATCCCAAGCACATCAGGTTATTCACACTTTTATTGATATTATTTCAGCTTTTCCTGCAGAAGACGGATGTGTCGGACCGAAAGGTGCAAATATCGCAGTCAAACTGTAAACTAGCGACACAACGCAAATCCGTTCTCTTGACTACATCCAGCTACTTGCAAAGCTCTGTTCAGACTTGGTAGCGGGAGATTGAGAATGAACGCAGAAGAAGAATGAGATTTCAGCTATTAATTCATCAAAATTCCTTCAAGCCCCAAAAAGCGTTTCTACGTCTGCGGCATTATGACATGTATGGCTGGCGGGGTATGAGCTACTATAAGTTGGAAAGTCTTCTGCTCTAGACTGTATTATTGATAGTCGCCACTTAGAAAATTTTTTGAGCGTGTCAGTAGTAATCCTGTTCTCATCTAAAACGCGGACCAGTCCCAAAAACGACTCTGGCATATTTCACGAAGGATCGAAAAATAATTTCTGCGTATTACAAACAACATATTGACCAAACCTCATGAAATGCCACACATATCAATACACCTCACGCAGACAAGTCTTCCTAAGTATGGTTTTTTAAATCCCATTTCAACGTCATCATCAATGCCCGTCTCACCTTTCCGGACGTAGGCCATTTTCAACCCCCGTCCAGCAAGTTCGGTCTTGAGTTGTCTATCTCCAGTTGTGACCGAAGTTCATTTTCAGTCTCTTGTCCTGGTGTTTCTTGATCTACATCCCTTCAATTTGACCATGTGGGTGCCATGTCAGGACATGTTGGGCGACGTTTGATGGTGATTTCCGTAGAGCGTGTCCTATCCAACTCCATTTAAGAGAGATTCAGTGGTCTCGATGCAAGGTGTCTACCTCAAGTTCAAGACGTCGCGGGTTCGAATCACGGTGGAGACCGGGATGTTTCTCACGTGTTTCTTCTGGTAAAAATTCTCAAAATCTCTCGGTAGTGAGATCAGACTCCCTTGGTCAGTGTCTAGCAACCTAAAAATCACTTGGCAGTAGAAATCGAAAAGAGTAGGCTTAACGAACCACAAGTTATTTGTACCTTCCACCAGGTGGGTTGTTAAAAGAGCAGCTATAGATGGGGTCTAAACTGGCTGCGGGTCTACTTAGCCCTAGTATTAAGTCTATTAAGATGAACTAGCACATCTATTAAAAACTGGTTGTACACAGACTCTGTAGAGTCTTCTAAATCAGTATAAAGACGTTAAGTTCAGTTATTTACCACGTGTTGCTCCACTGGATGCTGTTGGCACCTTTCGCATAAGTCTTCCTTCCTCACCATATCTTGCCAGCCTATAGCAATTATCCTCCACATACATTTAGTGACGAACGACTGGAGTTTCCTCTGTATTACCTTTTTTCGTTGTCCAATTCTCAGCTCTACACAGAAGTCCCATTCACTTTACCTCCAATTTGCTAGGGTTCCCAGATAAACAATAAGCGCCAAAAGCATGTCTTATATCCTGTCGTCCATCCGGATTATAGTGCCACCACTATAGTTGTCATTTAGGACGCCTCTACAAAAGCACTCTTTTATCAGTGGTAGTTTCTGTAGCAGTGGGTCTTACATGACAATGTCGCCAGTCCCGTGTACACGACCGGCATACATACCATACATTTATTATATTAGTTGGCAATACAATTTTATAACGAAAATTTGTTATACAAAAGATCTTCAATTTTATAATAAATATTTTATATAATAGATCTTCAATTTTATCGGAGAATAAAAGGGAAATAGAGCACTATTACTTGGTCTCAGCGGCGGAGCGTGTCACGACGTCGGTCTAACTCGAGGGACCTAGATATCGTGTTAAAAAACCAGAGGCGGACTCCATACACCGCACTCTAGGCAGCTTGCCAATTCCCCTCTTTCAGCATATCCCATATTGCTGAGTCAAATCCTTTAATGCCCCCCTGGCGTGTTTCTCCGTCCTGATCTAATCTGTGTCTTATCACCATAAAAGGAAACAATACATTATTAAGAGCTGACAAAAAATGTCATCTGCGTTCTTCTTCTTTTTCTTCTTCTTCTTCTTCTTCTTCTTCTTCTCGAAGCCGCTCCATTATGGATATCTCTCTTGAAGATAATCGCAAAGAGAAACTGATTCGTCCTTTTCATTCGACTTTGTCCAAATTTATATTAGTATTTATCCATTCATTCGTCAGTCCATCCTGCCTGAAACCGCTCGCTTACAGTTAGTTTGATCAGTTGTTTGTTAGTCATTTGGTTTATTCCCTGTGTCTGTCTCATGTGTCATTGCTAGTTGTCTCTTTCTTCTCAACAGGTCGACATTAATATACCACTTCAATCGGGCTGTTCTGTACGAGCATCGTTTTGTGAAAGTCTGCATCTTCTTTTGTTGCTTTATTGATTGTTTTCCTTGTTTTAGTGCCAAACAATCGGGCGGACTTTGCATTGAGTTTTATGTATGCGCTGGACTTAATTTACTTGGATTATCTTGACTTTCCCCAATGGTATTAGAGCTCATTATACCTTCCTATTTTGCCGTCTTTGTTTTTGTTCTTTCAATTTTTATGTATGTATATGTGTGTAAATGTGTATATATATATTTGTTGTAGTTAATGTATCCTTTCCGTTGATTATCTTATAAACCTGTATTCGATCACATCGAATTCTTCTTTTTTCTAGACACTGTAGGCATGTTTTTCTGTCTTTCCTCGTATATAATTTTGGAATCCTACTATCAGTTGTCGCTCTTCTTTTTATCCTTTCCAGCATGTTTGTATCCCCTCTATGAAAAGGAGTCCACACATGTACACATTACTCCAATCTAGGTCTAACTAATGCTTTATACAGTTTGACTATTACTTCCTTGCTCCTGTGTTTAATATTTTTTGTTATCATACCTAACATTACATTTGCCTTTTTCACTGCTACATGGACTTACTCACTCACCTTACCTGTATGATCTATTATAACTCCTAGGTTCTTTTCCTTTTCTGTCATTCTAATATTGTTCTCGCTCATTCTGTAATTATGTTCCATATTGGATCTACTCATGTGGATGACTGTACATTTATCTGCATTAAACTTCATTTGCCAGCTCACAGACCATTATCGAATTTAATCGAAATCCGACCTCAATATACTTCTGCATAGTTTTCTGTTATCCGCGAATTTTGCAATCATAGATCCGATATCATTGTCCAAATCGTCTATATATATCAAGAACAAAATTGGTACCAAAGCCAAGCGCCATGACAGTCCACTGAGTACTCCTTATTTATGCCCACTCTCTGCCTTTTTCCCGTTGATCATTATTCAATCTAGCTGGCAACTTCCCCATCTATTCCATGTGATTTTAACTTCCTAAACAGTTTTTGATGAGGTACTCTATCAAATGGATTTACAAAATCTAGATAAAAAACATCCATTCTCCCCACCATCTATCAATTTGATAACCTCCTCCGTAAATTCTAATAGATTTGTTAAGCACGATCTCCATCTAGTAAACCCATGCTGACTATTTCAGATTAGCTCAAATTTGTCTCAATGCATTACAATGAGTCCCTGATTGCTGTCAGCTCATGCACTGTTCCATCTTTGGCCCCAGGAATTCAATCTGTCACCATTTCATTCAAATTTCATAATGATCGAGTCATTTTGTGCCGAGTTAAAAAGATATTTCAAATATTTTTTCTACAAATTAGTCTTGTATGATATATATACACATATATATATGTATGTATATGTATGTATACACACACACATATATATATATATATATATATATATATATATATATATATATATATATATATATATATATATAAAGAGAGAGAGAGATGAAACATGTTGTTGAAATGTACACACTCAGTGCAGACAAGTCTGGATGAAAGAAACTTGGGCCGTGCTCATGTGGACATTTCTTCGCTGAAAGAAAGGTACACCTTTCACTGTTTGTTTGAAAGTCTCGCTAGTTACAACAATGCTATCTCTGCGTCGTACTGTCCTGTGCCTGTTTCAAGGTTTGAGTTAATGATTGTATACTTCCTGGGAATGTACATTAATTAGCTTTCAGTACATACGTTGTCCTCTTTTATAGATACTACGGGAAGGATTAGATTCCTTCTAATATGATGTAAACATACAATGCCATTTGTCTTGAAGGGTTCTAGAGAAATCAGGTTGAAGTCTACGGACAGTGCACTTTGAGGGGGGGGGGGGGGGGGGATAGTGGTGGATGGGAAATGAAAGGCTCATATCTTCCCTTTACCTCTGAGAAACACTGCTGATCTTCACACTATCTCTCTCTCTCTCTCTCTCTCTCTCTCTCTCTCTGTGAAGAGCACGACTGACCGTCATTTCATACCTTTCCTAGATGTCCTCATGTTTTCTTTTCTCTCTCTCACACTCTCACTCTCTCTACCTCTCTCTCTCTCTCTCTGTGTCTGAAGAGCACCACTGACCGTCATTTCATACCTTTCCTAGATGTCCTCATGTTTTCTTTTCTCTCTCTCACACTCTCACTCTCTCTACCTCTCTCTCTCTGTGTCTGAAGAGCACCACTGACCGTCATTTCATACCTTTCCTAGATGTCCTCATGTTTTCTTTTCTCTCTCTCACACTCTCACTCTCTCTACCTCTCTCTCTACCTCTCTCACACTCTCGCTCTCTCTACCTCTCTCTCTCTACCTCTCTCACACTCTTGCTCTCTCTCGCTCTCTCTCTCCCTCTCTCTCCCTCTCTCCCTCTCCCTATCTTTTTTCTCCCTTTCTGTGAAGAGAACCACAGAACATCATACAATACCATTTTTCTCTGTTAGAATTTCTCTCTTCATTCTTGTTTCTTGTGATATTTTATCTGTTCTCTCCCTCTCTTTCTTTCTGCTGACTTCCTCTCCTTTATGTCTGACCGCCTATTTCATAAGATAATCATATCTCTTCACTCACATTCTGTAATTATCTACTACCTTCGTTTTTCGCATCATCTATCTACTTCCGGCCTAATCATCTCGTTTCAGCATAGCGGCTATTAACCTTTTTTTTTTTAATTGAAATTTGCTACATGTGATTGTAAGTTTCATACATGATATAATCCTATCGCATACGGAAACCTTTTTTTGTCATAACAGGGCTTACTGTTTTTTATTTGTCCCCACATACAGCTGATCGATACTGATCTTTGTTAGTACTTAACATTGCTTCTAATGATCCAAATGTTCACATTGAAGTGTTAGCCGCAATTCTCAAGCTCCCTTGAGAATGTACCGTAATGGGTTTTCGTGCGACAGACTTGTTTACCGATAGACACACTGACGTGTTAGTTCACTAATTCTGGGGCAGTCGGTCTCTCTCTCTCTCTCTCTCTCTCTCTCTCTCTCTCTATCTATCTATCTATCTATCTATCTATCTATCTATCTATCTGTCTGTCTGTCTGTCTGTCTGTCTGTCTGTCTGTCTGTCTGTCTGTCTGTCTGTCTGTCTGTCTGTCTGTCTGTCTGTCTGTCTGTCTGTCTGTCTGTCTGTCTGTCTGTCTGTCTGTCTGTCTCTGTCTGTCTGTCTGTCTGTCTGTCTGTCTGTCTGTCTGTCTGTCTGTCTGTCTGTCTGTCTGTCTGTCAATCTACTATCTATCTATCTATCTATCTATCTATCTATCTATCTATCTATCTATCTATCTATCTATCTATCTATCTATCTATCTATCTATCTATCTATCTATCTATCTATCTATCTATCTATCTATCTATCTATCTATCTATCTATCTGTCTGTCTGTCTGTCTGTCTGTCTGTCTGTCAATCTACTATCTATCTATCTATCTATCTATCTATCTATCTATCTATCTGTCTGTCTGTCTGTCTGTCTGTATGTCTGTCTGTCTGTCTGCCTGCCCTGCCCTGCCCTGCCCTGCCCTGCCCTGCCCTGTCTGCATGTCTAGCATTATGATTATACAGTTTATTGTTGTTATGTAAATTAATGAAAATGGTTGTAAATATTTTATATAAATACAATCTTTACTCTGTTCTGAGTTTCATTTACTTCAAATTCTACAATTACAATTAAAGTTCTAAAGTGTGTTCAAACGCTTTTTAATCTGGAAACATACTATGAAAAATAAACCCAAAAAACCCATGACAACTTTTCGGAGGACACTCCTTCACTTACACACACTCACTTTTACACAACTCTAACACGCGCTCTCAAGGTAGGGCCATTCCATTGCATTTTGGTTGGGGATTGACCACTGAGATCACTCTAACTAGCATAGAAACATACAGACGTACATATGCATCCAAGCACTGGTTAATACGTCCTGATATCGCTTAAAAGATTATAGTCCCTGGTGGAAAGTGCCGTGTCTCCGCCAGTAGAATACAAAGAGGCAAAACTTTTACCCCCCCCCCCCCCCCCAAAAAAAAAAAGCACCGAAAAACAATACAACAACAAATAACCATGCAGTTTTTAAAAAAATGTAGTGCAGAGGTTTTTAATTGCTCCCATTATTCATGAGTTATTGCTAGTATAAAGATAAACATCGCTGTTGTATTAATACTTCTTCTTCCTCTGCGTTCGTTCTTAATCTCCCACTACCAAGCCATGAATATGGCATTGCAAGCAGCAGGATGGATTCCAGAGAACGAAATACGTTGTGTCTCTAGCTTACAGCTTGACTACGATGTTTGCACCTTTCGGTCCGACACATCCGTCTTCGGCAGGGAATTAATACTAAATGTGTGCTAATGAAACTTTACAGCAAACTTAATCTTGTAAATTGTTGGATTTACGATAGGCATGGTAAATTGCCAGACCAGCTGACAGATAATGTGATTTTATTTTCATCCTAGGGAATTATTTTCGAACAAACAGACGATTAAGAATATAGAGAATTGAAAATGTATATGTGAATACAAAAAAATGAACATGCATTGGGATGAAACCTATCTCACAAGACTGAACATCTTTCACAATGCAATCTTTAGCACCTCATCTGTTAGAGACAGTATATTCTGTCCATACTGTACTCCGTCAGGACCAAGACAGTGCTCTTGCTGTCACTAAGAGTATGTTCCACGTTGAACCCAGTTATGAGGTCAGTATAGGATGCATCTCTGATGGCCGTGTCAAGAATAACATTCCGAATATCCTGTCGTGCGTCTCTATTAGCTGTATCTGTCCGAGTAACATATTGCTTAAGAAACCCGTCTCTTATCTCTTCATCAGTTTTTAAGATTGCTCCTGTCCAGTCCGTTAAATTGGGGATAGGATGATTGATATTCTTGCCTTGCATCTTTCAATGCATAAATGATAACGTTTGGAGGGTTTTATCATTGCCTACTCTAGTTATGAACTCCTTCCACATCTTGTTCATTGATTTCATGGCTAACGGCTTGAAGCAGTTGGTAGTAGAACACAACAGAACAGCAGTATCTCATCTTCATTATCATCCCATTTAATCCCTTCATTAAAAGCATTGGGTCCCCACAGTAGTTGTTCCTTCTTAGAGCAGCATAGATGACGCCTAGCAGGCTGCGGGTCTATTTTGCTCTAGTGTTTGAGTCGATTAAGATGGACTCGCACATCGGTTAACCACCCTCTGCGGCACTTGTCCCAACGTAGTGGAATAATAAGCTGTTGGAGCCTAGCCCGCTAAGCTGGAAATCCTCCCGGCTACATCAAGATAATACCAGAGCTGGGACCTGCACATGGGCATCTGTCCCTGTAGAAGTACAGGTCGACTATGAACTAAAACAATAACGGCCCTCATTGAAGAGGTCTTGGATAGCCACCTAAGTCACTGCCTCAATCGCCATCATCACACAGGAGGTCGTTGTTTCCCTCAGCAATGACCTTGCCTCTCACTGTAACAGTGAAGCCTCAACTGGATTTCTCACATGGCACCAAGTCAAGAGTGAAAATCCCATTTTTACATAGATCATAAAAGGTGCCCTCCAACATTTTGGTTTTAAGTGAACTTATATTACTATTGTTATGGAAATTTATATTTATTGTTTTAGTTGCGTATTCAGAGTAGTGTGCATATTGGTGACTCTTGATAAGGATGAAACGGGTTCGAACACCCCCGCCCTCATCCACCAGTGTCAACTCTGACAATGGGAACCAATACTGTAGTGTTGTGTAGTGTATCCAACATCCACATGTCAGTATTCTTATTGATAGAATTTGTGCGAAAAGTGACTGTCATCTAGCCTTCCTAGTTGTCTTCATTATTTATCTGAAAGTGTATTGAATGTCTATTTCTTTATGTTTCAACAGCTGAACTTGTCCTCCAAGGCCCCACTGATGGAGCACAAGTTATTGGAGGCAAAGCTGTGTTTAACTGTGACTTGTTGGATTCTGTTTCAAAAGGTAAAACATTTATATATATAGTATTGTTTACTCGACGTGCCTCTATCAATTTCACATTAACACAGAGTTGCAACGAAGCACTCCTGGAGGCCAACTATATATTCAATAGAAGGAAAATACAATGGATTTCTGACCAATGCAAGAAGTCAGACGAGAGATCAGATAGATAGACTAGCTAACAGGGGAAGTATCGTAGCGCATATGACTGGAAAATGAATAAAATGTACATAAACTTGTTGACATCATACATAGTGTCTAGTGAAGTCTCAACATTCCCAAAACAGAAATAGTGGTCCTAACAAAAGGTGTAGCAAGAGATTAATAGAGGGGGACATATTATTCATACATACAATTGAATTAAAATACCTAGGTACCATCATAACAGATGAAGGAAGATGTAGAACAAAAATAGGACACTAGCTAGGACTGGCTTCCAGAAACTAACGACACATTAACAAACAGTGCGAGAGAGACAGAGAGAGAGAGAGAGAGAGAGAGAGAGAAAGATAAAGATAGAAAGAGAGCCAGTGTTGTGTAGAGCTATATTCTTGTTTAATGCCCACATTGAGTAAGGTTACTCTTGTGTAAGTTAAGTAGCGGGTTGTAGTAGCTTTCCTCACCTCCCGAACCTGCTGATAAAGGTGGACTGCTGTCCTCCAGGCTGTTGTGCCATGTTTGGCTTCATTTGCGTGATCCCCTCACTACTACGGGGATCTCATTGATCCACATCTCGTCAGCCAGGCTGCCTAGAAAACATCCTGTTTCAGGGAACGCTACACGGAAGAGAGATTCTGGTTTTGGTCAGTGTATTGCACCTGACCCTGACGCCACGTCCTGGTCAGTAAATTGTACCTGACCGGACTAGCGTCTCAGTTCCCCTGTATAGAGTTAATATTGCTTTATTGATGTAAGTCCTCAATAATGGGGATCTCGCGTGGCCAAATGGTTTCGATACCTGCCTGCCGACAAGGAAGGCCACGGATCAAATTCCCGTTAAAGCAAATGTTGTTCTTCTTTTGGGGATGAAATAAACAAACATATCCAGCACACGATATGGCGACAGCAACGGCGAAGCGGCTTGTAGATCTCAGCTTAAAAACTGCTCGACTACCCCAGCAATGTGAATAAAGTTGTAAGACAGTCCTCAACAATGAATAAACATAGAAGTCTACAGCTATGTGATTTCTGTGAAGAATCATGCTTTCCTTTAGACAGCGAAGAAATCTAAGGAATATATATTACAAGTAAACAATATGAAATGATCACTGTTGACTACAATTCTGTTTGCCACCAAACAGTCATCTTCTCTGATGCACTATATGTACTAGTATATGTATATGAACTGGTATCTGACTTCCTGGATAGTATCTTCCAGCCTATGGTGGAGAATCTTCCCACATTTCTCAAGGATACTAACCACGCCTTAACCACTTTCTCTACCACTGTCCTCTTCCCCGACCGAACCTATCGTCTCTTCCTACTTGATGTCTGTTCACTGTACACCTCCGACGCCTATGCCAGGATGACGACTACTTTCTTATCAGGGCCCACGAGATGCTTGACTTCTTCCGCAAGCGACTCTACCCTGAGACCACTCTCTCCTCTGCCCTTCAGCGGGTTCTTCCTATCTCCCGTCAAGACTCCCTCACTCCCACTCACGGTCCTCCCTCTGACCGTGTGAAACATATTCTCACTTATCACCCTCATTGCGCCTCTGTCCAGGATATCCTATTCCGCCATCTCCCTATTCTTCACTCTGATCCTGCCACTCATAAAGTTTTTCCCGATCCTCCCCTTGTTGCCTACAAACGGGACAGAAACCTGAGGGACTTGCTGGTCAGTAGTCGCCTACATACTAACCCTCATAGCCTTCCATGCACCAGGCCCTGCAAAAATACACGGGGCTGTGTTACCTGCACTCATGTCATCCTTTCTCGCTCCATCACCTTTATTAAAGCAGAATTCTTCATCAAAGAGGGATTCACATGCAATTCCCGTAACCTCATCTATTCTATCATCTGCCGCCAGTGGGGTAGGACATTCATTGGGAAAACTGGAATGGAACTGCGGGAGCGTTTCCACCAACACCTCAACGAAATCCGCAACCGCACTGGTTCCCCAATTGCCAGCCACTTCAATGGTCCTGAGAACCGGGGTAAGGCTGTCGTTAGTGTCACTGGTCTAGTTTCTTGCTTCTCTGACGATCGTTATCGATTCACCCTTGAGAATAGACTTATCTCCAGCATGGGTTGTCTCCAACCGCATGGCATTAATATCTTCCATACTTTTTCTTAAAACCTCATACTGGCCCCCATCTATTTGTCTTCCTCCCCCCCCCCATTTCTTCTATCAGTTTCTCCCCCCCCCCCCACTATATTAATCTCACCCCCTCCCGGCTTATATCACCTGCTCTTTGTTCTCCCATCAGGATCACTATTTGGCTGTTTCCATATTTGGCCACCATTGACTTATCCGGCGCATTCCCCTCCACGTCTTACACTCTCCTGGCCACCTTGTGTTTGACCACTCCCCTTCATTTTCATTCAGCATCTGGCCCAACCGGTCGTTGACAGACTGGGTCTACTATCAGATGCAGATAAGTTGACCATTTTGTCCTCATATGTTGATTTGTTAGTTCAGTATTGTTGTCCCTGATGAAGGCCTATTGGTCGTAACGTAGGTTTTGTTTGTGTTCTCGTCTCGGTGCAGTATCTGACCATACCCATTAAAAAATGTTGATTAAACTCAACCTTAATCAACATTTACATTTTTTTTCATGTTTTTTTTCCCACTATATGTACTACAAGCCTTCAAGAGTGGCAAAATTCTGCACCTGAAGACTGAATTAAACAAGGTAGCTGCCAGAAAGGAAGCCATACAATAGTGGCTGCCATTGCGATGTACAGGCTAGGAGAAGGCAGATAAGCTTGCAAAAAAGGGGTGGAGATTGTGAATAAGAAGACATTGAAATCATGTACTTTGAGAAATTGTGAGCAGTCAGAAGAGAACAGGACCATCCAAATGATGACTATCACACCATTGACCAGGTACGAAGATGCAGCACAGTGAATGAGTATGCAGCAGTTAGCAACTAGTAGCTGGATCTTTGCATTAGGGTCAGTGAACCACGCCAAGTCAAGTCGTTATTCCACCTCACAAGAGGCCTGGAAACAAGCTGCACTAGTGTATCCTGGCTAATAAACTAGGGATCACAGTAGAAAGGCAAACCAAAAAAGCCAGCTGAGGTTGGATGTGTCAGGCTGAACGTCACAGATATCACAGCCTTACTGTAAACTATGACCAATGTCTCAACATCCTTTTCAGGACAAACAAAGAAGAAGAAGAAGATACTTTTTGCGCTAGTCATCCAGGTTTTACCAGATGGAGGGACCAGTTTTCTTATTTGCTGCCTTTCCTTCCTTATCAGTAAGCTAGGTAATGATTTACAATTGGGTCGAAAGGCACATATATCGCAGCCTCGCTGTAAACTCCACACAACGCCACACAATCCTTTTCAGGACGAATGCTGAAGAAGAAGAAGATATGGCAGTGTCTGATGTGAAACTTGTTTTACTTGCCTAGTTACCAATGTTTCCATCTCTCCTTACAGTTGACCAGTCTTACACAATCACATGGACTTTCAGACCTATAGACATGGATGCTGTTTCAAAGGTCAAGACCTCTACTCACCATGGCAACCAGATATTTACCTCCATGTCCCCTGACCCTGACAAATACGGCGATGTTCAGGACTCTCATCTTCAGGTGTTGAATGTGTTGTTATCTGATGCTGGTTGGTACGCATGCAGTAGCAACCTCACACAGACCACTCCAGGGGCTCATCTCTTAGTTGTGG
Source organism: Ariolimax columbianus (assembly GCA_036924085.1). Taxonomy (NCBI): domain Eukaryota; kingdom Metazoa; phylum Mollusca; class Gastropoda; order Stylommatophora; family Arionidae; genus Ariolimax; species Ariolimax columbianus. The sequence continues at coordinate 30,737,537 of JAVGWX010000019.1, forward strand.
GTAAGTTGCTTTGTTCGTGGTCCTACAAACTACCATTTACTATTACTTACGAGGCGTGTTCAAATGAAACCGGATGAAACTGCAACAAGTGAACATGCATACAACGCACATGATGATGTCACTTCTCGTGTAAACAACACATACCAACCCTCAAGTTTGCAGAATTTCATTATCCTCCGAATCATAGTTTCCTCAGCACACCATTGAAAATTTGGTGGGTGTGATACGGAATCTGTCCGGAGTTGATCAGCAAGCGGTGATTCGGTTTCTAACAGCTGAAATGATGTCGACCAGTTGACATTCATCGCAGAATGCAGGACAATTTGGTGACAAAAGTGTGTAGAAGACAGCAGTGAATAACTGGACAACGATGTTTAAAGAAGGACGTGTTGCTCTTCTTTGTATCCTTTCCAGCATGTTTATATCTCTTCTATGATAAGGACTCCACACATGTACACAGTACTCCAATGTAGGTCTAACCAATGCTTTATACAGTTTGACAATCACTTCCTTGCTCCTAAGTTGAATATTTCTTTTTATCATACCTAGCATTGCATTTGCCTTTTTCACTGCTACCTGGACTTGCTCACTCATTTTACCTGTATGATCTATTATTACTTCTAGGTCCCTTTCCTTTTATATCATTCTAATATTAGTTTTGCCCATTCTGTAATTATGTTCCATATTGGATCTACTCATGTGGATGACTATACATTTGTTTACATTAATAAGTCTGTAACAATTACAATGCTTCTGACTTTTGATGGGAGACCATAAGATGCAGGTCTCACTATGTAAAAACTATTGCTTATAAAACAACACTGTAAACAAATTGATTCAGGATTCCTTAAAAGCTGGTAAAGGTGAACCAAACGTAGTGTTGGCCTACAGTGTCTAGAAAGAGAAACATTTGAGGTGACTTAATATAAGTTTATGAGATAATCAACGGAAAGAGTAAATTAGACTATACACATTTTAAAAAAATACAACCACCTACAAGAACAAGAGGGCACAGCTGCAAATTATTTAAAGACAGGTCCAGATTGGATATTAGGAAATATTTTTTTAGTAAGAGAGTGGTGAATGCTTGGAATGCATTGCAACACAAAATAGTGGAGGCCGGGTAAATTAATGCATTCAAGAATAGATTAGATGGGTAAAGTTTTTAGATCAAGTGAATGTAAGTGAAACTGATTGTATACAGACTGTTAACCATAATAAAGACGTTAAAGTAATATTCAACCATCTGGAATGACAAGGTAAATGATGATGATGAATGATTAATTGATTAATGATGATTATGGAGATGTTGATTGATTGATTGATTGAAGAAGAAGATGAAGAAGGAGAAGAGAAAGAGGGAAGAAGAGGAGGAGGAGGGAGGAAGAGAAAGAGGAAAGGGCCCAGGTACCCAGAACCTACACCTGGAGCAAAAACATGTAAAAGACAACAAAAATGGTTGTGCATGAGTCTGGCACCTCGTCATCTAAAATAAATTGATATAAAAGGAACTTAATGTAAGGCATTAATACTTTGACTCAGGCTTCCTGAATGGAGGAGTGTTACCGTTTTTGTCTACTTCTACTTGCTCTTAAGGTAACAAAAAAGGTAAAGACAATGTAATTTAAATAGGTAATAGCTTGATTAATATAGTGGTAGAGCACTTGCCTTTCACTGTAAAGGTAACCGGTTCAACTCCCACAACTGTCAATCCAGCTGTAAATGGATATCTAACTTACAGTTAGAGAAGTTCAAGGCAGTGAGGAAGGGAACTGGCCACCCCACCTCACACAAACTGTGGCTCTTTCAGTCAAGGCTGACTATATATTAACATTATCTACTCATAAGCACAGTATTGTATAATCTGGCAAAATCAGTTTTATAGAAAATGATATGGTTTTGCAAGTGGAAAAATTCAAGTTAAAAACCTATACAAATTATTCGAAGGATTCTCGCCCCACAGAGAATATGTCGCAAAAAGGGGACTGTATGGCTATACATCAGATCTTAGTTATGTGGTTAGCAGAGTAGTATATATGGCACCTGACAGGCTGCATGTCTACCTTGCTCTAATTTACGCTTCCACCACCACCAGTCCCAAAAATAGGTGATCGTATATTCCAAGGGCTACTGGGATTAACCTGGCAAGTCAATAGTGGATTTTTGCCTGCTAAAAAATATGAAACAAAGGAGGTCACACCTCCCCATGACATCAAATGACACAGGTGTACTGAAGATAGATAGATAGATAGATAGGTAGGTAGGTAGGTAGGTAGGTAGGTAGGTAGGTAGGTAGGTAGATAGATAGGTAGATAGATAGATAGATAGATGGATGGATGGATGGATGGATGGATGGATGGATGGATGGAGGGAGGGAGGGAGGGAGGGAGAAAGGGAGGGAGGGAGGGAGGGAGGGGGAGGGGGAGGGAGGGAGGGAGGGAGAGAGAGAGAGAGAGAGAGAGAGAGAGAGAGGGAGGGAGGGAGGGAGGGAGGGAGAGAGATAAATAAATGGATAAATAAATAGATAAATAACTTAGAAAAATAGATAGATATCAAGTCTTTGCAGTGGAAGAGAAAGATAAATTCAGGATAATCCTAAAATAAACATGAAGACCATTAAAGATATCAGAAATTATGTTTTACAGAAGAATTCGAAGTACAGCTTATAAGACGCTTTAAACATGCAGAGTGGTGGAAGTGCACAGAAGTGGCCTCCATAAACAAAGTGGATTAAAAGACGTATATTTATCTAATGCCTTTGATTAATCGCTGATGTTTAGATCTTAGCCAAGATTGAGGGAATCACTTTTTGTGTATGTTACATGTAGAGAGGAGGGCTGTAGGTTACTGGCAGCAGGCAAATTTACAGGACATCAGAAACAAGATGAGAAAGAATATACAGGACAGTTTAAGAACGCAGCAAAATAGAAATGGGCATGGAAGAAATGCAACTATTGAATTGATAGGGAGAATTGCAACTAATGAATTGATAGGGAGAAATGCTTCTATCGAATTAATATAGGTATAAAAGCAACTATTTAATGAACATAGTTAGAAATGCAATTAACGAATTGATAGGGGATACATGCAACTATTGAATTGATAGGGAGAAATGCAACTTTTGAATTGATAGAGAGAATTGCAACTAATGAATTGATAGGGAGAAATGCAACTATTGAATTGATAGAGAGAATTGCAACTAATGAATTGATAGGGAGAAATGCAACTTTTGAATTGATTGGAAGAAATACAACTATTGAATTGATATAGGGAGAAATGCAACTTTTGAATTGATTGGAAGAAATACAACTATTGAATTGATATAGGAAGAAATTAAACTGTTGGTCCAGTGCATCTGACTTCTGCATGTGCTTCCTCTTGCATTTTCTAAGGGTTTGCTTCCCCGGGGTAACTGCTGTTGCTGTAATCGGGAGTTTACCTAACACATTCTGTCTTTTTCACTCGTTCATCTTCTATCATAATGTTATTTGCTATTTATTTTTTGTTCCACTCGTTCATCTTATTTTGTAATGCATAGTGCTTTGTATTGCATTTTGTGCCCTGTGATGCAGTGCATCTGACTTCAGCATGCATTTAAAAAAATGGGTTCACTTCCTATAAGTGCACAACCTTGCTGAACACAAATATACGCATGTTTGGGTTGTGAGCTGTGTCATTAACCATTTCGCCATGCAGAACTACCCACATCCTGGTAGGTTGGGCCATCCCCCCATATTGGCAGGGGGAAAAAATACTGGTAACAGGAGGATGACACATCAGAGATGGGGCCCAGATGCCCCACCTTCCCTCCTGTAACTCCACCTTTTGAATGCCAACAAGCTAAAGGTTCTGAACATTTATCTGCAGCTGATGGTAGGTACTGCTTCTAATGATCAGAATTCCTTCTTCTGCAATACTCGGAATAGTTTCCTGTCACTAACCCTTGTTTATACAGTAACGTGCTATCTGACCCTGTTTATAAATCATAATTATACTCATTACATTATTGCTGTCCATGCAAGAGGTGTAGAAGAAGGTGTAACATTAGTTAGTTAGTTTTCTTTCCACTTGTGTTGTTCAGTATTGTGGGGAGCTTAGATCATCTGCCTGTGCCAAGTGCGTTGCGTCGATCAATGTGAGCCAGTATTGCTGCACAGTCACTCTAATGTCATCTATCCATCTGCCTCATGGCCTCGCCCTTGCCCTGTAGCCAGATCTACCAGCGCTGTAAGCCATCAGTGGAAGTTGATGGGGGTGCATTCTCATGAGATGACCAAACCAACTTATTTTCTTCTTGAAAATGTATTTGGCACAAGACATAATACCGACCATACTTTGAATGTCGTCGTTCCACATTCTGTTTTTCCTGGTAACACCGATGACCTTCCTTAAACACTTCATTTCACATGTCAGAATTCTGCTCTCACTCGCCCTAGATAGAGGCCATGTTTGGCACTGGTAGCACAGAGTCGACATAAATATGCTGTTTATCAGCTGTTGCTTTGTTGCCAAACTAATGCTCAGGTGCTTAAGCAGTGGGGACAGCTGATAAGTCTCTGACACATAGTCTCAATTTCCCTGTCGATTCACCCGATCCTACCGTCTGCTGAAAAAATTCTGCCCAAATACTTGAACTCATGGTCCTGTTGAAGAGAAATATCATTTACACTTATTATTTTTTTATTTTATTTTACGTGTTTGCTTCACTAGTTTCTACTGGTGGAGGCGCGCCTATTCCACCCCAGACCGTAGTCAATTTGACGATATTGAGACGCATAAACCAATGCTTGGATATATGTATGCGTCTGTATGTGCCTATGCTTGATTCGAGCGCTCTCAGAAGCCAGCCCGACCAAAGTGCAATGGAAGGGACTCACCCTGAGGGCGCATGGGAAAGTTGTGCAAGAGTGTCATTGTTGGACAGAGTAAAATGTGGAAAGAAGAGAGATCACCAGACAGTCTAGCTCTTGATTTATACTTATGTTGAGTGGCCCAGGTATTCTACTGATCATTATAGTTTCTATTTTGCTTTCATTAATTTGCATATTGTATTTAACATTACCATGTTATTATTGCAGATCATCCTATATGCCATAACGAGAAGCCCGATATTTACTTCAGACAAAATGTAAGTCTGGAGTGTATAGTCAGGTTTAGTGGCGTCAGACACCCACTAGTAGACTGGAGGTGAGCTGGCTTGTGTTTGTTCTCTGTATGGTACTAACTTACTTTCCATGTCCAGGACACTGCATCAGACATGCTTCCACTGTTTCTTTACCGTTAGAGGGTCCCTCGATGTTGAATTAGATCAACAGTAGGGCTGGTTTATGATCTTTAATGCTTTGGTAGTGAAAGTATTGACTGACTGAAAAGCCGTTTCTAGGAAATGCCATATTGCTGTGTTAATTACAAGCTACTTGAAGGCTTTTTTCGTGTGGTAAAGCCAGTCAAGGTTATAGTTTAATCTCTGCCCGTACATCCGGTTAGATGGCCATATACCTAACTTAGCTTAACGTCTATAAACTGGTTTAGAAGGCTCTGCAGATACTGTATACAACCAGTTTCTTGGAGGGTGGTTAACCCTGTGGGACAGTGGTGCTATTCTTGTCTTTGAGAGGTATCAACGTGATCCCCATAGTAGTGAGCAACAAGCAGATGAAGCCGAGCATAGCACAACCGCTTGGCGGTTCCAGGTGTACCTTCATCATCACCCTCGGAATGTGAGGAAAGCTACTACAACCCGCCACTTAATGTCCTTAACAGGCCTCAAAAAAGAGTAAACCCACTCATTGTGGGCAATCGAAACAAACAACATAATCAGGACTGCAGACTCAAGATCCTAATGTAAACCATTTTGTTGGTTTAACAAATGATTTATCCAAATTTGAATATGACAACCTGAGACAGCAACACTGAGAACAGAGTGAGTGTTAGAGCCATACTAACAATGATCTCTGAATGAAAGTTATGTACAGCTTGTTTTCAAGCATGGGGTCTGGGATCCTTGTTAAATACAACGAAAACTATGTCAACTTGTGACATATTGTACAATGATTTTGCATTTCCTTCAATGTACAGCTGGACACTGTTTTGTACTGTTTATTATCCCTTAAGAGTTGTGATATTACAAATTAGTGTACCTGATTAGCATAGGGAAAAAAACACTCACCTTTCATGGTAAAGGTATGGTGTTCAACTCCCGTTGACCCAGCATACATGGGTACCTGGCTTACTGTTAGGGAAGAAAATACAACAAGAAAGGGAACCTCATAAATAATCTGTGACCTCGTACAATAAAGTCTCAAACACTTCATCCCTGACAGCAGTGTCTGCTGTGGGACTACCTATACCTTATTACAAATTCAATTGGCGAATGAGAAGAAGAAGATTACAAATTCAATCAATCAATAAAGGCTGAACTCATTAGGATCATAGCGTTTCCATGGGGAAAACATCAACACAAAAAGTCCTCCATGGTTCTTTATTCACAGCCCTGTGAATGAGTGTGGTTAAAAAAAAGGTTATGTCAGTTCTTTGATGTTATCAACCCAGGACTTTCTTTATCCTCCTTGCTCCCTTCTACCTTCAACTGTTCATTGCAATATTATTTTTTTTAAATGGAGTCATGTCTCGTTAGATGTTCAAACAATGCAAGTTATTGACGTTTGGCTACTTATAGAAGTAGTTCCTGTTGACCTGCCAGAGAATTTATTGTGTCTCTCACATAATCATTTCATTTATGTTATTTATAAGAGATGCACAAAATTCTTCTGTAGCATTTATATCCAAAAGCTGGTATCCTTCTTTCCATATCAGCAGTTAGTGTCCAGCTCTCAAATCCTTACATAAAAGTAGATAGCACTAAAGATTTATATAGCTTGACTTTCACAAATTAGGTTGTTGTTGTTGAATGCCCACAGTGAGTAGGATTACTCTTTTGTGCGCCCTGAAAAGGAAGTTAAGTAGCGGGTTGCAGTAGCTTTCCTCACATCCAGATCGTGAGGATGTAGGTGGACTGGGATCCTCCAGGCGATTGTGCTTTGCTTGGCTTCATCTAGATGTCACTCACTACTATGGGAATTATGTCGATCCCCCACCTTGTTAGCCAGGCAGCCATGAAAATAGCCGTTTCCTGGAAGGGCTACGAGGAAGGTATTGACCAGTATGTTTTTCCTGATCCTGACTAACATGTCTGATCAGTAGATTTTGCCTGACCAGATGTTTGTCTTTCTTCCCCACAAATTAGGTAAACACATCTATTAAGGAAATACATATATGAGGTGTATTCAACCCAAATTTTTGTCCACGTTAACAAATGAAGCAAGGGTGTTGTCCTTCGGCAGGGAGGTATAGGGGCCATCATGCATGCATGAATTATTTTCTGCCCACAGATGGCATCAATCACTGACACCCAGCCTTTCAGTGTTGAGTGTATTGAGCATCCATTGAGTTTGCATTCATCAGAAAATGACGCAATGGCAAAGTCATGTCGACTGTTTTCTTTTACTCCCGTGGGGTTGTGCATCACGAGTATGCAGCATCATCATCATCATGTAGCATGTCCTTTGTAGAACGTCGCTCTCATCACAGTCTGTCTGAAAGAAACTCGTTCTCTTGCCAAAACTCCAGCCTCCGCCACAGTCATACACAGGCATTCCTGGATATCTTAGTGCCATCGTCTTCTTGGTCTACCCCTTCCTCCTTTGCCTGGCACCATACTTTCCATCACCGTCCTCTCAAGACCGTTGTGTCTCTTGTATGCACCACAAGGTCTAAATATTACTAAATAGTACTACCTGGTAGTCATCCGTCACCTTCATGATACTGTTCAATGCAAACGACCGGACCTGTGGAGAACAGGAACTTGGCAGCTCCATCATGACAACACACCCACCTATTCTTCACATCTGATTGAGACTTTCTTGACCAAACAGAACATTCCTTTGGTTCACCTGGCTTCCTATTCTCCTATCATGGCTCCTTGCCATTTTTGGCTGTTCCCCGAGCTGAAAATTCCACTGAAAGGGACCCGATTTGAGTCACAAGAAGACATTATGTGGAAAAAGACGACCCAAATGTACTCCATTCCCAAAAAGGACTTCCTGAATTGATTTCAACAATGGTGGGACTGCTGGGAGAAGTGTGGGGAGTCTCAAGGAGTACTTTGAAAGGGATTAGGGTTTCAAACATCCATGTGAGCAATTGTATTTTTCCGGCCCAAAGGTCGGATGCTTTTTGAACACACCTAGTATTTTGATCTCAAATTAATATAACTTGATAAGATCTATACATGTCTTTCTATCCAATCAGTCTTTTCAGGCATGAGAATCAAGAAATATTGACATACTTTAGCCATCTTCTTCTTCTTCATCTTGTTTTGAACTGCTGAGAAAGACTGTTCACTGTTTAATTAACTGTATCACATTTAGGAAGGAGTGTTTCAAGAGCTTTCTGTGAAGGTTGCAATACCAGGTGTCAGGAAGTCTTTTAACGTGCAGGGGATTATCTTTAGCCATAATATTAGACAGATTACAAAATAAGCTCTGACCAGTAGCTATACCTAGCAGGGGATTATCTTTAGCCATAATATTAGACAGATTACAAAATAAGCTCTGACCAGTAGCTATACCTAGCAGGGGATTATCTTTAGCCATAATATTAGACAGATTACAAAATAAGCTCTGACCAGTAGCTATACCTAGCAGGGGATTAACTTTAGCCATAATATTAGACAGATTACAAAATATGCTCTGACCAGTAGGTATACCTTGCAGGGGTTAACTTTAGCCATAATATTAGACAGATTACAAAATATGCTCTGACCAGTAGGTATACCTTGCAGGGGTTAACTTTAGCCATAATATTAGACGGATTACAAAATATGCTCTGACCAGTAGCTATACCTTGCAGGGGATTAACTTTAGCCATAATATTAGACAGATTACAAAATATGCTCTGACCAGTAGCTATACCTAGCAGGCGATTAACTTTAGCCATAATATTAGACAGATTACAAAATATGCTCTGACCAGTAGCTATACCTTGCAGGGGTTATCTTTAGCCATAATATTAGACAGATTACAAAATATGCTCTGACTAGTAGCTATACCTTGCAGGGGTTATCTTTAGCCATAATATTAGACAGATTACAAAATATGCTCTGACCAGTAGCTATACCCTGCAGGGGTTAACTTTAGCCATAATATTAGACAGATTACAAAATATGCTCTGACCAGTAGCTATACCTTGCAGGGGTTATCTTTAGCCATAATATTAGACAGATTACAAAATATGCTCTGACCAGTAGCTATACCTTGCAGGGGTTATCTTTAGCCATAATATTAGACAGATTACAAAATATGTTCTGACCAGTAGCTATACCCTGCAGGGGTTAACTTTAGCCATAATATTAGACAGATTACAAAATATGCTCTGACCAGTAGCTATACCCTGCAGGGGTTAACTTTAGCCATAATATTAGACAGATTACAAAATATGCACTGACCAGTGGCTATTTCAAACTCTGCAGGTTTGGCAGTTTGAAACTGAATTCAACCACAGAAATGGAAGAAAACTCTACAACCTTAAAGGAGAAGCTTGTGTTTGAGGCCAATGACAAAGTCCAAGGCCACATATACCATTGCCATGTTTACTACCCTGGACTCAATGCAGTCGAATGCTTAGCACTGCCGGCCATTCGGGTGTACAGTAAGTCACTAATTTGTTCACGTCTTACTTCTTCTAGTGAACACATAACTGCTATGGTATTTTTCACCAGTTCTTCTTGAGTTTTTTAGCCCTCGCTTTCTTTTTGCCTGTGTTTTTTTTAGGATACCCTCACATACAGACACGCTCTTCTCTTCCCTGTTGGTTCTAATTCAGTGCAAGTCTGGTTATATTGTTAAGTTTTTAGCTGAAAGTATGTCCGATATCCATTTCCACTTTCTCGGAGCAAAGGATAACATCAGGGTCAGGTGGAAGATACTTACCAAGACTACTTCAATACATTGTAAGGCTCCTGGAGACAGGCTGTGTCACAGCAGTCAGGCCATCGAGCTGGGGATCAGCAGTGTAATCCCTGTGGTGGTGAGCTTACTGAGGAGCCATTGCACTACAACCAGGAGGACTCCAGTGCACCTTCTCATGCTAACCTAGAATGTAAGCAGAGCCACTGTAACCCACCACCAAAGAAACATTGTCAAGAGTATCAATGGCTTCTGAAAACAACAGAAATCTTCACTTTCTCCAGCTGTATTGGTTTTTGTCTTCAGAGTGCAGTACTTTGTTCCTCTTCCTACACATATAAACATTAAATTTAATATATCTGTAAAAGAATGCTGTGGTTTGTCCTAATGTTAAAAAATACCAGTCTTTACAGAACTTGTCCAGGAATAGTACAAGTCATTATTACAATTAAAGCCAACTTCATGGGAAAATGGACTGATCAATACCCCCACTTCTGTGAAAAAGACAACAACTATGATTTAACTAGAGAAGGGCAAGTCGTCATTTTCAGACTGAGAAAGGGCATAATAGACTCAAGGGTCATCTTTGCAACAAAATGATGATTGAGACAGATAACAGGTGTCCATTTGGGGTGCATACCGTGACTGTGGAACAAATCCTACAAAGCTGCATGCTCATTCAGGAAGAGAGAGAGAGAGAGAGAGCAAAACTGGCCTTGCGAGTCAGGTACAAGACAAAAAGTTGTATGGTAATAAAACAGCCTTACAAACAACCCCGGTACTTTGATCTAAGAATGAACAAAGATGAAGAAGTACAGGTGGCTACTAAATGTACTTTCTCTGCTCCTCACCTCACTTATGGGGCACTTTTGTAGAAGTCATTTTATCTTTGTCCCATAGTGTGGCTGATTAGCACAGTGGTATAGCACTCATTTTTCATGGCAAAGGTTGTTGTTTCTAATGGCCACAATGAGAAGGTTTACTCTTTTGTGCACCCTGAAAAGGACATTAAGTGGCAGGATGCAGTAGCTTTCCTCACATCTCGAGCTTGCTGGTGAAGGTGGACCATGGTCCTCCAGACGGTTGTGCTATGCTTGACTTCATCTGTGTTATGCTCACTACTAAGGAGATCACGTTGATCCCTCACCTCGTTAGCCAGGCTGCCATGAAAATAACCCGTTTCCAGTAAGGCTACGAGGAAGCCAAGGTGGGGGTCTTGGCCAGTATGTTTTGCCTGACAGTGACTAACATGTCTGACCAGTATATTTTGCCTGACCAGACATTAGTCTTCCTTCCCTCATGGCAAATATGGGGGGGTTAAACTACTGCTACCGGCAGCTCCAATTGACCCAGCTGGGTACCTGGTAAGAAGAAAGCAAGCGGCGAAGGGAACTGGTCAAAACACCTCACTAAGCTATGGCTTAGTACAATGAAGGCTCTAACACTTCGCCCCCAACAGCAGTATCTGCTATGGGACTATTTTTACCGTAGTTGCACTCATAGTTACGGTAGTCTTACGTCTCTCAGTGGTCTCAAGGTAAGGTGTCCGCCTCGGGTGCCGGAGGTCGCAGGTTCGAATTATAGTGAAGACCAGGATTTTTTTCACGTGCATCCTTTGGTAATAATTCCCCTGATCTCAGGGTAGCGGGATCGGACTCCCATGTTCAGTGTCGAGCACGTTAAAAAGTCTTTGGCAGATGGAAAAGAGTAAGCTTAACGGCCGCTGCCCGGACAAAATTCAAGTTAAAAATCTACCCAAGTTATTTGTACCTTTCCCAAGGTGGTTTGTTACGAGCAGCTATAGATGGCGCCTAACTGGCTGCGGGTCTACTTAGCTATAGTGTTTGAGTCTATTAAGATGGTTAAACCACCCTCCAAGAAACTGGTTGTATACAGACTCTGCAGAGTATTCTAAATAAGTATGAAGATATTAAGTTAAGCTAAGTATCTATCATAACAGTGTTTATTTTTGGATCCTGTGGTTGACCCGGCCACAGAAATTGGGTACCAGGTAAAATCTTTGAAGTAAAGGCGGCCGACGTGATGCTAATCCCCATCACCCATTATGTGCTGTGGGTCACCAAAAAATACGTGCTCAACACTATATTTCCAATACGCCGTATGGCATGAAAGGGGATCTTTTTTACTTACCGCGGATCTAAACACATGTTCTTGTAGTCAAAGACTGACATCTAAACCACCCGGTCAGCAGCTCCTCATCAGTAGTTCCGATCTTTAATTGATTGAATGTAGGGTATCTTCACACAAGTGGTACCCAGGTGGGAAAGAATAGGACCACTGTAACCTTCCTAATATGTCATAAATGGTGACTAAAGGTTGTACATTGCTGTTGAAACTACTGTAATCTTGGTGTTCATTCAGGCACAGAATGTGCACTTTGCCAGGTAGCTAAATGCCATCTAAACTCATCTCTATCTTTTGCATTGGAGTACCATGCAAAATCAAGGTCTTGTTGCAGACCCTCCCTCCATCTCATTGGTAGACATTCGGGTTGACGATTAAAGGTGTAGTGCTACCATGACATCACCTTTGCCTGCCCATTTATGGACAGGCAAGCATACCATGTGACCTGTACTTTCTTAGCAATGTCCAACCTACGACATTATTAATGACAGTTTTACTCCTGATGTTGGTGTTGCGGATGTGGTCCCATAATGAGTTTGACAATGTTCTATGCTGCGTCGCTCGTTGAGTATCTTGGAGCCACACAATGTCAATTTTTCGTAAGTTCCACACCTTGCAGCCATTTACCATGCATGACTGGAATAACCATGTTGTTGAAGGTATGAGCTCTCATTTCACTGTTTTTCATTTGTTGGAATATGGGCCCGATGAGATTGAAGGTGAACCATCCTGCTACAATCCTTTTCAATGCATTTTGTGGAAATGTTGCAATTTCTTGGTCCAAGTATATCTACAAAGTCATGCTTCTAATAGAATCTTCTCCTACCGCATTTCCTTGTTAGGGGCAGAACGCATTTAGTCTTGTATATTTATTTTTAAATCATTGAAACTGCCATTATACAAATTTGCATACAAGGAGCAATTATAATGGGGGCTCAGTATTCACATAAAGAGTGAGTTGACAAGGATCTGCTGTCCTGGTCGTGCTGGGGGCTCAGTATTCACATAAAGAGTGAGTTGACAAGGATCTGCTGTCCTGGTCGTGCTGGGGTTCAGGGCAATGAAAGAACTGACATCCTGACTTCACAAGCTCCCATCATGAGCACATTAGTGATGAATAGGAGCGACATTTTGAAATCAATCAATGACCGTCTGTTGGATAAGAACACTGCAATAGATGATGCAGAAATCCACAGACTGCAAACTTTTGACATTAAACGAGGTTCTAGCAGAGTGGCGCATGAGAAGACAGAGCAGGAGAGCGTACAACCAGCAAGCTACAGAGACCATCAGCACCCAGACCCTGCACCATTTACAGAGAGAGACTGAGCACTTATGCTATACCCAAAGTGCAGTGACGTTGATTCTTAGAAACAGAGAGAGTAAGCAAAAGAAGAAGAAGAAGAATCTCATTGCAACATTGGGGTTCTAGTAAGATGATATCTCAGTCTGTTGTTGCTGGGGTTCTAGTAAGATGATATCTCAGTCTGTTGTTGCTGGGGTTCTAGTAAGATGATATCTCAGTCTGTTGTTGCTGGGGTTCTAGTAAGATGATATCTCAGTCTGTTGTTGCTGGGGTTCTAGTAAGATGATATCTCAGTCTGTTGTTGCTGGGGTTCTAGTAAGATGATATCTCAGTCTGTTGTTGCTGGGGTTCTAGTAAGATGATATCTCAGTCTGTTGTTGCTGGGGTTCTAGTAAGATGATATCTCAGTCTGTTGTTGCTGGGGTTCTAGTAAGATGATATCTCAGTCTGTTGTTGCCTGTGTGAAATCTGAAGATTTTCAATTGCTCACATCTTTTGAGCTGGCGTAACTAGAAATACTGGAATCCTCCTATTCAATCAGGGAGATCAGTTCCTGATGCCAGGTAGCCACAAGCTATCCTTTTGTTCTCCAAATCCTTCTAGTTTAACATTTTGCATACTATCATTTATCATAGACAACTTCTTGTGGAGATTTAATATTTTTCAAGAATATATAGCTTTAATATGTAACCTGCTCCAGGCTATATGTCATTACAGAAAAAAATGTGCGGTGATGTCAATTTATTCAGTTATCAGTGTTTCAAAATTTTATGAAATAGTTACCAAAAGAGATTTATTCAATTTCATCCCGATACTATTCTACCAATGTCAAAACTGGACACCATCATCAATTGAAAAATGACAAATCGTAACAATAGAAATAAAATGTCTGTGAAAAATATTGGGTGTAACAAGGAGAAACAGTAACAGAAATGATGACATCAAGATGCTGGTGGGAACAACACCAGTATTAGACTACATTTAAAAAACACAACTAAAATGGTTCGGTAGCGTATCAAGGCTACCACCACAAAGCACATACACTTCCTCCCCTCCTTTAAATGAGAAATTTAGATCATGTGTATTACAAAACAAGTAACAAGAAGGGACAAGATCCATAATCAGACAATATTGCACAATCTCAAAAGTCAGCCCTTGCAGACTCGAGTGAAGTTTTCTGAACTTCAGTGGTTTGGCCATGTCTGGAGAATGGAAAAAAGCTATATTTACCGTGGCAGTCATGGAAAGCAAAGAGTCTAGGATTCAGGGTCTCACAATGAACCAATTTTGCTGGGGTGACATAATAGGTCAGTCAATAAGAGACAAAGGACTAGACTGGAACCTGGCCAAGAGAAAGCCAGAAGAAGGCAGATAGAATAGTCTGGCACTCTTTGTAGCAAACCCCTACGCTTCATGGTAGAAGAGGAGTGACTAAGTAAATCAGAATCAATCAATGCCTGTTGCTCCTTTCAGGACATAGACCATTAACAAATCTCCTCCAGCAAGTTTGACCTTGAGCTGTCCTTTCTGTCTCTCTCCAATTGAGTTATAGGGACAGTTCATTTTAAGTCTTTTATCCAGGTGTTTCTCGGTCTACCTCTATTCCACTTCCCATGTCAAGGGGATTCCTAGACAAGGCATGTCTATCCATATCTCATGGTGACTTCTGTAGCATGTGTCCTATAAAACACAATTTCCTATGTTGGATCTGTTGTTTCACTGGTTGTTGTTGGCTCCTTTTCCATAGGTCTTCATTCCTAACCATGTCTTGGCATCCTACACCCATTATTCTCCATAGACATTTATTGACAAACGACTGGAGTTTCCTCAGTATTGGCTTTGTCGTTCTTAAAGTTTCTGCTCCATACAGGAGTACTGACATGACATTGTAATTAGACAAGTAAGTAAGTATGTATTGCTATAACTATTACTAGTACTATGTATGGCATTTTTTACTTCCAAAGATATTATTTTATATTGTGGCTTACAATCTTAAGTGTTTGTTTCTTACAGTTTTAATGTGTATGTCTTACAGTTTGTTTTGTCTTGCTAGGTCAACAGGTATGTCAATATTAACATTAATTGATTCGATCGCATCAGTCTCGAGAGATAATATCAGATTTAGAAAGATACTTTAAATGTTGTTGTGTTGACACTCTGCAGCCAAAATTTAATACTATTTATTTCTACACAGTCCCTGCTGATGTCATCACTGTTCATGTGTTTCCGGTGACTCAATACTATGAGTATCCCTTGGGCTCAAAAATTTTGCTGAAGTGTATAGGACATGGATATCCGGGTAAGATAAAATGCATATAAGAATAATAATATCAGATGGAGGAAAATAATTAATTCTGCAAATTAAACTAGAAATTAGTTTTATTTTTGTCTGTTTCTTTTGCACTTTTAGAGGACACTTAAATCATATATTTCTTTATGTTTCGTTTTAGAACATGTAGGTTAAAAAGATAAATACAATTAAATAGTTCAGTTCAGTTCATCCCGTAACCTATCAGGCCATTGGGGCACACTTGAAGACACTGCCACAATCCCACGCCATCTATCTCTGTCTGCATCTGCCTGTTGTGCCTTACTAGAACGAAGGTATGACCACTCAGTGTGTCTGCCCATCTCGTCCTTGAATGTCCCCGCCCTCTCTTTCCTGGTACGGAACCATGCAGTATCGAATTTTTAATTCTGCTGGACCTCGTGATGTGCCAATACCAAGCCATCTAACTCCTTTTGATAGCTGTGAACAGATCATCAAAAGGCCCCTTTGCGTTTTCCACTTTTCGTCGTATTTCTATTTAAATAGGAGACTAATTTAATCTGTAAATTAACACTATCAGTTAGTATTTCTTTCTTTAAACTACTAAGGCTATTTAAGATCTTACATAAGGTCATCAACATAATAATGTAAACATGCAGTGTAGAGTTTTACATGAGGAGCAACTCCCAGAATCATTTAACATTAAGCTTGGGCTGTCATCTACCACCTTTCCTGATTCTCATGCCAATTTACTGGATTATAAATTCATAGGCGTCTCAGTCTCTATAGACAATGTGCGTGGGACCCTGTGAGTTTTGTCCAGCTCTGTCTCCTGTATTTCGACACTGTGCACTATGACTGCAAAGGCCGATCCGGGAGTGACAGTCCCTGCCATAGATCGTACAATCATGTTGAGGAGGATGGCTTGCCTGGCTGTTACTTGATCTTTTCAATCTTTCTCTTTTCTTTACGAGTGTCAGCAGCCACTATGCCCCCTCCAACTGACTGTCTTGAAATAGCTCAATTCTGAGAAATGTTTTCCCAGCACTCTGATGGGATGTCACGGAACTTCGTGTCCCTTTTGCATACATCCTTGAATCACAGTTGGGGATGGCCGATTCTTCTAACTCTAATGGCCAGCTTTCCATGGAGGATATCCTTTGGCAGCCTTTCATCTTGCATGCGGGAAACATGTCCCAACCATTGAAGACGTCGCTGGCTCAACAGCGAGTATATGCTGTGAGGAGTTTGCTCTCTGTAAGACTGTATTATGTGGCACTCTCTCTTGCCACCCAATCCCCAATATACGCCATAGACACATCATGTAAAAGATGTTCAGCAGGATTTCCTGTTTAGTATAAAGTGCTCCAAGTCTCGCTTCCATACAAGAGAGTGCCAAGAACGCAGGTCTGATTTTTAATTATAAATTCAACTACAGCATTTGAGCGAAATAGAATGCAGTGGACCTTATTTAAACAATTAGATGAATTGGACTTTGCGATAGTCCTTCTATTTCACAGTCATAAGTTAAATGCAGAAGTCAGACACACTAGGCACAATCTTCCAGAAAGTAGGTATAAAGATCTGTGTAGAAAAGACACAAATTGAAAATGTATGCAGCCAGCGGCATGACTGCAAACAAATTGAGAGGAGAATTACACTTTGAGACTTGTTGTGGGACTGCTAGTGCCAGGGCCAGCGACCCAGAGCTGCCAAGACCCTTCTCCACCTCCACGTGGTGATCCTGGATAACAGGCTGCAACAGAGCAGACTGGCTAAGGAGAAGGGATCGAAGAGGGAAGGCTAACCTGGTACCAAAAAAATTTCATGATAAATTAGAATGTGTCGGACCTTCTTCTTCTTCTTCTTCGTACGCAGTTAGACAGTAACCATTATTTTTTCGAAAAAAGCAGCCGTCATCCTGAGGCTGTCGACACTGCCATAGAGCTTGTCTAGTGTTGCCACTGGTGATGGCCACATCTGCTCTCTCTGATCCTCGTATGTCGGGCAGTTTTGCAGCAAATGCTCAGCGGCCATTTTGCCGGTACCACACGGGCATTCGTCGGTACCACCTTTCTTCAATTTGTTGGATAGGTGGTACCTGAGTCTATTGTGGCCAGTGCGAAGTCTGAAGACAACGACCTGCTCTTTTCTGTTCAACTGGTAATAGGCATCATTTTTGGTGTAGCCAGTATGTTCGGTTTCCCATTTGGTCATGTATCTAGCTCTAATAAGCCGTTTTGACTCTTCGTATGTCATACTAGTATCAGGTTGTGGTAGTTTTGCACCTTCTTTTGCCAGTCTGTCTGCCTCCTCGTTGCCTTGGATGTTGCAGTGAGATGGAACCCACTGCACCCCTACCCTTTTTGGTGCGGCCTGCTGGCATAGTTGACAGAGTACTGCTCTTAAATCATTAAGTTCAGTATTTTTCTGGCTTTTTAGTGCTGTGAGGTACATATATCTCAGTAAAGCTGTAAACTGCAACACAACGTATTCCATTCTCCTGACTACATCCTACTGCTCGCAAAGTCCTATCCAGGGCTAGGTAGTGAGACTTTGAAAATGAACAACAAAGAAGAAGAAGAAAACTGAGAAGAGCACCATTAGATGACACATCGGCCTCCACACACCTAGAGAGCAACATAAACAAGATAGAAGGAACAGATAAGGATGTAAAAACAACAGGATATAAAAAGGTTGGTCTTTGTCATGCTGAAAGCCATATGCAACTCTATTAATGAAAATAATCCATACCAAGCTGAGGTTCTTCAACTCCAATGTGATGTCAGTCCTTTCATATGGAGTGGAAACATTATGGATGACGAAACTCAATAATGTAGTAATAGTTGCCCATCCATTTCTCCATCTGGAATCCAGTGGACCTTGAATAAACAGCTGGAGGACCTAGATTTTGTGGATGATATAGCCCTTCTGTCCCACAACCAAATGCAAAGGAAACTGGATAGACTGGACTATACCTCTAAACAAGTCAGTTTGAAGATCCATGAGCAAAAGACAAAAATAATTTGGGTCTATGCAACAAACACAGAACCAATCAGGCTGAGAGGAACGCCACTGGAAGAGGTAGAGGTATTTACATACCTAGGAAGTATCATTAACAAGGAAGGAGGGACAGACAAGGATATAAAAACAAGGATACAAAAAGCAAGAGTTGCATTTGGCATGATGAAACTCATATGGAACTCCAAGGAAATAAGAAGGAAGACAAATATAAGGATTTTCAATTCAAATGTGAAGCCAGTCCTGCTCTATGGAGCAGAAACCTGGAGGATGACCAAAAGTAATGACAGGAGATTACAGAGTTTTGTCAACAGATGCCGGAGAAAGATTTTTGATATAAATGGTTAGAAAAAGTTACAAACGACAGACTGAGGGAGAGAGAGAGACAAGGGAAATTGGAATAGGACATCTTAGGAAGAAAGTGGAGATGGATGGGTCATACATTAAGAAAATCCCAGGCCAGTATCACCATACAATCCCTGTCATGGAATCCCCAGGGAAAGAGAGGCATAGGCAGACGATGGAGACATATCTGGAGGTGGAGGTAAAGAAAACAGGGAAAAGCTGGAAGGAAGTGGAAAAAATTGCACAGGACAGAGCTGTTTGATGGGGGAGGGTTTATGGCCTATGCACCTTTGGGTGATAGAAGGCGAAAGAGAGAGTTGCCCATCGCAAGCGAAGATGCTGACAGCATCACAAACTTGTGCTGTGAAATGTGTTCTTTTATGGCTGTAAAGACCAATCTTGGAACAGCACACCGGGTCGCATTCAGTAATATATATATATATATATATGTTTGTTTCTTGAGAGGAGAGCACTTTACCAGCCAGCAATACCCCTATTTTAAAATAAAGTTTAAAAAAAAGAGATACCTTCATGCATGTTTTGATGTCTTTCCATATTCTCTAGTATAGTTTATATTGGTCTGGTGTACAAGGTCTAATCTCATACAAGTTAACATGTACACATTTAATGAGTTTCCTTTGTGACTCCTCACAGTCCCAACATACTCCTGGGACTTTACTTCTGCAAAGACTGGCCAGACAGTGGACCATATCTCACTAAGCAACGAGGTCAATATCAATAACTTCTCAGAGGAGCATGCTGGAGCCTATGATTGTCACGTGACTAATGAAATAGTCATCAAAACAGATGAGAACAGTGATGAGGAGGACAAGGTGCATGTGTTTGATAAGTCATACACAGTCAATATCAGTATTGCTGGTAAGTCAGCTGGTGAGTTAGTATTGCAGTTAAAATTTGATAAATATTATATCAAGATCTTTAAAATAATTATCTTCTGTCAATACCAAGCCCTGAAAATAGTTTTGCAAGTAGCAGGATGTAGTCCAGAGAACAGAATATGCTGTGTCGTAGTTTACAGCTTGACTGCAGTATTTGCACCTTTCAGTCTGGCACATCTGACTTCAGCATGGCATTTTTGGGTATCAGGTTAGCCTTCCCTCTTCGATATCTTCTCCTTAGCCAGTCTGCTCTGTTGCAGCTTGTTGTCCAGAATCACCACGTAGAGGTTGAGAAGAGATTTGGCAGCTCTGGGTTACTGGCTCTGACACTAGATTCAGTTTTGAGGTGCTGACCTGTACAACTCATGCACTGATCAGCATCTTGATACCATTTAAATCACTAAAAGCTTGTATACAAATTTTACATGCAGTGTTGGGCAGAGCACCAATCTTTTGAGGTAAAAACAGGAGTAAGGCCCCTTGTCAACCATTCTTTTCCTGTCATTAACTGGGGGATATGACAGGCCACAGAGGACACCCAAGATCAGATTAGATGTACATTGTTTACTACACTGGAAGATCTGGAATACGCATATGACATTGCATTATTTGCACACTCATATCAACACATTCAAGATAAAAATGGAAAGACTGAGTTGGACTGAATATTAATATTAAAAAATTCAGAGTCCCGCACCAATTAAAGTAGGGAATGAAGAATTGGTAATGACGGAAACACTTACATATCTTGGAAGCACAGTTACACTAAACTAAAAATATATAAGAGTTACTTACTTTCTGTGCTTCTGTATGGTGAAAAAAGAGCGGCAAAGATGGCACCTTATCAGCTGTGGCTGTACATTGCTCTGGTGTTTTAGTTTGTTATGGATGCTGCCAGGCCACAGATTTGCCTGGAATTCGCATTACTAAACGACCTACGCTTGTGTTCACGGCAACGTGTTGTTGATTTCCATTTGGGCTGGTTAATACGTTTGTTTTTATGTTTTCTTCCCTTCAAATATCCTGGCCTGGACATCGGCTATATGAAATAGAACTACATTTGAACCTGTGTTGTATTTTCACGGTCTAGTTCACATGGCTGAACTTCACAAGATTTGCGTCCTTCGCCCTAGCGGCAAACAGCATTGGTTTTGATGTGACTGTGAACTAGACACGACTATAATGGACTAGAACATGACCCGGAGAGATGTCCAACACATCACTCACACGCTGAGTGATGTCCCTACGACCTCTTGCAGTTATAGGACGACACACAATGATAGATTCATCCCCCTCCACTGCCTTGCGAGATACCTGTTTACGTGAAAGGCTTCGGGAGTAAGCCCTGAGGAAAAATGGGCATCCTGTGCTATCTCCAGTCGTTTCGATAAAACTTGCCACTGGTCAAAAATAGCTCAGGATCAGAGAGGGAGGCTGACAAAAAGCGCAGTGTCTTCCTCACTTTAATCCAAATCACAGCGCAAGTCACCCATTTTAGTGGACACAGCAAGAGAAAAGACTGTCCACACGGATGAACAAATAGAGTGGTCTTCATCACATGTGATGGATGAACATCATTATGGTACATAATGCTGGAGAGTATTGGAAAGAGAAAAATCAAAGTTATCATATTTTCATATGACCTGCCAAAGAATGATTCAATAGAATTTTCTGGCCAAACACTATCATCGACCGAGAGCTGCTTGCCCGGAGTGAGCAAGAAGACATGAACACCCTGTTTACTGGGGAGAGGAAACTAATGTCTGGTCAGGCAAGACATACTAAGTTGGAAATGATAGTCAGGGTCAGGTAAAATATACTGACCAAGACCCCCACTCTACTTCCATGTAGTTTTCTCTGGAAATGGGATGTTTTCATAGCAGCCTACCTAAAGAGGTAGGGGATTGGTGTGATTTCTGTAGTAGTGAGCAACACGTAGGTGAAGCCAAACATAGCACAACCGCTTGGAGGACATTGGTCTACCTTCATAGGCAAGCTCATGATGTGAGGAGAGCAACTGCAACCCACCACTTAATGCATAAAAGAGCAATCTTACTCATTGTGGACATTCAACAACAACAACAACAACCTATCTCACAGCCTTACATCCCCTTAACTCTAATAGAATCAGATATCTATTAATACCTGGATAGACTGAAGAGCTAGTTGCCATGTGGTTTGGATACCTGGATAAACTGAAGAACTAGTAGTCGTGTGGTTTGGATACTTGGATAGACTGAAGAACTAGTAGTTGTATGGTTTGGATACCTGGATAGACTGAAGAACTAGTAGTTGTGTGGTTTGGATACCTGGATAGACTGAAGAACTAATAGTCGTGTGGTTTGGATACCAGGTTTGAGTGAAGTTCTAGTAACCGTGTGGTTTGGATACCTGGTTAGACTGAAGGGCTAGTAGCACACTACAGGATTACTGCAGGGACAAGCAACCTTTATTTCTCAGCTCTATAAGACTTCACTGTATTATGCTTCAGCTTTTTATAAGATAGGGTGCTTTTTCTTCCCTAACAGTAAGCCATGTACCCATGTACAACAGGGTCAACTGTAGGGTGCCAATAATGGGGATCAAACCATGTACAGGACAATCCATTTATGATAAAAAAGAGAATAACTCTTTTTTGTAGAATTTGATGATGAGTAGATGAAGATATGTAAAAAAGAATGCAGAGAGAAAAGTTTAGGTAAATTCACCTCAAACACCTCTAATCTCTTTATTTGTCATCAACAGAGAACAGTGTGGAGATACATGGACGTAATGCAGCCTACGTTGTCAGACACATCAACTCTGGACAGACAGGTCCGCAAATTGCTGACACTAGTGTCCACTGTGAGTTATTACTCTCTTCTTATAGTCATTATTTCCTCAAATCTTTTGTGTCTCTTATTTTTCTGACTTCATTTTACAACTAAATATAATTCTCTACACATGCCCTTTGTTGATTCTGAAAAAGATTGACAATACTTGTTAAGGTAAGGTATTAAACTATGAAGGGACTTCAAATGAAAACCTTAAAAGTTAAATAGAAATTATAAAAAAAAAAACATGCCTTTGTATTGTAACTTGTTAATATGGTTGCTAAGGATGTCAAGAGTGTCCTGCATGTGCCATCACGTTGCAGACAACCAACATGACGTCATAATTGCAGTTAAAAGATGGCCACCTCGCTATTGACATGCACCAAAGAGGAGCACCGTTTTGTTATCCATTTTTGAGCAGCGAAGGGGTGAAACCTATAGAAATTAATAGGTGAATGAAAGTCCAGTACAGTGATGCATGTCTTTCACTCACAGTCAACCGGCGATTTTCCTTTATGAGGCATCAATGGCTGCAATCAACTCTGGGGTCACTACTCTGTGTACCTGACCCGGTCATGAATGGTCTGTCACAGAAACTTTATGCTCCACTTATACACTTGTTGAAGTGAAAGGCAAGCTCTAAAAAGGGTATGCAAGTAGCAGAATGTAGTAAGAGAATGGAATTCGTTGTGTTGTAGTTTACAGCTCGACTGCGATATTTGTACCTTTCAGTCTGACACATCCAAGTTCAGCATGACATTTTTGAGTATCGGGTTTCCCTTCCCTCTTTGATCCCATCTCCTTAGCCAGTCTGCACTGTTGTAGCCTGTTATCCAGTATCACCACATGGAAGTGTAGAAGAGTCTTGGCATCTCTGGGTTGTTGCCTCTGACGCTGGAAGTCAGCTTTGGGTCACTAACCGCTACAGCTCATGCACTTCTCAGCATCTTGATCCCAGACCCCCCAACATCTTATAAGAAAGCACTTAACAAATTACAAAACAACAGCAGCTTTCTAAAATTGGCGTTACAGCAAAAGAGTAAACAGCTTGCCATATCTAGTTCGATTACCTTTTCAGCTCTTCAACAAATACATGTCAAGTCATCAAATGGTGATCTGCCAAAATTTATGGACATTTTTGTATCTTAAAGTTTTTGCAGAAAAGTGTATCCAGCCTAACCCTCTTTACTCATCTGGCAGATTACAATGTTTCTATTCTTTGCTCCCCATTCAGGCACTGGTAATGCTTAGGTGATATCTAGTTCTTCTTCTTCTTCTTCTGCATTCGTTCTCAATCTCCCGCTACCAAGCCCTGAATAGGGTTTTGCAAGTAGCAGGATGCAGTCCAGAGAACGGAATGCATTTTGTCACTAGTTTACAGATTGATTGCCATATTTGCACCTTTCAGTCTGACACATCCATCTTCGGCAGGGATATCTAGTTAATCTATCATTAGTGTAGCATATCTTTGCAGGATTCTAGGAATTTACTTGCTGCCATAGATTGTACGTAAATTATTTTCTTTCTTTATAAAGAGTACACTTTGAAAAAAGAGATAAGTCATTCGCTGAAAATTAAGTGCGTCATTGAACAGGGACTTGTTATATACATTTTTCTTAAAATTGTGTCTGTTCTGCTAAGTGTCTATGTTATTGAACTTCAGGCAGACCCAAAGGTACTCATTTGCTCTCAGCAAATGGCGAAGAGTGTAGATACTGATGGTTCCTATAGCTCGCTGGTTGTATACATTTCTGATCTGCTCTCTCAGGCACCCCTCTCTGCTGGACCCACGTATGATATAAAAATCCAGTAATCTGTGCATTGCTGGTTCATTGTCTACAGTTTCTTTATACGAAAGAGGCTCGTTGATCAACTTCAAAATGCAATCTCTATCCATTGCCAATTTGCCTACTGTTGGTGCCCCTGGAACACCAGAATGTCAGCTCTTTTATTCCACAAACCCCAGCATGGCCAGAACAACAGTTCCACACAAGTTACCTGAGATTCGAGGCCTCTATGTTCACTATCCACTCATGCAACGGCCAGCCCTTCTGAAGCAAGGACTAGACGATTACTGCCCTCATTAAAGAGGTCCCCTTTAACCACCTTAGAGCCGAAATCACTGCCACCATTCTGATACTGGAAGTTGTTGTCAAGCATGCACTGCTCATCTCAGCAACAACATTGCCGCTAGCTCTACCAGACAAGCCCCAACTGGCTTTCTTACCATCTAGCACACATCTGTCAGTATAAATGACAGCATCAGGGTTGTTGTTGTTGTTGTTGTTATCCCATAGCTGCTGAGCAAGTCTTGGCAGCTCTATGCCATTCTAATATATATACAGATCATCTTCATTTGTGTCACTGCTCCATACAGTGTGTTAGTAATCGTCGACAGTGCTTGCAAGAATCTTTTCCTTATGTCCGCAAGTGCCTTGCACGCAATGAGTAGATGTTGAACTGTTTCATCAGGATGACAGCAATGTCTGCACAAGGACAGGTGCCTGTGATTTTATGCGGTTTAAGTGTCTATTGACTCTGGTATGTCCTGTTCGGAACTGAAAGATGAGACTTTGATCTCTTCTATGTAGTTTATTTATGTCATAGTTACTTTTTAGCTGTGACATTTCACTAAATACACTGCGACCTGTTGTTCCTGTCACCCACCTGTTCATCCAGATTTCCCTAGCATTATTTATAATAATTCGTTTTACTGTGTGGTTCCTGCAGGGTCTATCCAATTGTTGTTTCGAGGCTCCTGTTTTTGCCAATCTGTCGGCCATCTCGTTCCCCAGTAGCCCAGTATATCCAGGGATCCATTGCAAGGTGACATTTATCCTGTGGGCAGTGATGATGTTGTTGGAAGCCCTCTCCACCAAGAATAGCTCCTTTTCTTTGTATGGAGGGTTCTTCAGCGCCCCTAGAACCGACTTGGAGTCACTAAATATTACCAAATCCATCGGCAACAATTTGCCCAAGTCAAACTGTTGGTGCAAAATCTCAACTGCTACTGCATCGGGGACCTAGGGGTTATTATAGATCATACATGTACGGTGAGTGAGAAAGTCCAGGTGGCAGTGAAAAAGGCAAATGTAATGTTAGGTATGATAAAAAGAAATATTCAAACTGTATGAAATCATTAGTTATACCTAGATTGGAGAACTGTGTACAGGCATAGAGTCCTTATCATAGAGGGGATATAAACATGCTGGAAAGGATACAAATAAGAGCGACAAAACTGATAGTAGGATTCCAGGATTCCAGAATTACAGTTATGAGGAGACTCAGAGAAACTGGCCTACAGTGTCTAGAAAAGAGAAGAATTTGAGGTGACTTAATACAGGTTTATAAGATAATCAAAGGAGCGGATAATTTAGACTATAACAAAATTTTTCAAAATACAACCACCTACAAGAACAAGAGGGCATAGCTACAAATTAACTAAAGAAAGGTCCAGACTAGATATTAGGAAATATATTTTTAGTCAGAGAGTGGTGAATGCTTGGAATGCATTGCCACAGAAAGTAGTGGAAACAGGAACTATTCATGCATTTAAGAATAGATTGGATGCGCATAGCTTTTAGAGCAAGGTAATGCAAATGAAACTGGTTGTATACAGACTCTGCAGAGTCTTCTAAACTAGTATAAAGACGTTAAGTTAAGTTAAGTAGAATCCTTGACATTTTCTCTTATTAGTTGTTTAACCTTGAGGTCCCTTTTCCCATTGCATCAGTTGCTGTATTCTCTCCTTAGATTGAAAACTTTTCTTGAAAACATTATACTATTATATAATTAGTCATATTATGCATACATTGTACAAGTGAAAGTGATCCTAATAACATAACATTCTTGTCTCTTCTGCATTCCATATGAATCATTATTTTACATCACTGCAGATGGCTTACGTTATAGAACACCTGTATATCACTTACTTGTGTGCTTGTAGTGATGATTTCTACAGATACTATTACATGATGAGATTGTTAGCCTCATGCACATCTCTCTTTATACAACCTTTACAACATGCTTTATAGGTGACAGTAGTTTTATCTTTTTCAGAGGATAACATAGCAGAAATAAAAGTATAATTATATGCATAACATAAATTAATACAACTAAATTCTTTGCCCTTATTGCTTTTATAATTTATAACCAGATATTCGCTGTTTTTCATGTAATTGTTTTACATATATATATGGTGTGCTTTATAGTTTCTATGCATTTGGTACTAAAATGCATATTTTTTCACTCAGACGTTTTCAAATTTCATTTTTTGCACACTAATTCTTTTATCACTTTCAAAATTCTATTACTTTTAATTTTTCAGTTTTAATTCTTGTAGTTCAGATAGCTTTGCAGCATTTGCTTAAATGGCAGATTTATTTTATTATTACATCAACTAATGGCGTTATGTCATGTCCAATAATGAAAATTGGACTGTTTGAAAATTATAATATGATATAGTTTTAAATGATAAATGGAGGAACTTACAAAATGTGGCAGAGCATGCCAATCTATACAGGTACCATAAGTAAGTAAAGATCCCGATTTCATGCCTGTGTGGCATAATGGGAGAATGGTGTTAGGCCCATATTTTTCTTGACCAATGGCACACTAAAGTAGAGAGACAGTTAATCTACTCAATCAGTACTTTGGCACAGTCTTCACACAAGAAGATTGCTCCAAGATCCCAGAGCCTATATATATTTTCCAAAGAGACATGGATACAGCAGGATTAAAATCAATCTGTATTACAGAGGAAATGGTTTTTAAGAAATTGGAGGGTTTGAAAGTGGGTAAATGTCTCGGTCAAGATAGTATACATTCAAAATTGCTATTTGAAATTAGAGACCAACTAGCAAAACCATTATCTATATTATGTTCTCAATCACTTGCAAAAGGAATTGTTCCAAAAGATTGGAAAGATTCGATCCCCTTATTAAAAAAATCAGTTCCAGCAAATTATAGACTGGTGAGTTTAACGAGCATAGTCTGTAAATTGTTAGTCAATAATCAAAGAAAACATTGTAATGCATTGAGACAAGTTTAATCTAATGAGAAATAATGAGCATGGGTTTACTAGAGGGAGATCATGCTTAACAAATCAATTAGAATTCATGATAGATAAAGGGAAGCCAGTCAATGTTATTTATCTAGATTTTGCAAAGGTGTTTGATAAAGTACATCATCAAAGATTATTTAGAAAGTTAAAATCACATGGAATAGATGGGAAAGTTACCAAATGGATTGAAAATTGGTTAACGGGAAAAAGACAGAGAGTGGGCATAAATAAAAAGTACTCTGAGTGGTGTGAAATAAAAAGTGGAGTACCACAGGGCTCGGTTTTGGGACATATTTTGTTCTTGATATATATAAATAAATTGGACACTGATATCGGATCCACGATTGCAACATTCAGTGATCACACATAACTATGCAATAGTGTCTCATCTAAAGCAGAAGTGGATATATTGAGGTCAGATTTAGATCAAATTCTAAAATGGTCTGCGAGCTGGCAAATGGAGTTTAATGTAGATAAATGTATAGTCATCCACATAGGTAGATCCAATATGAAACATAATTACAGAATTGGCGAGAACAATATTAGAATGATATAAAAGGAAAGGGGCATATGGGTTATAGATCATACAGGTGAAGTGAGTGAGCAAGTCCAGGTAGCAGTGAAAAAGGCAAATGTAATGTTAGGTATGATAACAAGAAATATTAAAAATAGGAGTAGGAAGTGATAGTCAAACTGTATAAAGCATTAGTTAGACCTAGATTGGAGTACTGTGTAACAGGTGTGGAGCCAATATCATAGAGGAGATATAAACATGCTGAAAAGAATACAAAAAAGAGCGACAAAGCTGATAGTGGGATTCCAGAATTACAGTTATGAGGAAAGAGAAAAACTGGCCTACACTATCTAGAAAAGAGAAGAATTTGATGATGACAATACAAGTTTATAAGATAATCAAAGAAACAGATAAATTAGACAATAGCAGGTTTTTCAAAACACAACCACCAACAAGAATAAGAGGGTATAGCTGAAAATTAACTAAAGAAAGGTCCAAATTATTAGGAAATATTTTTTTTAGCCAGAGAGTGGTGAATGCTTGGAATGCATTGTCCCAGGAAGTAGTGGAGGCAGGGACAATTAATGCATTTAATAATAGATTGGATGAGCACAGCTTTTAGAGTAGGGTAATGCAAATGTCACTGGTTGTATACAGACTCTGATGAGTCTTCTAAACCAGTATAAAGACGTTAAGTTAAATTAGAGGTGATGTGGTCAACATCACGCCGGCCGCTTTACTTTCTCAGATTATTCTGGTACTCATTTTTTTTAAGTCTGGCTAAACACCAGTAGCCATTTTGCGAATCGAGAAAAATCCTTCACCAACTATGTCCGAACCCTGATCACTTAGCTCAGAAGCACTAACCAATCTGTACTGGTGGTTATACGTGTGTCTGTGTCAATTTTGAAAATAAGTATTTAAGTCTCATAATAAATAAATTTGAGCTAAATAGTCCTTTCTCATAGTCTATTTCTTACAATGATGTAAAATAGTTAATAATGCCTACAATGATTTAAAATGGCTCATATTTCTTACAGTGATGTAAAATAGTTCTGCTGGTTACATTGCTTTATTAAAATTGGGCGCTTGCAGTTTCATAGCTCACTGTTTTACATATTTAAAGAAATCCAATGTTAAATTTCAGAATTTAAAATAAATGTTTTATTTTAATCTCTGTGCACCTGTTATTGTTTGAATTGTATTTACTTGATTAGACATATATATTTTTGCCCTTTGTAAAATGCAGCATATAAAATTATGAACAACTTCACAGATAGCATACTTATCACAAAACAGGACCGAGCAACAGGTTTTGTTTGGTTCTATGTGAGGTTTTTAACTGCTGCAGTTGTTACATGTATGTGATATCACTAGCTCAGGGAACTGACATGCTAGTCCAGTCAGGCACAACATACTGACCAAGACATCGCGTCAGGGTCAATACACTGACCAAGACCACAATCTGTCTTCCATGTAGCGTTCCCTGGAAACAGGCTGTTTTCAAGACAGCCTGGCAGATGAGATGTGCATCGATGTGATCCCCATAGTAGTGAGCGCCACACAGATGAAGCCAAGCATAGCACAACCCTTAGAGGACAGCGGTCCACCCTCATCAGCATGCTCGGGATGTGAGGAAAGCAACTACAACCCGCCACTTAACGTCCTTTTTAGGGCGCACAAAAGAGTAAACTTACTCAATGTGGGCATTAAACAACAACAACAACAATATCAGTAGCTCATATATCCATTATATCATTAGCACCTTCTTTCCTTTCTTTCTCTCTTTCTTTCTTTTTTTTGTTTCTTTGTTTCTTTTTCTCTCTTTCTTTCTTTTTTTTTTTCCTTCTTTTTGTTTGTTTGTTTCTTTTTTTCTTTCTTTCTTTCTCTCTTCTTTCTTTCTTTCTTTCTTTCATTCTTTCTTTCTTTCATCTCAAGAAAAATAAGCTTGATTGTCCCCTTATGCTTGCAGACTCACCTTCTCATGCCAGATCCAAATCCAAAACCTCTCTTTGTAAGTGAGGCATTTTATTCATGTCCATCGAGCTGCTATTTGTTTCAAATAGTTTAGCAATTAGTAGATCATTATCTAATTTGGTAGCACTCAATATCTCCCTCAAATAGTTTGCTTTCATTGCTCATATCTAGAACTCGTTAAATAAATTTAGCCATGTTTTTCTGCATCTTGTTAATGTAAATTTTAAAGATTGTTTGCATGATAACCAATTTGTTTTATATATATGCGCTCGTATATACCTTGCGGTGTAGAGGTTTGCCAGAAAGAGTGACGACTGAGAAACACACACACACACCTGCATGCACACACACACACACACAGAAAGAGAGAGAGAGCGAGCGAGCGAGAGAGAGATTGCATTATGCATGAATATCAAGTCAGCCTGCCATTAGCTGATTCTACTGTATTATTTTGTTAGTTTATTTAGAATACATTGGAATTTTGCTATCTCAGTTTTTCAACAATTTTGTGTGTGTCCGAACATCCATTTAGTTATTTTTTTTGTCAGTCTTAAAATGAGTTTATCTCTTGTGAATGTTGTATTATAACTTGTTACTTCCAAATTGATTAATGTGTAAGAGAACATAGCTAATTTGTTACAAAATGCCCACAGATGCTAAAAGCTAGAGTTCTCAAACACTAATTATAATGAGGGACATGTGATTTCAAGTTAATAGTACAATCAATTCTATAGAGACAATTTAATTGGTGAAAGGGCTGTTTCAGAATACAACTGCATAGGTACTTGAAAAAGATCATTTGGTAGACATGTTTTATTTTTATGGTTACATTCAATCAGTAAATCAATCAAAACATGTAAGCTCCCTCTAGAGCATTTGCTCTCTACAAATACACACCAAATCTTTCTGTCCTGAGCCATCCATTCCAGCTCTGTCCACCTCTTTCCTGTTGCCTTTATGTTAGTTGCAAACCATCTTCTCCGTGAGCTTTTAAGTTTGCCTCTTCGTCTCTTTCCTTGGGGATTCCAAAACAGCATGTTTTGTATGAGCTGATTTCCCTAATGTAAATCCTACACATCTTCTCTTTTATGTCAAGTGCTACTAATATGTACCTAATAATTACTACAGAGAATAATATGATTGAAAACGTTATCGTTGGGGAACTGTTTGGCTCAAATGGCCATCAGATCTTAAGTAAAAATAAACTTGCGAGCATATGATTATTTTAGGATAGATGTTCAGAAGATGAAAGAAACAGCCAGCCATATAATCTGGAAAGATATTGTCAGAGGTACAGATGTTGAACAAGAGTGGGAGAGTTTCAAAATAGTTTTAGAACAACTAAAAGTGGTATGCATTCCAAGTAGGGAGGTTAACACCAAGCATGAAACGTGGATAACTAGATTTGTAGTTAAATGTAGAAGAGCTAAAAATAAAGCATGGACAAAATATATAAAGGCAGGTAAATCAAAAGAAACATATTAAAAATATTTGGACAAGCAAAACAAAGCTCAGAAAATGAATAAAACAGCAAAAATAGACTTAAAAAAATAATTTCCTAATAGGATCAAGACTGATAGTAAAAGCTTCTTTTCTTATGTTAGAAATAAACAAAGAACGAAAGACAAGGTAGGTCCTGTCATAGATAGCACAGGAAAAATAATAAAAGAAAATAAGGAGGCAGCTATTCTACTAAATCAATACTTTGGCACAGTCTTCACACAAGAAGATTGCTTCAAGATCCCAGAGACTATAGATATTTTCAAGTGTGAAATGGATATAGTGGGATTAAAATCAATCTGTATTACGGAGGAAATGGTTTAAAAAAATTTGGAGGGGTTAAAAGTGGATAAATGTCCAGGTCAAAATGGAATCCATCCAAAATTGCTATGAAACCAACTATATTATGTTTTCAATCACTTGCAAAAGGGATTGTTCCAAGAGATTTGAAGATGCAGGAGTAATGCCCTTATTCAAAAAGGGAAAGAAATCAGATCCAGCAAATTATAGATCGGTGAGTTTAACAAGCATAGTCTGTAAATTGTTAGAATCAATAATCAAAGAAAACATTTAATGCATCTAGACAGGTTTAATCTAATCAGAAACAGTAAGCATGGATTTACTAGAGGGAAATTGTGCTTAATAAATCTATTGAAATTCATGGAGGAGGTTAATAACTTGATAGATAAGGGGGACGGCGTGGGCTAATGGTTAAGTGACACGGCTCACGGCCAGAAGGTGCTGGGTTCGATCCCCACCACAGCACCGGCCGTTACCCCGGGGAAGCAAACCCTTAGAAAATGCAGGAGGAAGCAGACCCTTACATAAAACGCATGCGAAGTCAGATGCACTGGGCCAACAGGCGCAAAATAAAAACCGTATTGCAACTCATACCGCCTTAGGAAATAGAGAAATAAGCCAAACGCAAAAAAAAAACCAAAAAAAAAAGAAACAAAAGATAGAAAATGGGGTACCAGTGGATGTTAGTTATCTAGATTTAGCAAAGGCTTTTGATAGAGTCCCTTATTGAAGATTATTTAAAAAGTTAAAATCAGATGGAATAGGTGGGGAAGTTGCAGAATGGATTGAAAATTGGTTAACGGGAAGGAGGCAGATAGTGGGCATAAATAAGGAGTACTCTGAGTGGCATAAAGTAAAAAATGGAGTGCCACAGGGCCCGGTTTTGGGACCAAAATTGTTCTTGATATATATAAACGATTTGGACATTGATATAGGAATCATGATTGAAAAATTTGCAGACGACACAAAACTATGTAGGAGTGTCTCATCTATAGCAGAAATGGATATATTGAGGTCGGATTTAGATAAAATTCTAAAATGGTCTGTGAGATGGCAAATGGAGTTTAATATAAATAAGTGTACAGTCATACACATGGGAAGATCCAATATGGAACATAATTACAGAATGGGTGAGAATAATATTAGAATGATATATAAGGAAAGGGCAAAACTGTTGGGGCAAAATCTCAACTGCTTCTGCATCAGGGACCTAGGGGTTATAATAGAGCATACAGGTAAAGTGAGTGAGAAAGTCCAGGTAGTAAAGAATAGGCAAATGCAATGTTAGGTATGATAAAAAGAAAAATTAAACACAGGAGTAAGGAAATGATTGTCAAATTGTATAATGCATTGGTTAAACTTATATTCGCGTATTGTGTACAGGTCTGGAGTCTTTATTGTAGAGGAGATATAAACATGCTGGAAAGGATACAAAGAAGAGCGAAAAAACTGATAGGGGGGATTCCAGAATTACAGTTATGAGGAAAAACTGGCCTACGGTGTCTAGAAAAGAGAAGAATTTGAGGTGACATTACATGTTTAAAAGATAATCACAGGAAAGGTTAAATTAGACTATAATAATTTTTCAAAATACAACCACCAACAAGAACAAGAGGGCACAGGTACAAATTAACTAAAGAAAGGTCCAGATTAGATATTAGGAAATATTTTTTTAAATCAGAGAGTGGTGAATGCTAGGAATGCATTACACCAGGAGGTAGTGGAGGAAGGGACAGTTAATGCATTTAAGAAAAGATTGGATGCACTGAGCTTTTAGAGCAGGGTGATGCAAATGTAACTGGTTGTATGCTAAGGGAGTCATGTATCAATTTGCAGCTCTGTAGACAGGAGGATAGTGATGTGACTAGGTTATCTTTCTTCCAAATCTCTGGGGAAAATGAGTTATTCATGCTTTTATTCCTGTATGGAGATGGCGTGGGCTAGTGGTTAGGTGACATGGCCCACAATCTGAAGGTGCTGGGTTCACTCCCCAATCACAGCACCGGCTGTTACCATGTGGAAGCAAACCCTTAGAAAATGTAGGAGGTAGCAGACCCTTACATGAAATGCATGCCGAAGTCGAAGTCGGATGCACTGGGCCGACAGGCGCAAAATAAAAACATAGTGCAACGCACACCGCCTTGGGGAATAGAAAAATAAGGTGAACGAAGAAGAAGATTCCTGTATTATGTGCAAGGTATTGTGTCTCTAATGTTTTCTTTGAAACTCTGGAGGTTGTTGGACATTCAAGAGGCTTTTATCTTGTATGTACAGCAGGATGTGAAATGCCATGATTTATAGAGTCTTCTTCCTTAGAACAATTAGATTTCTTCTTCTTCTTCTTCTTTGTTCGTTCTCAATCTCCCACTACCAAACCCTGAAAGGGCTTAAGTAGCAGAATGTAGTCCAGAGAACAGAATGCGTTGTGTTGTAGTTTACAGCTTGGCTGCGATATTTGCACCTTTCGGTCCAACACATCCGACTTCAGCAAGCATTTTTTGAGTACCGGGTTAACATTCCCTCTTCGATCCCTTCTCCTTAGCCAGTCTGCCCTGCTGCAGCCTGTTATCCAGGATTACTACGTGGAGGTGTAGAAGGGTCTTGGCAGCTATGGTTTGCTGGCCCTGATGCTAGCAGTCAGCTATGGGTCGCTGACCACTGCAGCTCATGTGCTGCTCAGCATCCAGAACAATTAGATATGACTATGTTATGTACAAGGGGAGCTCTGAAAGTAATGCCTCTTATTTCATTCCATGAAAAACATAACAAACAAAAAAAGAACACAATAACACCATTTCTTCTTCTTCTTCGTACGCTGTAACACCATTTGATAGAGCAATGTCTTGCCTTCAAAAAACTATTTTTTAACAGTCACAACCTAAGGCTATAGAGCAAACATTGATGAGTGTCAATTGGTACAAATTTTCTGCATGGAGGAATTCAATAACGCATCTCAGTTTATCATGCGCTTCCATGACAGATCCAATTTTGTCAGCCATCTGTCAGACAGAATCAAAATTTTACGGATATTGGTGGGAAGGTTCAAATTTTACTGTCATTCTGCTAAAATCCACTTCTAACTTAACATTTTTATACTGGTTTAGAAGACTCATCAGAGCCTGTAGACAACCAGTTACATTTGCATTACCCTACTCTAAAAGCTGTGCGCATCCAATCTATTCTTAAAGGCATTAACTGTCTCTGCCTCCACTACCTCCTGGGGCAATGCATTCCAAGCATTCACCACTCTCTGACTAAAAAAATATTTCCTCTTTATCTAATCTGGACCTCTCTTTAGTCAACTTGTAGCTATGCCCTCTTGTTCTTGTGGGTGGCTGTATTTTAAAAAACTTGTTAAAGTCTAATTTATTCATTCCTCTGATCATCTTATAAACCTGTATTAAGTCACCTCGATTTGGGACATCGTAATAAAATAGGAGGCATTACTTTCGGAGCGCCCCTCATACCTGATAATATTTATAAATAAACATGTATATTTTGTACAAATATTATTTTTATTATTTGTTGGTATGCCAGATATTGCATTCTCTTTAATGTTTCACAGTCATAACAAAAATAAAAACACAAAGGTAATGGCTCAGTGACTGCAATAGAATAAAAACATAACAATTCCCAAGTTACGGCCACAAGACCTTCATCAGGGACAAAGAATAAATCAAAACAACTAAATGACAGCAAAAAACAGACATGATATAAAATGAGCAGTTTAAGTACATTTTTCTTAATTTTGTTACTTTTTTCTTGGTTGTGATTTGTTAGTTGTTTTCATTGGTTCCTGTTCCTGTTTTTGTATTTGTCCTGGTGCAGCCATTGACCTATACATGCTTTCATCAACGTTTAACCTTGAGTACTCTCTGAAGCTTTGATCTATGTATTTCTCCATAACAAAAATATGAATGTCTTATAAATTGTTTATCCTGAACAAGATATGGAACAGTATGTGAAATCATTGAATTTGTTTGGCATACAGTGTATGCATGCCGTTCTATACAGAAAATGCTCTGCCTTCATGGGGTATGCCGTTTCATCGTAGTCTTCGCTATTACTGTTTTCTGTGCCATCATCATTCGCAATAATAAATGCCCAGCTATGAATTGTACACTTTTTATGTGCTGCAATTTTCTGTTCTTCTAAACTTCCAATAATGCAAACATGCCATTCCTTAACTGGGCATGGCTCCCATTTGCACAATAAAGCATTCTGGTTCCATTGCTTGTCATTGGAGATCAGGGTTAAAGCCGTATGATAAATATATTTATAAAAATGCCTCAAAGGATTATGTGCACTGTCTGAGACACCAAATTCTCTGTTTGCAGTAAAAAGAAAAGTGAAACAATTGTCAATATTCTTCAGATTCACAAAATTGGGTCCTAAACATGCTAGAATGTAATATTAAGAATTGGGAGGTTGGGTGAACAATTTAGTTTGGATTAATAATTTCTAGGAAGGCAAAAATTTGTAATTCCCATGTAGATCTCATTGAAGAGAGATTAAGCAGAAATGATGCTAAAGGAGCATACAAGGTGGTCAAAGAACTGGTAACACCAAGACAAAGCAGGAACTTTATGATGCAGGAAAAAAGTGGCTAGTGCTTTAATGAGGAAAATGACCTACTGGCACGATGGACAGAGTACTGTTCCGAGTTACATAACTATGAAGGACAGAACGAAGCTGAGAAAACAATCCCTCCAACACTAACAACTATGGAGGATAACCAACTGATAATGAAGGAAGAGGTAGCTGCAGCGGTAAAGACATTGAGAAGAGGCAAGACGGCCGGCGTGGATAATATACCAGCAGAGCTCTTACAGGCAGGTGGGGAGGTAGTGGTGGAAGGCCTGATACACATCTGCAACAAAATATGGGCGACAGGAAACTGGCCGGACTTATGGACGAAATCAATAGTTATACCGTTACATAAGTCTGGAAACCTAAAGCTGTGCCAAAATTACAGAACAATAAGCCTCATCAGCCACCCTAGCGAGGTCATGCTTAGATTAATCCTCGACCGATTGAAACCCCAAGCAGAGAACATCATCGCTGAGGAGCAAGCAGGGTTCAGACAGGAAAGAAGCACTACAGAACAGATATTTAATTTAAGGCTGATAAGCGAGAAATATCTAGAACAGCAGCAAAAACTGTATCATGTTTGTTGATTTTAAGAAGGCGTTTGATAGGGTATGGCATAAAGCGGTATGGGCAACCATGAGAATATATCAAATCAACGGAAATATTATAAAGGTCCTTGAACACCTTATAACAAGGCGTCTAGCGCAGTTCTTGTAAATGGGAGGCGAGGGGACTGGCATCGCACATCAGTTGGTGTGAGACAGGGGTGTACACTCTCTCCAACTCTTTTCAATATATTCCTTGAGGGAATTATGAGTGAGGCACTTGGAGGTCACGAACGATTACCAACATTCATTTTGCAGATGACATCGATGGGTTGGCGGATTCAGAAGCAGAACTCCAGGAATGGGTCAGAAGGCTCCATGAAACAGCTCTTGACTATGGTTAAACGCTGGAAAGATAAAATTAATGACCAACAACGCTGAAGGCTTCAACAGCAGAACAAAAGCTAATGGTCAGGAACTCGAAGTGGTTGACCGTTTGAAATATCTGGGGTCGATTGTCAGTGATGAAGGATCAAAATGTGAGGTGTTGGCCAGAATAGCACAGACAATAGCGCGCTTACATGGCTTAACAAAATCTGGCATGATAAGCGGTTAGCATTATGCATGAAAATCAGATTAATGCGTACACTGGTCCTGTCAATGTTCCTCTATGCTTGTGAGACATGGACAGTTACAGCTGACCTTCAGCGAAGGATACAGGCCTTGGAGATTAGATGTTTCCGAAGACTTTTAAACATTACGTACAGATATCGAGTTACAAATGAGGAAATACGAGAAAGAATTACAACAGCAATAGGGCCTTTTGAAGACCTCTTGGCAACTATCAAAAGAAATAAACTTGCTTGGTACGGTCACATATCGAGATCAAATGGCCTTGCAAACATGATCCTCCACAGAAAGGTGCAAGGCAGACGATGAAGAGGCCAGCCCAAAAAGAGGTGGGAGGACAAGATAAATTGAATGGGCCAATCTCTAAC
Organism: Ariolimax columbianus; assembly: GCA_036924085.1. Taxonomy (NCBI): domain Eukaryota; kingdom Metazoa; phylum Mollusca; class Gastropoda; order Stylommatophora; family Arionidae; genus Ariolimax; species Ariolimax columbianus. The sequence continues at coordinate 30,775,786 of JAVGWX010000019.1, forward strand.
CAGAAGAGGCACAGGCAGCGGCCGCTGACAGAGAAGGGTGGCGTGGGGTTGTGAAGATGTCTTCATGTGTGCCCCAATGACCTCACTGGTTACGGGATAACCTGATCTGACCTGAGATCTCAGGGTCATGTATTGAGGAGGAAAGAATAGGACTACCACACCTTCCTATAACAAAATGTCTAGGTATTGCCATAGATACCTCGTTTGAGGGAAAGGGTGTTAGATCAGACTTTCTCCAATCATTTTTTCTTGAAGTAGCCCTTGCATTAATGTTTAGGTCTTAAGTCTGCACACAAATTATTATGCTTAAGCACGAGGATCAGAGAGAGCAGATGTGGCCATCACCAGTGGAACTGCAAGACAAGCTCTATGGCAGTGGCGACAGCCTCAGGATGACCGCCGCTTTTTTCGAAAAAATAATGGTTACTGTCTGACTGCGTACGAAGAAGAAGAAGAAGATTATGCTTAAGCTCCATGCTATGTTAGCCTGATAAACAAGTTGTAAATATTTAAAGGTAAAGGTCAGTCCCATGGCAACAATTGCTGTCGGGGGATGAAGATAACTCTTTATATACTAAGCTGCAGCCTATATCAGGTGGTTTGGCGTGGCGTACTGTAATCCCAGTCTTAGCATGCCAGATATCTGCCAACTAGGCTAAACGCTCCACTGTGTATATACATTTAATAATAAGTGCTATGCTGTTTTGAGTGATTCTTCTTCTGCTTCTTTTCCTCCTCCTCCTTTGTTAATCCTGAAAAGGATGTGTCATAGTTTACATTGAGGCTACAATTTATGCGCCTTTTGACCTGATACATCCAGTTCCAGCATAACCGTTTTGGAACAGGGGTTTGCATTCTCTCTTAGATGGCTATTCTCCCAGCCAGGCTGCATCGCCGCAGTCTGTTTTTAGGGTCGCCACACAGGTGAAATAGTTTCTTGGCCAGCTATGGTTTTCTGACTCGTACAGAGTTCCTCACTCTTGATGATGCTTGTGGGTTACAGTGACTCTCCTTATATCTCATGGTGTACTGAAGAAGGTAAGGTCATCCTTGCCATGGTGCAATACTAGACTTTTCAGTAGACTAACCATTATGGGGATACCAGTGTTGATCCCCAATTCATTGGTCAGGCTGCTATAACACAGACTGCTTCCCGGTGCATGGCTTGGCCATAAGGTGAGATCTTTGTCAGTATGTTTCACCTGTATTAGTCTTGCACCTCTTCTGTAAAGAGACTAACTGCAGTTGTCGCCACATGCTCCTATTGAGGGGGAAAAAAGGAGACTGGTGATAATGGTTGATCATAAGAAGTGTACTGCAGGTGAAGCATAGGGTCCCCACTACAGCTGGCACCTTTCTGATACAGTTGCTAGACCCAAGCACAACTCTCCTAAGTAACAATTTGTGACATATCTAGAAGACTACTGGTCCTCGTCTTTTCAACCAAGGTACCACTCTGGTGTATCCTTCTTCGTCGTACGCTGTCAGACGTCAATCTGTATTTTTTCAAAAAAAGCAGCGGTCATCCTGAGGCTGTCAACACTGCCATAGAGCTTGTCTTGTGTTGGCACTGGTGATGGCCACATCTGCTTTCTCTGATCCTCGTATGTCGTCTGGTGTATCTAACCATAACCAGTTCTATTAAAAAGTAAAGATTTTTCATAGTAGTTACACTACTGTCTGGGAATGAACTTATTAGAGATTTTAGTATACTATATAACAGCCTGTATGAGCTAGGGTTTCCAGTTACTTTCGTCACTGCCGTTTACTTTCCTAGTTATATGCCATGTACCCATTTACAGCTGGATCAACTGGAGTGCACCAATAACTGGATTCACACCCCTTACCTTTGCCATCAAAAGCAAGTGCTCTACCGCACCGCTAATCGTAACCCTCTAATCAAACACTGTGCCTGGGAAGTGCCTAGATTAGGAATGTGGGCCAATATTGTTCCTCCTGACTAAATGTACAATGCTAAGATTCCAACATGTTACACACTACAAGCTAGTTAATAAGCAATGGGAATGCAATCATTTGGTAGTAAGGTATTTCATTCATTAGCCTTGTTTTTTTATGGTGGAGTGCGCTTAACTGTATTTTTGCACATTACAGCCCAGTGCATCTCACAGAGCAATACAAAACAAAACAGTTACAGAGTGATAGAAAAAAATACGTGTCAGAACACAAGTTAATCCTAAATGTGTACTTCTTCCTCATCATTCGTTCTCAATCTCCCGCTACCAAGCCCTGAAAAGGGTTTTGCAAGTAGCAGAATGTAGTCCAAAGAACGGAATGCTTTGTGTTGTAGTTTGCAGCTTGACTGATATCTTTGCACTTTTCGGTCCGACACATTTGTCCCTAGATGTGTACAAAAACAAGTGACTGGGAGAACTGCATGCACTAGAGGATGTGGCGTAACACTTTCTCTTTAAATATTCTCATTCATCTCTTGTCCCTGACGAAGACCTTTTTGTCTTAATTGTTTGATTGTTATTGTTGCATTTGTTTACATGAAAACTGCCACATATTTATTTCTCTCATTTGTCAATTGGTTTCCAGTAGGGCTATGTGTGTGACAGAATCAAGAACTGGGATTACTGAGAGCATATTGTAATAGGTGTCTAACAATACAGTCCTAACGCTCTGGGGTAGAAAACTCCTCAAATCATGGTTTTGCATACCTTGCTATTCACATAAGATAAAAGCTTTTGTTGTAAAATGCCCATGATGAGTAAGTTTATTCTTTTGTGCACCCTGAAAATGGCATGAAGTGGCAGGTTGCAGTAGGTTTCATTGCATCCCAAGCATGCTGTTGAAGGTGGATTAGGTTTCTCCAGGTTATTGAGCTATGCATGATTCATCTGCTTGTTGCTCACTCCAAGAAGATCACATTAATCCCCACCACATTAACCAGGCTGCCATGAAACATCTGAAGTGAAGTGGGGGTCTTGGTTAGAATGTTCACCTGCTCCTGTTCAGTATGTTTTACCTGACGGGATGTTAGTCTCCTTTTCTCCCAGTTGTATAGTAGCTTTTGTTTGAAAGAAAGGTCTAGAAATAATAACACATATAACATACAGAAGCATGTGGCTGAATGGTTTTGATACTACTTGCTGACAAGGAAGGCATCAGATCGAATCCTCGGTAAGGCATATGTTGTTTTTTTGTTGGGGGTGAAATAAACAAACATAGCCTGCACACGATGTGGCAATAGCATTAGTGAAGCAGCCTGTAGTTCTCAGCCTAAAAGCTCCTCAACTACCCCAGCAATGGGAATAAATTTCTACAAGTTGTTTTTTTCCTTCATATAATGCATGAATTCAAGAATGGAAACTTATTTTCCTTCAGTTCAGAAGGAGATGTTTCTGTCAGTATTACTATTTCTGTTCTGTTATTTTATATGGCTTTCATTTTCTTATGTTTGCAGTTTCCCCTTATGCAATAGGAGCTGTGATCAGTGCAAGCCTGGCTGTGTTACTTATCATAGTCTTCGTATTCATGGCAATGAGAATGAAGGTATGCTTCTATTATACCTGCTTCATAGGCACCCACCAAAGGAGTTTTAGATATGTATATATACAATGATGATAGCTTGTAAGATGACCACTTCACTTCACTTAGTCTCTCCTCTTTTTCCCAAGACATATAGAGGTCTGTCTATATCCTTTACACTGCCACATTATGTTTTTCAGCTCATCACGCTTAATTATGGTTGTTGACTTTGTGCGCCTGTAACCTTTTTTTTTGTTGGTCTACAGATATGATTTTGTTCTGCGTAGAGACATAAATTTATAAATAACTTGTTGGTGTTATTGTTGTTGTTGTGTGCGTGTTAGTTTCTAAGATACAAGAAGATAAAGGGGATAGTGTGGGAAAAACAGCACAAACATAGACTTACCTGTTTTTGATGTCCGCTGTTTGAAAAATTATTTTCAAAGTTCCATAGAGGATAGGTAATCAATGTTAACAAGATCAACATCTCTGTTAGTTTCCACTAAAAATGCATTTAATTTATTGCATTTACATAAATAAACTAAATAGAGCTACCTAACAAATTGTGTTGCAAAAACTTAACTTTCCCATTCTCAATATTTGGTCAATCTTCAAATCCAAGTGAAAAACAGAAGAAATCATTTACAAATTTCTAAAACAAATTTCAAAATGGCCATTATTTTCAACTAGACAGGATAGAAGTGGAACATTCCACAATTAAAAGAGCAGTATTTTCAGCCGATTTCTACAGCAGCCCGGTTGTCTATCTATGATTAAAACGCTTTGAAAAAATATCGGCCATGAAATGTAAATGATAAAAGCGAAAGACAATGCCCGAGGCAAAGTTTTTTGCAATGGTTACGTAAAAGATATACTTGCAATCGAGTGTCTAGACAAACAGGTGATTGGTTAGAGGTGTAAAATTATTACACTACTGTAAATGAATCACCTTTCAGATGTGGTGCCTACGGCGTATATTGAGATTAGGTGACAAGAGAGAGCATCACATAATGTGATTTTACAGCGGGCAAGCACTCCCAGCATGTACTTGTTTTTGAGCCAACAATGCCTTCGATGGTTGGGGTATGTTTACCGCATGGAAGATGAGAGGCTGCTAAAGGATATCCTCTACGGACAGTAAGCCATTGGAGCTAGAAGAATCAGACGCCCCACACTGCGATTCAAGGACGTATGAAAGAGAAACATGAAGTCATGCAACATCCCATCCAAAGGTTGGGAAACGATTGCGCAGGGTCGAGCTGTTTGGAGACAGTCACTTGGAAGGAGCATGGTGGCTGCTGATGCTCATACAGGCCTTCTGGCTGCAGAGAAAAGAGAAAGATTGAAGAGATCAGGGGTCACTCCAGCAAGCCAACCTTCTCAGCATGGTTGTATGATCTGTTGCAGAGACTGTCATTTGCGGATCGGCATTTACAGTCCTAGCAGACCGCGTCGAAATACAGGATACGGAGTTGGGCAAAACTCACTGGGCATCACGCACATGGTCTACAGAAACTGAAATGTCAATGATGATGATGAAATGAATCAGCAATTGTCAGACAGCAGGAGTTTAATATCAAATGGCAGTCAGACAGGAGGGACTCCTGAGAGAACAGTTCAGGAGCATCTACATCCAGTGAGGTATAGGAACTAACAAAGGCCAAACCTTTTGTCATCTGCTGAATGAAGCTGAATGCATCTGGGCCTGCCCAGAGTGTGGCAACATATTAATAAAGGCTAGATACCCTTGAAATGCAAAGTTCTGAACTGGCTAAAATGTAAATTGTGGCATAGATGATTTTCTATCTTACAAAAAAATATAAATTGTGCAAGTCAGTAAATAGGTCAGAAAGAGCTATTGAAGAACAAATCTAAATGAGGTATCAACTTGAGAATCATTCAGTATTGCACTTACTTAGTTCTTTGTGGTCCTGTGCTTCTACAGGGGCGATGCCCCTGTGCAGGTCCCAGCTCTGGTATGATCTGGATGTAGTTGGAAGGAAGATTTTTTGCTTAGCGGGCTAGGCTTGAGCAGCTTATTACTCCACTGCGCTGGCACAAGTGCTGCGGAGGGTGGTTAACCAATGTGTATCCATCTTAATAGACTCAAACACAAGAGCAAAGTAGACCCGCAGCCTGTTAATCGTAAGTATGCTGCTCTAAACAAACCACCTATCCATGGCCAGTGTTATGCCATGTGACACAGTTAGTCACCTCTTGTGAATTGCTCTCTGTGGGGCAGTGATGCTATTCTTGTCCTTGTCATACACAAAGACCCCGGCTGACCACTCGGTCCATAACTTACATTGTCCCTTATTTCTCAACATAACGTCCACCAACATTGATACACCTATCCTATTGCATTATCAGTGCACCATAACCTGCAGCATAGAAGCCTTTGGTTGGCTGTCTCAGCCATTTTTGTACCTAATGTTCAATGCTAGGAACATGGCAGAGCGAGAACAATCTATGGAGGCAAACATCGCCCTCAAAGCCGCCACGGCGAAATACAAATACACTCTCAAGCAAACAGCAAGAGAAAGCTGGAAAAACAAAACGGAAAGCCTAAACCTTGACAAAGACGGGAACAAGCTATGGAAGCTAGTCAGAGCCATGAACGACGAAACCCCGTCAAACAAACAAATTACCATCAAGCAGGGCGAAAACTTGCTCACAGGTAAGAAAGCCGCAAACGCTTTTGTCGATCACTATGCCAGAGCAAACCACATCGAGGTCCCTGCAGATAAGCATACAGACATTAGCGAAGAGCTAAAGGGGCACGACAACATCAATACGGCACCTGAAGAGCACATGATGGCCAAATTAACAATGAGCGAAATGGAAGAGGCTATGAGAACATTAAAGAAAAAAGAAATCTCCCGGAAAAGACGGGATAACAAACGAAATGCTGATGGGGCTGGGCCAAACAGCGAAGAGGAAACTGCTATCGGTCCTGAACAAAAACTGGAAAAGGGGAATTGTACCCCAGGCATGGAAAGACGCAATACTGGTACCAGTACCAAAAACAGGAAAGGACAAAACAGATCCAAATGGATACAGGCCCATCAGCCTACTGAGCTGTGTCGGCAAGCTGATGGAACGTATGATAAACACCAGACTGATGTGGCATCTGGAAGAAAAACGAATACTAATTCCACAGCAAGTCGGCTTTAGACAGTACAGATCCACTGAGGACCAGGTCATCCTCATAGCCCAGGAAATAGAAGATGCCTACCAGGCACAGAAACACACAGTAGCTGTTTGGGTGGATCTGGAAAAGGCATTTGACAAAGTCTGGAAAGACGGACTTAGAGTCAAGCTAAGAAGAAGTGATGTTTGTGGGAAAATGTACAAGTGGATCAACCACTACCTCAAACAAAGAACGGCCAGAGTCCAAGTACAAGGGCAGATGAGCAAAAAGGTGACACTCGAGCAGGGAGTACCCCAAGGGGGAGTACTGTCACCCACACTCTTCCTGGTATATATAAACGACATTACAGAGAATATACCAAGGAGAGTCCATAGCTCAATGTTTGCAGACGATCTGGCTATGTGGACCTCTGAAAAGAATCTCACCATAGCAAGAAATCGGATGCAGCAGGCCCTAACATCGCTGGAAGAGTGGGCGAACTCATGGCTGGTCAAAATAAACGAGGAGAAAACCACATGCACAATATTCTCGCTTTCAATAAAACCCCAAAATACCAAATTAAGTTTAAATGGCAAATTCCTGCAGCCAAATGACAACCCAACCTATCTGGGAGTCACATTTGATCGGCGCATGACATGGAAAAGTCAGATCGAGAGAAACCGAATGAGAGCCACAGAAAGAATGGCAATCATGAGGAAACTTGCTGGCACAAGCTGCGGAGCAGACGAAGGCATACTAAAGAAACTGCACACTGGAAGAGGGAGACCAGTTCTCGAGTATGGCATTGCGGCATGGACAACAGCAGCAAAGGTGAACTTCAATAAAGTTAGCAAACTTCAAAACCAAGCCATGAGAGTTATAACAGGAGGCATGAAGTCAACGCCAATTGTAGAACTTGAAAAGATTACAAAACTGCAATCCATGACCGATAGAAGAGACTGCAGAGCCCAGCTGCAGTCAGAGAAACTCCGAAGACTGACTGACCATCCAATGCACCAGAGACTAAACAATTTGGGAAATGGGAAACTAAAGCGGAGAAACTTTGCAGAAATAGCCAAAGCAAAGATGCACGAAGATCCCATAAACGCACTAACAACACCAAAACCCATCACTACTGTACGAAAACCTACCTGGAGGCAGGATATATTTCCAGAGGTGGTAGAAAATATACCAGGTATTGGAAACAAAAACTGCCAGACTGAAAAAGAAAGGAGAGATACTACCCTAAGCTTCATATCGAAAAGCTACCCAAGCATGGACTGGGCCCATGCATACACCGACGGTTCTGTAACAAACACTACACAGAACGGAGGGACAGGAGCATTCCTGAACCTACCAAATGGCAGACAAATAACACTGTCATTTGCTACTAGTAAGTACACAAATAATTTCAGAGCGGAGGCAGAGGCACTGAGGGCGGCAGTGGAAGAAATGGTGACACAATGAAAATGAAAACCATATAGTCCTGCTTACAGATGCTCTCGCCGTAGTCACAGCGCTAAAAAGGGTAGTGGTACAGTGGGTCCCATCACACTGCAACATCCAAGGCAACGAGGAGGCAGACAGACTGGCAAAAGAAGGTGCAAGACTACCACAAACAGATACTAGTATGATGTACGAAGAGTCAAAACGGCTTATCAAAGCCAGATACATGACCAAATGGGAAACCGAACATACTGGTTACACCAAAAACGATGCCTATTACCAGTTGAACCGAAGAGAGCAGGTCGTTGTCTTCAGACTTCCCACTGGCCACAATAGACTGAGGTACCACCTATTCAACAAATTGAAGATAGGGTGTACCGACGAATGCCCGTGCGGTACTGGTAAAATGACCGCTGAACATCTGCTGCAGAACTGCCCGACATACGAGGATCAGAGAGAGCAGATGTGGCCATCACCAGTGGAACTGCAAGACAAGCTCTATGGCAGTGGCGACAGCCTCAGGATGATCGCCGCTTTTTTCAAAAAAATAATGGTTACTGTCTGACTGCGTACGAAGAAGAAGAAGAAGAAGAAGTACCTAATGTTCAACCTCTTCATCATTTGTGAAACATGATTTTTAGTGCACCAAACTGGTGGAAATCGCTCAGGGCTAAGTCAGGGCTGTAAGAAGGATGCCAGCTTGCATTTTCTCCCTGACTTGCTGCATATATGCTTCCGTTGCATTCTTAACTCTCTTAGGACTTTTTTTTTTAGATAAACATATTTATATTATATATCAGTGATAAGGGAAATGGTTACAGAAAATGAACATATCAGTAAATTATTAATATTTGATTATTTGTCAGAATAAATAAACCAGGTCAGGCTTCATCAGCAATTTTTGAGCATCCTTGAGAAAATTTACGACCCAGTCATGCACCGCTTTATGCGACGAACACTTCTGACCATAAACAGGTAGCATTGCCTTATGAATATCCTTTGCAGAGAGTCCTTTTGCCCAAAATTACACACGACAGCATGCTTTTCTTTGATTGTGCACTCTGTGAGCTGGGATGTCATTTTGTATCTGAGGTGCCTACATACATGCAACATCTATTGTCTACTACCTACAGTAACCACAAAACATAATGCTGCTGCCACCTAATGACACCTTTAGAAACTACCAACTACATTTTTCAGCTATCCCATATCAGTTTGTGACCTACTTATTGACTATCTCTCATACTTTGTGTTGAAAATACTTAAATATGAAAAATCAGATTTAATTTGAGGCCTTCCATAAGACAATGGCAAGTCTGCTGTTTGAGATAAGATTTTCAATACCACAAGAGCCATGCAGCTATGAAAGTTCAAACAATAAGAAAGGTTAAGCCTCAATACTATGTCTATAGCTTTAAGCTACTGTGATGGAGGATGAAATTAGCTAATAGAATATTGTTTTAAAATGAGTCTTCGGACATATGGAGAGCCTAATTTGACTGTATGAGATCTATTGCAGTTTGATGAATATTTCAATACAGACAAGGACCAGACCACAATGAAAATTTGAATGATTGAAGCAATTCAGCCTAACAGTGATGAGCTACTCTTTTGCCCATAACACATTTGTATTTTCATGTTTACTGTATAATTTCATCACATAGTTTTGTTAATTTTGTTTAAATTGTCTTTTTATCTTGTATTAAGCCTCTGTTTCTGTTATGTCTCACAGAAAAGGGAGAAAAAAATGAGAGAGAAGATAGCAAGAGCCCATGATGAGAACCTGGATGACCAGGAGGTGGAGTTGTTGGACGAGAGTACACAACCTAATACAGAGTATTTGGTATGTTACTGTGAAGACTGTACATGTAGATTAGCTGGTGATGAGAATTTGATGACTTATACACATCATATTGAAGTAGTTGAGATGGTGGCTCTACATTATGAGCAAAATGTTTGGAAGAAATTGTGGCGCTTGTATACCAACGTGTCTTAGTGTCAGTCGACCTGTTCTTCCACAGAAGCAGATGCCCCTCTGCAGATCCCAACTCTCACGTGAACTGGTTGTAGCTGAGAGGAAGATTTCCTGCTTAGCAGCCTATGCTCTAGCAGCTTATTACTCCGCTGCACTGGGCTAATGCCATGGAGGGTAGTTAACCAATGTGCAAGTCCATCTTAATAGATTCAAACACTAGAGCAAATTGACCTGCAGCCTGTTAGGAGCTGCCAATGTTGCTCTTAACAAACTACCTAACCATGGCTGGTGTTATTCCATGTCACGCAGTTAGTTGCCTCTTACGACATTCTCTCTGTGGGCAGTGGTGCTATTCTTGTCCTTGTCATACACAAAGAACTCGGCAGACTACTGAGGACATGTACCAGAGGGAAACTTGATAAGCCAATCCAATATAAACCGTTCTTTTTTTGTGTGTGTAAATTCCATTAGCAGAAACTGCATTCAGGGATGAAACGATAGAGACTTCATTGTACTAAGCCACATCTTGTGTGAGGTGGGAGGGCCAGTTCCCTCCCTCACTGCCTTTTTTTCACTAACTGTAGGTCAGGTACCTACTTATAAATGAACTTCATATACAGCTCCGTTGACTGAAGTGGGAGTTGAACTTCATACCTTTGCCTTGAAAAAAGTGTGTGCTCTACCACTACACTAATCAGACACTCTAAACCATACTATTCTATCATTTATCATTACTGTGGTATGGCATAGATTGGAGAGACTGGTTTGGAACTGTGTGAGCCTTTCCGACAACACCTCAATGGCATCCATAACCGCACAGGTGCACCAATTGCCAACCACTTCAATGGTCCTGGGCACCGGTGTAAAGCAGATGTTGGTATCACAGGCGTAGTTTCTTGCTTTTCTGACAATCGTCCTCGATTCACTCTTGAGAACAGACTGATTTTCCGCTTGGGCTGCATCCAACCATATTGCATTTATATCTTCCATACCTTTTCTTAAAACATCATCTTATACCATCCTCCATTTATCTACCTTCCTCTTTTATCTCCACCTATATCACCATTTGGTCTTTCAATGTCTGACCACCATCGGCCACCGCCATCCTTTTCCCACTTCTAACCTGGCCACTTCTCCCACCCTCCCGACCACTTTATCTGTCATTTGGGGTTCTGTATCCGACTTGTTAGGAGTGATGTGTCTCCTATTTTTTTCCATTATTTATTTATATCCTCCATCAAAGGATATCCTCTATGGACAACTTGCCATTGGAATCAGCTGTCCCACACTGTGATTCAAGAACATATGCAAGATGGACATGAAGTCAGTGACATCCCATGCGAGGACTGGGAAACAATTGCTCATGATCGAGTTGTTTGGAGACAGTCAGTTGGAAGAGATATAGTGGCTGCCGATGCTCATAGAGGCCTTTTGGCTGCAGAGAAAATAGAAAGTGGGAAAAGATCAAGGAACATCTTGGCAAGCCAAGCTCCTCAGCATGGTTGTACGATCTGTGGCAGAGAGTGTCACTCACATGTCGACCTTTACAGTCCTAACAGACAGTGTTGAAATACAGGAGACAGAGCTGGGGAAAATTCACAGAGCACCACGCACATGGTCTACAGAGACTGAGACGCCTATGATGATGATTGTTTTTGTTATGCTTTGTTAGTTGTTTTTGTTCTTTATGTCGTTTCATAGAAGTTGTTTTGTTTTTGTTCTTGTTTTTGTCAAGGGGGCAGTCACTGAGTCATTACCTATAAGTATTTGTCATCGTTATATCGTGTGACGGGATGGCGTGGGCTAGTCATTTAGTGACATAGCTCACAATACAAAGGTGCTGTGTTCGATCCCCATCAAAGCACCGGCCATTACCCCGGGAAGCAAACACTTAGAAAATGCAGGAGGAAGCAGACCCTTATAAAAAATGCATGCTGAAGTCGGATGCACTGGGCCGACAGGCACAAAATAAAAACATAGTGCAACGCACACCGCCTTGGGAAATAAGGCAACGCACACACAAAAAATATATCATGTGACATCGCGAAGCAAATGGATTACCAACAACGATCAACTAATTATTCAGTTATCACTGCCACTGCTGACATTTTTGTGACCGGATTATTCATAGTGTTTCTCACTAAGTCTTTGACTTTCATACTGTGACAACACTTTGGGAATATCTGCAACAATATTTGGTACTTACAAGTTCCTGTACCATTTGTTATGAATACAGAGATTTAGTCCTGGTCATCCTGCATTCTCAATGACTTATTGGATGTCACACTCCTGTTGCCTTGGATACCTGTTTACAGGAAAGGCTTCAGGAGTAAACCCAGAGGAAAAATCTACATCCTCTGCTATCGCCAGTCATCTCAATAATGTCTTGCCACCGGCCAAAGATAGCTCAGAACGAGAGAGGAAGTTTGACATACTGTGCACATTTTCCTCACTTTAATCCAGATCGCCGCGCAAGTCACCCATTTCAGCGAACAGAGCAACTGGGAACGATTGTCCACATGGCTGAACAGAGAGAGTGGTCCTCATCACTCGTTTTGGACGAACTAGGACGCTATTATCATGATAACCAATTTACACCAAATCCAAATAAAACCCAAGTAGGTGTCTTACATCTCTGTTCAGATATATGTGTTTGTAGTATATTGACTTTCAACCTTTAGTACCTCTGCTGCTTTGATCTATTTATTCATCTTATCCTGCAGCCTACAGAATACTCAAGGCTAAAAATGAGCTGGGAGATATCTCGCAAGGATGTGAGACTGCTGGAACAGATAGGTCAGGGAGCCTTTGTGGAGGTATGGAAGGGTCGCATGAGAAGATCACCTGGGTCAACTGATGTTATGAGAGTCATTATCAAGAAATTGCAAGGTAGATGGCCATATTTTTGTTCTGTCATTTTATGTAATGTTATAGTATGTTATATAATGTTATGTAGAGGAGGGACTGGCCTAGTGGTTTAGGTGTCAGTCTTATGACCAGAGATGAAGATCCAGCATAGTGAATCAGGGTCAGCAAACCAGATCTGACCAAGACCCTATTCTGCCTCCATGTGGGTGGTCCTGGAAATGGGCTACAGTTGTGTTATCTGGCTAAGAGAATGAGAATTACAATGGAAAGGCAATGAGTTGTGTTCCTGGTCCTGGACAGATATCATTGTTGCTGTATCTCCATCTCATTAGGTTTTTCTTGTGTGCACTGAGTGACCTCAGACCAAAGTCTATTTAAGGTTCTCCATATTGGATATGGTAGTTGTGCTCCTGGGGCAGTCTCCTTCTGCAGCTTTATCCATTTCTCAATGCAACACTCTCTGGGGCCTGCTCTCTCGAGAGGCTGTGTTGTTTGTAAGAGACATTGTCTAGAGTCTCATTTTCTGGTTGTGCTACCAAGTATGGACTTGTTTTTTCGAATGCCCACAATGAGTAGGTCTACTCTTTTGAACACCCTGAAAAGGACGTTAAGTGACGGGTTGCTAGCTTTCCTACATCCAGAGCATTCTGATGAAGGTGGACCGGGGTCCTCCAGACAGTTATTCTATGCTCGGCTGCATCTGTGTGTTGTTCTCTATCTATTATGGGAATCATGTCGATCCTTCACCTCATTAGCTAGGCTGTCATGAAAACAGCCCGTTTCCAGGTAGGGCTACGATGAAGCCAAGATGAGGGTCTTGGCCAGTATATCTTGCTTGACCCTGACTAACATGTCTGATCCGCATATTTTGCTTGACCAGACGTTAGTCTTTTTCCCTCAAGTATGGGGTAAAATTTATTAATAGGGGTTGGCCTTAATGGCTTTAAACATCCAGTCATGATCATGGCTATCTCATTGATGGCAGTGTCTACATGCCTGGAGTGTGTTGGCTTTTCCCATACTGGTGCTGCATATTCCGCTGTAACATTCAGGACAACAAGGAGGCAGACAGACTGGAAAAAGAAGATACAAGGTTAACACATCCAGATTCAAGTGTGACCTACAAAGAGTCCAAAAGGTTTATTAGAGCCAGATACATGGATAAATTGGAAATAGAGCATACTGGCTACACAAAAAATGATTCTTATTATCAGTTGAACAGAAGGGAGCATGTGGTGGTCTTCAGACTCCGCACACGCCACAACAGACCGAGGTACCATCTATCCAATAAACTGAAGATAGGTGCTACTAATGAATGCACCTGTGGTACTGGGAAAATGACCCCTGAACATATGCTGCAAAAGTGCCCAACATGTGAGGACCAGAGAAAGCACATTTGGCCATTACCAGTGCCAACACTAGACAAGTTCTATGGCAGTGTTGACAGCCTCACGATGACCACTGCTTTCTTTAAACAAATTCAAGTTGATGTTTGACAGCATACGAAGAAGAAGAAGGAGAAGATACCTTCATTTTTGTGTGTGCATTTGCTACAACCTGCAATGAGTAGCTGTGGCAGAAACAGTTGATTTGAGCATTCAGCCATATCTAGGAGCATAGCATAACTCTTTAGATTCTGGCTACCCATTCCCCTGTTCATCTCAGCAAAATACACACAAGACAGATATTTTGAGCAAAGCTAGTTACTCTAACAAAAGTATGTGCTCAATTTTAATTTATTTCATCTCAGATCGACTGAACTGATCGTCTCCAGGAACTGCTTATTGTAATAGATTGTGGAATATATTTGTGAAAAACAATTGGTTGGACAAATTTACTTGATACATAGTGTGGGATAACCCAAAGACCCATAGCCTGATCTTCCAATGGGCCAGGAGTAGATCTAGCATTATTATACATTTTATCATTCAAATAATCAGTCTTTTAGAATAGCTATTTCCGGAATTTTCAATATGCCTTTTCATCGAAAAACAATAACAACTTTGCAAAATGTGTTCAATATGGATGCTGCCATTTTAAGGTAACTCTGGAAATGTGTGTACTTCTGTCATCACTATATATTTGTACAAAACGCCTACCCTGCCTGATATACACCTATATTTTAAAAAGTATGTGCGCAAGACTGAAATATCTGTAGTTTGGGGAATAGAAACACCGATATCTGTGGCTCGGGTTCAAGAGTTAAATGTTCTAACAAAATCTCTTTGTAAGAAATACATCTAACTATCCCTGTATCTTTACCAACAAATACTGTTGTCATTCTGGTTGCAAGTATTGTCTTCTGCTTCTCTGACTGCTACACACGGACACTGGGTGCCAGAGTCTGCCTAAGTGTCACTCTCGGACAGGTTCCCAACATCTTCAGGGGTCAGTCAAGCTTGCCTCCTAGCCCCTGACCTTTTCTGCCAAGCCATCAACTTGATTCTCAACTGCCTTGATTCCCACCATCTGGGCATCAACATGGACCAAACAGGCATCACAGACCTCACCTATGCTGATGACATAGTTCTAGTCGGCCCAGACAATGCGACTCTGCAGCAGTCTCTCAAGAAACTTGATCTCGAAACATCAAACTTGGGCCTATCAATATCTTGGTCCAAGAAAAAATTCAGAACTTTGACTCCGACACTGGTCCTCACAGCATTGTTGTCCATGGTCACACAGTGGAGTGCACCAATGAAATCACATAATTGGGGAGTTCTTTTTTATCCGTTGGATGTAGTATGCCTGACATGTTAAGGTGGATCAGGCTTGCTGCCTCCGCTATGAGTGATCTTTGCCGGGTGTGAAATAATGGCAGATTCTCTCTCAGATCCAAAATTTGTATTTATCAGATGTATGTGTATATTCCTGTCCTCATGTATGGTTCAAAGATTTGGACCCCAAACAGGACATATCAAGACTCAATGCCTTTCATATGCGCAACCAGCGACGCATCATCGTCATCAGGTGGTTTGATCTCGTCCGTAATGTTGAGATGTCCGCAAAGACAAGTCTTCCCTCCATCTCAGACACTCTGGTCCGCTGCCGCCTGTCTATGTTTGGTCACGTGGTTTGACACCGGGAAGTTCCGGCTCACCAGATAAGTCATCTAAGTGTAACAACAGTCTCCCATCGGTCGGCTGGAGGCATGGGAGGGGCCGCCCCCATTCTACATGGCTCCGACAGATAGTCTGTCCTAAGGCATTGAACGAGATTTGGCTACAAGCCTCAGCGGCTGGACATGGTAGTTGTTGATCGATGCAACAGGCCCTAGATGTCTAGGCGAACATTATTATTCCCTGACAACAGACATCACTATATGTTGAAAACTGCTTAACTACTCATGGCTTGAGTCAAGTCTGATGGTTTAAACACATTTCATAACCTTTTTTTTCTGAAATTACAACATCTTTTTTTCTCCTTTATCGTTCCTGTCTGTCCATGTTCCAGTTTGAATATTGGGCCTATACTGCAATTGGCTTCACAAAATTTATGATTCATGTTATATTTTGTCATTGTGTAGGAGAGTCAACTGACAAGGAAAGGCATTTCTTCACGGCAGAGTTGGAAGTCCTGAAAATGTTACCAGCTCATGCAAATGTGATCAGACTAGTGGGCAGCTACACAGCTAATGGTAGGAGTGTGTTATATGTTAACACAGAAAATGAATTATAGGTCAGTGATACCAACCCCGGATTCCAGTCAGATGGAACATAGATCTGTCAGATGGGTCCCAGTTTCAATCAGATTACCCTTAGATCCTAGTTGGATGAGGACTAGATTCCAGTCAGAGGGATTACGGATTCCAATCAGACAAACCTCAGTTACCATATAGACTGGAAGTGACTGATGTGATATATGAATGTGTGAAGTCTATATCCTGTGATAAAATCACATGTCATATGTTACCCCAAAAGGGGAACAAAGAATAGTAATTTTGTAACCTGCCAGACATATCATAAGAAATGGCTACGAAAGTTTAGGAATGATTCTGGCTACCCCATCCTGAAGAAGCAATGAGCCACAATAAAAAAAGCTCTTCGCTCCGAGCACTCTACAAGGGGTCTCTGTGCATTTTTGTTTTGTTTTTGCGTTCACCTTATTTATCCATTCCCCAAGGCGGTATGCACTGTGGTTTTTATTTTGCGCCTGTTGGCCCAGTGCATCCGACTTCAGTATGCATTTTATGTAAGGGTCTGCTTCCTCCTGCATTTTCTAAGGGTTTGCTTCCCCGGGGTAACGGCCGGTGCTGTGATGGGGATCGAACCCAGCACCATTGGTTGTGAGCCGTGTCACTTAACCACTAGCCCACGCCGTCCCCTGTCTCTGTGTATGACAAAGGTAAGAATAGCACCACTGTCCCACAGATAACATGTCGTAAGAGGTGACTAGCTGTGTGACATGGCATAACACCGGTCATGGTTAGGTGGTTTGTTAAGAGCAGCATAGACGGCGTCTAACAGGCTGCGGGTCTACTTTGCTCTAGTATTTAAGTCTATTAAGATGATCTTGCACATCGGTTAACCATCCTCTAAGAAATTGGTTGTATAGAGACTCTGCAGAGTCTTCTAAATCAGTAAAAATACGTTAAGTTGAGTTAGTATGTTGCAGGAAGGAAACGCTCAGCAAATGTACTATAAATAACCAAATGAAAATCCGAAAGGCAAACCAGGAAAGACACAGGATCTCACCTCCTTAGGGTAGATCAAATGGAATTTGCAGAACTAAAGGATAACTTTTAGTTACTTGACATTAGACACAGATCTACCTGATTGTACAACCTTTAGCTACATAACATCAGATACAGATCTACCTGATTGTACAACCTTTAGCTACATAACATCAGACACAGATCTACTTGATTGTATAACCTTTAGCTATGGACAACAGCAGTGAAGGCGAACTTCGATAAAGTTAGCAAACTTCAAAACCAAGCCATGAGAATTATAACAGGAGGCATGAAGTCAGCGCCAATTGTAAAACTTGAAAAGATTACAAAACTGCAATCCATGACCGACAGAAGAGACTGCAGAGCCCAGCTGCAGTCAGAGAAACTCCGAAGACTGACGGACCATCCAATGCACCAGAGACTAAACAATTTGGGAAATGGGAAACTAAAGCGGAGAAACTTTGCAGAAATAGCCAAAGCAAAGATGCACGAAGATCCCATAAACGGACTAACAACACCAAAACCCATCACTACTGTACGAAAACCTACCTGGAGGCAGGATATATTTCCAGAGGTGGTAGAAAATATACCAGGTATTGGAAACAAAAACTGCCAGACCGAAAAAGAAAGGAGAGATACTACCCTAAGCTTCATAACGAAAAGCTACCCAAGCATGGACTGGACCCATGCATACACCGACGGTTCTGTAACAAACGCTACACAGAACGGAGGGGCAGGAGCATCCCTGAACCTACCAAATGGCAGAAAAATAACACTGTCATTCGCTACTGATAAGTACACAAGCAATTTCAGAGCAGAGGCAGAGGCACTGAGGGCGGCAGTGGAAGAAATGGTGACACACAGTGAAAATGAAAGCCATATAGTCCTGCTTACAGATGCTCTCGCCGTAGTCACAGCGCTAAAAAGCCAGAAAAATACTGAGCTTAATGACTTAAAAGCAGCACTCTGCAAACTGTGCCAACAGTCCGCACCAAAAAGGGTAGTGGTACAGTGGGTCCCATCACACTGCAACATCCAAGGCAACGAGGAGGCAGACAGACTGGCAAAAGAAGGTGCAAGACTACCACAAACAGATACTAGTACGACGTACGAAGAGTCAAAACGGCTTATCAAAGCCAGATACATGACCAAATGGGAAACCGAACATACTGGTTACACCAAAAACGATGCCTATTACCAGTTGAACCGAAGAGAGCAGGTCGTTGTCTTCAGACTTCGCACTGGCCACAATAGACTGAGGTACCACCTATTCAACAAATTGAAGATAGGTGGTACCGACGAATGCCCGTGCGGTACTGGTAAAATGACCGCGGAACATCTGCTGCAGAACTGCCCGACATACGAGGATCAGAGAGAGCAGATGTGGCCATCACCAGTGGAACTGCAAGACAAGCTCTATGGCAGTGGCGACAGCCTCAGGATGACCGCCACTTTTTTCGAAAAAATAATGGTTACTGTCTGACTGCGTACGAAGAAGAAGAAGAAGTATAACCTTTAGCTAATTGACATCAGACACAGATCTACCTGATTGTACAACCTTTAGCTACATGACATCAGACACCTGATTGTATAACCTTTAGCTACATGACATCAGCTACAGATCTACCTGATTGTACAACCTTTAGCTACATAACATCAGATACAGATCTACCTGATTGTACAACCTTTAGCTACATAACATCAGATACAGATCTACTTGATTGTACAACCTTTAGCTACCTGACATCAGACACAAATCTACCTAATTGTATAACCTTCAGCTAATTGACATCAGACACAGATCTACCTGATTGTAAACTAGTATTCCAATGTACCAGAGGCTAAACAATTTGGGAACTGGGAAACTAAAGCGGAGAAACTTTGCAGAAATAGCCAAAGCAAAGATGCACGAAGATCCCAAAAACGCACTAACAACACCAAAACCCATCACTACTGTACGAAAACCTACTTGGAGGCAGGATATATTTCCAGAGGTGGTAGAAAATATACCAGGTATTGCAAACAAAAACTGCCAGACCGAAAAAGAAAGGAGAGACACTACCCTAAGCTTCATAACGAAAAGCTACCCAAGCATGGACTGGACCCATGCATACACCGACGGTTCTGTAACAGACACTACACAGAACGGAGGGGCAGGAGCATTCCTGAACCTACCAAATGGCAGAAAAATAACACTGTCATTCGCTACTGGTAAGTACACAAGCAATTTCAGAGCGGAGGCAGAGGCACTGAGGGCGGCAGTGGAAGAAATGGCAACACACAGTGAAAATGAGAGCCACATAGTCTTGCTGACAGATGCTCTCGCCGTAGTCACAGCGCTAAAAAGCCAGAAAAACACTGAGCTTAATGACTTAAGAGCAGCACTCTGCAAACTGTGCCAGCTGTCCGCACCAAAAAGGGTAGTGGTACAGTGGGTTCCGTCACACTGCAACATCCAAGGCAACGAGGAGGCAGACAGACTGGCAAAAGAAGGTGCAAGGCTACCACAAACAGATACCAGTATGACGTACGAAGAGTCAAAACGGCTTATCAAAGCCAGGTACATTACCAAATGGGAAACCGAACATACTGGTTACACCAAAAACGATGCCTATTACCAGTTGAACCGAAGAGAGCAGGTCGTTGTCTTCAGACTTCGCACTGGCCACAATAGACTGAGGTACCACCTATTCAACAAATTGAAGATAGGGTGTACCGACGAATGCCCGTGCGGTACTGGTAAAATGACCACTGAACATCTGCTGCAGAACTGCCCGACATACGGGGATCAGAGAGAGCAGATGTGGCCATTGCCAGTGGAACTGCAAGACAAGCTCTATGGTAGTGGCGAGAGTCTCAGGATGACCGCCGCTTTTTTCGAAAAAATAATGGTTACTGTCTGACTGTGTACGCAGAAGAAGAAGAAGAAGTAAACTAGTATTCTAGTATATTTTTTATTGTTTTGCAATTCCCAGAACCTTGGCTGATGATGATGGAACTGGCAAGTGAAGGCACACTGCAGCAATTCCTTCAACGTCATAGTCCAGGCTACCAGCAGGTCATGATTGGTAGGGGAGAGAAGCCAAGTGTTAGCATGACGAAGAAGCAAGCTCTGACATCCCAAAAGTTGCTTGCCTTGGCAGCTCAAGTAGCCAGTGGGTTGGACCATTTGGAGAAGTTCAAGGTTGAGAATCTATATGTGTAAATGAGATCAGACATATATATGTCCTGAAAATGGTTCTAACACACAGCTATTAAAAGCTTGAATAGTGTATGGTAATCAGTCAAATTAGTAAAAGCTGTGTAGAATGGTCACTGAGCAATTACTAAAGACTAGCAATAATCCATCAATAATGGTGGAAGTAAATAAGACACTAAAATACATTTACAAAATATTTTTTCCAGTCAATTTAAAATCCAGATATTTTCAAAATATATAAAAGATTTACTTCTGTCATTAATCATGTTGGGTTAAATAACTAATTTACATCTGACTGTTGAGTTATTTAAGTGACTATTTTACATTTGACTTGATTTAGTTCAATAACTATTTTACATTTGACTGTTGAGTTAGTTCAATAACTATTTTACATCTGACTGTTGAGTTAGTTCAATAACTATTTTACATTTGACTGTGGAGTTTGTTCAATAATTATTTTACATTTGACCTTTGAGTTAGTTCATTTATTATTTTACAGCTGATCTACTATCGTTTACGATCATGTAAAATTCTGGTAGCCAAAGGAGGGATCTGCAAGCTATCTGGCTTTGGTTTTCCCAATGAAATTGCAGACAGAAACCTCTACGAGTCTGTAAGTATGAAGGGTGTATTGAAGAATAAAATAGTGCTTTAACCCTTTGATCCCTGGCTAACCCCCTCCATCCCCTCCTCTTCTTCCCCAACCCCTCCAAGAACCGCAGTCCTATCCTCCAAGGAACAGATCTAGCTTGATACTAATCAATGGACGAATGGTAATCTGAATCACACACATGTTGTCGTTCAAATAACAACTGATCCGTTTTAGAATAAACAGTCTAAATCCAATTTATCAGCCTCAAAATCCTTGAAATTGCTTTCAACTTATTCTGCTGTTAGCCTTTTAGAATTTTCCTGAGTTTTCAACAACAAAAAAAACCCACAAAGACAAAACAAATAGATTACTGTGTTGGTACACAGCAACATTTTGCAACTAAAATAAAATTGGTCAAGATCAGAGGTGGGCTTGATAGGATTGTTCTCTACCAACTAGACAAGAAGATCAGGTGTAGGCTCAAAGAAGAAGATTATGAGCGGTATAGCTTACAATCTCTGATAAAGGCTTGTGTTGTGTTTTGCTGACATGGGTTTTTTTATCGCTCCTCAACGTACGGAAAATAATGGCAACCTACCATACTACATGCTTGCCAAGACACTTATAACAGCCAAATAGGTTGGCAGTTGTAAGAAGCAACATTCTGTAAAAGACATGCTACTTACTTACTAAAAAAGATTCTAAGATTAAATAGTCTGGTGAAGTATAAGCATGCAAACATTTATCAATAATAGTTTTCCAAAACTGTCTATTAGATACAAACATACATTGCTCATATATTTTTACAAATTAAAGATGCAATTCTTATCTTTTCAGAACTCTTTACCAGTTCGCTGGGTTGCTCCTGAGAGTCTACAGAGCAATGTTTACAATTTGAAGACAGACACCTGGTCCTATGGTATTGTTGCTTGGGAGATCTTGCATTTTGGTATGTTGGTGTCTCCTCCTTTGCTAAGTTACTTCTTTGATATACATGAGGTGGGATCAAATGAATCCTGCCCAGTGGCTTTATTACATATGTATGAAAGATACATCAGCAGGTATGGTAGATTTAAACAAAGCAATTGTTAGGAAGCAAATATACATCAGGGGCATTAGAAGAAGTTGCTGTAGGCTTTCAGACACGCATCTCACTGCTTGGGGAGACGATGGATCTGTCCGTGAAAAAAGGACTATGGTTGATCATTGAACCATTTGGTGACTGCTGCCATGGTATCTGCATCAAAATGGAATTGTTCCTTTGGAGGTTTTTTTAAGGGTCTGAACAAATGGAAGTCACAATGTGACAGATTAGGACTGTAGGCTAAGTCTGGCAGAACTTCCCATCTTTTCCGTACTAACGCTTGCTGCACAATGCTCGCGACATGCGGATGAGCATTGTCGTGCAACAAAATCACACCACGTGAAACCATTCTAGATAACTTACTTTTGATGCCTTCATGCAGCTTGTCTAGTGTTTCCTTGTAGCAGATGACATTGATGTTTATGCATTGCATTTCAAAGTCTACCAATAAAAGCCCTTCATTGTCAAAAATTGTCAGCATAACCTTACCAGCAGAAACCTATGACTTTATTTTTTTAATGCTTAGAAGATCCTGAATGTTTCCATTACATTCTCGCTGTTTTGCTGAATGTCTCAAAATTATGGCACCACGATGCATGGCCTGCCACTTTGCGCAACAAAAATGTATCACTCTGTTTTTCCAAATGCAGCAAGGGGTTCAAACTCCACCCCATGCGACTGTTCCTTATGGTGGTCAGTCAACATATGTGTGACACATTGTAAACATGCCTTCCGATACTTCAGTTTCTTCCTAGCCACCATCTGAACTGTCCTAAACCATACTGCGAACTCATCCGCTAGTGAATGTAAGCTCAGACGACGGTTCACCCATATTGCTGCTTCAATCTTGGTGATAGCTTC
Organism: Ariolimax columbianus; assembly: GCA_036924085.1. Classification (NCBI taxonomy): domain Eukaryota; kingdom Metazoa; phylum Mollusca; class Gastropoda; order Stylommatophora; family Arionidae; genus Ariolimax; species Ariolimax columbianus. The sequence goes on from JAVGWX010000019.1 coordinate 30,799,105, forward strand.
TTTTGTCGGGGGTCGGCGGGTCTTAATGGTTAAGTGACACGGCCCTCAACCCAAAGATGCTGGGTTTGCTCCACATCTAAGATATGTGCTACTGACAAATGCACAAGATAGGTGCTACTGAAAAATGCATCTCTGGTACAGGGAAAATGATCCCTGAACATCTGCTGCAAAATTGCCCGATATACGAGGACCAGAGAAAGCACATGTGGCTATCACCAGCGCCAACACTAGACACGCTCTATGGCAGTGTTGACAGCCTCAGGATGACCGCTGCTTTCTTCAAATCAATTCAAGTTGACGTCTGACAGCGTACGAAGAAGAAGATCCCCATCTCAGCTTCCTGGGGAAGCAAACCCTTAGAAAATGCAAGAGGAAGCAGACCCTTAGATAAAATGCATGCCGAAGTCGGGTGCACTGGGCCGACAGGTGTAAAAGAAAAACACAGTACAGCACACCGACTTGGAAATAAGGCAAATGCAAAAAAAAACAAGAAAAAAAGAAATCCAAGTGAAAAACTGAAGAAATTATTTTTAAATATCTAAAACAAATTTCAAAATCACTATTGTGTTCAACAAGACAAAACGGAAGTGGAACTCTCTACAATTGAAAGAGCAGTACTTTCAGCCAATTTCCACGGTAGCCAGTTGTTTACCTATGATTAAAACGCTTTGAAAAATCGTCCATCATAAAACGTCTGAAAAAAACAACAGACAATGCCCTGGGCAAATATTTTTGTCAATGGTTACCTAAAGGTTAATTCGGATGAAGTTTATTGTTTAATGACAAAACATGCAAGAGTATAGTATTAAGTTGTTGTTGTTATCCCAATGCTATTCTTATATATATATATATATATATATATATATATATATATATATATATGTATATAGGTCTTCTTCAGTTGTGTCACTGCTTCGTGCAGTGTATTGGTAATTGTCAGCAGTGCTTGTAAGAATCTTCTCCTCATGTTCGCAAGTGCCTTGCACTCAATGAGTAGGTGTCAAACTATTTCATCAGGATGAGAGCAATGCCTGCACAAGGAAAGGTGCTGAAAATTGATACAATTCGAGAGGCTATTGACTTTGATCTGTCTTGTTCGGAACTGAAAGATGAGACTTTGATCTCTTCTATGTAATTTATTTATGTCATTGTTATTTTTTAACTGTGACATTTTGCTAAATACACTGTGTCCTGTTGTTCCCATTGTCCACCTGTTCATCCAGATTTCTAGAGTATTATTCTTAATAAGTCATTTTACTGTGTGATTACTGCAGGGTCTATCCAATTGTTGTTTCAAGGCTCCGTTTTTTATCAATCTGTCAGCCATCTTGTTCCCTAGTAGCCCACTATGTCCAGGGATCCATTGCAAGGTGACATTTATCCCGTGGGCAGGGATGATGATGTTGATCGCCCTCCCCACCAAGGATATCTCTTTTTCTTTGTATGGGGTGCTCTTCACCCAACTTGGAGTCACTAAGTAGTAGTATTTATAATAGTATTATAACTGGCTCTGTTTGCAGGCACTACACCATATCCTACCATGGGACCTCATGAGGTAGTGGAAACAGTACAAAATGGATTCAGAATGCCCAAGCCTCAACACTGCAGCTCCGAATTGTAAGTAAAGCTTAAGAAACGTGACAGCTAAATCCTTCTCCTTTTTTTTGATTTTTGTCCTGCTTGTGCCTTTCAGCATCAGGTTATGAAGAAGTTTCTTGACCGGATCCTAGTATGTGCTTTGCACACTTTACTGCTTCTGTTATTTCTGCTATCGATCTTTTCCATGGTCGGCCCTTGGCTATATATCTATAGTATCTGTGTAGCATTGCTTTCTGATGTTTGATGGGTCACATGACCAAACCATTTGGTTTGCTGTCTCTTGATGAGGTCTAGCACTGGTGTTGTACCTACTTGTCTCCTAATATCTTTGTTTCTGATTCTATCCATTCTTGTTACTCCAAGCATTTAATGCATGCATTTCATCTCTGTTGTTACGAAGTTTCTTTTATCTTTGTTTTTTAATGTCCAATTCTGGCACTGATAGCACAATGTGGATAGAAATGTTGTGTTGAAATTAGTTGATAACTTTCTTCCAACTAAAAATGTTGTAAAAAATAGTAATTCCTACAGTAGACACTGCTGTCTGGAGAAGAAAAAAAACTGCTAAATTGTTGTTTTTAAATTAGTTGACAACATGAGTCGTAATCCTAAATGGGGTCCCATCGGTTATTAAGGGATCACAGAAATTAAAATGAATATATACTTACTTACTTACTTTCTGTATCCATAACACCATATCATATGGCTGAGGTCAAGTGTTCTGCCACACTGACTGCCTTGTCATTACTCTGTACCAGGTCATCCATTGCACATGTATGGTGCTATACCAAGTATTATTATTAATAAATATATAATGAAAAATCATATTTTACAATTAATATTCTTTCTAGGGGGTCGCTTGAGGTTGTCCAAACAAAAATTATACTTCATTGGAGTCACACCCATAGAAACGTATTACATATGTCTTAAGAAATATTGCAGTTGGCAATGACATGTTAGAGACTTAAATGTATGAAGTCTCAGATTTTGAGCATTGCTAGGTGCCAATTTTCAGCTGCATTGACAGAAGCGTGACATGACTAAGACTCATGCCCTATTGGATTAGTAACTAGAGACTACAGTTAGGTACCCATTTACAGCTGAAATGACTGAAGTGGGACAGGACTAGATTACATGCCCTGTTGATTTAGTAACTAAAGCCTACAGTTACATACCAATTTACAACTCAATGGACCAAAGCGTGACATGATTATGTAAGATGCACTGTTGGCTTAGTAACTAAAGACTACAGTTAGGTACCAATTTCCAGTTGGATTGACTGAAGTATGACAGGGCTAGGCTACATGCCCTGTCAGTTTAACATTGATAGACTAGAGCCAGGTACCCATTTAAAGTTAGGTGGAAATCAGTGTAACAAATTCAGATGGGAACTTTACTGTGAATAGCAAGCACTCTTTTATTGACTGTTCTGCTATTTATACACTGGGAAAAAAAACAACTAGAGACAATGCAAAACATAATTGAAATGCTATTTTGTATGTTGTGTTTGAAAAAAAAATGTATCTTTTCCAGATATGAGATCCTTTTGAGGTGCTGGCACACCATCCCTGAAGAACGTCCATCCTACCAAGAAATCTTGGAGGTTCTGTCTCACCTTGTGGTCAATGCAGATATCCACATTGATTTCTCCAGCTTACCGGACCACCTCCTCTCATTAGACACTGCGGATAATGCCACTTTCTAAACTCATCAGCCTCTTGCATTTGATCTGTTTTTGTACATCAGTTAATTATCATCCTGTAATTATGCAGGATGAAGACGAAGCACACACGTTTTTAGCAGAGCATAACAATATTATTATTCAGATACAAATATGTCCCGGTTAGGACTTCTTCTTGTTTATTCTCTCTATTTGTTTGTGTTAAACAAAATTAAAGGATACATTGTGCCACATTTTACAGTTAGACTGCGATATTTACCCCTCTTTGCTTGACACCATCACTATTTGAGTAAATCCTAAAAGTGAATGTGAAGGACGTAAAAATACACATTGTGGAAATACAGCAAGGATCAGAGAATATTAGACAAATATTATAAAAGATAATTAAAGAGATTAGTTTCTGACTTGCATCAATTTTGTGGCATTGGTATGCCTGATGCAAAGAGGTGGTATTAAGTGAACAATATATTAAATAGTAAAGGAAATGGAAAATTACCTGGAGGTCGGAAACCCCAGAGCCGTGCCTTCCTTCGGTCTACTAAGCCGTAAGAAGGAAAAACAAAGTAATGTAAAGATCCAGTTAACATGCTGAGTGGTATATTGAAAGATATGGTGTTAGACTCATATTTTCTTGACCAATGGCACACTAGAGATGATTGAGTCAGCATCACTCCAGCCGCCTTTAATTTCCAGACATGTTCAGGTACTCAGTTTTTAGACTTGGTCGACCCTGGAAGCTGTTTTCAATTTTTTTAAATATGCCGCACCAATTAGGGATGGAACCTAGATCACTCGAGTCGGAATCCATTGCACTAACCACAGAAAGGAAACCACCCACAAACCTACTACTAATAGCTAAGTGAAGGTCTGAAAGAATAACCAGGAAAGACATGGGACAGCATCGTCTAATGACCAACCAGATGGACTTACAGAACAAAAGGATAGCTTTTGGCTACCTGACATCAGACACAACTACATGAATGAATACCAGGATTCCAGTATTCAAGTAAAGTAGGAAAATATGGTGGAACACAGAGGCTATTTAATTTGTCAAGTAGTGACCAAGATGTCAAGGAATGCTTGGGCATGACTCTGGAGCAGGCTGGAGATTTGACAAGAGGTTGAGTTTCTTGCAGACAGACTGTCATGAGAGTGACGTTCTGCAAAGGACATGCTACATGATGATGAATGAAAATGATAACAGAAACAATGCACTCTGAACACATTTACACCAAACAACAGAAAGGTGAATGAAGAAATAGGCACTCTAGAATTTTACGTGATGAATGCCCTTTGCTGTAAGCTAAGTATATGCTAGTGAATTCAACCAACTGAACACCCCTGGAGGTTTGGGGTCTAATTCTGAAGTGCTCATAAATTCCATTTTCTTTGTTTTGTGTATACAGTTCTGGGGGGCTCGGTGGTTTGGGGCCTCAGTGGTCTCGAGATAAGGTGTCCGCCTCGAGTACCGGAGGTCACAGGTTCAAATCACGATGGAGACCAGGATTTTTTTCACGTGGATCTTCTGGTAAAATTTCCCCTGATTTCTTGGTAGTGAAACCGGACTCCCGTATTCAGTGTTGAGCACGTTAAAAATACCTTGGCAGTTCAAATAGAAAAGAGTAGGCTTAACGGTCCCAGCCCGGACAAAATTTAAAAATCTATCCAAAATATTTTGTCTTCCCCCAGATCCAGTAAGCCGCAGGAAGTTGTAAAATACCTACTACGTATAGCCGAAGCAATTCGAATACCTGGCAACAGACATTAACATGCCTGTTTGAATACCAGGATTCCAAGTATATGTTTCCCAAGTGCCTCAAATAATGGTAGGGCTTGAGGTCTGCGGAAATGTTTTCTCACATCCGAAAAGCTGAAACTGGAGAATATTTTGAATATAAATATATCTTTTTAGTTATGTGCTCGTCTTCACAAACTTGCAAAAAGATCACTGTCACACTACACAGGCATAAAAGTAATCACTGTCACACTATACAGACTTAGAATTGAACATTTGTTAACTGCATTACCTAAATCAACTTAACTTAACATCTTTATACTGGTATAGAAGACTCTGCAGAGTCTGTATACAACCAGTTTCATTTACATTACCTTGCTCTAAAAGCTATGTGCATCCAATCTATTCTTAAATGCATTAATTGTCCCTGCCTCCACTACTTCCTGGGACAATGCATTCCAAGCATTCACCACTATCTGACTACCAAAAAAAAATATTGACATTACTTGAAAATTGCAAAATAATCAGCTAATGCTGTGTCAGCTGCCACACAATTAAGATGGTTGTTGTTTAATGTCCACAGTGAGTAGGTTTACTCTTTTGTTCACCCTAGATTGGAAGTTAAGTAGTGGATTGTAGTAGCTTTTCTCACATCCCGAGCATGCTGTTGAAAGTGGGTTGCTGTCGTCCAGGCGGTTGTGCTATGCTAAGCTTCATATGCATGGTGCTCATTACTACGGGGATCATATCGATATACATCTCATCAGTAAGACTGCCTTGAAAACAGCCTGTTTCTAGGGAATGCTACATGGAAGAGAGATTGTGGTCTTGGTCAGTGTATTGTACCTGATCCTGACTGGAATAGCATCTCAGTTCCTCATCAAGATGGTAAACACACTTTGAAATAACCAAAAAGACTTGATCTGTGGTTAAAAGTAATGTCTATCTATTTTTCAGTTCACTTGTATTGTTAAATGTCGTGGGGAGGTGTGACCTCCTTTGCTGCCTTTTGTTTTTGGCAGTCAAAAATTCTATGGAATGTTGCTCCTGGAATATATGATCGATTTTTTGGGGGGACTGGTGGTGGTGAAAGCATAAATTAGAGCAAGGTAGACCTGCAGCCTGTCACGCGCCATCTATGCCATTCCACTAACCACATAACCAAGATCTGATGTTAGCCATACAATGCCCTATTTGCCACATAATCTCTGTGGGGCAAAAATCCCTAGAATAATTTGAGCAGATTTTTCATTTGAATTTTGCCTGACAGCGACTGTTAAGCCTACTCTTTTCGATTTCCAACTCCCAAGGGATTATTAACATGCGTGCCACTGCACACGGGTGTCTGATCTCGCTACTCAAAGAACAGGGGACATTTTTACTAGATGGTCCACTTGAAAACATCTCGGTCTCGACCATGATTTGAACCTGCGACCTCCAGCACCCGGGGCGAACACCTTACCTTGAGACAGCTGGGTCCCCATTAAAAGTTGTGTCTCCCCAAAAAGAGTTGTAAATACCTAACAAGAATCTGAACAAGATCATTACCACAGTTACTAAGAATTGAAACCATCCACCCACAAGGCTTGGAAGTGGTCACTATACCACTGCTTATGCTTGAAAATGATTATCATCATTACTTAGAAGTGATAGATACATGACGTAGGTAAGTCGACACCCCATCCTATATTATTGCATAGTTGACCATAGGGCCTAATTCCAGACCATGTCAAAAGCTTTTTAAAAGTCAACAAAGACTTGGTACAGCTTTTGGTTACGCTGAAGGTAATTTTCGTTGAGCAGATGCAGATCAAAAATGTGTTTAATTGTGCTGGAACCAGACAGAAAATCAGCTTGTTCTTCTGCAATACCGTATTCTGCCCTTGGTTGCAGTCTGTTCCAAATAACCTTAAGCATCAATTTGCTGGAGTGACTGGTAAGCCAGATGGTTTGGTTTTTTTTGTTTTTGTTTTCTGCGTTCACCGTATTTCTTTATTCCCCAAGGCGGTGTGCCATGTACTGTGGTTTTTATTTTGGTTTGGTGATTTTGACATTGTTGTCATCACTGATTATAGCCCTACCTCAGTAGGGTATACTTAGGTAGGGCTATAATCAGTGATTTTGTCCAACTTGTCGGTCATTTTCCCATCTGCCAGATCATCAACACAATTACTTAGAAGTGATAGATAAAAAGCTTGGAAGTGGTCACAGGGGACATTTTTGCTAGATGGTCCACTTGAAAACATCTTGGTCTCGACCATGATTTGAACCCACGACCTCCAGCACCCGAGGCGAACACCTTACCTTGAGACAGCTGGGTCCCCACTAAAAGTTATGTGTTTAAGCTGTTGATGATCAATTACTTAAAAGTGATAGATAACAGTCAAGCATAGCTTTGATTTTGTTTTATTGTCAGAATATATTTTAGATGCACTTTTATATCAAGTACCTCCAAACAGTATGGTCACCAAGTTAAAATACACACTGAAATGAATATGGATGATACACTTCATTCATTCTTTCTTTTATTCCTTTAAGAACATGAAGCTATCATTGTAGTTTGCTTTATGGACTACAGCTGATATTTATATTTCCAGTGAGGATTTCTTGAGTACATTGTTTACACATGGTGAGGCTGTCAGTCACAAGCATGGTTATATTTAGTCACCTTTCAAGACATGTATAATATAGCACATTGGGCCTTTCTTTTCGTCCTTATATGAGATCCTGGGACCCATGGGAAGTGAAAGCTTCAATGAAGACTAGGATTAACCCTTTAAACACACGACACCAATATTTCGAGGTTGGTGTAAATTCCCTGAGCCATCCATTATTCGGTGTGACAGATGGACCATTATTTGAAGGCACACTGAACTGCTTGGATTTTGGCCATAATATAGTAACGCCTACACACAACACACATGGCAGCGCACACATCAAAGCATGTTTCTGATGATTTTCGTGATGCTAAGGTATTTTGAAAATTCAAGAAAGGGAAATGACCATTCTTAAAGGCTAACAACAACAGAATAAGCCACTAAAAGTGTTCTCAAAGATTTGAAGGCTGATAAATTAGATTTAGATGGTGATTTTTCTGAAAAGGACAAGTGATTATTTGAAAGATTACATGTGTGATTAAAATTATAATCAGTCTAATTCTGTTCCTGTCCCTCAGAGAATCAGGGAGATAGGGGTTGTGGGAGGAAGACAGAAGAAAGAATATATGAGATGTAAATATTTTTCATAAAATGTCTACCTTATCTGTATTCTCTCATGTGGGCAAGGAAGTGGGATTTTATGAACTGGGTGGCCATAGTTCAAAGGGTTAAGGTTATCTTCTTGAAATAAAACGAACTAGGCAGGTAGGTGCACCTGAGATAATGGATATGGATTGTGCACAGCCAGTGAGCCTACAGTGTCTTGAAGAGAGAGTAGAATTTGAGGTGACTTTATACAGGTTTAGAAGATAATCACAGGAAAGGTTAAATTAGACTGTAACAAGTTTTTCAAAATACAACCACCAACATGAACAAGAGGTCACAGGTACAAATTAACTAAAGAAAGGTCCAGATTAGATATTTGGAAATATTTTTGTAGTCAGAGAGTGGTGAATGCTTGGAATGCATTGCCCTAGGAGGTAGCGGAGGCAGGGACAGTTAATGCATTTAAGAATAGATTGGATTAGCATAGCTTTTAGAGCAGAGTAATGCAAATGTAACTGCTTGTATACAGACTATCTTCCTTTTTGGCTCTTTTCGTCTAGTCAGACGATAGTAATTGTGCTTTTAGCACAAAGCCCGGGCAGAAATATAGAGACGATGTGTTGCCCATGCAGTATGGTCCCTCTCTCAGTCTGCCTTCATTGCTCCAAGGGAAAGGGGATACCAATACATTTGGAACAAGGCAAGCTGCAGAAGCTGCCGGATCAGCAGAGCAATGCTCTATCTGTTCGCCTGTCAGGGCTTCACTCCTAGACCAACTGCCAACCAAGGCTAAGTGCCTGGTCTGCCCTGCAACAACATTCAGCTGAGGTTGCCCTTCCTCACTCTAGGATAAGGCATTGTATCCTCTTGCGTGTGCTCCTTCACACATCGTCAGTTGTCAGGTTTGGTAGACGCTGACCAACTTTCAGAGTTATCAGAAAACTGGTTGCACAGCCATATCTGACAAAACCCGACAAGATATGTCAGTATCTTATTTGCAAGGCTTCAGATGGTTTGAAATCAGAGTTTTCCGTCTCCTAGATGAGCTGCCTTCCTAGGCTTTCGAGCCCCATCTGCCCGACAGACTATACAGAGTTTTTTAAACCAGTATAAAGACGTTAAGTTGAGTTTAGAAGTTATCCATATCCCTCACCATTTGCTAAACAATACTTGGCAACTGTGGGTCTGCGCAGTATGAGCACAGTGATGTCACTTCTGCATAACGTAACATACCACATTGTTTTGTGTTTGATCTGAATATATCTCCACCATATGTCCACTTTTTAATGTTTATTATACATTCTCCGGTAAGTCCCCATTCTCTAAGAAACATGGCACTGTATATATTTGTGTCCATTTCTTGTTAATTGTACAGAATATCAATCTATTCTTTCTAAAGACAGTTACATATAATATGTAACATACAACAGTCACTATTTGGATTCAGAAACTTCATTTTCTGGTTGCTATGTATACAATATCTTGACTGTTTTATTGCTGTATCATATATAAAGTATTTTATAAATATTTGAAGAAAATCTAGACTGCAACATCACTTTAGCAGACTTTTGGCTTGTGTAAATAGTGAGGTATGTGCAGTGCCATGAGCTGGAGAGTCTTCTACCTTAAATCAGTTTGACAACTCTCTCTTACTGCATTTTCTCACCGTGGCGTGCTCCTATTTTCATTACTGTCTCACACCATTGCTCTCTGACAAGTAGAAAATGATTACAAATTTACAATGATACTTGCCTTGGAAATACATTGGTGTTTCTGGAGGACTTTAACTCTTTCACTCAGGAATGTTTTAGCACCCTGAGCTGGAAATTTGATTTGTGCTGAGTTTTAAACAGTAGAGTGTTCATGTGGAAACCTAAATATTCTGTTCATTGTTTTTATGAACATGTACATATATAAATTGTTCTATTTGAACAATAACTGGACTCTCAGCTAAATTTCATATCAAATCAGGAGTACAACGAGGATGTGTGCTATCACCTTCTTTGTTCATTACATTGGTAGACCACATTTGTAAAACAGCTGACCCAAATGAAGGTAGCAACATTTGTGAACTCTTAAATGAACTTCTTTTTGCTGATGATGAAGCAGTCATAGCAACTTCAGAACTACAATTGCAGCAACATATTGATAAACTAAATACAGCATGTCAAGAATACAGCATGAAAAACACTGAGGTCATGAAAATATCTAGAATAGCCGGAGATATCAATATCGCCATTGAAAAACTGCAAATCAAACAGGTGAAAGATTTCACATACTTAGAGAGCACGTTATCAGCAAACGGAAGAATTACAGCGGAAATCCAACAAAGATGCAATAAGGCAAATCAGATTATTGAACAATTAACTCCAATACTTAATTGCAAGCACGTGACAATAACTACCAAAAGAGCTTTATACAACACAATTTTCGTCCCGACACTATTGTCAAAACTGGACACTAACATCAAATGAAAAACGCTACATTTTAACAACAGAAATGAAATGCCTGTGAAAAATATTGGGCTTATCAAGGAGAGACATGATCAGAAACAATGACATCAGGAGACTAGTGGGAACAACACCAGTATTGGACTACATTAAAAGACAGCAACTAAAATAGTTTGGCGACGTAACAAGACTACCACCACACAGCACCCCCCAACAAGCAATGCTTTTTAGATACAACGGATTCAAAGGTAGATCGCGAAAAAGGTGGCTTACAGAAATATCTGAGGCAGTAAATACTACTGTGCATGAGGCACACAGTCAGGCTCGTTCTAGGGATCTCTTCATAACCTGACACTGAAAGGCATTAGAGGATAAGCGAAAAAAAAAAGGTACATTTATATCAAAAGGAAGAGCAGAGGACAAGGAATAATAAATAACAATTTGGTTAATAACGACAAACATTCTATTAGTACACATAAACAACGTTACATGCTATTTTAAAAGAAGCATAGAATCAACATCAAATTTTGTACTTATGAAAGACCATTTTCTTTTGCAGTCAATAATATAAAACTTAACTTCCAAGGATAAAGGTTATCCATTTTTAAAAAAAACATATCATTGAATATTTCACAATTTAGGAGGCTTAAAATAAGAAGCTAAGTTACAAGTCATATCTGAAATAACAAGAAAAAAACTAATGAAAAGTAATATCACATTAAGACAAACAGTTTTGAAATAAACACACACAACGTCCTTTCCGACTCAAATTTGAAACTAAAATGGCTGACTAACTCATGTGGGAATATCTGTGACAATTTTAAAAAACATGGACTAGATTAAATGGTTGTATTTACATATTATATTGACAAACACTAAAATCGTTGGTCTGGCATAGTGTGTGAAACAGACTTTAACGTTGGTCCAGAGTGAAAGAGTTAACAGATCTTAGCGTTTTATGTGGGACAAACACTTATTTGTGTAAAACAGATAAGGATGCTCCAAACCTAATAGTGACCAGTGGTCAATGATTACTAGTCCATTGACATAACTCACTGGTGAGTTGTTTAGTATTCACCATGTATATAAATTGTTTATAACACTAAGGTTGTGTATACATTACCTAGCTGTCATAATCATCCTTGCTTTTAATTTGCTGCAGTCGGAGCTTGATGCCACCTATACAGTGGGCCTTTTTTGCAGGAAAATTTATGTACATTTGCAGTTGTGGTTTCTGTGGTACTTTTGTTGGATAAAATGACTGAAAAACAAGCTAATCAATAAATCAATCAAAAACTTTACCACTCCCTGCAGAGCACAGGTCCTAAACTTCTCACCAAATACCCACCAAATTTTCCTATCATGAACCATCTGAGCCAGTTCTGTGCACATCTTGCCTACGGCAATGACTTTGGCATCCAACTGTCTCATCCATGAGTTTCTCTGTCTTTGTCTATTTCTTTTGCCCTGTGAATTCCAGAATAGAGATTGTCTTGTAGGATAGGCCATCACCTCCTCCATATTTCATGCTCCATTGATATTTGTGCCATTCTTTCCAACAGTTCCACGTTTGTGATCTTGTCACACTATTTCCACCTATGTATTCTTCACTGGCAACCATTTACGAAAATCTACCGTTTTCATAATGTTTCACAGCCATACAATAGAATGACTTTTACGCTAGAGTTGACAATTGTTATTTTGGTGGTAGTTTTAATTTCTGTTGATTTTCTCAAAGTCCATATTGCACTGAAAGCTCTTCTTGCTTTCTATATTTGTAACTTTACATAATTTATTGTATCTCTCAATATGTCTCTATTGCTATCAGGATGTATGAAGGACTCTACATTCTGACTCCTACACAATTCTATTATTGTTAGTTGTATTTATTTTCAAAACCTGTGTTTTTTCAGACCCAATTATAATGAAGTCTCTTCAAGTATATGTATCTTATGTTGCATCTGGCTGTGGGTATGGGACAGACAAGCCAAATCATTGGCAAAGTCGAGATTGTCAAATTGGCTCGTCAATGTCCATTTAATACCAATGTCACTGGACAATGATGTTAATTTCACAATTCAGTCAATAGCCATCAGGAAGAGTAATGTGGTAGTAGAGATCCCTGCTTAACCTCTATTCTCATTTCAAAGGGTTCAGAAAGCGGACACTCGTGTAGCACTCAACATCTCATAGCTTCATATGTTTTCTGGATTATATTTGAGAGCTTCTGGCACACTTCATAGTTTCTGAGAAACTCTTGCTGTGATACCCCGTTCAAGCTGTCAAAAGCTTTCTCGTAGTCCACAAATCCTATAATAGGCGGTGAGTTTTATTCCACATTTTGTTAAATTATTATTCTCAGTGTTGCTATCTGGTCTGTACACTGTACAGGACGACCTATTTTGTCGAAAGCCGGCATGCTCATCCCTCAACTAGTCATCTATTGCCTTTTTCAATCTCTCTAGAATGATCCTGTTAAAAAAAGTTTCCCAGGTACATATAATAACATTATTCTTCTATAATTATTACAGTGCTGGAATTCTCTTTTCTTTGCCAACTTTATTACAAGCCTTATTTCCAGTCGCCTGGTATTTTTTCCCTCTCTCAAACTTTTACCAGTAGCTTAAATAACATCATTGACGTCGTCCAATTTGATCATGTCTGTGGAGATATCATCTAGGTATGTGGCTCTGTCATCTTTCAGAAGCCATATGGCTTTCTTAATTTTTTCCGCAGTTGGTCTCTCGCGATTTACCTGCACTTCCGAATCCGCTGACCGGTGTCAGGAAAATCTTGTGAAACCGGACATTTTGAAAGCTCTGCAAAATATGTTCAGCACATATCTTTGTTTTCTCCTTGTGTTGCTAATCAAATGTCCTTATTGATAGAGCCGTTTATTAACTTATTTTTGCTTGTTAGTTTCTCTGTGCTGTTGTACAGATCTTTCATATTTCATTTTGCAGCAGCTTTCTCTGCCTCTCTCACCAAAACTCAATATATTTTATCTTGGTCTTATCACTTCTCATGCTCTTTTATATTTCTTTATTGGTTTCAGCATATATTTATTGTTTAGTCTTGCAGCTGTTTACATGTGATCTAATATGAATGAATATCAATGAAATCTCGGAATCCCATATGGGCTACTTTGAGCCAGCAGCCAAACATTATCTCTGGCAAAATTTCATGAGGCCCACAGCGATGCAAACAATTATTTTAAAATGCAGTATACTTTGACTGTATCTTCCAGAGCTCAGAAGGGAACCAAACAATGGTAATACTCTAACCAGCCCATTGCAAGTGATGACGGCGACATCATCAGCTGGTTTTTGTCTTGATCTTGTAACTTGCGCTGTATTTGGATTATAGTAAGGAAGAAACTGCAGTGGTCATCAACCTCACCCTCTCGTCCCTAGTTGCCTTTGACCAGCGGCAAGACAATAAGTCAGGATGCAGGCTCTCTGGTCTTACACCCTTAGATGCCAGGGGTCACTATTTCCATTCATTGCTTTGACAGGCAATGGTCTTATCTCTCAACAGCAGCGACTTCCAACTTACTAAGAACAACATAAGTGGTGACAAAGAAGACTGAGGATAGGGACGGTTACCACATCCTGTTGAAATTATAAACCGCACTAAAGAAAGGCCCTTACATCATCTGATGGAAGAAGAGTGACTAACTCAAGTTTGTATACTGTGGTGCTAGATTTCAAACTCTAATTATATTGTGCCTGGTTTAAAGTGAATCCAAAGTATCCTGTGGCGTAAAAAATATGTCCTTTTGTCTTTTATCATCATCATCATCATCATCATCAATGCCTGTCGCTCCTTTTGGAAAGCAATGACAACCCTCATACAACAAGTTGTATCTTGAGCTTTCTATTTAACTTCAGTTGAGGTCCAGCAGGGATTGATGTTCATTTTGACAGTCTCTTTTTCAAGTGTTTCTTGGTCTACCTCTCTGCCTCTTCCCCTGTAGATTCTCTCTGTGTACGTTTGATGGTGCTTTCTGTAGCATGCGATATTTCCAACCCCATTTTCTATGTTTGATCTGTTGCTCGACTGGTTGTTGTTGACTCCCTTCCCACAGCTCTTCATTCCTCACCATGTCATGTCAGCCAATACCCAAAATCTTCCATTTATATTTATTGACAAACAAATAGAGTTTTCTCTCTATTGCCTGTTGTCCTCCAAGTTTCTGCTCCGTACAGGAGTACTGATTTGACATTGAAATTAACAATCTTAATTTGGTATTAGTTTTTGTTTCCCTTTTGCCTTTGATGGCCATAATATTCTGCATGGAAGAGCTTGTCAATTCACTGCATAAGCATCCTCAATTTTCT
This sequence comes from Ariolimax columbianus, assembly GCA_036924085.1. Lineage (NCBI taxonomy): Eukaryota > Metazoa > Mollusca > Gastropoda > Stylommatophora > Arionidae > Ariolimax > Ariolimax columbianus. The sequence continues at coordinate 30,814,113 of JAVGWX010000019.1, forward strand.
ATCCAACATGCATAATAAGATTAAGTGGTGCTATTATTTCTTCCCCAATACAAGAGCTCTAGAAGGCACACACAGAGTGTTGTCATAATAGTAAGTGTATATTTAGATTTATCAGTGACACAGGCTTAGAGACATAAAACCCTTAGAGGCTATGTGGGTCTACTGTCCGAGCCATGCAGGGATTCAAAGCAATCAAAGTGCCGTGGGGACATTAGATAGGGGATGGGGAGTGTATACTAAAATCATTCAATTATCCCTGTTAGCTTTTAAATGTTAACGTTGTAATCAATGAACCAGTAGTGCAGGAATTTGAAATCAACTGTAAATTTAGCATGGATAGGTAAACATATTTGAATCTGTTAACTTCTTAATTCTGAAATGGGTTGTACAACAATTTCCATTGCTTGGGAAGTCTAGCTGTTTTAAGGCTTAGGACTACAGGCCACTGTGCCACCACATTATGCACTGACTATGTTTTTTATTCCACCATCAAAAGAAAAACAACATATGCCTTACCGGGGATTCGATCTACTGCCCTCCTTGTCAGTAGGCATGTTTCTGTCACACGCTGCTCCAAAAATGAGTAATAACCAAATCAGACCATGACACATATGTGCAATGTTTATCTCAACTTGTATACATTACCCGTAATTTGTCATATTTTGTTCACTTCATTCAGTATACGGTCATACACCATATTGTTTGTGTTTTTTTTTCCTCCACAGTAATCTTATTACTGATTTGACTTAGTTGCTCCTCATCTACCTTCTGGCATTCACATTTTTTTGTAGTTCCTACGGGATGGAAAAGCAGACACCATTCCAACCCAACCTTCCTTATTTGTCTTTTACAAGCGGCATAAATATGGAAGGCAACACTGTCTCTGTTCTTCACTCCCCTAGCTGACCCCATAACACGCAGATGTTATTTGTTATTACAAATAATGAGAAAGTAGTTTGTCTTAACGCCTGAGTGTCTAGACAATAGTTTTCAACCATTATAACTTTTACAGCAATAACATAGTTGGTTGGTTGGTTATTGATCCAGCTGTCTGGGGGTTCCTGCCCTTTAGCCCTATACCATATAGTAACATCTGCAAGTGTTTGTGAGTTGTTGTTTAGTTCCATACAGATTGTTCCATTTGCTAGGTCTCGAAGGAAGAAGCTTTTTCATAATGCTGTCAAGAGCCAAACACTTAAAAGGATGGTTTCAGGGGGAATGTGTGCGCAGCCAGTGCTCTGGAGTCTGTAGTGGTTGGATTCTGTTCAAGGGACTGTTAAATTGTATGTGTTCAGTGCAGATCTGAAAAAAATTATGCTTTGATCTCTCCTTTTCAGGAGGTTGATATTGTCTTTGGGATGGCCACATGTTTGTAAAAACAGTTATATAGAACTAGTAAATTCAAATGGCACTTCCTGACTTTCTCTTTTTTAGAGCGAAGGAAAATGGCATCTGGCAAGAGGGTTTATCATGTACAACAAATTAATAACGAAACAACCACTGCTAGAGAGCACACACATTCCTGCGGCACTGGTTTCCTGTAAGGGGCCAACTGCAGCGCAATTCCTTTGTTTAGTAAGGGCTGAAGTGGAGATAAATATAAAATGATAGTTTCATATGAGAGAATAAGTCATCATCATCATCATAGGCATCTCAGTCTCTAAAGACCATGCACGTAGCTCCCTGTTAGTTTTGTCCAGATCCGTCGCCTGTATTTCGACACTGTCTGCTATGGCTGTAAAGGCTGATCTGCGAGTGACAGTCCCTGTCACAGATCGTACAACTGTGCTGAGGAGACTGGGATGTTCCTTGATCTCTTCAGGCTTTCTCTTTTCTCTGCAGCCTGAAGGCCTTTACCATCATCAGCAGCCACTATGCTCCCTCCAACTGACTGTCTCCAAACAGCTCGATCCTGAGCAATTTTTTCCCAGTCCTAGGATGGGATGTCATATAACTTCATGTTCCTCTTGCATATGTCCTTGAATCGCAGTGTGGGAATGCCAATTCTTCTAACTTCAATGGCCAGCGGGCCATTGAGAGAATAAGTAGCAGCAGGATTTAATTTAACCAGCTGACGTTTTACATTTCCAGATATGAACTGTTAATCTCTCATATTATTAGAAGTTTATTGGTTTTATAATTGAAATTTAAAAAAAACAAAATAGTTACTAGACCTGCAGGAGCGACTGATTAGTGTAGTGGTAGAGCACTGGCTTCTCACAGCAGAGGTACAGGGTTCAACTTCCACAACTGTCATGCTCCAGTCAACACAGTTATAATTTGGTACCTGGCTTACAGTTAGGGAAGGAATAGACAATGAGGAAGGGAACTGGTCACTCCACCTAAGCTGCTGCTTAGTATACTGAAGTCTCTAATACTTCATTCCCAGACAGCGGTTAAGTCTGCTGAGGGGCACCTGTAGATGTATACCCAGTGTTTAACTACACACTAAGAAGCATGAAACAATTCACTTGACCCAAAGGGACAAGAGGTTCAAAACCCCAGTAAAGCCTGCATTTTTATGTCGGAGGTAAAAATACAATCTTTGTCTATACACTATGTGGCAACTGCAGGGGCAAGGACCCTTTATTCCTCAGCCTTATTATCCTCCTGGTGGAGCACATAAAAATACACTCAGTAATTACAGTGTTTGATAGTTTCATCACAATGCAAGACATACAGGCATGATCTTTTTCTTGTACAGTTGTCCCACATGAAGTAAAATTTATATTGGTATTGTGTACAGGTTTTTTTTACCTCATACTGGTTCACATATATGATGTGACCTTTAACATTATATTGATCTGGCTCGTTAGCATCACCATCAGAGATTGAAACTCCATTGCCAAGGCTCAGAGTGGGCGTGCCACCTGAAATAGCAGAACGCATGACGACTCTACATCCGACTCCTCACATGAGTGCCAACGGATGCAGCAAAGTCTGCCGTGCCAGGATTGGTCTTTATAGCCATCAAATGAGAACACATCTCGCAGCACAAGTCTGATGTTGCTGCCATCTGATGGCCAACTATTATTGTAACTATTATTATATTGACAATATAACCAAATATTATGACACAGTCTATTTGATAATCCGTTTTGTTGACAAATCATATCTAGTTATATTGATTGCTACTTTGTTTATTTCAACCATTATTTTTGTTGTGCATTTTCATGTCATATGTTATCTTAATTTCCACTTCAGTAAAAGTATGGTACCACCACTACAGTTGGCTTCCTTGCAGGGAGCCTGTGTCCGTAGAGGTGGTTTCTGTGGCATTTTGTTTTTCATGATGAGGTTGTCAGCTCCATGCACAACCCTACTCAATCACCTTTTACAACATAGATAAGTAAGATGCAGTGGGGATATTCCTTCTACACCAGTCTGATGTATGGCCTGGGTCCACATGGGCGAGCAAAACTGGTTGTGAACAGACTCTGCAGGGTCTTCTAAACCAGTATAAAGATGTTAAGTTAAGGTAAATAACATGCTTCTTACAGACATTGATATCTTCCTTCAATGTTGATATATATAATGAAGGTGATGGTGTGAAATGCCCAGCAGCAAGACCTCACACAATGACAGCTAACGGCTTACCATCATCACCAAAAGCAGAGTGCAAGTCCTATACTGCTAAATGTCAACAGGGAAAAACCTGGAGTTTGAACACCTCAGAGCTGCACCTTCCTAGTAAGCTGAAAGAAGGAAACCACCCACAAGCTTACTACTAATAGTCAAATGTCAGTCTGAAAACATAGGATGGCACCTTCGAAGGGCCAACCAGATGAATGTGCAGAACTACCTGGCAACAGGCACTGATCTGCTTGATTAAATACCAGGATTCCAGTATATTCCGGGAAGTAAAATCGGCGAGGGAGAGAATATCGCTACCGCCCTCATATAGCCGAGCCTTTGAAATGTGAGATCGCTAACACCTCACACCCCTACGGCAGTAATGCTATGGGTTACTTTACTCTACTTTAAAGGGAAACAACTACAGTAGAGCAAAATATGTTATTGCTTTGTAATAAATTTGACAAGTACCTGTAGATCTGGAGTTATTAATCTTTTGCCATCACACCTTCCCTGCTATTGATCTTCATGTCTATATTCTTCTTCATTCCCAAAAATTAATTAATGAACCGGTAAGGAAGAAGTTGCAATACATTTTATGGGAATCACCTCAAACCTCCCATGGAAGTGACATTTTGTATAGATAAAATTGGTAATTCCCTGACTTGGATGTTGTTGTATGTTCTGCTATTTCTTCTGTTGATTCCCAAAACTATATTAGGGGGACTCAATGGTGCCGAGGTAATGTCTCGGGTGCCAGAGTTAGCGGGTTCGAATTACAGTGGAGACTGGGATTTTTTTCACTTGGTATCTTCTGGTAAAAATGTCCCTGATCTCTGGGTAGTGAGATCAGACTCCCATGTTCAGTGTCGAGCACGTTAAAAATCCCTTGGCATTTAGAAATTGAAAAGAGTAAGCTTAATGGCCACTGCCCGGACAAAATTCAAAATTCTAGTTAAAAATCTACTCAAATTATTTGTACCTTCCTCCGGGTCTAGTAAGCTGTAGAAAGTTTAAAATACCTACTATATATAGCCTTCGGCTACCTGGCGACAGACATTAACAACATGCCTGTTTGAATACCAGGATTCAAAGTATTCCAAGAAGACAAATTATTCACGCCTTTATTCATGTACATATAACGGAGTATTGTTTCTAGAGCTTTCTTTCAAATCCAGAAGGCAACACCACACTCACTAAGGTTTTTTTCTCTGTGTACGCTAGGGTGTACAAAAGACATGAATTAGAGAGCCTTCTGCTCTAGAGGTGTTAGACTGGTCCATTAGAGCTCACTTACCACATGCTCTCAGTGTGGCAGTGGCACTCACAATTCTCATCTCTGTCACACATTTCCCTCCCAAAAACTACTCAGATATGATGGAGTTTATAAGTTCATATCTACTACCATAAATATTGTTTACAACATTGGACTGACATACACATTTGTTGTTGTTTTTTTATAAAGACATTTTTCATTCCTATCTCAGCAAGAACATTTGCTTGACTGTTTTAATTGCAGTGTTCTTTGTATGTAATAAAATTCTTCAATGTTTTCCAGCGTTCATTGATTCACTTTGCAGAACCAGTTTAACTGGTGCCTGATTTGTCTTGTAACATTGTAAATCCAATAGGTAGACAACATGTATCCACATAAATATGATACAGGGGCAAGTCAGTAAATAGGTCACAAACAGATATTCAAAAGACTAAATTAGATAGAAACTTAAAAATAATTTATTATTGCACTTATGTTGTTCACAAAACAAAAAAAAACCTAGTTTCTTGTGCCAAAGGTTGTGTGTTCAAATCACAGAGACCCAGATTTTTTTTCACGTGGTATCTTCTGGTAAAAATTTCCCTGATCTCTAGGTAGTGAGATCAGACTCCCGTGTTCAGTGTTGAGCACATTAAAAATCCCTTGGCAGTTGGAAATCGAAAAGAGTAGGCTTAACAGACGCTGCCCAGGCAAAATGTAAGTTAAAACTTACTTAGCTCTAGTGTTTTAGTCTATTAAGATGGACTAGCACATTGATTAAACCACCCTCCAAGAAACTGGTTGTATACAGATTCGTGGCGAAGTGGTTAAACCGTTGGCTTCGTGATCAGGTGGTGTGAGTTCGACTTCGGACTTTTCACGGGTGCTTGATGTGGAGTCCCCTGCATCTTGTAGTCACCCCCTAGTCATCTTGTCCTTGACTTGCCACTGGGGTCGGGCGGCTCGAGACGAGAGAGTGAGGATAAAAATTAGCGCAGTTAATCCTTACTAAAAATAGCGCTAAAAATTAATTATGCCATCATCGTCTGCGATGGACGGCAGCCTTTGCCTTTGCCTAGAGTGGTCTAAACCAGTATAAAGACATTAAGTTAAGTTCCGGAAATGCTTGATGCAGCTGTAGAGTTCATGTGTCATCTGTCCTGAGTCATGTCAGCTAACAACACCAGCTAACTCAGAGAGCCTGAACATTCGTTGAATCAGCTACTCAATGTATTGGTGAAACATTTTATTCCAGTCCGTAGATCGTAAAATTGTTTCAAAATTTTCCCTTGACTTAACCAGTGTATATCACAGTGAGTATGGCATTGAGATAAATGGGCGACTACTGAACCGTTTAAGATATGCAGACGATTTAAGGAGCAAGTCCAGGTCCAATGAAAAAGGCAAATGTAATGTTAGGTATGATAAAAAGAAATATTAAACATAGGAGCAAGGAAGTGATAGTCAGACTGTATAAAGCATTAGCTAGACCTAGATTGGAGTATTGTGTACAGGTGTGGAGTCCTTATCGTAGAGGCTATATAAACATGCTGAAGAGCGATAAAACTGTTAGGAGGATTCCATAATTATAGTTACGAGGAAAGACTCATAAAGAAGAAAGGAGAATTCGAGGTGACTTAATACAGGCTTATAAGATAATCAAAGGAACGGATAAATTAGACTATAACAAGTTTCTCAAAATACAATCACTAAGTGGAACAAGAATTAACTAAAGAAAGGTCCAGATTAGATATTAGGAAATATTTTTGTATCTAGAGTGTGGTGAATGCGTGGAATGCATTGCCACAGGAAGAAAGTGGAGGCAGGGGCAATTAATGCATTTAAGAGTAAATTGGGTGCGCATAACTTTTAGAGCAAGGTAATGTAAGTGAAGCTGGTTGTATACAGACTCTGCAGAGTCTTCTAAACTAGTATAAAGACGTTAAGTTATTATCTACCCTTCAAGCTCTGGAGGTGGTGGTCATTGTAAGATACCACAGACACACCCACCGAAACAACGCAGATGCTAGCATTGCTGGAAGCAGAGGGCAAGAAAGCAGGCCTCACAATAAATATAGAAAAAAACAAAAGCTATTCGCAACCGTTTTACGGAGTCCAACCCTGTGTTCCTAAACGATACACCACCAGAGGAGGTCGAGGAATGCATCTACCTCGGCCTCCTCATCAACGTGGAAAATAACCTAAAGCCCGAAATTGCCAGGCGCCGATAGAGACGGCAACGGGCACCGCAAGAGGCACCAGACTGCGAGCAGACATATTCAACTCAGTGGTCCTACCAACACTATGCCATGGGAGTAAAAACCTGGTCTCTGACAAAAGCTATGGAGAACCAGCTAAGGACAACACACCCCTCTTATGAGCGCCAGCTCGTAGGCCTATTACTTGCCGCACAGCGCCAGATGGGCTAACACATCAGTGACTGCGGGCATTGTCATCCATCTTGACAACAACTCCAAGCAACGCTGGGCTGGCCATGTAGTCAGAAGGAAGAACGAACACTGGAGCACAGCAACCACTCTGTAGTACCCGCGCGGTAAACAAACGACCACATGGCAGGACACTCCCTCCCCCCAACTAGATGCCAAAGTTCGCTCGAGCTGCACAACACTCGCGATCCTAAAACAAACAAGTTATCCATCCACTGGACAACCTGTGACCGAGACAGGTGTTATCCATGCACAGGGTTAGCCATCCACTGGACAACCCGTGCCCGAGACAGAAGTTAGCCATCCACTGGACAACCCGTGCCCGAGACAGAAGTTAGCCATCCACTGGACAACCAAGGCCCGAGACAGAAGTTAGCCATCCACTGGACAACCCGTGCTCGAGACAGAAGTTAGCCATCCACTGGACAACCAAGGCCCGAGACAGAAGTTAGCCATCCACTGGACAACCCGTGCCCGAGACAGAAGTTAGCCATCCACTGGACAACCAAGGCCCGAGACAGAAGTTAGCCATCCACTGGACAACCAAGGCCCGAGACACAAGTTAGCCATCCACTGGACAACCCGTGCCGAGACACAAGTTAGCCATCCACTGGACAACCAAGACCCGAGACAGAAGTTAGCCATCCACTTGACAATCCGTGCCCGAGACACAAGTTAGGCATCCACTTGACAATCCATGCCCAAGACACAAGTTAGCCATCCACTGGACAACCCATGCCCGAGACAGATGTTAGTCATCCACTGGACAACCTGTGCCCGAGACAGAAGTTAGCCATCCACTGGACAACCAAGGCCCGAGACAGAAGTTAGCCATCCATTGGACAACCCGTGCCCGAGACAGAAGTTAGCCATCCACTGGACAACCAAGGTCCGAGACAGAAGTTAGCCATCCACTGGAAAACCAAGGCCTGAGACACAAGTTAGCCATCCACTGGACAACCCGTGCCGAGACACAAGTTAGCCATCCACTGGACAACCAAGACCCGAGACAGAAGTTAGCCATCCACTTGACAATCCGTGCCCGAGACACAAGTTAGGCATCCACTTGACAATCCGTGCCCGAGACACAAGTTAGCCATCCACTTGACAATCCGTGCCCGAGACACAAGTTAGCCATCCACTTGACAATCCGTTCCCGAGACACAAGTTAGCCATCCACTTGACAATCCATGCCCAAGACACAAGTTAGTCATCCACTGGACAACCCGTGCCCGAGACAGAAGTTAGCCATCCACTGGATAACCTGTGCCCGAGACAGAAGTTAGCCATCCACCCTGTACAAAAGCAAGGGGAGTAATTTATTCCTGCAAGTATAGAGGACGGGGCACCCTGTACAAAGGCAAGTTTCGCTCAGACAGTTCAGTGAAAAAACCATAGAATACAGAGGAAGAAACTCCAGGTGGCCTTCTTTGATCAACTGGAAACGGGCTGTTGTCGAGGACAACAGTCTGGCTAACAAAGTGAGGTTCGAAGTGATTACAGTAGTAGTGAGTAACACGGAAATAAAGCTAAGCATTGCACAAACGCCTGGAGGACCCCGGTCCACTTCATCAGCACGCTTGGGATGTGAGGAAAGCTACTGCAATCTGCCAGAAGTTCCGTTCTTTTCAGGGCGCACAAAAGGGTTACCAACCCATTGTGGACATTAGCAACCAACCGACCATCGCAATTTAAAAAATGTTCCTAATTCGATTCATCCTGGAAAGAACAAAATTCTGTATGCACCTTTCATTTTTTTTGCTTGACATTACTAATGTGTAAGTCACTTGTGACAGCTGATCACCAACTTTCATCGCCTTCTTTATTACAATTTATCTACCAGCCACCTCTACCAAACGATCCCTTTCCCTTACCAATACCGAAGATAAAGTTACATCACCTTTTTGATCTAAGAGACTTGCCGACTGAAGACACCAAAAAAACTGCTACTTCCAGTTTCTCATTATTAAAAACGCTGAGTGACAATGTCTTCGCATGTTTCAAACATGCTTTCTACTAGCACGATCAGAGATTTGACACAATCATTTCCCTTTTGACTGCACTGTTTAGCAACTCATGATCATTTGCATTTGTTTGTGTGCGTGTGTATGTGTGTGTGTTATTAATTATTTGTTTTGGATAGGGGAGATTGACAAGTGTTTACCCATCTCTGATCTACACAATAATTGTCGCGAAAGTCTATCTTATGGGGTCAGATGTTAACATTCGTAGTTCACCTCACTCTTAGAAGTTGCTCAGATAGGCATGGAATGGTTATTGGGAAACAGGCAACCTCATTGTGATGCTAGGATCACTCCTCAGATCAACCCCAACACAAGGTTTGCATGCCGTGTTGCTCCTTGATCGAAAAGGGAAGGCTTACACAGTACCCAAACACGCCATGCTGAGGTCGAATGTGTCGGACCGAAATGTAAAAATACAGCAGTCATGAAGTAAACTGCAACACAACGCACTCCGTTCTCTGGACTACTTCCTGAACTTGCAGTTCTTTTCAGGACTTGGTAGCGGTAGTCTGAGAACATTCATGACGTAGTAGCGGGAGTCTGAGAACGTTCAGGGCTTGGTAGCGATAGTCTGAGAACATTCAGGACTTGGTAGCGATAGTCTGAGAACATTCAGGACTTGGTAGCGATAGTCTGAGAACATTCAGGACGTAGTAGCGGGAGTCTGAGAACGTTCAGGGCTTGGTAGCGATAGTCTGAGAACATTCAGGACGTAGTAGCGATAGTCTGAGAACGTTCAGGACGTAGTAGCGGGAGTCTGAGAACGTTCAGGACTTGGTAGCTGTAGTCTGAGAACGTTCAGGACTTGGTAGCGGTAGTCTGAGAACGTTCAGGGCTTGGTAGCGATAGTCTGAGAACGTTCAGGACTTGGTAGCGATAGTCTGAGAACATTCAGGACGTAGTAGCGGGAGTCTGAGAACATTCAGGACGTAGTAGCGGGAGTCTGAGAACATTCAGGACGTAGTAGCGGGAGTCTGAGAACATTCAGGACGTAGTAGCGGGAGTCTGAGAACGTTCAGGACGTAGTAGCGGGAGTCTGAGAACATTCAGGACGTAGTAGCGGGAGTCTGAGAACGTTCAGGACGTAGTAGCGAGAGTATGAGAACATTCAGGACGTAGTAGCGCGAGTCTGAGAACATTCAGGACGGAGTAGCGATAGTCTGAGAACGTTCAGGTCTTGGTAGCGATAGTCTGAGAACGTTCAGGTCTTGGTAGCGATAGTCTGAGAACGTTCAGGTCTTGGTAGCGATAGTCTGAGAACATTCAGGACGTAGTAGCGGGAGTCTGAGAACGTTCAGGTCTTGGTAGCGGTAGTCTGAGAACGTTCAGGACTTGGTAGCGGTAGTCTGAGAACGTTCAGGACTTGGTAGCGGTAGTCTGAGAACGTTCAGGACGTTGTCGCGGGAGTCTGAGAACGTTTAGGGGTTGGTAGCGGGAGTCTGAGAACGAACGACGAAGACGAATTGCCTGGTGTGTTTGAATGTCCAGGTATCCACTGTATAACTATTTTGACAACATGGGAGGTGATATTGTGGTCAACATCTACAGATATTTGAAAAATATCAGCTCTACACTGTCCAGCATATTCTAATTTCTGAAAGACGAACATCGAGTCTGTAAAGAAAAATAACAATGTTTTGTACCTTCGACGGAAAGGTATCCATTAGATCGTACAAGTCGGCTTCAAGTGCAGTACACATTGTAGTTTGACTTGTTGTATCAATGTCTTTCTTTATTTCTAGATTTTTCCTAAATTATGAACTTCATTTTTACAGCACCAGTGGCGCTCTTCTCTGTTTGCTATTCTTACTTGCTGTTTGTAGAGTTGTGGCTGGTCTTTGCTAATCATTCCAAGGTATGTTTGAGTGTCCAGGGATCACTTACATAACTATAATATGGTTTATTGGTGTCTAGTAGAACACTGATATAGTATCGGTCCTCTGCTGGAGAAGATAGACAAATACCCTGCACCTCCATTAATGTCATAAAAGGCGACAAAGGGTTGTGCATGGAGTTAGCAATATCATTATATAAAACAAATTACTCCGGAAACTCCCACTGCAACAAAAGCACTTAAAATGCTTTGGCACATGTTTCCTATAAAGAGTCGTCTGCACTGGTATCTCCTATGCTTCGTATGATACCTTAGTGTGTATATTAGTTAGATACAAAGAAAACGGAAGTAATATTTCTGCCTGCTCCTGGTAAGCCATACCACGTGCCAAGCATAACTGTACAGGGCCAGCATCTACAAGCAGTTGATAGCTTTACCTATCTTGGCAGTACCCTCTCTAGCGAAGCAAAAATCTATTCTGAGATCTACAATAAGATTGTCAAGGCAAGTGCTGCTTTTGGAAGACTGTGAGCACATTATTGGGACCAGCAGGAAATCAGTGTTGCCATCAAGATTATGGTTTATATGCCTGTGAAAAATGGACAGTCTATAGCAGACATATCAGGAAACTTTCCATGGGAGCTGTCTCCACAAGCTACTCAGGATCGGCTAGCATGATAGAGTGTCGGACTCTGCAGTGCAAAGCTGATGAAGAAAGCCCAGATCAGATGGACTGGGCATGTTCGTATGCCTGATGAGCCCCGCAATAGCTCATAGCAGCTGTTGTATGGTGAGCTCAGGACAAGAAAGCGCTTGATGGGGACACAGAAGAAATGGTAGACTTTTAAATTATCTCTGAACAGTTTCCTCATTGGTATCGCCTCCTGAGAGCTGCTTGCTCCGAACAGCTCAGCATGGTGTGGTGCCACCACAACCAGTGCTCGCATCGGCGAGAGAGAGCCATAGCGCAGAAAAAGTGATCTGCATAAAAGAATGTAAGACGTCCAAATTCCTGATGATATCCAAGTGTATTCCACATATGGTAGACTTTGTCACGAATGTATCAAATTGTACAATCAAATATGGTCACATCTGAACAAACATGTCTGACGCTGGCCTCACGAGACAGATATAAGACAAACGCTTTATGGAGATAAGACTTTCTAACAAACAACAGTGTCCTTCGTAAGAACAATTGGGACCTAGATATTCTTCTTCTTCGTTCATCCTCAGATCAAGGTTCCGGTTACTCTTACAAAGGAAATCGTTGTTTGTAAGGCTCTTTTGTCTCATATCTGTCTCATGGGGCCAGTATTGTTCTCTCTTTTCCTGCGTGAGCGTGCAGCTTTGCAGGATGTGTTCCACTGTCATGATATGCTCCCCACATGGGCACCTGTCCCAAGCTTCATTTTGTTGTAAAGATGACCCTTGAGTCTGTTATGCCCAGTTCTCAGTCTGAAGATGATGATGACGCTCTTCTCTAGTTAAGTTATAGTAGCTGTCTTCTTCTCGGAGGTCGGGGTGTTGATCAGCCCATTTTACCCTGAAGTTGGCTTCAATTATGGTCTTGGCCTCATTATATGTGATACTCAGGTCTGTTTGTGGGGATGCTCCTCCACTCTTTGCTAGTTTGTCTGCAGCTTCATTGCCTTTAATATTGCAGTGAGACGGGATCCCCTGTATGACCAACCTTGAGTGTTCTGTTCAGAGCTATGTCAGGGAGAACATACATTGCTCGAGATCTTCATCTTTGTGTTATTTTGGCGCTACTAATACTAACGCGGCATCAGTCAGGAATACTATGTTTTCTTGGTGGATATCTTTATCTTGGATTACATGCTCAGCTGCGGCCTTCAGTGCCTCTGGTTCTGCATGGAAGTTACTGGAATATGTTCCGTTGTTGATACTCAAGTTTTTTCTTCTCCATTCCTTAGTCTGTAATAGACCCCTTCACCTCCATTGGATGTGGCTTTGTTAGATGAGCCATCTGTATATACATTTATCCATGTTTATGGTGGGTATACTCTCCTAAGATATTCTTCTGTGATAAATTTCCTTTCTAAATATGTCTGAATTCCCTTTTTCCATATTCCCTGAATGGTTTCTACCATCTCAGGGGATGGATTTTTTCCATGATGGGATTTGAGATGTTTCTTTTAGATCTCTCGCCACTGCCTGTCTTATGATTTGGTCTGCTCTTACAAGTTCTTTTGTTTTTGATATGAAGTGGTTTCTCTTTAATCTCCATCTTCCCATGCGATTTACTCTGTCATATATTGGGTGATCAGGCATTGGTTTGAACTTCTTCCCTGCTGGAGTGTTAAAAAAAGAAGATATGAACTTGTAAAATATGCTTATTTCAATTTTTAGGTTCATTTTGTATCTTTCATGTCAAGAACAGTTATCTGATTCCCAAAATGAAAACGAAGAGTCGGACAACTTCAAACAATTTTAATGATATGGCGATTGAATGGTAATGAGGAAGAAAAAATTAATTATGGATGTGAATAAAAAAAAACAATTTTCAATCATTGCACCTTCTTCAAAGAAAATAAGTAGACAAATTATGTTTCGTACCAATGCTGAAAAGATTATATTACACAACAGCAAAATACATTTTTAAAATAGATATCCCCATCACTTTTTAAAGGAGAAGGGAATATCAAATTGATAGGATGTGGACAGAAAAAATGTACTATGATTTTTACACTATGTTGAATGTCTGGAGCAGTCTTTCCATCACATAGCATCGCCACTTTTTAAAAGCAAAGGGCTTTTCAAAGCTTAAGTAATTATTGATGAAATTTGGGAAGAGCAACCGTATTCTGATTTTACACCACGCTGGGGATCAAGATACTGAGCAGTGCATGAGCTTCAGTGGGTTCCAACCAAAAGCTAACTGCTAGTGTCAGGATCAGCAAACCAGAGCTGGCAAAACCCTTCCAGACCTACAAGTGGTAATCCTGGATAACAGGCTGCAACAGGGCAGACTGGCAAAGGAGAAGGGATCGAAGAGAGAAGCATAACCCGGTACCAAAAATGCCTGCTGAAGTCGAATGTGTCGGACCAAAAGGTACAAATATCACAGCCAATCTGTGAACTCTGACACAGTGCATCCCGTTCACCGGACAACATCCTGTTACTTGCAAATCATTTTTGAGGGCTTGTTAGCGGGATATTGAGAAGAGAAGAACACTATGCCGAATGTCTAGAATACTTCCTCCCTCCCATCTGACTGTGTCTGTCTGTATAGATCAGATTGTTAGTCAAGATTAGCACCAGGGTCAGGTGAACTACATGTCCTAGTTAAGCTCCTGGAAATAGTGTTGCAGCAGTCTGGTCAACAAGGTTAAGGACACTTTGATCCCTCTTTGTGGTAAGCCTACTGAGAAGCTTAGCATTGCACTACAGCCAGGAGACACAGGTCCACCTACATCATGACAGAGATATAAGAAAAGCCACTTTAACCCACCAACAAAGAAGCATAGCCTAGTCAATAGAAGATGAGTAGTTTCGAATATATATCTGATCTGTCATTCTGACGTGTCTCTTCATTAATTTCTCTGTTATCTGCATTTCTGTCTGCCTTTCTCTTTCTCTTGATCTAACTATATATAATATATATTTATATATATCAAGATAAAGCAAAGCAAAGGCCGCCGTCCATCGTAGACGATGATGGCATAATTTATTTTGCTAGCGCTATTTTTAGTAAGGATTAACTGCGCTACTCTCTCGTCTCGCGCCGCCCGACCCCAGTGGCAAGTAAAGGACAAGGCGACTAGGGGGCGACTATGAGATGCATGGGACTCCCCATCAGGTTGTTGGGGCACACATGAAGACATGAAAATCCCACGCCAGCTCTCTCTGTCTGTCGCCGCCTGGCGTATCTCACCGTGACGAAGGCCTGACCACTCAGCGATGTTGTCCACCCATCTCTTCCTTGGACGTCCTCGCCCTCTCTGTCCCGGTACAGATCCAAAGAGTATCGAGTTGGGAATTCCGTTGGACCTCGCGACGTGCCCGCACCAGGCCATCTTTCGTCTTTTGATAATTGTGAACAGATCTTCAAAAGGACCAATAGCGTCTTCAACTCTCTGACGGATGTCTACGTTCGTGACACGATCCTTACATGTAACATTTAGGAGTTTTCTATAGCACCTCATTTCATTTGAATGAACTAAATTAAAATACCCTGGCATTCTATGGGCCTATTTCTTTTAATTGAAATATGCTTCTGTTTAGTTTGTTAAGTAATTAATCATGAATATAAAATGAGCTCCTTTTATTCCTTTTTAAAATCCATTAATATTGTCTATTGCTATTAAATTTGTTAAAACATTATGAAAATAAATCAAGTAAATAAGTGTTCTTCTTCTTCTTCTTCGTACGCAGTCAGACAGTAACCATTATTTTTTCGAAAAAAGCGGCGATCATCCTGAGGCTGTCGCCGCTGCCATAGAGCTTGTCTTGCAGTTCCACTGGTGATGGCCACATCTGCTCTCTCTGATCCTCGTTTGTCGGGCAGTTCTGCAGCAGATGTTCAGCGGTCATTTTGCCAGTACCGCACGGGCATTCGTCGGTACCACCTATCTTCAATTTGTTGAATAGGTGGTACCTCAGTCTATTGTGGCCAGTGCGAAGTCTGAAGACAACGACCTGCTCTTTTCGGTTCAACTGGTAATAGGCATCGTTTTTGGTGTAACCAGTATGTTCGGTTTCCCATTTGGTCATGTATCTGGCTTTGATAAGCCGTTTTGACTCTTCGTACGTCATACTAGTATCTGTTTGTGGTAGTCTTGCACCTTCTTTTGCCAGTCTGTCTGCCTCCTCGTTGCCTTGGATGTTGCAGTGCGATGGGACCCACTGTACCACTACCCTTTTTGGTGCGGACTGCTGGCACAGTTTGCAGAGTGCTGCTCTTAAGTCATTAAGCTCAGTGTTTTTCTGGCTTTTTAGCGCTGTGACTACGGCGAGAGCATCTGTAAGCAGGACTATATGGCTTTCATTTTCATTGTGTGTCACCATTTCTTCCACTGCCGCCCTCAGTGCCTCCGCCTCCGCTCTGAAATTGCTTGTGTACTTACCAGTGGAATAAGTGTTCTAATACAAACAGAAGAAATTAAAAAAATTCTAATTTACATGTATATTATTTGAAATGCTCTTATTTAGACAAACAATCTGGGACAGGAAGTCTACTTCTCCTTCCTCGTTCGTCTTCAGACCTCGACTTCAATGAGTCTAACAAAGGCAGCAGTCGACTCTGTACAACTTCTCGTGAAAGGACATTACCTGTTGCCAAATGCTACTTCTTTTGTTTGTATACAGTGGACAGGACTGCAAAATATGTTCTGCCGTCATGGGGACTATGCCGCAAGCACAAAGGTCTGTAGTGCCAATCTTGAACTTATACAGATGACATCTCAGTCTGTTGTGACCTGTGCCTAGCTGAAGAATGATCACCTGATCTCTCCTGGAGAGTTAATGGTAGGCATCGTTTTCTATGTGGAAAACGAAGGGAATGATATTTTAACACTTAAAGAAAAGGGTGCATCTGGCAAAACAAAGTTGAGAACCACTGATCTATATAATGTATGTTTACATCTGTCCATCTACAAATATATCTATAATCTAATTTACATTTCTGAAACAAAATACACATCGTTTGTGGAATGGATTTTGAAACTATCTGGTCTTGTCCTACCGACATTTGCAACGATAGAAAAGTCTTTTTTTATCCGTGTTCTCGTTCGCCACGTTTTTTAAAATTACATCTACACATCCAGTTATCTGGATCATGGCTGCTGTGGTGGGGCAGTGATTGCGGAATACAAGACTTGTATGTCTTATAGTCTTTCCTGCTCAAGTCTGTCTCACCTACACGTTAGATGTTGGTAGACCCTGTAATACCCAAAAATCTTGCTGAAGGTTGGGTTTTAACTCCAGTGGGATTGGGAGGGGGGGGGGGGGGATGCGCGCAAGATGACACAGCAAACGAGGTTAAGACGAAGTCAAAGCATCTAGCAAGAGAGAGGAGGTGGATTACACTCTACTGTAGACCAGGTGCTGAAAACATAGGTACCAGACCAGGCGGTGCAGATGTAACCATGCAACCCACCCAGCCTTTTTTTTACATATATCTGCACAATATAGAAATTAACAACACAATATAACCAGACAATGTGCAATGGAGGGATATAGTGAACATTTTTGGCAGGATGGGTAGAATAATGTAAGGTGGAAGCATTTGATACAAGAATATTATAGAATACAAATAAAGGAGTAACAACTACAATCAATGAAAGGTCTCCTCTCACTGATATAAATAACTAGCTACATGACAAAAGCAATCAATATTAACCTTATTAAGACAATATAAAAACTCAGTAATCACATGCTGACATCTCATGTCTGTGTATATATTACATTGGCAAAAAAACGAAAAAATTATATCAACTCAAAATAATCAGCTCACGCAGCATGCAAGTGATCAACTTAAAATAGTCAGTTTATAAATCATGCATGCTGTTGGCCCCAAACAAACGGATTGATATTGTATGACATATGTGTAGAAAATATGTTCATTAGGGAAGGGTATCATTCCCAGCTGAGTCGATGTATCGATTACAGAAAAATATTTTGGATCTGATTTACAATTTTTTAAACAAAAATTCATTTGTTTTGCAATTGTTCTCTTCTTTATCTTGATGACCCATAACTGCGGATCCCAACTTCGCTGGATTCTGTCTTGGGTCATGGAAGTCCAGAGCATGGTAAGCCCTCCTCCCGAGGCGTCTCAGATGTTGTTGTGTACAGCAAGGGAGTCTGACCAATGCACTGGAGGTCTTTCCCACAGTGTCTTTTTACCTCAGGGATACCAGATTACTGTTGCCGATTCCATCAACCATCGTTTTGTCATAACATGTGACCCTGCCCATTTAAGTTTTGCTTTGTCTACATAGAAAAAAAAAGTTAGATGGCCGCGCCTGACTGGCTGCGTTCTCAACTTGCTCTTGTGTTGTTTTCTGCAGTTTGCTAGTTCCTGTTCGGATTATAATTCACAACTCCTACACCTGGAGGTATCAATGATTTTATTCTGTGGAATTCATGTGCTTTCGTTTGGTTACCCTGTTGTTATTGCTGCATCTTGCTGTGGTTCTGCCTGGCTTAAACTGTGAGAAAACAGTCCAGGATGACGTTGAACATTCCACTTGACTGCACCACGGAATTCAGCCGAGGTTTTCACTACCAAGGGCCTTCTTGCTTGGACTGAAGCCGACTTCATCCTACCCCCCTCTACCGGAGATTACACCATACCTCTCCAAACCCCGTATTCTCAGTATAGCAAGAGTTATGCTGACCCGGAGGTGGACACAATTCAGAGGCCACTGGGGCGGAATGCGAAGAAAAAGGGAGTCAGACACGGACAGACAAGGAAAGCTGAAACAAACATTGGTTCAACACACAGTCCTCACAGCCCTTATCCCGAGGCTACGGAGTACTGGGCTCAACCTGGGGAGTCTGTAATGATTTTGGTCGACACACTACGCATGAACAATCCTCAGTAGTTGAACTTGGTAGTGGTCGATCGTTGCAACGGGTCTTTGACGTCTAAGTGAACATTATTATTATTATTATACATAGATTACAGCATCACTCACCAAGGACAGTAGTTGTATGTAAGACTTATGGAGAACTGTTTTCCAATTCCCAGTTTAAAAAAAAAGTGCTGCCATTTTGGTATGTCGTTAAGAAAGAATATGTGAATACTTCCCATGTTCTTTGTTCAAACATTCTGAGACATGTGGGTGATTTTGTTGAGAACAAACACAAAACACTTTCAACTTCACATGCCTTTAGTCAAATGTATTTTGTGTTCCCTGCTTGGAACTGAAAGATGAGACTTTGTTTTCTTCTGTGAAGTCAATTTATATCATCATTATTTTTTTTGGCTGAGACATTTAGGTGAAACTGATACAATTCAATGACTAAAATATATCCTATATATGGTCTCACACAGCCCACTTATGAGGTTATCCATAAAAACATCTAGATGACAGGGTGGAGGATTGGGTGTTTCTCCTTCTGCTCTTGTCATGAGGCATAGCAGAGGCTCGCATAGATTTCTTGTTATCGCCCCAGGTGGGAAGGCTTCTGCTGCTGTTAGGTGTAACTTCCTGAGTGTGTCAGAGACACCCTCGATCTATCTACGTCGAGATCGGCCCCTGTCACGTGGACAGAAAACCTCCCTATAATATGCTCTTCCTGCAGACTCGTCGTAAAGCATTCTGATTACATGACCAAACCAATTGATTTTGTGGGCGTCAATATAAGCACTAACTGGGTTCGTTGAGAGTCAATGTAAGCACTAACTGGGTTTGTTGAGAGTCAATGTAAGCACTAACTGGGTTCGTTGAGAGTCAATGTAAGCACTAACTGGGTTTGTTGAGAGTCAATGTAAGCACTAACTGGGTTTGTTGAGAGTCAATGTAAGCACTAACTGGGTTCGTTGAGAGTCAATGTAAGCACTGACTGGGTTTGTTGAGAGTCAATGTAAGCACTAACTGGGTTTGTTGAGAGTCAATGTAAGCACTAACTGGGTTCGTTGAGAGTCAATGTAAGCACTAACTGGGTTCGTTGAGAGTCAATGTAAGCACTAACTGGGTTTGTTGAGAGTCAATGTAAGCACTAACTGGGTTCGTTGAGAGTCAATGTAAGCACTAACTGGGTTTGTTGAGAGTCAATGTAAGCACTAACTGGGTTCGTTGAGAGTCAATGTAAGCACTAACTGGGTTTGTTGAGAGTCAATGTAAGCACTAACTGGGTTCGTTGAGAGTCAATGTAAGCACTAAACTGGGCTCGTTGAGAGTCAATGTAAGCACTAACTGGGTTCGCCCCTACTATCTGCCTCAGCATGGTGTTGCGGATTCGGTAATTGTTTTTCTGGCTGCACTTCTCACACATAGCATCTCACAGCCCTTAGGTGTTTAACAAATGGAAAGCTGTAACTTAACATCCAGCCAAGCCCAAATAAACTTTCGGATTTTGTCTATCCTGACAGGACTTACAATCGTTCTCTTCTCTTCTATAATCAAAATCTTTAGTACAACGAGAACATTTATTAAATCGTTTTTCACATAATTATATTGAGATGCCTGCATTCAAATGATATATTGAAGTCAGATGTGTCGAACAGAAAGGTGCAAATATAGCAGTCAAGCTGTAAACTATGACACAACGCATTCCGTTCTCCGGACAACATCCTGCTACTTGCAAAGCCCTTTTCTGGGCTTGGTAGTGGGAATTTGAGGACGAACAATAAAGAAGAAGAAATTATCTATTGTACTGAACTATATTTAATTAGGCCCTGTGGAGTGGACGTCCACCAGGGATAGGTCAATCAAAAGTGGACAGGTGGAAATGAGGGAGGGGAAAGTCCCACAAATTCTGGAATTTTGTGTCTTTTACGAGTGACCCTTAATTGTATCAAGATACTTCCATGCCTGATGTCAATCAATCAATGCCTGATGCTCATATTGGGGCATAGGCCATTGACAACCCTCTTTCAGCAAGTTCAATCTTGAGCTGCCCTTTCTACTTCTCTCCAGTCGACATCCATGGACCAAAGTTAATTTTCACAGTTTCTTCTCCAGGTGTTTTTGGTCCACCTCTTTTAATCTTCCCCTGTGGATTCCATGTCATGGCCTGTCTGGCCACATTTGATGGTGCTTTTCATTGTGTGTGTCCTATCGAACCTCATTTTCTATGTCTGATTTTTGCTCCACTGGTTGTTGATGGCTTGATTCTCACAGGTTTTCTTGTCCCACCATGTCTTACCACACTACACCCATTATTCCCCATAGACATTTATTGACAAACGACTGAAGTTTTCTCTGTATTGGCTTTGTTGTTCTCAAAGTCTCTGTTCCGTACAAAAGTACTGAATTGACATTGGAATTAAGCAATTTTAAACTTGATATTAGTATTTATTTTGATGGATTCCAATATATTATTTAGTAACAATGCCAGACTTGGCTCCCAGCATTTATTTTGTTGTATTTCTTCTTCTTGTCATTTCACACTTCGGCTGAAGCACAGGGCCACCATATCATTACGGTTGGCCTCTTTCAGGAAGCCTGTGCCAAAACACTTACTGCACTCATGTAGTAGTGGTTTCTGTAGCAATTTGTTTTATGCAATTTTGTTGCTTGCTCAATTTATTGCATGTGCCAAACTGGAATTCAGATGCCTGAACACTCAGCCATGAAGCCGGACTTGGCTAGGGAGGTGCAGAGCATAAGCTGAGAGGCTCTCGGCTAGATCAGGAAAGATGATATAGACTTTGCCCTGGTAATGGATCTGTATATCTAGCATGACCAATGAGTCAAAGCACATTATTGAAAAGATAATGAGATTATGTGCAGAGTGAATATATCTGTACGTGTGATATAATAATAACATTAATACACTTAGGCTGCCGAAGACGGATGTGTCGAACCGAAAGGTGCAAATATCGCAGTCAAGCTGTAAACTAGCGACACAGTGCATTCTGTTCTCCGGACTACATCCTGCTACTTGCAAAACCCTGTTCAGGGCAAGGAAGAAGCGGGAGTGTGCGAACGTACACAGAAGATGAAGAAGTACACTTAGGTAGCCATGTCTAGGACCTCGTCTGATGGTCCAGTCCCAGACGGCCTGCAGTTTTGTTGGAGAGAGGGCAATCTATTTCAGTGAGGTTTTGTGAGGGCTGCCCTGGAGAATGTCTCCAGGATGAGCCCAGCCTCTTCCCACCTCTCACTTCTACAGCCAGCCAGAGCATTTGATAGGCTGGGAATTCACAGGGAAGCGGGTCACATGACCGAAGAGGGATAGGTGACGGCAATCCATTGCCAAAGCTTCGCATGCGAGCTGAGTATGCCAGACTACCTAAGTTTAGAAAATCAGGTCAAGCCAGTGGATCTCAATAATGCGCCTCTTATTGTACAGGCGCTGCCTGTCTCGCTGCAGCGGTGACAAGATCTCCAAGCCATACAAGAAGATCAGGAGGGCATAGGAGGTGTAGATATAGAGCCTGGTCTCCGGGATCAGCTTCGGCTGGGACCAGACTCTGCGGAGAAAGCGCATGACTGACGCCACCAGGCCCATTCTATCTGTGATGTTATGACATGCATTTTTGTCTTTGCACAGGAGATGTGCAAGTCTTAATGGGCAGCCAGCTGATTCAGTATCTCCAGGGGGCCTACCAGGGCCTGAATATCAAGGCCTGGTATAAAGACATCATCTGCATTGATGAGATCAGTGATACATCAATGATACAAAATAAAATAGCAAGTAGATATTGAAACAGGCTTCAGTATTTAAGATAATCGGTTGTCCTCAGTATTTAAGATAATTGATACAGTCGTCAATATTTAAGATAATCGGTACAGTCCTCAGAATTTAAGATCATCGGTACAGTCTTCAGTATTTAAGATAATCGGTACAGTCTTCAGTATTTAAGGCATAACAATCATTATCTATTATTTTCTGTCTGTCCTTTCTCTCTCACAAATATTTAGCTTTTTTGTCTTTTCATCAGATGTAACATCGTTTATACTTCCTTACATTTTATTTTCTCTCTCTCTTTTTAACTTACATTGAATCACACACACACACACACAAGATGTTCCTTTGCAAAACCAATTTAAACTCTCTCCCTTAACATCTCCCACTGTCTTGTGTTCAGCAGACAGAACATCTTCAAAATTAAATAAAAATAACAATACAGACAAGGGTAGCACACTTCTTGGCTCCCCAACATCATGTGAAAATGATCATATGAATGTAGGAAAACTTTGGGCCTACAATAATCCATCTGACTCATTTTATAAAGAACATCGAGAGCGAAGAGTGATCAGGGTTTGATGAAATGTACTGATCAAGTCCTTGTTCGTGCTTCTGTAAACAGAATTTGTCACACCAGTGTGCCCAACGAGGTGGGGATCGACACTATAATCTCCATTTTGGTGAGTTTACTGAGAATCCTTGCATTGCACTACAGCCAAAAGTCCTCCAGTGCATCTTCTCAAATACATTTTGGGATGTAAGTCACTATAATCCACTACTAGATAAACATCAATAGTCAACTCAGCATGAGTAGCTTCGAACATCAACAATATAACGAGCGACCCACTTAATTTACGACCAGAGACACCCATTAAGTTATAGCCACATCACAATATATCCATGTAAAATTCTGTCATGGTGTATGCTATTTTGATTGTTTTTGTAAGCTCACATATAAACAGAACTACGTATTAATGAATAATATATGATAGGATGACCAGCAAAGTAGGTGTCACAGAGCAGGTAAGGAGAGCTTATAAAATGCAATATCTGATGTCCTGATAGAGAATAACAGACAAATTGTGCCTTCAGTTAAATCCCCTAGCAATCTTCCACACTTTGCAGGCTTCAGCCAGAAACAGTGTTTAAAATGTCTTTGGCCCAAAACTGTACATTGTATCAGCTTTTCAGTCGATATTCCACGTGAACTAACAACACGCAGAACATATTTCTTAATTGTTAAAAACGTTCTTCCATCAATGAATTCCCCTAACAAACTTCCACATAGTGAAGGCTCTAAGCACAAGATACACAGTATAGACAATATCTTTAGCTCCAAACCACACACTGGAGATAGGTCAATTGTGCCAGTAATGTACACAGCTGACCGTTAATAACATTTATCGAGCTGAATCTCAGAATGCAATTTTCAATTACATCAAATTCTGCCATCAACGAATCCCCTTAAAAAACATTCACCTAGCCTGGCTTCTAACACAAAAAAGGTAGAAAATGTATTTTGCTCCAAACCCCACTTTGGAGACAGTCCATTAAAATCATATTGCAACTGCTTATCGTCATTAACATTGAACAAATTTACAATCACAAAAACTCTGTCAACATTGAATTCATTTCAAAAGCCACATCGTACTGGCTACAAGCCACATTGTGCTGGCTACAAGTCACATCATGCTGGGGCTACAAACCACATCGTGCTGGCTACAAGCCAAATAGTGCTGGCTAAAAGCCAAATAGTGCTAGAGTTACAAGCCACATTGTGCTGGCTACAAGCCAAATAGTGCTAGAGTTACAAGCCACATTGTGCTGGCTACAAGCCACATCGTGCTAGCTACAAGCCACATCGTGTTGGCTACAAGCCACAATGTGTTGGCTACAAGCCACATTGTGCTGGATACAAGCCACATTGTGCTGGCTACAAGCTACATCGTGCTGGCTACAAGCCACATTGTGCTGGCTACAAGCCACATCATGCTGGCTAAAATCCCCATCGTGCCAGGGCTGTAACAAGCCACACATTGGCAGTTGCCCCATTATGTCAGCGTTTCAATTGCAGATCCACATTAACATTTAACACATTTCTGCCCATTTTTGGGACACAAAGTATCAATTTTCGTTGTGCTCCATTTTGAATCATGGTACTGACCATAATGATCACCCCATCCAATGCATGGTAATGTTTAGGTCTGTGAAGTTTTAACAATCAAGGTTCACACATTCCACATATGAATATCACTTTCATCACATTGCTACTGTAATTATATTCCTGATGATTTTTGTACAAATGGTGGGCTGTTTCCTTTTTACCCTGATGAAATATTAATGATAAACTGGATAACACGATATCAGTGACAGCAATCCTGATATCCAATTTGTCCTATACGTCAGTGGCCAGTTTAGAATCAATCATACGCATGGGAGCTAAGCGTGTCATTGTTGGGGGCGGCGTGTCAAAGTTGTTTCCCCTGAAACTGGTCATGTTGAAACCTGTCCCAGAGTTATATTCCAGATCCAATCTGAAACGAAAGAATCAATAATTAAACGAAAGAATCAATAATTAAGCGAAAAAATCTATAAATTAAATGAAAGAATCAATAATTAAACAAAACAATCAATAATTAATATAAGATCTTAGAATAAGATCATGTTTTAGCAATAATTACAATTTCCCTTACAATGTATGATCAGTAGTCCTCATCCCAGAGACGCACCTAGGGGACTCGGTTGTCTCAAGGTAAGGTGCCTCGGGTGCCGGAGGTCGCTAGTTCGAATCACACTCACAGTGATGACTTGATTTTTTTTAATGCCCATCTTCTGGTAAAAATTCCCCTGAAATTACCATTTCGGGGCTTTGTAGCGGGAGATTGAGAATGAACGAAGAAGATGAAACTAAACAAAATATATGTTTATAATCACAGGCCCAAAAAATTCAATGTTGACTTTATTAGACAGCGCCAATTTTTTAAATGAAGATTTGACTTCATAAGTGTCAGAGATGGATGTATACCGCTTGACCTATGTGCCTGTCCTGACATATGGATGTGAGTCATGGGCAATGACTACAGCCCAAGAAAGGCAATTATAAACTTCAGAAATGAGGTACCTAAGAAAGGCGGTTCAGGTGATGAAAAGGGACAAGATCCGTAACCAGACAATACGTAGCAATCTTGAAGTTCAACCCCTGCAGACACGAGTGGAGCAGTCCCAACTACAGTGGTTTGGTCATGTCTGTGGAATGGAAGAAGATCGGATACCAAAGCGGTCATGGGAGATAAAAAGTCAAGGACGCAGACCCCCAGGACGTCCCAAAGTACATTGGGAAGACAACATACGACAGTCCCTAAGTGATAGAGGGCTGGATCGGAAAGAGGCCAGGAAAAAGGTGGTGGATAGAAAGTGTGGCGTTCTCTTTGGCAAACCTCTACACCTCACGGTAGAAGAGGAGCGACTAAGTAAGTAAGTAAGTAAGTAAGTATCAGAGAGTTCAAGGTACTAAGCCACATCTTGTCTGAGTTGGGGTGGCCAGTTCCCTTCCTTGCTGCCTTTCCTTTCCTAGGCACAGGTCAGGCACCCATTTGGCGCTGAAGATTCAGATGAGTAAGCTGACAGCAGCCAGTGACTCATAGCTAGCTGTTTGCATCAGGTTCAGCGAACCAGATCTGACAGCAGCCAGTGACTCATAACTAGCTGTTTGCATCAGGGTCACCGAACCAGATCTGACAGCAGCCAGTGACTCATAGCAAGCTGTTTGCATCAGGGTCAGCGAACCAGATCTGACAGCAGCCAGTGACTCATAGCTAGCTGTTTGCATCAGGGTCAGCGAATCAGATCTGACAGCATCCAGTGACTCATAGCTAGCTGTTTGCATCAGGGTCAACGAACCAGATCTGACAGCAGCCAGTGACTCATAGCTAGCTGTTTGCATCAGGGTCAGCGAACCAGATCTGACAGCAGCCAGTGACTCTTAGCAAGCTGTTTGCATCAGAGTCAGCGAACCAGATCTGACAGCAGCCAGTGACTCATAGCTAGCTGTTTGCATCAGGGTCAGCGAATCAGATCTGACAGCAGCCAGTGACTCATAGCTAGCTGTTTGCATCAGGGTCAGCAAACCAGATCTGATGAAGAACCCTATTGTAGTTTCAAGCAGCTGTCCTGGAAAATGGCTGCACCCGTGTAGTCTTGCTAAGAGAATAAGGATTGCAATGGAAAGATACAATTATAAAAAATAGCAGCTGAAATCCGGTGTATCGAGCGGAAAGGTAAACTATAACAGAACGTCTTTTTCAGGAGTAACGATGTAGAAGAATTCCAGTTCTGGTCATTTCATCATTTAGGACAGTGGTCGAGGAACAGCGGTAAATTAGCCTAAATGGGGTAACAATTATAATTTTGGGGGTAATGAAGGGTTTACAACAATACATATAAAATTAGTTATTCTATTTTATGCCAAGTAAAATGTGAACATTTTAGAAAACGAAAGTATTTAAAAACGATTTTTTAGTAATAAAGAATCTACTGTAGAAATCGTGTGTAGGTCAAATTATGACAAATTAAAGTTCTTTGAATAATTCTCGGTTTCCTTATTTTGAATTTGCAAATCGGATGATGCTGTGTATTGAATCTGGAACCAGCAGGGAATTTCACTGAAAACCAGGCTCATATTGACATAGACTGTGACAATATCCAAATTGTTCTAATATATAAAAGTCATAATGTAGATGTAAAGTCATAATGTAGACGTTGTTTTATCCTAAATTAAACAGTACCATTTTTCCAAATTGTGAAGTGTAGATGTTTAGAATACAATGTTTCAGTTTTTCAATCCTTTTAATTAATTTGGTATGTTTGATATTCTTATTACAGCATGTGTGACTTTTACAAACTTTATAAAAAAAAATGGATTCTGAGAGCAGTTTGCTCTTCATTTTAAAAGAATTAGCTTGTTTTTTTGTTTACATTGAAGTCCAGGGTGGGGTTAAATACCATTCGACGGAAACAGATTTGGGATAATACCCCTAACAAAATTCCTGACCCCTAATTTAGTACCTGCACAGTAAAAGCCTGAATGATAATCTTGGAGATTTCTTCAGATCTCTTACCTGTCAGGAATCAATTCATCCCCTCTGTGGACATACTCTCCATCATAAACCTGAGAATCTGAATAAGCATCATAGGGCTCGATAAATCCATATCCATTGTTGTTTCCCTTTGCTTGCTGCTCCTAAAAAAGGGACAAGAGAAATAGATGTAATTAGTTAAATTGTTTATTGCTCCATTCATGCACCACATTATAATGCAACTGGGCTTTAGGATTCAATATTATTGTTGTGTATCGCAGAGACTTCACATGTTTTATCTAATTAGTTTGGAACAATTCTCATTCTAATGAAATGCAACGGTGTTTATAAATAAATTAAAAATCATTCCAGGAAGGACTACCAGGAAGTCTATATGGGGATCTTGGCCAGTATAATTTACCTGAACCTGGCTAACATGCCCGATCTGTATGTTCTGTCTGACCAGGCGTTAATCTCCTCCGTCTTGAGTTTCATTTAGTCCAGTGTGACCATAACAATCAAGGAATTATATTCACCCTTACTGCACAATTGCTGTATCAAATACAGTATAAATTTCCCAACTCATTTGTCTTTTCTTGTCCGTAAGTTTAACCGAGAAAATAAAGGCATTTGCAGAATAAGGTATGATGTGAATAATTTCTCAGACAACACTAGAAATGTTTGTGAAAACAGCAATTTACAGATTCAAGTTCATACAGAGAAGGCTGAAATGGAAGACAAATGTCAAATGTGATATTTGAAAATTGACAGGGAAAGATAAATAGGGACATCAATTTGCTTGAAATAACAATCGCAGAACAAAATAAAATGAATGTGACATGATTTGATTTAAAAAAAATGATAAATAAATTATGTGCACATGGGCAAAATGATCAATTTATTTGAGACATTACATAAATTGAAGTGAAAGCATGCATTATTGCATAAAGAAAGATGGAGGAATGAACAATGATATCAACGCTAACATTAGCAGAGTCACAATTGCTTTGCATTTGCAATTGTTTTTGAAGTCGCTGTAACCGAGGTGTAAGGCACTCGTTTTTCGAAGCGATGAACGAAAACGATGGACAAACGAGTCCCGCAGGTTTCATTCGTCCCTGCTCTCAGCGGATGTGGGAGTTACTTCCAGTCATCTCAACTTCTGTCTTGCCACTAGTCCAAGGTAGCTCAAGACCAGAAAGTGAGGTTGATGACAAGCAAAGTTTCCTACTTAATATAATTCAAATACAGCGCAAGTTATATCATCAAGACAAAATGGTCTGACGATATCGCCATCATCGCTTGCGATGGACAACTAACTAACATTTACAATGCCAAATATGAAACTGAAAAGGATGTGTCTGTCTGTCACTAACAGATGTGTTTGTCTGTCCCTAACAGATGTATTTGTCTGTCCTTAACAGATGTGTCTGTCTGTCCTTAACAGATGTGTCTTTCTGTCCCTAACAGATGTGTCTTTCTGTCCCTAACAGATGTGTCTGTCTGTCCCTAACAGATGTGTCTTTCTGCCCCTAACAGATGTGTCTGTCTGTCACTAACAGATGTGTTTGTCTGTCCTTAACAGATGCATTTGTCTGTCCTTAACAGATGTGTCTGTCTGTCCCTAACAGATGTGTCTTTCTGTCCCTAACAGATGTGTCTTTCTGTCCCTAACAGATGTGTCTGTCTGTCACTAACAGATGTGTTTGTCTGTCCTTAACAGATGTATTTGTCTGTCCTTAACAGATGTGTCTGTCTGTCCCTAACAGATGTGTCTTTCTGTCCCTAACAGATGTGTCTGTCTATCCCCAAAAAGGTGTGTATGTCTGTCACTAACAGATGTATCAGTCTGTCACTAACATATGTGTCTGTCTGTCCTTAACAGATGTATTTGTCTGTCCTTAACAGATGTGTCTGTCTGTCCCTAACAGATGTGTCTTTCTGTCCCTAACAGATGTGTCTGTCTATCCCCAAAAAGGTGTGTATGTCTGTCACTAACAGATGTATCAGTCTGTCACTAACATATGTGTCTGTCTGTCCTTAACAGATGTATCTGTCTGTCACTAACAGATGTGTTTGTCTGTCCTTAACAGATGTATCAGTCTGTCACTAACAGATGTGTCTGTCTGTCCCTAACAGATGTATCTGTCTGTCCCTAACCAATGTGTCTGTCTGTCCCTAACAGATTTGTCTGTCTGTCCCTAACAGATGTGTCTGTCTGTCCCTAACAGATGTGTCTGTCTGTCCCTAACAGATGTGTCTGTCTGTCCCTAACATGTGTATATGTCTGTCCCTAACATATGTATCTGTCTGTCCATAACAGATGTGTCCTTCTATCCCTAACAAGTATGTATGTCTGTCCCTAACATATATGGCTGTCTGTCCCTAACAGATGTATCTATCTGTCCCTAACAGGTGTGTCTGTCTGTCCCAAACAGATGTATCTGTCTGTCAATAACAGGTGTGTATGCCTGTCCCTAACAGATGTATCTGTCTGTCCCTAACAGATGTGTCTGTCTGTCCCTAACAGGTGTGTATGTCTGTCCCTAACAGATGTATCTGTCTGTCCCTAACAGATGTATATGTCTGTCCTTAACAGATGTGTCTTTCTGTCCCTAGCAGATGTGTCTGTCTATCCCCAAAAAGGTGTGTATGTCTGTCCCTAACATATATGGCTGTCTATCCCTAACAGGTGTGTATATCCGTCCCTAACAGGTGTGTATGTCTGTCCCTAACATATATGGCTGTCTGTCCCTAACAGGTGTGTATGTCTGTCCCTAACATATATGGCTGTCTGTCCCTAACAGGTGTTTATGTCTGTCCCTAACAGATGTGTCTGTCTGTTCCTAACAGATGTGTCTGTCTGTCCCTAACAGATACAAGCATCCAACCAAGTCGGTGCGGTAACACCTTATTACTCTCATTTTAATGTATTTGTTATTTGCCTGGATATCAATATATTTCTTTAACATAGATCTCTGCAAATAATAATAAAGTATAAAATCTACAATATAGTATCCTAATGCTGAGGTTTAAATAGGGGGGAGGGGGTGGGTGGGTATTTATAGATTAAAGAATAAAGATTGCTTGCCTCATCAGTTGGTGCACTAAAAAACACAAAAAAACTGTGAGAAATGAACATTCTAGAAAAGGAGATCAAAGGGTAGGGAAATTGAAGGTGGGATTATATTTTGGAAAGATGTGAAAATAAGTTGGATGAGAGGCAAAGTTGTCACAGGAATAACTGGACTAAAGATTACACATGGTTGAATCATGAAATACTGGACTAAAGGCTTCACAAGGCTGAATCGTGAAATACTGGACTAAAGGCTACACATGGTTAAATCATGAAATACTGGACTAAAGGCTACACATGGTTGAATCATGAAATACTGGACTAAAGGCTTCACATGGTTGAATCATGAGAAAACTGGACTAAAGGCTTCACAAGGTTGAATCATGAAATACTGGACTAAAGGCTACACATGGTTGAATCATGAGAAAACTGGACTAAAGGCTTCACAAGGTTGAATCAGGAAATACTGGACTAAAGGCTACACAAGGTTGAATCATGAAATACTGGACTAAAGGCTACACAAGGTTGAATCATGAGAAAACTGGACTAAAGGCTTCACAAGGTTGAATCAGGAAATACTGGACTAAAGGCTACACAAGGTTGAATCATGAAATACTGGACTAAAGGCTACACAAGGTTGAATCATGAAATACTGGACTAAAGGCTACACAAGGTTGAATCATGAAAGACTGGATAACAGAATGGAAAAGGTTGAAATAATCATAAAATACTTGACACAGCACAACAATACTTTTCTAAAACATTGCATTCGTAGGGTTGGAACTAATGACTGTGATAAAAGCAAATACGATAAAAGAGTCCCATATGTTGACTACCTTTTATTGTACCTGAACGTCATTTTTATTCTTCACGATTATTCCCTAATTTAACACCTAATGATTTAATCGAGAAAAATAAATTGCAGATGGTTGTCACTACATACCATAACAGACCTTCTATGATCCTTCACGTAGACACACGCACTCTTACACAACTCTAAAATGCACCCTCAGGGTGAGCTCCATCCATTGCACTTTGGTTGGGGTTGACCCACTGAGATCGCTCTAACTATCATCGGTACATACAGACACACACATGCATCCAATCACTGGTCCTGATATCGCCTAAAAGACTACGGTTGGGATGGAAAGGGCGTGCCTCCGCCAGAAGAATTCGGAAAGACAAATCTTTTACAGAAAAAAAAAAATCGGCAAAAATTAGAACATTCATAGTGGTACAAGATTAATTATAAATGAAGGTAGGAATAACAAAAAAAATACAGAGAAAGTTAAGAAATAAATTAGAACACATTTAAAGACAACAGTAGAAAAGGTCAGTGACAACCAAAATATACAGATAAAATATATTCAAGACATATTTAGAAAGCAAGGTATGGAAAACCGATTGTGACAATGGGAAAGATTGATGGCAAATCAAGTCAAGGAATACATAAATGTGAAGATATGGATTAGCACAGCAAGACTTCTGGGTGAACAGTGATGATATGAAGTAGTCCCAATGCAAACAGGTTGTGTAGAAAGCCAATCATCAATGGCATACAAAGATGGTGATGAAAGTAGTGCAGAAGCAACATAGTGTGCACGGTTACATCATAACATACAAACTTGACATTCACAAGCTAGCAAAGCCTATGTCTTTTCAGTATTTTGAATATTTGATCGTGAACTTTGAGTCAATTTTGGGATAAATATTTAATTTCAAAGATGATAATGACGATTCCAAAAGAAAAGAACAGCGTGATGGAATCAACAGGAAGCAATACAAGCTAAGAACAAATTATACAAGAAGTGGTTGGAATCGACGTCATAAGAAGATTACGCAACCTACAGACTCGCAAGAATGAATTCAAAAAACGTAGTTAAGAGCTCCAAAGCAGACGCATGGAATAAATACGGCGAACAATTAGTGTTCATGTGTTGCAAGAATCCGAGAGATTTCTTTAAAAGTGTCAGGGCAATGAGAGTTAGAGACGACAGCTTGAATCCCTCCACAATTATGAACGACAAACACTGGACGCCGATTTTCGATCCAGAAAAAAATGAAGGCGTGATGGAGAGAGTATTTCCTGGAACTCTTAAACCCAAATGAAACGCGGAGGCACTCCACTCATACGAGTTTAAACACAGGAAAAGCAGAGCCCGAAATATTTATCCAGGAGATTGAGGAAGTCCTTAAAAAAATCAAATTCGTAAAGCTGCACGCGCCGACGGAATAACTTGAGAGGTAATTAAAGCTTGTGGATCCCTATCAGTAAAATAGTTACATAGAATATTCCCAGCAGCTTGGGAGCAAAGTAGAGTCCATTAAGATTGACTGAAAGCTATCATTGTGCCAATCTGAAAAAATTAACAACGGCAACAAAAAAAGAGTACGATACCTACCAAGGGATATCACTTCTGAGCCCCACCTGAAAACTATATGCAAAAATCCTGCAGCAGAGAATTCTGCCTCAAAACACACCTGAGTGTGACTCAATTTGGCTTCTGACGGGATAAGAACTGTACAGACGCTTTATTCACCCTGAGACAACTAAGCTAAACAAACATCGAATACGATCGGAAACAACGTTGCTTTCATAGATCAAGAAAAGGCTTTCGATAAAGTAGACATAAATAAACTATGGGCCATCCTAGACGACTGCAGAGTACAGGGGCAGCTATTAGAGAATATTAGAGCACTGTACCAAGGTGCACAAGTATAGTAAGGACAACAGATGGTCTGACCGAAACAATGGCGATAAAACCGGGGTGAGACAAGGCTGTGTGTTGTGACCCCTATACTTCAACACGTATGTGCACAGAATAACGCTAGAGGCCAAATTGGAGAATCTGTCAAGAAATGTAGAGGAAGCAAGGTCAGAGGCTGATCAGTTAAACGAACTTCTTTTTGCAGAGAATCAATGTCTACTTTACGAAAGTGAAGATGATCTGCAGCAACATCTGACTGCGCTCAACTCTGTATGTGAAAGATACAGTATGAGAATTAACACACCCAAAACAGAAACTATACAGATAAGCAGATCGCTTTAAAACATGGACATTAGGGTAAACGGGACCAAGATCAAACAAGTGCAGGAGTTCAAGTACTTGGGGAGTGTTTTCACACAGGATGAAGGTTTAGATAGCGAGATTGAGATCAGGTACTTGGGCAGTGTTTTCACACAGGATGGAGGTTTAGATAGCCAGATTGAGATCAGGTGCAAAAAAAGCAAATGCAAGTGCATACCAGCTGTCCCCATTATTGAAACACCTTAACATAAACATGTCCACAAAAAGAATGCTAATCAACAGTATTTTCATTCCAACTCTCTGTTACCAGTGCCAAACATGGACTTTAACACAATTTTAGAGAGAAAGATCGCGACATATGAGATGAAATGCCTCGGAAAACAACCAACGTAACTAGGAGAGATAGAATGTGCAATGTAGATGTAAGACGAATAGTTGAAGCAAGACCTTGCACTGAATATATTGATGAAGAGAGAATCACTGGATTCTGCCAGCTAATGAGAATGCAGCCTGACCAACTACCCATGTGCGCCTATAATACACGGGGTTCGGGTTTCACAACCGTGGCCAACCGAGAACCAGATGGACAGGAAATTTACGGATATTCTATATCGTCATGGGATGACAACTACTTCAGCGACGCGTCTGGCCCTGGACAGAAAACTACCGCTCCCCGCGACGCCTCAAGGCGCAAGTGGATACCATATATACAGATGGCTGATCTAACAAAGTTTGGGTTACGGTTAGGATTAGCATCTTTTCTACACTTATATCTTAGACTACACTAAAACAATGGAGGTGGAGGGGTCTATTACAGACTAAGGAATGGAGAAGAAAAGACTTGAGTATTAACAACGGAAACATAATCCAATAACTTCCGTGCAGAAGCAGAGGCACTGAAGGCCCCTGCTGAGATAAAGATATTCACCAAGAAAATATGGTATTCCTGACTGATGCCGCGTCAGTATTAGCAGCGCTACAACTACACAAAGATGAAGATCTCGAGCAATGTATGTTCTCACTGACACAGCTCTCAGCAGAACACCCAAGGTTGGTCATTCAGTGGATCCCATCCCACTGCAATATTGTAGGCAATCGAGCTGCAAACAAATTAGCAAAGTGTGGAGGAGCATCCCCACCAACAGACAAGAGTATCACATATGAGGCCAAGACCATAATTAAAGCCAACTTCAGGGTAAAATGGGCTGATCAACACCCCGACTTCCGAAAAGAAGACAGCTACTTTAACTTAACTAGAGAAGAGCAAGTCATCATCTTCAGACTGAGAACTGGGCAAAACAGACTCTAGGGTCATCTTTACAACAAAATAAGGATTGGTACAGATGATAGGTGCCTATGTGGGGAGCATTCCCCGCATTTCATACGGTGCCCTTTATAAGAGAAACCGGGATCTAGATCTGAGGATGTCACCATACACTGTCTGCATTCTGTGATGAATGTCAACTGGTCGACATCCTTCAGCTGTTAGAAACCGAATCACCGCTCGCTGATCAACTCTGGACGTATTCCGTATCACATCCGCCATGTTTTCAACGGCCTGCTAAGAAAACTATGAGTCAGAGGATAATAACATTTTGCAAACTTGATGGTTGGTACGTGCTGTTTATATCAGACGTGACGTCATCATGTGCACCGTACGTATGTTCACTTTTTGCAGTTTGGTCCGGTTTCATTTGGACACGCCTCGTATTTTGTGCCTGGACATGTATTCTACGCAAAACTAAGTGCCGACAATACTGTGAATATTATTATATATGTTACATATATATGAGATATTTATATGAGATACACATATATATATGAGATATTTATATGATATATATATATATATATATATAGAGAGAGAGAGATAGTGTTTCACCGCATTGAATGTTTTAGTGTAGTCTAAGATATAAGTGTAGAAAAGATGCTAATCCTAACCGTAACCCTAATCCTAACCGTAACCCTAATCCTAACCCAAGAAACGCATTGGTAAGACGGCAGGAATAACGCAGCAATTCGCATCTGTTCTCGCAGGATGTTTGACCACCCCCTAAAAAGTAGACTAGTCTGTGATGTCACTACCTGAAACCTGGTTCTAAAAGTAGACATTTCTTTTGTTTGGGTTGACTTAAGACGCAGCTACCGTAGTCTACAAAGCGTAAAATTAAATCTGTATTCACATCTAAAGCTTTTCCAATTCTTGTTTATATAATACATATTGTATCACTTATTGTTTATATAATACATATTGTATCACTTATTGTTTATATAATACATATTGTATCACTTATTGTTTCTATAATACATATTGTATCACTTATTGTTTCTATAATACATATTGTATCACTTATTGTTTCTATAATACATATTGTATCACTTATTGTTTATATAATACATATTGTATCACTTATTGTTTATATAATACATATTGTATCACTTATTGTTTATATAATACATATTGTATCACTTATTGTTTATATAATACATATTGTATCACTTATTGTTTATATAATACATATTGTATCACTTATTGTTTATATAATACATATTGTATCACTTATTGTTTATATAATACATATTGTATCACTTATTGTTTATATAATACATATTGTATCACTTATTGTTTATATAATACATATTGTATCACTTATTGTTTATATAATACATATTGTATCACTTATTGTTTATATAATACATATTGTATCACTTATTGTTTATATAATACATATTGTATCACTTATTGTTTATATAATACATATTGTATCACTTATTGTTTCTATAATACATATTGTATCACTTATTGTTTATATAATACATATTGTATCACTTATTGTTTCTATAATACATATTGTATCACTTATTGTTTCTATAATACATATTGTATCACTTATTGTTTAGGACAATCCCCCCAACCCTGTTGATTTATCAAAATTTTAAAATAAATTCAAAGGGAATAAAAGAGATAAAAAATACAATGACCACAACATGAGGTCGGGGAGACAATATAAATGTTTGATGTTTAGGTTGTTAATACAAAATGTGCATCAAATATGAAGAGATATTTAATGAGGCGGAAGATGAAACCTGTCTCCAATTGTGACAACTGTCCCATGAGAGAAGAGCATGGTTCTCTCTCATTCCATCGCTATTTGCTGTCTGAGGAGTGTGTAAGATGATGATGAGGATGATTGATTACTGAAAATTATGTATTAACGTGACGGGGGATTATATCTGTTGTTAGTCATTTTCATTTCAATTAATCATTTCCTTTTGGTATTTACAGTCATTTCATTTTGTCATTTACAGTCATTTCATTTTGTTATTTAGTATTTCATTTTGTAATTTAGTCATTTCATTTTGTCATTTATATTAATTTCAATTTGTCATTTGCAATAATTTCCTTTCGTCATTTCATTTTGACATTTGCAGTCATTTCATTTTGTAATTTAGTCATTTCATTTTGTCCTTTAGCCATTTCATTTTGTCATTTATATTAATTGAATTCCATTTCCCCTTTTTAAACTTCATTTTAATCAAGTGTTGCCAAAGCCTTACTTTATTTTTAAATTGTTAGTTTTTGCAAATGTGTACCTTTCTTTGTCAGGAAAATCAAAGTTGATACTTCATAAATAAGTGGCTCTAATTCTTCATCTCAATTGGTACTACTAGCGCGACAATATGAAACTGGACCAAACTACAAGTGAACATATGTACGATGACCTATTCTCAGAAGATCTTTCGTTAACTCACGTCCTTCTTTAAACATCGTTGTCCAGTAGTCTTGTATACACTTTTGTCATCATACACTGCCTGCATATACCGATTACCGATGAATGTCAACTGGTCCACATCCTTTAGCTGTTAAAAACCGAATCACCGTTCGCTGATCAACTCTGGACGGATTCCCTATCACAACCGCCATGTTTTCAACGGTCTGTTAAGGAAACTATGAGTTGGATGGTAATGAAATTTTGCAAACTTGATGGTTGATATGTACTGTTTACACCAGAAGTTACATCATCATGCGCATCATACGTATGTTCACTTGTTGCAGTTTGGTCCGGTTTCATTTCTACACGCCTCGTATCTTCTTCGAGGTTGTGTTGAATGTTTTCTTGTTTCTTTCCTATGATAAAATTGAAAAGGGGCGAAAGACATACATTTTTCTAGTGCACTAACAATCGATTAAGCTCTTTCTTGGATTCACTTCTCGTACATAAATGTCCATCCTCTCTTATCATTGTGCTTACAGGTCTTCCCTTTTACTTGTGTCTTTTAAAATGTCAAGCATTTTCTTGTTTTTGTCAACCAAAGTCTTCTTCTTCATAGTTCCTTGGTCTCAAGGGAGGTGGGACTAGAGTGCCTGCACCTTGTGTTACCTAAAGTCATCTTGACTTGTCTTGCCACTAGTTCAAAGCAGCTCTGGACCAAAGAGTGAGGTTTATGACTAGCGCAGTTTCTTCCTCACTATAATCCAAATGCAGTACAAGTTACATAATCAAAAGAAAACCATCTGATGATGGTGCCATCATCGCTTGCGATGGGCAACTAATTAATTAGTTCCTTGGTCAGCGACTGACAAAGCCTGCTGGTGATTTTAAGGTAGCAACAAACTTTCTTCTGTTCACCCAGTCTGCAGCCCATCTTCATATATTAATTAATATATAATATTATATAGAGATTTTTGATTGTTTGCCAAGTTGTCTTAAGTCAGACTTTCTTTTACCTTCCTTCAGGGACCCATACCAAGGCAGTTCTGATGGTGGTGACTGGATCTTTTTTTAGGACGACCTATCTAATTTCGGCATCGGCCGATTAGGATGGTGTTCTGGCCTTCTTGATTGTTCCGCGCAAGCAGCTCTCGGTTAGTGTTGTTGTTTGGCAGAATATTCTATGAATCTTTCTTAGGCAGGTTGTGTGAACAGACGATAATTTTGATGTTTCTTTCTCCATTACTCTCTAGCATTTTGCACCATACAGAAGCACACAACTCTTGCATATTCTGAATTTAGTATTTGTGTTGTACTGCAATGACTTCCACACAATGTGTAAGCGGCATCCAATATATGCATGCATAATGGGGAACAGGGATTGGGGGAGCACAAAATAATAATAGAGATTAGGGGAAGAATAACATAAGAATGGGGATCGTTGGAGTACACAAGTTTGTAAGACTACAGAAACATGTCTTTCCAGTCATTCTTAGGTCTTCTTCTTAGTTCATCTCAATCTCCTGCTACCAAGCCATGAAAAGGGCTTTGCAAGTAGAAGGATGTTGTCTGAAGAACGGAATGCTTTGTGTTATAGTTTACAGCAAGACTGCAATATTTGCACATTTCGGTCCGACACATCCGACTACAGCAGGAATTCTTGAGTAGTACGTTAGCCTTCCCTCTTCGATCCCCTCTCCTTAGCCAGTCTGCTCTGTTGCAGCCTGTTTTCCAGGATCACAGCATGGAGGTGTAGAAGGGTCTTGGCAGCTCTGGGTCGCTGTCCGCTGCAGCTGATGCACTGCTCAGTATCTTAATACCATTCTTAGGTAAAATGAGAACTAAAACTATTAATTAATATTTTCCAGAACTGAAATCACCACATTCTGGCCAGACTCAAAGAATCCCAGTCTTGTTCAGCAATCCAACAACAGCACTAATTATTGTCAATGTTAACAATGTCAACTCGACTGAGGATTTCATTTACCTAGACAATAAACTTAGCTCCAATGGATGAAGTAATTGGGACATCAATCGAGGAATCGGTCTGATTGCCGGCTCTGAAACAAGTCTGGAACCAGCAGAGGCTTTCACTGAAAACTGTGTCATCCCCATCCTGATGTACAGTTCCGGAACCTGTGTTATTCTCCACGAAGGTCAGAAGCCCATTGAAGCACATCCAGAAGTGAATTCCTATAATCCGTGAACTATCCTGCACGAAGGTCAGAAGCCCATTGAAGCCATCCAGAAGTGAATTCTTATAATCCGTGAACTATCCTGCACGAAGGTCAGAAGCCCATTGAAGCCATCCAGAAGTGAATTCTTATAATCCGTGAACTATCCTGCACGAAGGTCAGAAGGCCATTGAAGCCATCCCGAAGCACATCCAGAAGTGAATTCTTATAATCCCCTTGTATGACCAGATCCACTTGTATGACCAGATCTCAAATGATGAAGTCACTCGATGGACGAGAGCATACTCGCTATACTTAACTGTCACAGTTTGGCCATATTTGGACATGTAGCCCGGATTGCCAAGGGTGTCCACGCCCACCAGCTCTTAAAGCAGTCCAGGGACATAAGGATTGGAAACAACCCTATCCATCATTGTCTTGTCCACCGTGGCCATCCATGCCCCATCTGGTTAGGTCGCATTAGAAATATATCATCCTCAATTCAAGCTGCCTCGGACTCAGCCAGTCATCTTGCTTATGGGTGGTTAGCTTGACGGGCTCTTGTCGACTAAGTGGTCTACATACCTAATTACCAACCTTCAGGTGATGCAAAAGAGTGTAGATACTGATAGGTCCTGTGGTTTTCTGGCTGGACATACTGTAGATATTGGTAGGTCCTGTGATTTCTGGGTTGGATATACTGTAAATACTGATGGGTCCTATGGCTTTCTGGTTGGACTTACTGTAGATACTGATAGGTCCTATGGCTTTCTGGTTGGACTTACTGTAGATACTGATAGGTCCTATGGCTTTCTTGTTGGACACTGTAGATACTGATGGATTTTATGGCTTTCTGGTTGGACAACCTTGTAGATACTGATGGATTTTATGGCTTTCTGGTTGGACACTGTAGATACTGATGAATTTTATAGCTTTCTGGCTGGACATACTGTAAATATTGATAGGTCCTGTGCTTTCCTTCTGAATCTGTCTTTACAGGTGCCTATTCTATGTAAGCTTGGATCTAAGCATCTGCAGTCTTAGGTTTGTTGGTTAAAATATAGTAATGTCATCTTACCCACTGTCAGATGGCAAATGTCCTCTTTGTGGACAGTAGTCTACGAATTATGGGGAAAAGAAATTGGATAAGTGGTCTCAGAAGGGCACAAAATATAGGTAAATAGAAAATTAACTTGTCACTGAACCACATATGCTAAAATGGAAATCATGAACCAGAGAATGATAGCTCACATACACAACTAAGATGAGTGACATTGTTGCTGCAGTAATACACACTTATCATGGTCACTGACTACTTTGTCAGTCATCAGTCATGTGATCTAATAAGTAGAGGATTAGGACAAAATTAACATTACTATGCAAGTTATAGAAAACATTTAAGTAGCGTTGTACGTTGAAATGGCAACATAGAGATAACTACTGTTGTAAAAGCATAACAATGCTTTAGGTCAGGCTACTTGCTAGAAGGTCAACTGTACCTGGGACCCCATGCTTCTACTTTAAAAACAAGGATAAATGATGACAGATACAAGATACATTCATGCAACAGCAAAAACAAACCAACCTTATAAGGCATATCGTCGTAGTCAGCCGAGAAGCGGTAGACATCTTTGTTGTAGTCTTGTCGCAGCTGGCCCATCAGAGTATTTGGTGAATCTGCTTTGTCTCTCTTCTTGTCTGAAGAGCTGTCCGTGTCTGTGTACGAACCTGTGGCAGCAGGAGTGGCTGATTTATTTTGGCAGGAAGCGCGGATATAAGAAGAGAAGACAAAATATTGCATGCAGATTGTAGTGACAAGGATGGAAATGAAGGAGTTTGATGATAGTATCTAGACTTTGCTGTTTAAAATGATATCAAATGTTTTGATCAGGAAGAAAACATAACGGTGAAAGGGGGAGGCAGCCCCATAGCCAACAGTCGGTACTGCTGTCTTGGATGAAGTGTTGCCTTGTTATTTATTTTTTAGTCAGAGAGTGGTGAATGCTTGGAATGCATTGCCACATGAAATAGTGGAGGCAGGGTCAATTAATGCATTCAAAAATAGATTGGATGTGCGAGTTATTTTTAAATCAAGTAAAAAAAAAAAGAAAATGGTTGTATACACTCTGCAGAGTTTTCTAAACCAAAATAAAATGTTAAGTTAAAGTCTTCATTCAAATAGGTTTTCCTTTTTTTTAATGAGATGAGGTGACCAGTTTCCCATGATATCTTTTCTTCCCTATCAGTAAACGAGGTAGCCATTTGCAGCAGGATGTTCTGGATTGTTATGATAATGAGAAATATTATATTTTGTAATTTTTTTTTACCTCTGGTGCAGAATATTTGTAACTAGAAAAAGAACAAATCTGCCACAAAGATTTGTGTCAAATCATTTCATGGATAAATTAATTTAGTTTTTCCTAATGTAAAAGTAAAATTATGACATTTCTTAAGTCTGATGGTAACATACTGCTCAGTAGAAATGTCCGTCATGTTCACAATGAACTTAGCGCAATCATGTCTTAACAAATAATGTCTGTAGTTAGTATCACATGCATATAAAGCGATTCGCTCCATATATAAACATGCCGAGATATAAACATGCTGGAAAGAATACAAAGAAAAGCGACAAAGCTGATAGTGGGATTACAGTTATGAGGAAAGAATCAGAAAAACCAGCCAACAGTAATCTCTAGATTTAGAGACGAATTCGAGGTGACTTAATTCAGGTTTATAAGATAATCAAAGAAACGGATAAATTAGACTATAACAAGTTTTCCAAAATACAACCACCTACAAGAACAAGAGGGTATAGGTACAAATTAACTAAATAAAAGTCCAGATTAGATATTAGGAAATAATTTATTTAGTCAGAGAATGGTGAATGTTTGGAATGTATTTCCACAGGAAGTAGTGGGGTAAGGACAATTAATGCATTTAAGAATAGATTGAATGTGCTTAGCTTTTAGAGCAAGGAAATGCAAATGAAACTGGTTGTATACAGACTCTGCAAAGTCTTATAAACCAGTACAAAGACGTTACGTCAAGTTAAGTAAAATGCATAGCATATCATTTGAGGACATAATTCATGATTTTGTTTTAGGAAATATAGTTAGGCTAAGTTGTAGGCCTACCTGATATCATTTTTCTGACTTTGTAAAGATCTTCATTATTACTTTTATT
This sequence comes from Ariolimax columbianus, assembly GCA_036924085.1. Taxonomy (NCBI): domain Eukaryota; kingdom Metazoa; phylum Mollusca; class Gastropoda; order Stylommatophora; family Arionidae; genus Ariolimax; species Ariolimax columbianus. Next base: position 30,856,821 of record JAVGWX010000019.1, read on the forward strand.
CATGAAAGTGATCCTGATTGCTTAGTTTGTCATCAATTTGTATATAATTTTATATTCAAGTTATTTTATAAACTACATTTCTATATTGTTTCCAACTGGTATGCGCAACATTGGAATAATGTACATTATTCTCACACAAGAGAATGGGTTGGCTTAATCGCATTAAACTGATACTTCAGCAGACCAGTCCTTAGCCTTCGATGGCAGTTAGTGTTGGAGAAAAGCCTTGGCAGGTGTACAGATAGAGCACTGCTTGCCTATTGGGCAGCTCCTGCAGCCAGCCTTGTTCCTAATGTATTGGTATCACCTCTCCCTTGGATCAAATACGGCAGGCTGAGAGGAAGATCATACTGTGGTCTCTATAATTCCGGCCGAGCTTGGGTGTTATAGAGAATGTGGCTAACCACAAACAGACTTGATTTCTGTGCACATATTGTGGAATACATATCTTCTCTGCTTGGATTGTTCTTGCGAAGCGCATTCTTTGCCATCATGGACTGTAGTTCCCTTTATCCAAAGAACAAAATACCATCGTCTGACAAGACACAAAAAAGGCCAACTCCTCCAGCAGATGACTGATGTCAAGACCAGGGCTCATACATTCAACAGTATGGTTATCCCAGCAATGGTATATGGGTGTTAGGTTGTGGAGCCTTTGAAATCCAGATGCAGAAAAGCTCCATGCTACCAAAAGAGCAATGGAGTGAAGAGACCTAAATATCTCCTTGAGAGACAACATCCAAAATGTCAACATCTGCCACCAGAGTCCCGAAATGTTGCAGACTCTGCATCAATACAAAAGTACAGATGGGCCAGCCATGTAGTTTGCATGATTGACAATAGATGGACAAGGAGAACGTCTTTCCGGTGGCCATACAGCTATAACTGCTTACGTGGTCACCCGCCAGTGAGATGGAGAAATGATCTACATCATGCCCTTGGACCATCATAGTGCCTCCACAGCAAAGGACACTTAACGTTTTTATACTGGTTTAAAAGACTCATCAGAGTCTGTATACAATCAGTTACATTTGCATTACCCTGCTATAAAAGATATCCAATCTATTTTTAAATGCATTAACTGTCCCTGCCTCCACTACCTCCTGGCATCAAGCAACCTTGCCTGAATAAATATCAGAATTCAGGTATATGTTTTCATGTTTTGAGAACAGCTGGTGTATTTTTTTAACAAACAGCATCCAAGCTTAACCTAGTTTTGCACATCATCATCATGTGCCTTGTTGGTTGGCTATGGTGATCATGGACCTCCATACACTCCTATCACGTGTGTCATTTATCCACTCTGTTGTTGATCACCGCCCATACCATTCCTTCAGGCTGTCCAACATTTTCTCTCTTTGCCTCCCTTTATCTCTATTTCTTGCTATTTTACCCATCTTCTCATGACATACTGGACAAAAAAATGACTGCTTTGAACTGACTTTTGCAATAAGTTGTCTTTGTGTCTGTGCTTCTTCAAGCACCACATCGATAGTCTTCTTTGCAGTCCATGGAATTCTTCTGTAAAACCCAATCTCCGTCAGCTCTTGTGAACATTGTGGTTGTTTGCTGATTGTCCATGATTCACTGCCGTATATCAGTACTGGTTACACATGGCATTCAAAAACTTTCTTTTCAATTCCAGCGATAGAGTTTGTTGCATAATATTCCCTCCATGCTCTGGAAGACCAATTTCTCTTGGCCTGTTCTGTTCCTCATTTCATAATTGCATCTCCCATCAGATGTTGTGTGTGAGTCCAGGTATTTAAACTCATGCCCTTGTCTTAATTCTCTCACTCCCCTGGATACTACATTTGTTTCTACCATCACTTCTGATTTCTTTTAGCACTTCATCAAGTCTAAATCCAACAATGACTCAGTATCTTTACCCCGAGAAAAGAGCGCTAATACCATTCAGATAAAAATAGTTGTCCATCGCAAGCAAAGATGGCGATAACATCAAACTTGTGCTGCGAGATGTGTTCTCATATGGCTAAATGGGATCAAGATTCTGAGCAGTGCATGAGGCTGCAGCGACCTGACTGGTAGCATCAGGGCCAGCGAACCAGAGCTACCAAAATTCTTCTACACCTCCACTCGGTGATCCTGGATAAGGATCAAAGAGGGAAGGTTAACCCTTAACCTACAAATACCTGCTGAAGTCGGATGTGTCAGATCGAAAGGTACAAATATCGCAGTCAAGCTCTAAACTATGATAAAATGCATTTCGTTCTCCAGAGTTTGAGAACGAATGGCAATGAAGAAGAAGAAGATATATGGCTATAGAGGCCAATCCTAGCACAGCAGACTTTATTGCATTTGGGGTACTCATGTGAGGTGTTGGTTGTGGAAGCATTATGTGCTCTGTTCTTTCGGTGGCATGCTTTTTCTGAGCCTCGGCAATGAAGTTATGCTCTGTGATATGAGCTCCTTGGGTGATGCAAGCGTGACAGGTAGAATGGTTCTATGCAATCAACTCCCAGGAGTGGACATCAAAGTTGAAGCATTTCAGAGACACTTTCAAGGAGTCTGTACAGCATTTCGTCTGTCCACCTAACGAGCATCTTCCTGTTCTGTGCTCACAGTTATAACAGCTGCTTGGTGATGCGCTCATCGAACATGTAAACAATATGTCCCATCCATCTTTACTGGACATTTTGCAGAAGTGTATGGGTGCTCAACATATTAGACATACCAACAATTTCAGAGTTAGACATTTTGCCCTGTCATCTGATCCTAAGTAGCCTTCGTAGTTCTCAAGTGAAAACGATTTAACTGTCTGGTGTAACAGCTTTACATTGTCCATGTTTCACAGGCATGCAACAGAGTTGATAACACTATACACTTTAACCATAGTGACAACACTGATACCATGACGTTGTCTCGTAGTTTGAAGCAAGGCTGTGATATTTGCACTTTTCAGCCTAACACATTCGGCTTCAGTCAGCTTTTTTGGGTACTGAGTTTGCCTTCCCCCTGTGATCCTTATTCTCATAGTCAGACTACACTAGTTCAGTCTGTTTACAGGGCCACCCTAGGAGACGGAATAGGGCTATGGTCTACTTTGATTCACTGACTCTGGTGCAAGCTGCCAGCTATGAGTTGCTAGGTGTTATATGTCATTAACTGTACTGTATCTTCGACCCCATTGTACAACTGTACATTAGGAGAAATGTGAAGAAAATGCAATTTGTACAAGTTGTGTAACATATACGTGCAGATGGATATACGTGTTTCCGGTTGTTCAAGATGGTGGTTGGTTTGAATTGACAGAACAGAGATTTATAACGTTTCAGATAAGTATTAGTGTTGAAAATTAATTTGTGTAATAATAACATAGTTGTGATTGTAGTTTATTGTAGCATACGTATTTTCAAATATAGTGGCCTTGTTATAACAGATAGTTAGTGACTTGACAGAATTAAATAGCGTAGAACAGTGAGCGGTAGTAACACTCAGATAACACTAGGCCTAGTCGTTTTGATACTTTGTAGAAAGTTAAATACCAGCGACATTTGTTTGTTCCTTTTTTGGCGTTGCTTTAAGAATTATACATTTTATTAGGTATTAATATAACTTATTGGCTAACGGAAATAAATAGCAAAATTAGTATGGCCACTAAGACGAGACGAACTGCTGCGAGGAAAGGCCAAGTCAGATTATGTGATTTGTGTGGCGAAAATGTTAGTATTACTACAACGTTGGAAGATGAAGGAACCGTTTTATGTAGGATATGTAGAGTTGAAGAGAGGCAGGCACAAATGGAGTGCAATATAAGGGAAAATGAGAAGAGATTAGAGGAGATAGAAAAGAGGCAGATGGAAATAGAAGGGAAACAAGTGAAAATGGAGGAAATTTTAAAGAAGCTACAGTCAAGGTGTAGTCAAGGAAGTAAGGGAGATTTGAGTGAGGAAACAGCTCACAGGGCAGAGAGCTTTGGAGAGAAGTATGCACATATAGGTGAGGGGTCAGTTTTGGTAGTAGGAGATTCAATGGTGAGAGAGGTTGGCAGACATTTGTCTAAACAACACAACATGTTTGAAAGAATGGATATTGGGGGAGCAAAAATAGAGGACATAGAGGGGAGAATAAAGAGGTTAGATGACAAAGGAAACAGTCATGTGGTAGTATTGGCAGGTACAAATAATGTAAAGAGAGATGGTACAGAAATAATTATGGATAAATATAAAAGTCTTATGAGAACACTTAAGGAAAAAAAGTTTAGAAAGGTCACAATGATGGGCATTTTAGACAGAGCAGATGGGTCAGACTATCTAGATAGCAAAATAATAGGTATCAACCTTAGGTTACAGGTGATGTGTGCGGACATGGGAATGGAATTTATTGATGTTAAAGTAGACAAAAGTAAAATGTTAGATAGGGGAGGTTTACATCTAAATGAGATAGGACAGCATGTTGTAGCAAAGTATATGTTCTATCATTGTGTTAGAAATTTAAACTAGTTAGGCCTATGAAGTATGAGACTAAAGATAGGCCTACAATAGGGTGCTATAGAGGATGTAGTCAAAGGGGTAATTTGGTGTCAGGGAAGTGTGAAATACATAGTAGAAAAGCAAACACTAAAATGATAAAGCAGAAGCAAAAAGAGGAAAACCAACAACATTACAAACTAAAATGTTTTTATGCAAATGTGAGAAGCATAGTAAATAAAAGAGAAGAATTGGAACTGTATGTAGAAGAAGAAAAACCAGATATAATAGGGTTAACAGAATCATGGACATATGAGGAGATTGCAGATAGTGAACTTGAAATTGAGGGATTTACAATGTTAAGGAAAGATAGGATAATTGGAGACAAAACTAAGGGAGGTGGCGTTTTATTATACTGTATAAATTCTGTTAATATAACGATCAAAGATTATTTATCATGTGGTAACAAAAATGAAAGTGTATGGGGAGAAATAGAAAGTGGGGGTGAAAAAACAGTGATTGGAGTGTGCTATAGATGTCCATCAAGTCAAAAAGAGGAAGATGAGGAGCTGATTAGTAGCATAGCAAAGGCAAGTAAAGGGAAATTATTATTAATGGGAGATTTCAACTATCCAGAAATAAAATGGGATATGGCAGAAGCACTTGTAGAGTCAAAACCTTTTGTTACGTGCATAACTGACAATTTTTTAATTCAACATGTAGAAGCAGCCACCAGAGGCAAAAACATACTCGACCTAGTTTTTACCACAGAGGAAAATATGATTGAAAACGTTACCGTTGGGGAACTGTTTGGCTCAAGTGACCATCAAATCATCCGTTGGGATCTTATTGCAGGGAAAGAAGTAAACATAAACACGCGAACATACGACTACTCTAAGACAGATGTTAAGAGGCAGCGAACCACATAATCTGGAAAGATATTATTGTAGGAACAGATGTTGAACAGGAGTGGGAAAGTTTTAAAACAGTTCTAGAAACGCTAAAAGAGGAATGTGTTCCATGTAGGGAGGTAAACCCCAAGCGTAAAAAGTGGATAACTAGATTTGTAGTGAAATGTAGAAGAGCAAAAAATAAAGCATGGCAAAAATATATAGAGGCAGGTAAATCAAAAGAAACATATGTAAAATATTTGGACAAGCAGAACATATCTCAGAAAGCGAATAAAACAGCAAAAATAGACTTTGAAAAAAAACTTGCTCAGAGGATCAAGACTGACAGTAAAAGCTTCTTTTCTTATGTTAGAAATAAACAAAGAACGAAAGACAAAGTAGGCCCTCTCATAGACAGTACAGGGAAAATAATAAGTGAGAATAGGGAGGCTGCTAATCTGCTTAATCAGTACTTTGGCACAGTCTTCACAAAGGAGGACTGCTCCGAGATCCCAGAGCCTATAGATATTTTTCAAAGAGACATGGATACAGCGGGATTAAGATCAATCTGTATTACAGAGGAAATGGTTTTTAAAAAATTGGAGGGGTTGAAAGTGAATAAATGTCCAGGTCAAGATGGTATTCACCCAAAATTGCTGTATGAAATTAGAAACCAACTAGCAAAACCATTGGCTATATTATGTTCTCAATCACTTACAAAAGGGATTGTTCCACGGGATTGGAAAGATGCAGGAGTGATCCCCTTATTCAAAAAAGGCAAAAAATCAGATCCGGCAAATTATAGACCGGTGAGTTTAACGAGCATAGTCTGTAAATTGTTAGAGTCAATAATCAAAGAAAACATTGTAATGCATTTAGAAAAATTTAATCTAATTAGAAATAGTCAGCATGGGTTTACTAGAGGGAGATCATGCTTAACAAATCTATTAGAATTCATGGAGGAGGTTACTAAAATCATAGATAAAGGGGAGCCAGTGGATGTTATTTATCTAGACTTTGCAAAGGCCTTTGATAGAGTACCTCATCAAAGATTATTTCGAAAGTTAAAATCACATGGAATAGGTGGGGAAGTTGCCAAATGGATTGAAAATTGGTTAACAGGAAGAAGGCAGAGGGTGGGCATAAATAAGGAGTACTCTGAGTGGAGTGAAGTGAAAAGTGGTGTGCCACAGGGCTCGGTTTTGGGACCAATTTTGTTCTTGATATATATAAATGATTTGGACATTGATATGAGATCCATGATTGCAAAATTTGCTGATGACACAAAACTATGCAGTAGTGTCTCATCTAAAGCGGAAGTGGATATATTGATGTCGGATTTAGATAAAATTCGAGAATGGTCTGTAAGCTGGCAAATGGAGTTTAATGTAAATGTACAGTCATCCACATGGGTAGATCCAATATGGAACATAAATACAGAATGGGAGAAAACAATATTAGAAAGATAGATAAGGAAAGGGACCTAGGGGTTATAATAGATCATACAGGAAAGGTGAGTGAGCAAGTTAAGGTAGCAGTGAAAAAGGCAAATGCAATGTTAGGTATGATAAAAAGAAATATTAAACATAGGAGCAAGGAAGTGATCGTCAAACTGTATAAAGCTTTAGTTAGACCTAGATTGGAGTACTGTGTACAGGTGTGGAGTCCTTATCATAGAGGGGACATAAACATGCTAGAAAGAATACAAAAAAGAGCGACAAAGATGATAGTTGGATTCCAGAATTACAGTTATGAGGAACGACTCAGAAAAACCGGCCTACAGTGTCTCGAAGAGAGAAGAATTCGTGGTGACTTAATACAGGTTTATAAGATGATCAGAGGAATCGATAAATTAGACTATAACAAGTTTTTTAAAATACAGCCACCTACAATAACACGAGGGCATAGCTACAAGCTGATTAAAGAGAGGTCCAGGTTAGATATTAGGAAATATTTTTTTAGTCAGAGAGTGGTGTCTGCTTGGAATGCATTGCCAGGGGAGGTGGTGGAGGCAGGGACAGTTAATGCGTTTAAGAATAAACTGGATGCGCATAGATTTTAGAGCAAGGTGATGTAAATGTAACTGGTTGTATACAGACTCTGCAGGGTCTTCTAAACCAGTATAAAGACGTTAAGTTATATAAGTATTGTACTGGTTTGCAGTGGTCAGCAACCCATAGCTGACTGCTAGCGTCAGGGCCAGTGAAATAGAGCTGCCAAGACCCTTCTAAACCTCCACGTAGTGATCCTGAATAACAGGCTGCAGTAGGGCAGACTGGCTAAGGAGAAGGGATCGAAGAGGGAATGCTAAATGCTAACCCGGTACTAAATAAATGCTTGCTGAAGTTGGATGTGTTGGAACGAAAGGTACAAATATCGCAGTCAAGCTGTAAACTACGACACAACGCATTCTGGTCTCTGGACTACATTCTGCTACTTAAGCCCTTTTAGGGTTTGGTAGCCGGAGATTGAGAACGAATGAAATCAAGCCAAGCCAAGCCATACTGGTTTCTAAATGAATCCAGAACAATTTTCAGCTCAAAACACTTTCAAATTATTCTAACATATTTAAAACAATATGTTCTAGTGAATACAAAGTGTTTTTGTTAAACTTGATGTAGGCTATGAGCATACAGCAAGATGCAACATGCATGAGGATTCCATTTACTTCAATATTGTCAATCTAGACCAGACACGTGCAAACACCATTAAATGACATTGGGTCGAAGGTCAAGAGCCCAGATGCTGCTGGATCCATAACAAGAATAAACACAACCTTCTTTTATCCAGAAAATATAATAACGCAGTAGGAAGATACAAAAAGAAATTGAATAGAGAAAGTAAAGCTGTTTATACCAATATGCTTAGTCTTTGAAGACTCCGATGACTGGTACACACTTGTGGGATGGAGGATGGCAGAATACCAAAGTATCTTCTTTATGAGGAGTTAAAGTTGGGAAAAAGGTCTCAGGGCCGGCCACAACTTTGGTACAAGGATGTATGCATTAAAAAACTTAATCAGCAAGGAGGATTATAGGTATGATGAATAAAGGTTGCTGGCTACAGCAGTCACTGTTTAGTTCAGGTTAATTTAGATTAGTCGAAGAATCAATGTCATTGCACACGGTTTAACCTACCAGTGCTTTGTTCTTCTCCATTTGTTGGAGAATCTCAGCACAATGCACAAACTCCGTAGCACCTGCGAGGATCCCGTAATAGATGAGGTAGATTTTTAACATAATTTTGAATTTTGTCCGGGCAGCGGCAGTTAAGACTACTGATTTCCAATTGCTGAGGGATTTTTGCAGACAGGCGTCCAGGCAGTGTACAGGCTAAATTCTTATTTTTACCTCGGACAGAAAAGAAACTTTGGCCTTACTGTGGTTTTCGGCCATTATCCCTTTAATCAAGAGGCAGGTACGAGAGTTGGTCAAACACATGCTTATCAATTCCTCACAGTAAATTATTGAAAACTTTATACGAGTGTATATATTGCACTCAAGAAAAGTTGACAAAAAATTGAAATTTATTTAGTGCAACGCTACAATCAATTAGTGGATAAGTTCTGTTTGTTATGTTCACTTGTCTTAGAAAAGAAGTGTGGTTAGAGCACTTGCTTGTCATGATGAAGGTAATGACTTCAATTCATGGTCTCAACATGCTCCAATCTATTCAGCTGTATTTGGACACCAGACTTGCCATTAGGAAAGGTAGGGAAGCAAGTAAGGTAACTCGTTTCAATACCTCACAAAAAGGTTATGTCACAGAGACTAGGTACTGTCAGAAGATAGGTACAGTCAGAGGTTAGGTACAGTCAGAGATTAGGTACAGTCAGAGGTCAGGTACAGTCAGAGGTCAGGTATAGTCAGAGACTAGGTACAGTCAGAGATTAGGTACAGTCAGAGGTCAGGTACAGTCACAGGTCAGGTATAGTCAGAGACTAGGTACAGTCAGAGACTATGCACAGCCAGAGACTAGGCACAGCCGGAGACTTGGTACAGTCAGAAACTGGGTACAGTCAGATAAGTACAGTCAGAGGTCAGGTATAGTCAGAGACTAGGTACAGTCAGAGGTCAGGTACAGTCAGAGGTCAGGTACAGTCAGAGGTCAGGTACAGTCAGAGGTCAGGTACAGTCAGAGGTCAGGTATAGTCAGAGACTAGGTACAGTCAGGGACTAGGCACAGTCAGAGACTAGGCACAGTCAGAGACTAGGTACAGTCAGAGACTAGGCACAGTCAGATACTAGGCACAGTCAGAGACTGGGTACAGTCAGTTGTTAGTTGCATGTATCTCACGACAGATTATTGGCTACAGCAGACAGCAACAGCAGTCACAAGGCAAACTTTATAATGCACATTCAAGGCAACACTGTATCACCACAGATCTTAAAGCAGAAGCTGACACGTTGTTATTGGCTCGCCAATCTCACCTAAAACACTACCTTGATCCTCTTTCTTGCAGCGCCTGTACAAGACACATATGAGGGCTGTGACAAATATTACTGCAATTCCTCCGATGATGGCAATGATAATGTAAGTAATTGGGAGGACATCTGTGGAAAGAATTAAAGATATGACCAATGACAAAAGATGAAATTTTAGAAAATTGGTAAGAAATAAAGGATAAATGATGAAGTTTATAGAACATAATTGGTAAGAAATAACTGATAAATGATGAAGATTATAGGACATAATTGGTAAGAGACAACTGATAAATGATGAAGTTTATAGAACATAATTGGTAAGAAACAACTGATAAATGATGAAGATTTTAGGACATAATTGGTAAGAAATAACTGATAAATGATGAAGATTATAGAACATAATTGGTAAGAGACAACTGATAAATGATGAAGTTTATAGAACATAATTGGTAAGAAACAACTGATAAATGATGAAGTTTATAGAACATAATTGGTAAGAAACAACTAATAAATGATGAAGTTTATAGAACATAATTGGTAAGAAACAACTGATAAATGATGAAGATTATAGGACATAATTGGTAAGAAACAACTGATAAATGATGAAGTTTATAGAACATAATTGGTAAGAAACAACTGATAAATGATGAAGATTATAGGACATAATTGGTAAGAAACAACTGATAAATGATGAAGTTTATAGAACATAATTGGTAAGAGACAACTGATAAATTATGAAGTTTATAGGACATAATTGGTCATGCTTGGAATGCACTGCCACAGGAAGTAGTGGAGGAAGGGACAATTAATGCATTTAAGGATAAATTGGATGGGCATAGATTTTAGAGTAAGGTAATGTAAATATAACTGGTTGTATACAGCCTCTATAGAGTCTTCTAAACCAGTATAAAGATGTTAGGTTAAGTTAAGTATTTAGAGAAACAACAATGTTTGTAATGTAGTACTGTAGAGAGTGGCATTTAGAGAAAGACAAATGTTTGTAAGGTAGTACTGTAAAGAGTGGCATTTAGAGAAAGACAAATGTTTGTGATGTAGTACTGTAGAGAGTGGCATTTAGAGAAAGACAAATGTTTGTAAGGTAGTGAATGGAGATAAATCAAGTTTAAACTTTAGCATTTCAGCACTAGCATACAAACAAGCCATATTAAACATGAGAACAATAAAAGACATTTCTACTAAAACATTATCATCATCATGTGCGTTGATCGTACCAAAGTCTTTCCTTCAAGCTGTCTGAAATGATCTCTTTCTGTTTCCCTTTGTCTCTCTTCATGGCGACTATGCCATATGCCTATATGTTCCTAACCGACTCTTTTTAATGACTTGCTCAAAAAATGATGACTGTTTTGTCCTGAATTTTACCATGGGCTGTCTCTGTGTCTGTTCAAGTATCATGTTATAAGTCTTCTGTGCAATACCAAATTCTCAACATTCTTCCATAAAACCACATGTCCATGGCCTCTTATGATCCTCCTGCTTGCTTGCTAATTCTCCATGATTTGCTGCCATATGTCAGTCAGTACTTTAAAAATGCCTTTAAAAAAAAAAAACTGGGCAAAAGAAAATAGCACACATTATAATAGTGTACTCATTTACACAACTTTTAATGTTACGGCTAAAGCAATTTCTAAATTAAATCACATCCATAGCTTGCCATGGAAAAGCAAATATGGTTTAAAAATTGCATCATAAGAAGAACGACAAAGACTTTAATTATGTCTCATAATAATTCCCTACTTTCAAAAATATTAAAAAATACATTAACATCATTTTTTACATTTGTGACCTCAATTATTTAAAACAGCAGAGTGGATTATATTTGGTGAACTATTAGAATCTCAAAATCGATTTTATAAACTTAAATTTTTTTCTTATCTCAGAGTTGTACTTTTGTAATTACCATATTTTCCAGATCAAGAATGCTCTAACCTCAAGGACACATTCCAATTTTAAAATGTAACTTTTTGAGAGAAAAAGAATAAACATTAACATCAAGTCTCAGCACTTTCACCAACCTTTCCAAGATGTTTTGTGGGTGGCTGAGCTCAGCACTTTCACCTACCTTTCCAAGATGTTTTGTGGATGGCTGAGCTCAGCACTTTCACCTACCTTACCAAGATGTTTTGTGGATGGCTGAGCTCAGCACTTTCACCAACCTTTCCAAGATGTTTTGTGGATGGCTGAGCTCAGCACTTTCCCCAACCTTACCAAGATGTTTTGTGGGTGGCTGAGCTCAGCACTTTCACCAACCTTACCAAGATGTTTTGTGGGTGGCTGAGCTCAGCACTTTCACCTACCTTACCAAGATGTTTTGTGGGTGGCTGAGCTCAGCACTTTCACCAACCTTACCAAGATGTTTTGTGGGTGGCTGAGCTCAGCACTTTCACCTACCTTACCAAGATGTTTTGTGGGTGGCTGAGCTCAGCACTTTCACCAACCTTACCAAGATGTTTTGTGGGTGGCTGAGCTCAGCACTTTCACCAACCTTTCCAAGATGTTTTGTGGGTGGCTGAGCTCAGCACTTTCACCAACCTTTCCAAGATGTTTTGTGGGTGGCTGAGCTCAGCACTTTCACCAACCTTTCCAAGATGTTTTGTGGATGGCTGAGCTCAGCACTTTCACCAACCTTTCCAAGATGTTTTGTGGGTGGCTGAGCTCAGCACTTTCACCAACCTTTCCAAGATGTTTTGTGGATGGCTGAGCTCAGCACTTTCACCAACCTTTCCAAGATGTTTTGTGGGTGGCTGAGCTCAGCACTTTCACCAACCTTTCCAAGATGTTTTGTGGATGGCTGAGCTCAGCACTTTCACCAACCTTTCCAAGATGTTTTGTGGATGGCTGAGCTCAGCACTTTCACCAACCTTTCCAAGATGTTTTGTGGGTGGCTGAGCTCAGCACTTTCACCAACCTTTCCAAGATGTTTTGTGGGTGGCTGAGTTCAGCACTTTCACCAACCTTTCCAAGATGTTTTGTGGATGGCTGAGCTCAGCACTTTCACCTACCTTACCAAGATGTTTTGTGGATGGCTGAGCTCAGCACTTTCACCAACCTTTCCAAGATGTTTTGTGGATGGCTGAGCTCAGCACTTTCACCAACCTTTCCAAGATGTTTTGTGGATGGCTGAGCTCAGCACTTTCACCAACCTTTCCAAGATGTTTTGTGGATGGCTGAGCTCAGCACATTCACCAACCTTTCCAAGATGTTTTGTGGGGTGGCTGAGCTCAGCACTTTCACCAACCTTTCCAAGATGTTTTGTGGATGGCTGAGCTCAGCACTTTCACCTACCTTACCAAGATGTTTTGTGGGTGGCTGAGCTCAGCACTTTCACCTACCTTACCAAGATGTTTTGTGGGTGGCTGAGCTCAGCACTTTCACACACCTTACCAAGATGTTTTGTGGGTGGCTGAGCTCAGCACTTTCACCTACCTTACCAAGATGTTTTGTGGGTGGCTGAGCTCAACACTTTCACCAACCTTACCAAGATGTTTTGTGGGTGGCTGAGCTCAGCACTTTCACCAACCTTTCCAAGATGTTTTGTGGGTGGCTGAGCTCAGCACTTTCACCAACCTTTCCAAGATGTTTTGTGGGTGGCTGAGTTCAGCACTTTCACCAACCTTTCCAAGATGTTTTGTGGATGGCTGAGCTCAGCACTTTCACCAACCTTACCAAGATGTTTTGTGGGTGGCTGAGCTCAGCACTTTCACCTACCTTACCAAGATGTTTTGTGGGTGGCTGAGCTCAGCACTTTCACCAACCTTACCAAGATGTTTTGTGGGTGCTGAGCTCAGCACTTTCACCAACCTTTCCAAGATGTTTTGTGGGTGGCTGAGCTCAGCACTTTCACCAACCTTTCCAAGATGTTTTGTGGGTGGCTGAGCTCAACACTTTCACCAACCTTTCCAAGATGTTTTGTGGATGGCTGAGCTCAGCACTTTCACCAACCTTTCCAAGATGTTTTGTGGATGGCTGAGCTCAGCACTTTCACCAACCTTTCCAGATGTTTTGTGGATGGCTGAGCTCAGCACTTTCACCAACCTTTCCAAGATGTTTTGTGGGTGGCTGAGCTCAGCACTTTCACCAACCTTTCCAAGATGTTTTGTGGGTGGCTGAGCTCAGCACTTTCACCAACCTTCCAAGATGTTTTGTGGATGGCTGAGCTCAGCACTTTCACCTACCTTACCAAGATGTTTTGTGGATGGCTGAGCTCAGCACTTTCACCAACCTTTCCAAGATGTTTTGTGGATGGCTGAGCTCAGCACTTTCACCAACCTTTCCAAGATGTTTTGTGGATGGCTGAGCTCAGCACTTTCACCAACCTTTCCAAGATGTTTTGTGGATGGCTGAGCTCAGCACTTTCACCAACCTTTCCAAGATGTTTTGTGGGTGGCTGAGCTCAGCACTTTCACCAACCTTTCCAAGATGTTTTGTGGATGGCTGAGCTCAGCACTTTCACCAACCTTTCCAAGATGTTTTGTGGATGGCTGAGCTCAGCACTTTCACCAACCTTTCCAAGATGTTTTGTGGATGGCTGAGCTCAGCACTTTCACCTACCTTACCAAGATGTTTTGTGGGTGGCTGAGCTCAGCACTTTCACCTACCTTACCAAGATGTTTTGTGGGTGGCTGAGCTCAGCACTTTCACCAACCTTACCAAGATGTTTTGTGGGTGGCTGAGCTCAGCACTTTCACCTACCTTACCAAGATGTTTTGTGGGTGGCTGAGCTCAGCACTTTCACCAACCTTACCAAGATGTTTTGTGGGTGGCTGAGCTCAGCACTTTCACCAACCTTTCCAAGATGTTTTGTGGATGGCTGAGCTCAGCACTTTCACCAACCTTTCCAAGATGTTTTGTGGGTGGCTGAGCTCAGCACTTTCACCAACCTTTCCAAGATGTTTTGTGGGTGGCTGAGCTCAGCACTTTCACCAACCTTTCCAAGATGTTTTGTGGATGGCTGAGCTCAGCACTTTCACCTACCTTACCAAGATGTTTTGTGGATGGCTGAGCTCAGCACTTTCACCAACCTTTCCAAGATGTTTTGTGGGTGGCTGAGCTCAGCACTTTCACCAACCTTTCCAAAATGTTTTGTGGGTGGCTGAGCTCAGCACTTTCACCAACCTTTCCAAGATGTTTTGTGGATGGCTGAGCTCAGCACTTTCACCAACCTTTCCAAGATGTTTTGTGGGTGGCTGAGCTCAGCACTTTCACCAACCTTTCCAAGATGTTTTGTGGATGGCTGAGCTCAGCACTTTCACCAACCTTTCCAAGATGTTTTGTGGATGGATGAGCTCAGCACTTTCACCAACCTTTCCAAGATGTTTTGTGGGTGGCTGAGCTCAGCACTTTCACCAACCTTTCCAAGATGTTTTGTGGGTGGCTGAGCTCAGCACTTTCACCAACCTTTCCAAGATGTTTTGTGGATGGCTGAGCTCAGCACTTTTACCTACCTTACCAAGATGTTTTGTGGATGGCTGAGCTCAGCACTTTCACCAACCTTTCCAAGATGTTTTGTGGATGGCTGAGCTCAGCACTTTCACCAACCTTTCCAAGATGTTTTGTGGATGGCTGAGCTCAGCACTTTCACCAACCTTTCCAAGATGTTTTGTGGGTGGCTGAGCTCAGCACTTTCACCAACCTTTCCAAGATGTTTTGTGGATGGCTGAGCTCAGCACTTTCACCAACCTTTCCAAGATGTTTTGTGGATGGCTGAGCTCAGCACTTTCACCAACCTTTCCAAGATGTTTTGTGGATGGCTGAGCTCAGCACTTTCACCAACCTTTCCAAGATGTTTTGTGGATGGCTGAGCTCAGCACTTTCACCAACCTTTCCAAGATGTTTTGTAGATGGCTGAGCTCAGCACTTTCACCAACCTTTCCAAGATGTTTTGTGGGTGGCTGAGCTCAGCACTTTCACCAACCTTTCCAAGATGTTTTGTGGATGGCTGAGCTCAGCACTTTCACCAACCTTTCCAAGATGTTTTGTGGATGGCTGAGCTCAGCACTTTCACCAACCTTTCCAAGATGTTTTGTGGATGGCTGAGCTCAGCACTTTCACCTACCTTACCAAGATGTTTTGTGGATGGCTGAGCTCAGCACTTTCACCAACCTTTCCAAGATGTTTTGTGGATGGCTGAGCTCAGCACTTTCTCCAACCTTTCCAAGATGTTTTGTGGATGGCTGAGCTCAGCACTTTCACCAACCTTTCCAAGATGTTTTGTGGATGGCTGAGCTCAGCACTTTCACCAACCTTTCCAAGATGTTTTGTGGGTGGCTGAGCTCAGCACTTTCACCAACCTTTCCAAGATGTTTTGTGGATGGCTGAGCTCAGCACTTTCACCAACCTTTCCAAGATGTTTTGTGGATGGCTGAGCTCAGCACTTTCACCAACCTTTCCAAGATGTTTTGTGGATGGCTGAGCTCAGCACTTTCACCAACCTTTCCAAGATGTTTTGTGGATGGCTGAGCTCAGCACTTTCACCAACCTTTCCAAGATGTTTTGTGGATGGCTGAGCTCAGCACTTTCACCTACCTTACCAAGATGTTTTGTGGGTGGCTGAGCTCAGCACTTTCACCTACCTTACCAAGATGTTTTGTGGGTGGCTGAGCTCAGCACTTTCACCTACCTTACCAAGATGTTTTGTGGGTGGCTGAGCTCAGCACTTTCACCTACCTTACCAAGATGTTTTGTGGGTGGCTGAGCTCAGCACTTTCACCTACCTTACCAAGATGTTTTGTGGGTGGCTCAGTGATATGTGGATCATGCTGACCCCTTATAGTCTGAATTTTTTTCTTTTACAAAATTTAATTTAACTTCTTTATACTGGTTTAGAAGACTCTGCAGAGTCTGTATACAACCAGTTTCCTTTACTTCACTTGATCTAAAAACTATGTGCATCCAATCTATACTTAAATGCATTAGTTGACCCGGCCTCTACTATTTCCTGCAGCAGTGGATTTCAAGCAATCACATTTATCTCTATCGAATCTGGAACTTTATCCATTTAATTCATAGCTATGCCTGTTGTTCTTTTAAGTAGTTGTACTTTGAAAAAGTCGTTATAGTCAAGTATCCTTTCCTTTTATTATCTTATAAACCTGTATTGGGGGGACGGCGTGGCCTAGAGGTTAAGTGGCACGGCTCACAATCCGAAGGTGCTGGTTCGATCACCATCACAGCACCGGCCGTTACCCCGGGGAAGCAAACCTTTAGAAAATGCAGGAGGAAGCAGACCCTTACATAAAATGCATGCTGAAGTCAGATGCACTGGGCCGACAGGTGCAAAATAAAAACCACAGTGCAACGCACACCGCCTTGGGGATTAGAGAAATAAGGCTAACGCAATAAAAAAACAACCCAAAACACCTGTCTTGCCAACTCAAATTCTTGTCATTTCCAGACACTATAGGCCGGTTTTTCTGAGTCTTTCCTCATAACTATAATTCCGATTTGTCACCATCAGTTCTGCCAATTGTCTGTGTATCATTTCCAGCATCTGTATATCCCCTCTATGATAAGGATTCCACATCTCTACATGGTACTCTAATCTAGTGCTTTTTGCGCAGTTTGACTATCACTTCCTTGCTCCTATGTTTAACATATCTTTTTATAATACCTAACATTGTATTCACCTACTTCACTGCTACCTGTACTTGCTCACTCATCTTACCTGTATGATCTATTATAACCCCTAGGCCTCTTTCCCTTCTATCTTTCTTGGCTTGGCTATGTTCATTCTCAATCTCCCGCTACCGAACCCTAAAAGGGCTTAAGTAGCAGAATGTAGTCCAGAGGACGGAATGCGTTGTGTCGTAGTTTACAGCTTGACTGCGATATTTGCACCTTTTTGTCCAACACATCCGACTTCAGCAAACATTTTTTGAGTACTGGGTTAGCATTCCCTTTTCGATCCCTTCTCCTTAGCCAGTCTGCCCTGCTGCAGCCTGTTATCCAGGATCACCACGTGGAGGTGTAGAAGGATCTTGGCAGCTCTGGTTCGCTGGCCCTAACGCTAGCAGTCAGCTATGGGTCGTTGACCAGTGCAGCTCATCATCTTGATTCCTTCTATCTTTCTAATATTATTATCTCTGTAACAATGTTAAATGTATCCATGTGCAAGCTCTTGGACCATTCCTCAATTTTACAACACAGAAACACAGTAAGTTTACTCTCAAAGTTTACATCTAGCCTACTGGTTGGGGCTACAATGATGCAGTATATCAAGGTTTTTATGGTATCCAATGTAGACTTATACATCAGTTTGTTTTGCTATTTTAGCTAAGTTTAATTTATACATTTAATTCAAAGGTCAAATATAGGAGTTCAATTTACTTTCTAAAACAACCTTCCTCAGGGCTTAGCATAGGTTTATGAAAAACGTAACCTTCAGTTTCAAAGACACCAAGCAAATTTTCTAGACTTATTTAAGAGAAATAAATAGCGTCAGCAACAGTAAAAAATATAATAATTAAATCAGTATTTTTATTTGTACTATGTAAATAAATATCAGCTCAATTCTTTAGCTTTTCACAATGATGCTACAACCAGACATTACAAACTCTTATATGGACTTTACTAGTTGGAGAGCACAGGGTAAGATCATTGTACTTTAGTGTCAGGATGATTTATCATTTGCTCCACTACAGATAGTCTCTTAACAGGAAGTCTATATCCGAGATTTTGCCATGGTGATTTAAAAAGTAATGGTTTTACCCAATGAGGTTGCTAGCGCCATGCACATACCTCTATAGTTATCTTTTATGAAATGCATGGAAGATTACATTTGGTCATATCTTATTCAACCTGAATGCCATGGTGATTTAAAAAGTAATGGTTTTACCCAATGAGGTTGCTAGCGCCATGCACATACCTCTATAGTTATCTTTTATGAAATGCATGGAAGATTACATTTGGTCATATCTTATTCAACCTGAATGGCAGTCAACCGTATATGCCACAAGAGGCTTGTGTATGGGACTAGCTAGAAACCTCACTATGTAAAACAAAATGTAGCAGAAGCCACCACTACTACTGCACATACATGATTTCGCTCAGGTTTCCTGTAAAAAGGGTTAACTGCAGTTGTAGTTTTATGCTCTTTATGGAGACACAAGTAAATATTTATAAACTACATTTTCCAGGAAAAACTTAGACATATCTTTTTATTTTTCAGACTGTACGGGCAAATGAACTTTGACCCACAACTTCCTGAAGGTACAGTGCAACGAGGTATCACAATACTATGAATGAGTAGAATTCAACATATGTATTTATAATAATAAATATTTTAAAAGTATTTCCAGTGCAAGCTTTTGAACGACCTTTTTTTTTTTGGGAGTGGTGGGGGGGGGGGGGGGGGGGGGGGGTGGAGGCGCGGCCCTCAGTGGTCTTGAATCCAGATGTCCGTCTCGAGTACCTGAGGTCATGGGTTCGAAACACGGTGGAAAAAATTCCCCTGATTTGTGGGTAGTGAAATCGGATAGCCATGTTCAGTGTCGAGCACGTTAAAAATATCTTGGTAGCTAGAGATTGAAAGGAGTAGGTTTAACGGCCCATGCCGGGACAAAAATTATAGTTAAAAATCTACCAAAATTATTTGTATCTTCCCCCAGGCCTAGTAAGCCGTAGAAAGTTTAAAAATACCTACTATATACAGCTGGAGCATTCGGTTACCTGTCAACAGACATTAATATGCCTGTTTGAATACCTGGATTCAAAGTATTCCATGTTTTGGAATCCATTAAAATTTGATAAATTGGCAGACTGTACTAATAAAAGCTTTGTACAACATTTCAGCTTTCTAGGTTATGAGGACGTTGGTTAAAATAGGAGAAATAGAAGTTAACAAAAACGGATGGCAGTCATGTCAAGTTAAATAATAGCTTGCAAAAAGAAATAGAAGTTCACAAAAACGGATGGCAGTCATGTCAAGTTAAATAAAAGCTTGCAAAAAGAAATAGAAGTTCACAAAAACGGATGGCAGTCATGTCAAGTTAAATAATAGCTTGCAAAAAGAAATAGAAGTTAACAAAAACGGATGGCAGTCATGTCAAGTTAAATAATAGCTTGCAAAAAGAAATAGAAGTTCACAAAAACGGATGGCAGTCATGTCAAGTTAAATAAAAGCTTGCAAAAAGAAGGAAAGATGGAAGATAAGACACACCCGCTATGCCTAGGATTATTACATATCAAATCAATACAGTTCACTTACGTTTCTCCACAAGTTCAATCTGATCAAATGCAATGCCATAATCATTCTCCATGGTACAGTTGTACATGCCAAAATCTCCAGCCTGCACACTTTGGATATGTAAAATACTTTTAACTCCATACAAGAGTTCTTTATCCTCCTTAGAGAACTGCCCCGACATGGCATAATTGATTTCCTTGCCTCCTTTTGACCATGTAACTGACTTGGGTTTCGGAATAGAGTTGGCGATGCATTCCAGCTTGGCTCTCTCACCTTCTGTAGCCATTTGTTGTTTTTCACTTCTCATTTTCGGCCGATCTTAGGAAACAAAAATTAATGAAAAGATATTATTTGATGATTGGACACAATCTCGTCTTATGCCATTACACGCAGTCAAGACACGTAATCGTCCATCATATGCCAACTGTTTGGTAACTAAGAACATGATGAGAACTTTGAAAAGTTGTAAAGAAGGTATGTATGTTGTTGTTTTTCATGCCCACAATGAGTAAGTTTACTCTTTTGTGCACCCTGAAAAGGACGTTAAGTTGCGGTTGCAGTAGCTTTCCTCGTATCCCGAGCATGCTAATAAAGGTGGACCGAGGTCCTCCAGGCAGCTGGGCTATGCTTGGCTTCATCTGCGTGTTGCTCACTACTACAGTGATCATGTTGATCCCTCACCCTGTTAGCCAGCCTGCCATGACAACAGCCCTTTTCTAGGGAGGGCTACGAGGAAGCCGAGGTGGCGGTCTTGGCCAGTATATTTTGCCTGACCCTGATTAACATATCTGATCAGTGTGCTGTGCCTGACCAGACGTTAGTCTTCGTCCCCAACAAGGTATGTAAAACAATATATATATTTGTTCGTCCGTCACGTGTGATGAAGACCACTCTCTCTGTTCAGCTGTGTTACAGCTGCCCTGTCAATGAGTTGGTGATTAATATTGTGATCCCAATAGTGGTAAGATATCTTATATTACACTACAGCAAGGAGACTTCGAAATGTCTACCTTCTTCAACGTAAAACAGCTGCTGTAAACCCACTGCCAGATAAAATTAATCTATATTGAAGATACTTGTATTAGCAAGAAAGCATTGGAAACAAAAACCTAACTGGCAATATCAATCTTACCATTCTTAAGGAGCATAGCGTCTCTGCTAATATCTGGAAACCCTTTGATGGTTGCTGTACACACATACCACCCAAAGTCCTGCTCGGTAACATGTTCGACATGAAAGACTTTCTTAGTGGAGAGTGTACGGTGGGTGTACGTAGTCCGATCTTTACGCCTCCACAATATGTTTGGCTCCGGGTTGCCATCTGCCACACAGCTTAGTTCAGCAGCATGGCCCACATCTGCACCAACAACTTCTGTGATGTCCAGTATTCTTGGACCATCTGTAAGAATGTTATAGAATTTATGATCGCACTTCCTATTGAGATTTTGCACCAACAGTCTGAATTGGGAATTGGTGATGTTATGTATGCTGAATTTAGTAACTCCTAGTGTGTGCTGTAGGCACTAAAGAACACACCATACAATACAAATGAGCTGCGGAGGAAGACTTTAACCTCCAACACTTGCACTCCACTTTCAGAACGTTATCCACACTATAAATTCCAAAACGTATACTCCACTTTCAGAACGTTATCCACACTATAAATTCCAACACTTATACTTTACTTTCAGAACCTTATCCACCATATAAATTCCAAAACGTATACTCCACTTTCAGAACGTTATCCACACTATAAATTAAAACTTACACTACGTTTTAATTCCACTTTCACAACTTCTTTCACACTATATCATCCAATGTTTACGCTCCTTTCAGAACTTATCCACATTATAAATTCCAAAACTTACACTACATTTTCACCACACTTTCAGAACTTATCCACATTATAAATTCCAAAACTTACACTCCACTTTCAGAACTACATCCGTCCTTGAGCTTCCAATAGAGTTGGTAGATTCACATGAGATCTTATCATTGTTGTAATCTGGTGTTATAGCTTGAATATGATAAGTATCAGTGTCTGCGTCCTTGATCGGATGATCGTTACGGTACCAGCTAAGATAAAATAACAAGTTGTAATTGTTTAGTAGATTCTAATGATTGAATTTGTAGTTTTTAAATAGGACACATATACACACTGGGCATCTATTAGGATGGCAAGTCATTAATAGGTCACACATGGCTGTTTAAAATGATTAATTGAGATACCTACTAAGGATAGTCGATAACTTTGGCTTCCTGGCAACAGACATTAACATGCCTGTTTGAATACAAGGATACCAAGTATTCTTCTTCTTTTGCGTACACAGTCAGACAGTAACCATTATTTTTTCGAAAAAAGCGGCGGTCATCCTGAGGCTCTCGCTACTGCCATAGAGCTTGTCTTGCAGTTCCACTGGTAATGGCCACATCTGCTCTCTCTGATCCTCGTATGTCGGGCAGTTCTGCAGCAGATGTTCAGTGGTCATTTTACCAGTACCGCACAGGCATTCGTCGGTACACCCTATCTTCAATTTGTTGAATAGGTGGTACCTCAGTCTGTTGTGGCCAGTGCGAAGTCTGAAGACAACGACCTGCTCTCTTCGGTTCAACTGGTAATAGGCATCGTTTTTGGTGTAACCAGTATGTTCGGTTTCCCATTTGGTCATGTATCTGGCTTTGATAAGCCGTTTTGACTCTTCGTACGTCATACTGGTATCTGTTTGTGGTAGTCTTGCACCTTCTTTTGCCAGTCTGTCTGCCTCCTCGTTGCCTTGGATGTTGCAGTGTGCCGGGACCCACTGTACCACTACCCTTTTTGGTGCGGACTGCTGGCACAGTTTGCAGAGTGCTGCTCTTAAGTCATTAAGCTCAGTGTTTTTCTGGCTTTTTAGCGCTGTGACTACGGCGAGAGCATCTGTCAGCAGGACTATATGGCTCTCATTTTCACTGTGTGTCACCATTTCTTCCACTGCCGCCCTCAGTGCCTCTGCCTCCGCTCTGAAATTGCTTGTGTACTTACCAGTAGCGAATGACAGTGTTATTTTTCTGCCATTTATACCAAGTATTCAATGTAATGAGATACAAACATGAGAGACCATTATTTATTGCACTAACATGATCCATTACTTCTCAACTTAATTTCCATCAACATTTATCCCATTGCTTTATCAGTGCATGCCACTGTTATACAGTGTTTTAAGGTGAGCTCAAAACAGGTATATGCTCATCAGGAGAGCAGACAAACACTACAGAGACTCCTTGAAAGTGTCTCTGAAATGCTTCGATGTTGATGTCCCCTCCTGGGTGATGTTTCCACATGACTGTACTACCTGGCGAGCTAATATAACTAAATGTGCACAGATCGCAGAGAGTACAGCCATCGCAGATGCTCAGCAAAAGCGTGCTGCCCCAAAAAACAATAGTCACAACAATTCCACTGCCAGTTCCCCACATGTGTGCCCTGAATGTGGAATGGTCTGCCGTTCCAGGATTGGTCTTTACAGCCATCAGAGAACAAATTTCACAGCAATAGTCTGATGCTGTCGTCATCTTTACAAGTGATAGGCACCTGTTATGTTATTATTATCAGTGCAAAAAAACCTGCGGCATGAAAGTCTTAGCCACAGTTGCATTTCATGTTCAACCTCTTCGCCATTCATGAAATATCTCCCACGAACAGGGGATCATCCATTATGGTGCAGGTTAACCATATAGACATCCTATTGCAGTTTTTACACTGTTTATAGTTGCTTATCTGTCAGTTCAACTGATCTTCTCCCTCCGACACACATATTCTTCTGTTGCAATCTGAACAGGACGACCGGATCAGACTTCATCAACAATTATTGAGCGTCTGTGTGAAAATTTATTGGCTCATTTATGCACCACTTTTCATAACAAACACTTTTCATCATAAACATGGAACATTTTCTTATAAATATTCTTTGCAGACAGTCCTTTTGTCCCCTCCTCAAAACAGCATGCTGTTCTTTGATTGTTCACTTTGAAAGGATGGATATAAATTTGTATCTCTGCTGTGCATGTGTATGTGACACCTAATGTCTGCTACTTAAAGTAATCACAAAGCTGGATGTTGCTGCCAACTAGTGACATCTTTAAAAACTAACAACTACATTTTTCAGGTCTTCCATATTAGTTTGTGACCTACCAACTGACATGCTCTTGTTTTTACAATTTTATGTATGTATATATATATATATAATATATATATTTATATATAAAATATAGCACACTGGAATCGATCAAATCATTTTGAAATATCTTATATATATATATATATATATATATATATATACATACATAAAATTGTAAAAACAAGAGCATGTCAGTTGGTAGGTCACAAACTAATATGGAAGTCCTGAAAAATGTAGTTGTTAGTTATTATATTATATATATATATATATATAAGATATTTCAAAATGATTTGATCGATTCCGGTGTGCTATATTTTATTCATAAATTATCAAAATAAGATGCAAATTTCATACATATATAATGTAGCGGTGCAAGTTCAATTGCCAATCGTTACCCCCTAAGTTACCCCACAAATGCAGTGGTAATGCTGCAGTGTAAACCATTGATGAAATGCGTCTGAATGGTGTTAGATTATCGCATTGAAATTAAAAAGTAACAAAAGGAGCTGACATTGAACATTTGTGAAGTAACTTTAGGCTAGCCATTGGCAAAGGAACTTGCACAGCTACATTATATATGTGTGAAATTTGCATCTTAATTTGACAATTTATGAATAAAATATAGCAAGCTGAAATCGATCAAATCGTTTTAACACATATACAGAATAGCATCTTTGTCAGATATGGTTCACTGACCTTGAAGCAAGTAGCCAGCTATGAGTCACTGGCTGCTGTTAGCATATCTTAATGTCTTTTTACTGGTTTAGAAGACTCTACAGAGTCTGTATGCAACCAGTTTCTTGGAGGGTGGTTTTTTCCAATGTGCGAGTCCATCTTAATAGACCCAAACACAAGTCAGTTATGTGCGATCTATAGCTGCTCTCAACAAACCATCTAAAGAAAGGTACAAATACCTTGGGAAAATTTTTAATTTGAATTTTGTCCGGGCAGCGGCTGTTAAGCCTACTCTTGATTTCCAACTCCCAAGGAATTTTTAATGTGTTCGACACTGACCATGGGAGTCTGATCTCACTACCAAGAGATCAGGGGAATTTTTATCAGAAGATCCACATTAAAAAAATCCCAGCCACCATCGTGATTCGAACACACAACCTCCGGCA
This sequence comes from Ariolimax columbianus, assembly GCA_036924085.1. Classification (NCBI taxonomy): domain Eukaryota; kingdom Metazoa; phylum Mollusca; class Gastropoda; order Stylommatophora; family Arionidae; genus Ariolimax; species Ariolimax columbianus. Next base: position 30,882,047 of record JAVGWX010000019.1, read on the forward strand.
CCCGAGGACGACACCTTACCTCGAGATCACTGAGTCCCCCTTATGTACTGCTGCCTCTTGGCCACTGTGTGGATATGATGGTTCATCTTGGCTGTTGATTGTTCATACTTCTGCTCTGTCCTCTCATGTGACCAAGTCCACTCAAACCTTGATCAATTTCAAATTCATGCAGTCTATGAATTGCTGATTCATCTATTGGTGTTTCATCATCCAACATTGATAGACTTCAAAATGTCACTCCTGTCCATATCTAGCAAACCCGTAACTGGTGGATGTGAAGCCAGGATGTCTGCTCTTTTATTACTCAGAACCCCATCATGACCAGGAAAGTAGATTCACACCAGCCATGAAGGTTTGAGGCCTCTATAGCTGCCACCAATTCGTGCCTTAGCCAGTGCTTCTGTACCTTTCGAAGGACTGGAGTCTGACACGATCTGTTTCCAGTCTCAGATAGTAATCTCAGAGCTGCAGTCACAGCCTATATCCACATTCTCGTACTGGGGGGCTCTTGTTCTGTATGTCCAGCTTCTTTTCCTTCTGCATTCGTTCTCATTCTCCCGCTACCAAGCCCTGAACAGGGTTTTGCAAGTAGTAGGATGTAGTCCGGAGAACAGAATGCATTGTGCCACTAGTTTACAGCTTGACTGCAATATTTGCACCTTTCGGTCTGACACATCCATCTGTGCAACATTTCTAACCAACATTTCTAACCAAGTCCCCAACATACATTCATTACCTGCACCTGGAAATTTCTAGGTTACATCATCCTGACCAATGAGGTGGGGATCAAAACTGAAATCCCCACAATGGTGAGCCTGCTGTAGTGCTTATCACAGCACTACCACCACCTTCTTCAATGGGAAAATTCCAGATGATTTCCTATAAGAGTAAAGAACTAGGCATAAGCTTAGAACAACACACACAAGTTTTCTTCTATCATAATCAATCCAATGAGTTACCTATACATGGCTGTGGCTGGATTTGAATTTGATTTGCAGTGGAACCTGATATAGTCATGTTCCTTCAAGCTCCGTGTCGTCACATTGGCAGTCAGAGTCAATACTGGGGCAACTGTAAACACATAAATGAAAAAAAGTGGAAGTGTATATACAGAATGTAAAAAAAGGCAATGGTAAATAGAGTGTAACGAGTTGATAACTTTAACAAGTAATGAGTTGATAACTTTAACAAGTAACGAGTTGATAACTTTAACAAATATTGTTATCACTGCAAGTCTTAAAAGAACGGTGTGAAAAGGTAACAAATGTAAACACAGAATGTGAAAGTGGGACTTTTGTAAACACAGAATGTAAAAGGGACAAATGTAAACACAGAATGGGAAAGTGGGACTACTGTAAACACAGAATCTGAAAGTGGGACTTTTGTAAACACAGAATGTAAAAGGGACAAATGTATACAAAGAATGTAAAAGGGACAAATGTAAACACAAAATGTAGAAGGGACAAATGTAAACACAGAATGTGAAAGTGGGACTACTGTAAACACAGAATGTGAAAGTGGGACTACTGTAAACACAGAATGTAAAAGGCACAATTATAATGAAAGTGGGACAATTGTAAACACAGAATATGAAAGGGATAAATGTAAACACAGAATGTGAATGGAATAAATGTGAACATAGAATGTGAATGGAACAAATGTAAACACAGAATGTGAAATGGGATAAATGTAAACACAGAATGTGAATGGAAAAACTGTAAAAGCAACAACTATAAACATGGAATGTGAAAGGAAGAAATGTAAACACATAATGGCTGGCTTGGCTTCCTTCGTTGTCAATCTCCCGCTACCAAACCCTGACACGTAGCCTAAGTAGCAGAATGTAGTCTAGAGAACAGAATGCGTTGTGTCTTAGCTTACAACTTCACTGCGATACTTGCACCTTTTGGTTCAACACATCCGACTTCAGCAAGCATTTTTTTAGTACCGGGTTAGCATTCCTTCTTCGATCCCTTCTCCTTAGCCAGTCTGCTCTGTAGCAGTCTGTTATCCAGGATCACAGAGTGGAGGTATAGAAGGGTTTTGGCAGCTCTGGTTCGCTGGCCTTGACGCTAGCAGTCAGCTACGGGTCGCTGACCGCTGCAGCGGATGTGCTGCTCAACATCTTGATCCCAAACACATAATGTAAAAGTGAGATAACTGTAAACACATTAAATATATCAATATTGAAGCAGAATAATGTTTATGAACCATATAATCAAAATACATTATGGGATCATCATGCTGAGCAGTGCATGAGCTGCAATGGTCAGTGACCTAAAGCTGACTGCTAGCGCCAGGGCCAGCAAACCAGAGTTACCAAGACCCTACTACAACTCCAAGTGGTAAATCTGGATAACAGGCTGCAACAGAACAGACTGGCTGAGGTAAAGGGAGCGAAGGGGGAAGGCTAACCCAGTATTCAAAAATGCCTGCTGAAGTCAGATGTGTCAGCCCAGAAAGTGCAAATTTTGCAGTCAAGCTGTAAACTGTGACACAGGGCAAATATTGCATATGATACAAAAACGTCAATTGAGTTGATTGAATCACAATATGAGACATGAAAGTCTTCTACAGAAGATACTAGAGGGCAAGATTCAGGGGACCATGTGACTTGGATGACAAAGCCTCACCTTTACATATCAGGCATGAAGGGACATTACAGTACAAACTTATGCTGAAATTAAGAGATATGCAGAGGATAGAGTCAAATGGAGAGACAAAGACAATCTTACAACCAGTCTCAGGACTGATCAACCAGAAGATAGGATCAAACAGTGAGGCATACTCAGACAACCTTTTAACCAGTCACATGAAGATGAAATATGATAATCTTATAACTTGTATCTTACATTGAACATCCAGAGTAGCATAAGTTCTGTAGGGTGAATCCATTAAGTCGGTGATTGCATGGCATTCAATCCTTTTGGCAGAATCTGACATGGTCGCATTGAATGTTAAAACTCCTATGGTGTCAAAGTATTTCCCGCGTGGTTGAATGTATGTGTTGACTCCATACATAAGCCTCTGGGCCTCTAGATACCACTCGATGTGAGCTCCAGGCTTTCCTGGAAAGCAGAGAAGGTCATACAGTGAACAATTAGAGCAAGAGAGACAGAGAAAGATGTGATAAAAGGAGTAAAACGGAGATTAAGAATGGGAACCTAAACAATTTAATGAAAATTTAATAAAATATAAAGCTTAGAAAAAAAAATTTAAGAAAGATAAATTGGTAATTGAAATTCATTAATTGAAAATAAAACAAAATATAAAATAAACACAACGGAAAATACTAATAAAAAAGAATTTTTTTCGGTTGTGCGGTGAAACTTCCCTATTCGTACATAACATGTTCCAATAGGCTGTTTGATTTGCGATATGTAAGAATACCATCAATCAATTTTTCTCGCACACAAAAATAATTTTAAGTTGGATTAAACCACTCCAGACCCCAATATGATTGCTTATTTATTAACATAATGCATAAATCAGATTTAAAAACTGTAAGTCAAATAAATGTACTTGAAACAAATCACAATTTATTTACTCTCGAAAAAATCGATTCAAAGTTGTCTGCTTTTGATGATTTTTCAAAATGGTCAAAAACGGATGAATACTCCTGTCCACCACCTCACGCAATGGGGGACGATGAGGCTAACGTCTGGTCAGGCAAAACACACTGATCAGACAATGTTAGCCAGGGTCAGGAGAAATATACTTACCAAGACCCTCACTTGACGGGACGATGAGGCTAACGTCTGGTCAGGCAAACCACACTGATCAGACAATGTTAGCCAGGGTCAGGAGAAATATACTTACCAAGACCCTCACTTGACGGGACGATGAGGCTAACGTCTGGTCAGGCAAACCACACTGATCAGACAATGTTAGCCAGGGTCAGGAGAAATATACTTACCAAGACCCTCACTTGACGGGACGATGAGGCTAACGTCTGGTCAGGCAAACCACACTGATCAGATAATGTTAGCCAGGGTCAGGAGAAATATACTTACCAAGACCCTCACTTGACGGGACGATGAGGCTAACGTCTGGTCAGGCAAACCACACTGATCAGATAATGTTAGCCAGGGTCAGGAAAAATGTACTGACCAAGACCCTCACTTGACAGGACGATGAGGCTAACGTCTGGTCAGGCAAACCACACTGATCAGACAATGTTAGCCAGGGTCAGGAGAAATATACTGACCAAGACCCTCATCTGACCTCCTCGTTGGTCGTCGTGGAAACGGGCTGTTGTCGGGGACAACAGTCTGGCTAATAAGGTGAGGTTCGACTTGATCTCCGTAGTAGTGAGTGGTACGCAGATGAAGCCAATCATTGCACAACCGCCTGGAGGACCCCGGTTCACCTCATCAGCACCCTCGGGATGTCAGGAAAGCTACTGCAATCTGCCACAATCTGCCCTTTTCAGCGCACACAAAAGGGTTACCAACCCATTGTGGGCATTAGAAACCAACGAACCAACCAACCACCACAACGTTAACGTGTCATTTTTCCACCAGGCTCTGTTTTTCCGAAATAGTTACAGTTCCATAAATTATGCAAAATTAAAATAAGGCGAGGCTCTGGTCGCAATGTGACGATTTCTTAGATAAGTTCCCTATTTGTATTTTGACATCCCCTTTTTATGTGTTCTTCCCTTCTTCTAAGATTCGCTAGTTCATGATTGATGTTGTCTGTGATGAAAGCCTATTGGCCGTAATGTAGGTTTTGTTCGTGTTTTCGTCTCAATGTGGTATCTGACCATACATATTTATTATTGATTCACTTTATGTTTTTTTTTATCATTCTTTTTCACTTCCTGTTTTTTTAAATATTTTTTTCTCATTTCATGGTATTGTAACTGAGCACTTTGTGCTATCTCCATACATGGTTCTGCAGTACTCTCTCCATCTATTCAGTATGTCTTTGGTTTCTGTTAATGTGTTATCATCTTTGTCATTGATGACATGCGGAACTGGACGGAATTCCCTTGTCAGTGTTCTTATCGCATTAAAGGCATCTCTCCCTCTGCTTTGCATCTGTAGAGACACAAGAGACACAACGGTCTCGAGAGAACAGTGATGGAAGATGTGGTGTCAGGCAAAAGAGGAATGGGTAGACCAAGAAGACGATGGAACCAAGATATCCAGGAATGCCTGGGTATGACTGTGGCGGAGGCTGGAGTTTTGGCAAGGGAACGATTTTCTTTCACACAGTGATGGGAGCGACGTTCTATAAAGGACATGCTACATGCTGATGATGATGAAGTGGTATGCTCCCATTACTCAATTCCTCGATCTCTGAAGAAAGTTCCTCAGTAACTTAATTTTGTTGCTACCTTTGCAGTTCTTGGAATCTTTCAGGTATTTCCTCAACACCTTAACATCCTCGTCCTCCACCTCCAGACAGTCGGAAGTCTGGGCGAATCTACGAATGCCAGATCAAATTTAATTTTAAAACGTTTGAACGAATGCCGAGTTGTACAAGTAGAGAGGTGGACGAATGGTTCGCTTTCATTGAATGTCTAATTACAGTGAACAATGTCATTGAAATACTGCAAGTAAGGATATCAAAGCTGAAGAAATACCGTAACAAAATGGAAAAAAAGTTAAAAGACTGACAAAGAAAAGCAAGAAATTGAAAATTACTAGATATTAGGATAAAATGACAGAACAATAAAATATAATTAATGGAAATGAGTAAAAAAAAATAAAAAATTACAGGACAACAGAATAAGAACAATAGAAATAAGAATCAAATTACAGAAAAGTAAAACAGAAACAATGAAAATAAGGATAACATAAAATAAAGGGGCAACAAAAAAAACAAACAATGGAAATACGGATCAAATGACAGGACAATACAATAAGAACTTTGGAAATAAGGACTAAATGACAAGAAAAATAACAGACACAATGGAAATCAGTGTACAAAATTGAAAAAAATAAACAGAAACAGTTGAAATTAGACGAAACTGACATAATAATACCTTTGTCTGCCCTGCATGTAATGTTTGTTGGAGTGTGTAGTACCACGGGTATAGTAGGAGCATTAATGATGGATGGACGTTCAGGAGGCACTGGAATGACAAACAATGCAAATATATAAATCAGTTTTCTGCCGACAGAAGCCATTAAGTTAACAACATAATCTTCATGTAATCTTCTCATTTTCTTTCTGTTATTCTCACAGGCTCAGGCGATTATGGTTCTTGGAACTGCGTGCATCAACAGTAATATCGAAACATGTTGTTTACACATTTTACTGCAGTCTGACATATACTAAGTTGACCAAAAGACAATAACACGCTTTCCCTAACATTTTACTGCAGTCTGACATATACTAAGTTGACCGAGAGACAATAACACGCTTTCCCTAACATTTTACTGCAGTCTGACATATACTAAGTTGACCGAGAGACAATAACACGCTTTCCCTAACATTTTACTGCAGTCTAACATATACTAAGTTGACCGAAAGACAATAACACGCTTTCCCCAACATTTTACTGCAGTCTAACATATAGTAAGTTGATCGAGAGACAATAACACGCTTTCCCCAACATTTTACGGCAGTCTAACATATACTAAGTTGATCGAGAGACAATAACACGCTTTTCCCAACATTTTACTGCAGTCTAACATATATTAAGTTGATCGAGAGACAATAACACGCTTTTCCCAACATTTTACTGCAGTCTAACATATACTAAGTTGATCGAGAGACAATAACACGCTTTTCCCAACATTTTACTGCAGTCTAACATATATTAAGTTGACCGAGAGACAATAACACGCTTTCCCCAACATTTTACTGCAGTCTGTGACAAACTAGATAGCCCAGCAGTAGCTTTAAAGCACTTTTTTTTGGTTTCCATCCAACATTTTACTGGAGTCTCTATTAAACTAGAGAAAGCAAGAAGAAATTAGAACGCATTGTTTACGTTATTCATCTATCTTATTAAACTTGTTTCTTCGTTATTGTTTTCTTTGTCTATTGATTGGTAAACACCTTTATTGATCAAGTGGCCTGTCGGAGTCTTTGTGTGAGACAAGGGCAAGAATAACACCACTGTGCCGCAGAGAGCATGTCGTAAGAGGAGACTAACTGTGTGAAATGGTATAACTCCGGCCATAGTTAGGTGGTTTGTTTAGAGCACCATAGATGGCGCCTAACAGGCTGCGGGTCTAATTTGCTCTAGTGTTGGAGTCTATTCAGATGGACTCACACATCGGTTAACCACCCTCTGCGTGCAAAAACAACAAGAGCAACAACAACATCAACAAACGTGTTATCCTAAGATAAGTAAAGGTAGTTTGATATTCGAACACTGCTGTAAAGGATGAAGTATTAGAGCATTCATATTGTACTAGACCTCAGTTTTTATGAGGTCAGGTAGCCAGTACTCTTTCTCGCTGCCTTCCCTTTCCTAATAGCAAATCACGCACCTGTTTAAAGGGGGATCAACTGTAGCGTTTAGATAACTGGAAACGAACCGGGTACCTTTATCGTGAGATGCGAGTGCTCTACCACTCTGTATGTGTTCTCCCCAAAGCGCCTCTTATTATTTAAAAAAAACAAGACAATACCAGTGGATTCTGGGATATCCGAAACCCTCTGGGGTACCCGGATCAGACTACGCAAAGCTATGGCAACAGATTGAACATGGCGGAAGATATAAAATGAAGCTACAGATTATAATCGATTGTACATTTTCTGGCCGAGAGAATGTTATTGGTTTAACCTGTGTGGGCTAAATGCCATGGCTTCTTGTTCAGATTCAATAAACTTCTTTTGTCAAAGCTCATAAGATAAATGGCATTTCCTGGCAGTTCACAGGTTTTAGATGTTCACAAGAAAGAAACATCCATTTCCTCTTATGGAATATGCATCAAAAGCTGACGATTACAACGTGTCCTGGGGACTGATTCCTAGTTTTCTAGGAGGGAGATAGAAATAATTTTAGAAAATTTTGTCCGTGAGTTATTTTGACAGTAATATGGGAATTAAATATGGGAAGATTGCAATAAAACGGATTGTCAGAGATAAACATCTTCTTCTTCGCTGTTAGTTCTGAAATAACGACATATATTACTTTTCTAAACTTAGTGTCTGTCTCACATAACTCATATTTCGGTAAAAGCATGGGGGTCTGTCAGGGCTTCTCTTACCGCCACACAGTAAATCTATTAAATGTGTTGGGGGAACAGCAAGTCGTATGTACATGACGTGGAGCCAGCGGACTTGGAGATCGCGTTCTGCTCTACGTTTGCCATTCCCATAAAACCACTTGTTTATTTGTGTGTAGAATGTTTAGTTTGGTGAATATATGCTTTGCATTGGTTGGGTGGCAGTCTAAATGAGTACTGTCCCTAAAGCTCTTCTTGGTTTTGAGCAGTTATGTTGTTGTTATTTGTTTTCTCTTCTTCTCTTGTTGTTAGAAGAAAAAGAAGAAGAAGAACAAAAGACGAAGAACAAAAAGAAGATGACGAAGAAGAATAAGAAAAATACGAAGAAAAGCAAGAAGAAAAAGAAGAAACAGAAGAAAAAAAAGAAGACGACGAAGAAAAAGAAGAAGAAAATGAAAAAAAGAAGAAATTTATTTAAACACTGGACACTCTACTTGGATACTAAAAAGATGGACAACTCGAGAAGGTAACAAAAATTAGAAAGAAGGTGCTCAGAACGCTGCTCCAGGTGTAACAGTAAATGAATACAACGTGTTTTTTAAAAGATGTTTCCTAGAGTGGGAGCAGAAAGGCTTCAACTGATAATTTTCAAACACCCACAAAAACATATTTCAAATCCACATAAAACCATATTTCTAACACCCACAAAACACATATTTTCCAAAGCACAAACAATTAATACATATTTTGCATCTTATACAAAAAACGCATTTCCAACTTATACAAAAACATATTTTACGCTAGCATATAAACATATTTCTCACTAATAGACGCCTATCTAATTCTCATTCACACAGAACATATTTTTCACACCCACAGAAACACATATTTTTCACACCCACAGAAACACATATTTTCCAAAGCACATACAAATACATATTTTGCAACTCATAAAAAATACGCATTTCCAACAAACAAAAACACGCTTATCCAACTCACACAAAAACATATTTTACGCTATCACTTTATTTCTCACTCACAGAAGACCATCTAATTCTCATTCACACAAAAAACATATGTATCTCATTCGCTCAAAAACAAGTATTTTCTATTTCCCACAAAAATATATAATTTAACACTCACCGAAAATACATAATTCCAACTCACACAAAACCATATTTCAAGCTCACACAAAAAACATATTTCTCTCTCACACACAAACACATCTTTTCCAAAGCACACAAAAATACGTATTTCCAACTCATTCAAAAACATATTTTATGTTAGTACAAAAAACATATTTCTCACTCACAGAAGAACATGTAAACACAAAAAATATATCTTGTTCACTCATAAACACATATTTTATATTTCCAAGAAAAACATATTATTTCATACTCACTAAAATACATACTTTGAACACACATAAAAACATGTTTCCCATTTCACACACACACACACAATTTCACACTCGGTCAAAAACATATTTGTCACTTTCACAAAAAAATGTTTATCATTCACACAAAACATATGCTTTCTCCTTCACACATAAACAAATATTTTCCACTTCACATAAAAGCATAGATTTCGCACTAAACACGAAAAACATAGATTTCACAATAGGACACAGCATTTTTTCATACTCACACATTAAAACATTTTTCCCTCACCAAAAAAAAAAAAAAAAAAAAAAAAAAAAAAAAAAAGCATTTCATTTCTCACTCGCGCACAAAATACATATTTCCACTCACACAAAAAGACATATTTGCCGTTTCACTCACCAATGACAGATAAAAAGGCTTTCTGACTTCTCAAACCTCTCGGGTAAATCTCGGATGCGAGAACTTGACACTCGTACCAGTCTTCGTCATCGATCGTCACATCCTGAATCTTAAGATTGAACTCACCTAGAAAATAAACATAGAAATGAAAACCACGTATAAAACACAAAAATGAAAACCACGTATAAAACACAGAAATGAAAACCATGTATAAAACACAGAAATGAAAACCACGTATAAAACACAGAAATGAAAACCCCGTATAAAACACAGAAATGAAAACCATGTATAAAACACATAAATGAAAACCACGTATAAAACACATAAATGAAAACCACGTATAAAACACAGAAATGAAAACCATGTATAAAACACAGAAATGAAAACCACATATAAAACAAACAAATGAAAACCACTTATTACACTTCGAAATAAAAACCGCGTATAAAACACAGCAATGAAACCCCTGTACAAAACAGAGAAATTAACACCACTGTTTAAAACAAAATAATTAAAACTACTGTACGAAAAAGAGAATTGAAAACTACTGTACAAAACAGAGAAATTAACAACACTTTTTAATCAGAGAAATGAAAACCAGGTAAAAAACACAAACATGAAAGCCACTGTACAAGACAGAGAAATGAAAACCACGTGAAAAACACAGAAATTAACACCACTGTATAAAACATAAAAATTAAAACCACGTATAAAACACATAAATGAAAACCACGAATAAAACACAGAAATGGCTGGAAATAAACCCTCTGAAGACAGGTCAGCTTTACCCTACAAATGACAATGCTCTGCTACGGTAATCCTGCTAAGCCCGAGAGGAGCCGCAGACATTTTGGTTCACGTACTAGGCGGATAAGCCAATGGTTCGAGGTGAGGGATTACGGCCGAACGCCTCTAAGCCAAAAATCCCGCCTAAAAGCAGCCCAGCACAAATGCAAAGGGAGGCTTCGACATGGTGGGGACCTCGGGGTCACGCTCCAGCCCCGCCCGGTCAAGCCGCAGAATGAGGTCTCTGCCGTCCGCTGATAAAAGCGGGCGGGAAGCTGCTCGATATTCACCCCATACGGCGATGAGGAATGAAATCATTTGTAGAAGACTTAGTTCTCGGTCGGGTACCCTAAGCAGTAGATCAGCTACCTCACTGCGAACTGCTGAGACTCAACCCTTGACCATGTCCGCTCCCTAGGCGGACAACATCTCCGTGCAAGACTAGGCTTGTCACCTGGTCAAATGCACTATTTCGAGAGGAATCACAGGTCGCTGACATTTGGTCCACGTGCTTGGCTGATAAGCTACCATCTGAGGGATTACGGCCGAACGCCTCTAAGCCAGAATCCCGCCCAAAATCTCAGCTCCGCTGAGATGGGAGGCTACGACATGGCTGGGGCTTGTGTCCCGGCCCGATCGAGCCGCAGGAATGCACCTGGTAAAATGCACTCCTTCCTCGCTCTTTGCATCTGTCTGCTATCAGTCATTCCAATGGACGCAGAAGAGATGCAGTCCAGCGGACACTGCACCTCCTGTCCCATGGTGGCAAGCTCCCGGGTGGCGGGGAATGCTAGGCGTACCATCACTGCAGATGAGCCGAGAAAATAGAGCGAGCAAAAAGATACCTCACTCATATGCATATGCTACGTTTCTGGCAGGACGTGACGATCCTGGGAAAAAGTCACACTGGACTGCCTCTCTTCCGGGATAGTACAAACTAGTACATAGTCCATCATATCATTTCCAAACGCTATAGACACGAGTAGGGAAGACTCGATAGTCCTGCAAGACAACTTCCCAAGAGAGACAACTCTGACCAAAAACAACTGCTGCCTTGCAGTTAGGCTGGGGACAGCCAAAGGCTAAGGAGGGCAACCCTACAGAAACGCCTGTTGAAATCGGATGCACTGAGCCACTGGCTTACAAATTAAATCAGTGCAACGTAAATATCGCTGTAAACAGCGTACGAAGAAGAAGAAGAAACACAGAAATGAAAACCATGTATAAAACACATAAATTAAAACCACGTATAAACACAGAAATGAAAACCACGTATAAAACACAGAAAGGAAAACCATGTATAAAACACAGAAATGAAAACCACATATAAAACAAACAAATGAAAACCACTTATTACACTTCGAAATAAAAACCGCGTATAAAACACAGCAATGAAACCCCTGTACAAAACAGAGAAATTAACACCACTGTATAAAACAAAATAATTAAAACTACTGTACGAAAAAGAGAATTGAAAACTACTGTACAAAACAGAGAAATTAACAACACTTTTTAATCAGAGAAATGAAAACCAGGTAAAAAACACAGACATGAAAGCCACTGTACAAGACAGAGAAATGAAAACCACGTGAAAAACACAGAAATTAACACCACTGTATAAAACAGAAAAATTAACACCACTGTATAAAACACAGAAATGAAAACCACTATATAAAACAGTGAAATCCCAAAATAATAAACACAATTTCGAGAAATTTCACAATGCAATGTATTTCGCAACGAAGCGTTCGCAAAAATTCAAGTACTCACTGAAAACAAACAAAATTATCATCATAAATTATTTTAAAAAATATCGTTAAAGTGCTTTAAAAAAACAAACAAACACGTATTGCTGCTGCCATCAAATGTCCATTTTCACTCTAGTATGTTAACAATATTCAGACTGCAAACAGGCCACTGCAGACTGACACAAAAATAAGTCCAATGAATTAAAAATTGAATACACAGTCTGTCTGCCGGTTCCATAATTGAGCAGTGCAACAAATGCCATTTCTCAACTAAATTGGAGGGGGGGGGGTGTGGTGGTGTGAGATGGGGTAAAGGTACTATATTATGTGGTCCTGGACACCACGTTAGACATCAAGTTTTCAATGTTCAGGCCCTTAGGTTCACCATGTCATTCCTCCTCAACATATCATATTGCATGTGTACCAGGGCCGATTGATTTGTCGCAGACGGTAAAGCGATCTGCTCTATTATATTGCACTCTACACTAAACAAGTTCAAGTAACACTACATATTAATAACACAAGAGAACATATTATTTCATCAAGAAAACACTGCCAATTATAAACTCTCTAAATACTTAAATTCTTTCTCTCACCATTTATACGTCACGATACCCTATTCTCCTAGTCTGGTCTGCCGATCGAACTTAGTTGCGGATTGCCGCTATTGGTAAAGTTTGTATGTTCTGAACCCGAGTATGACGTCAGTGGCCTTGTTCCTATTGTCGGCGGTAGATCAAAGTGGTCTCAACGTGGTCAATATAGACTGCGTCAATATGATGAATGGGATCACTGCATAACTGTCTCTAGCTGTGACCAACGACTTACATTCACGTGATCAGTGGGACTGCGTCAATATGATCAATGGGATCACTGCATAACTGTCTCTAGCTGTGACCAACGACTTACATTCACGTGATCAGTGGGACTGCGTCAATATGATCAATGGGATCACTGCATAACTGTCTCTAGCTGTGACCAACGACTTACATTCACGTGATCAGTGGGACTGCGTCAATATGATCAATGGGATAACTGGAAGACTTCCTCTATAAGCTACTGACGACTTGTAATTTCGACCACTACATAACTGCCTCTCTCCGTCACCTAAATCTCAACTCAAATCTGCCTCAACTGCATCGCCTGCCCTCCACTGAGCGTCTCTCTCGAAAATCTTCTCATCTAATCTCTGAAGTCAAGTCTTTTCTCTACGACGCCTACATTCCAATGAGCGTCTCTTTCTTCTTCTTCTTCTTCGTTCGTTCTCAATCTCCAGCTAACAAACCCTGAAAGGGCTTAAGTAGCAGAATGTAGTCCAGAGAACGGAATGCGTTGTGTCGCAGTTTACAGCTTGGCTGCGATATTTGTACCTTTCGGTCCAACACATCCGATTTCAGCAAGCATTTTTTGAGTACCGGGTTAGCATTCCCTCTTCGATCCCTTCTCCTTAGCCAATCTGCTCTGCTGCAGCCTGTTATCCAGGATCACCGCGTGGAGGTGTAGAAGGGTCTTGGCCGCTATGGTTCGCTGATCACTGCAGCTCATGCGCTACTCAGCATCTTGATCCCGCGTCTCTTTGGAATCTCTTCTCCAGTAAATGATCCTTACGCCTCTCTACGTCAAGATTTATATTCAATCTGCCTCCCAGATCACGTGATTGTCCGTCTGCTTGCCATTATCCCCCATCCTATTCGCGTGGTTTTCCAGACGACGCGGGTTTGTCGGCGGCAACGAGTCTACGTGTCACAGACCACTTATCGTTCCAGGTGTGGACACATGGCCTGTAACTTACGCCAGGTTACGTCGTGGTTCGATTTGGTTGTTCAAATTCTGGCGGGACTGATTTCAGCTGCACTGACTAAAATCCCATGAAGAAGAAAGAATTAAATGGTTGTATAAGCCCTTACTATCTTCTTACTGTTACATGTTAAAACATGTCTACGCTCCTACCTATATATTGTCTGTACAGTGCTCAATAAGCAGTTGCTTAAGCATATAACAGCCTTGTAGTGTATGTTTGGCTGTCTGTGCCGCTGGTCACACATATTGATGTTCATCCATCATATGTGGCTTCGTTTGTTCTCAATCTCACGCTACCAAACCCTGAAAGGGCTTAAGTACCAGAATATAGCCCAGAGAAAGGATGTAATGAAGACCACTCTCTTTGTTCAGCCCTGTGGACAGTCTTTTCTATTGCTGTTTCTGCTGAAATGGGTGACTTACGCTGTGATTTGGATTAAAGTGAGGAAGAAGCTGCGACTTTTGTCAACCTCCCTCTCTGGTCCTGAGCTACCTTTGCCAGTGGCAAGATTTTATCGAGACGACTGGAAAAAGCACAGGATGCAGATTTTTTCTCAGGGTTTGCTCCCTAAGCATTTCCATTAAACAGGTATCCCGAAAGGCAGCGGAAAGGGGGGGGGGGAAGATGACATCTATCGTTGCGTTTCGTGCCTTTCCCATAACCGTAAGAGGTCGTAGGTGCATCCTACTTGGACCGTGTTCAAGTCCATTATAGTCGAGTCTAAATGTCAGTCAGACAAAAAACCGACGCTGTCTGCAGCTAGGGCGAAGGGCGCCACTCTCGTGAATTTGAGCCGCGTGAACTAGACCTTAAAAATACGACACATGTTTAAGCGAAGTGCTTTTCATAAAGCCGATTTCCAGGCCAGAATAATCAGAGGAAAGAAAACACACACACAAAAAAAAAAGAACGAATTAACCAGTCCAAATGGAAAACAACTTAATGTTTCCGTGAGCACCAGTATACGTCGTCGACTAGTGTGAAATCCAGGCAAATCCATGGCTTGGTGGCATTCATAATGAACTAAACCACTAGAGCAATGCAGACCCGCAGCCGGTAGAGCGCCATCATTGCCGCTCTTTTCTGATCACACAAACACATGGGTGATAGGGTTCATTTTAGTCTGTGCCCGCTGCTGTTCATTCAGTTATGTCTTGTTCTCACGCGGAGCAGGATCACTTCCTTCGCTCGATCAAGGCAGTGATAGTTGTCTCTCGTTTCCTCGACTTTCCTTATGGCTTGGATAAGGGTATTCTTTTACTGGAAATTGAATGTTTCTCCTTTTTGCTCTCTTTTGCTAACATGCCTTCTGTTTCGTTTCTTGGAATGCTCCAGTGTGATGGTATCCACTGCAACACTACACCTTTTATGACTTTTACTCACAAATGGCTTTTAAAGTCACTCTGACAGTTTATCATTATTAAGGGATTACATGACTACCATTGCACATGTAAGAAACACAACCTGCTAACATTGACTTGTTGCGATTTATATCCGTTTTCTACTCTTCATCTGAGTAATAGCCACCGACTAATCGAATATATTTCAAATTGATGAACAGAGAGAGTGGTCTTCATCACCCAGTTATGGACGAAAAACGATAGACACAGGTGGGAAAGGACAAGGCTTCTGCGACTTTCCAAACATATCATTAAATACTTCTAAAATTGCTAGTGTATGGGGCTTGCAGCATCATCATGTAAAGTATAAATACAAGCTTCTCACGGAGAAAACCTGATTTTGTTATATTTACGTGTTTTAGAAAACATACTGGGCAATGTAATGACTTACTAGCGGTTATAAAGCTTATAAGTCCAACGTACTCCTAGCCAGGGCATGCGAACTTAACTGAGTAAGTTTTATTTCCAGTTTTCTACAGTTTGTAAATGTCACGTCACCCAAACCAGGCATGCTCACCTGAGTCAGTTTTATTTCCAGCGGTTCTACAGTTTGTAAATGCCACGACCCACAAACCAGCGGACCGAACCTAAAGAAGCAGGTTATTTCCAGCGGTTCTAAAGTTTCACTTGCCACGTCCCCCAAACCAGCCATGCGAACCTAAAAGGTGGGTTTTATTTCCAGCCGTTCTAAAGTTTTCACATGCCACGTCCTCCAAACCAGCCATGCGAACCTAAAAGGCGAGTTTCATTTTCAGCGGTTCTAAAGTTTGTAAATGCTATTCCCCCTAAAAGAGTTACGGCAGTGAAAAGAAATATAAGCACGTTTCTCAAATTTGTAAACTTCACGTCTAAACGATCCACCACAGAAAAGGAGAGAGAGAGAGAGAGAGAGAGAGAGAGAGAGAGAGAGAGAGAGAGAGAGAGAGAGAGAGGTGGGAGTCAAGGTGTATTAGCACGGTTTTCAAATTATTAATTTACAAACGATCACAACAGGTACCCAAACAAGACAGAGCATACGTGTTTTTTTCGTTTTTTTTTCGGGAACTCTTTTTATTGCTGTTTTTTCTATGACTTCAAAGATCTAACGCTAAAAACAGCCACCGCAGAGATAATTTTTGTCCATTGCTCTGGCCTCCAGGAAAGCAAATTTCCACATTTTTCTTCGAATCACAAGGAACGACAAGGGGCAAGTTGTTATAGCGGTTATCATCTCCGTAAATGTCACGACATCCACAAATCAATGACCCAAAGAGGAAGGAGAAAGTGTTTGATACCAAGAGGTATCAAAGAAGTAGAGAGATAAAGTTTTTGTCAGAAAGAGGAGGAGATGGATCTACCCAGAGAGGAAGTATGAAAACAATTTATTCAGAGAGGAAAGAGAAGTAATATTTATTCAGAAAGGAAAGAGAATTAATATTTATTCAGAGAGGAAAGAGAAAAATAAGGTTTCACTCATAGAGAAAAGTAATAATAAGGTTTTAGTCAGAGAGAAAGAGAATAAAAGGGTTTTGTTCAGAGAAAAAGAGAATGATAAGGTTTTGTTCAGAGAGAAAGATAAAAATAATGTTTTGTTCAGAGAGAAAGATAAAAATAATGTTTTGTTCAGAGAGAATAAGAATAAAAGGGTTTTGTTCAGAGAGAAAGATAAAAATAATGTTTTGTTCAGAGAGAAAGATACAAATAATGTTTTGTTCAGAGAGAATAAGAATAAAAGGGTTTTGTTCAGAGAAAAAGAGAATGATAAGGTTTTGTTCAGAGAGAAAGATAAAAATAATGTTTTGTTCAAAGAGAAAGATAAAAATAATGTTTTGTTCAGAGAGAATAAGAATAAAAGGGTTTTGTTCAGAGAGAAAGATAAAAATAATGTTTTGTTCAGAGAGAAAGATAAAAATAATGTTTTGTTCAGAGAGAATAAGAATAAAAGGGTTTTGTTCAGAGAAAAAGAGAATGATAAGGTTTTGTTCAGAGAGGAAAGAGAATAGTTCGGTTTTGTCTGAGAGATAGATAATAATAAGGTGTTACTCAGATTTGGAAGAGAATAGTTCGGTTTTGTCTGAGAGATAGATAATAATAAGGTGTTACTCAGATTTGGAAGAGAATAATTCGGTTTTACTCTGAAAGAAAGATACTAATAAGTTTTATTCAGAAAGGACATAGACAAATACTGTTTTTATCAGAGGAAAGAGAATAAAAAGGTTTATTCAGAGAGGAAAGAATATCATGTTTTTATCAGATAAAAAGGAGGAGCAACCTTTAACAGAGGTTCTCATTTTCGTAAATGCCATGACACCGAAGCCAGCTAGCCAACGAGGACGGAGAAGGGATGTTTATTTTCCACTCAAGCGGTTGTTGATATCAGTTACCGCTGGTTGCCTCCGATTAGAGACTTATGGGTAATATCGGTGTCAAACTTGACCTATGTCAAAGTGGTTTCGGTTTGTGCTGGAGGGATGTTGTTGTGGTGGAGCATAGATAAATAGAGGCATGGATGGATACGTAGATGGAATGATACAGTGGATGTACAACGTCTGGCAGGCAAGGAGACGTAAAGGCAGTTCGGTAAGGCAGGCAAATAATCAGATAGAGAGACATAGGTACGGACGAATGGAAGAAGAGTAATACGATCTTGCAATCAGATAGAGAGACAGAGGCACTGACGAGGGGGAAAAAGGAAAGACGAACATGCAGTCAGAAAGAGAGGCAAACAATACGGACGAAAGAGAGGAAAGCCAAACTCACAATCAGATAGAAGGACAAATGAAATGACAAAAAAATACGGGTAAGTCATTAGATGGAGAGACAAAAATACAAACTGACAGGCAGAAGAACAGGCGGATTGGCAATGAGATCGAGAGACCAACAGTAAGAAAATATACTGATGGACGGAAGAAAGGAGAAGCGGACATCATAGAATATGGAGAGGCAAACAAACGGAAGAAACACAGAAGAAAGCCAGGAATGCAATGCGATAGACAGGCAAAAGAAGTGATGGACGGAAGAAATAAAAGGTGGACATGCAATATGATAGACAGACAAATGAACTGATTTACGAAAGAGAAAAATGGTGATCATGCATTGAGATGGACAGACAAAAAAAGTGATGGGTAGAACAAGTACTTCTTTTTCTTCGTTCCTCCTCAGATCAAAGTCCCGGCTTCTCTTACATCTTCAGATCAAAGTCCCGGTTCCTCTTACATCCTCAGATCAAGGTCCCGGCTTCTCTTACATCCTCAGATCAAAGTCCCGGTTCCTCTTACATCCTCAGATCAAGGTCTTGGCTTCTCTTACATCCTCAGACCAAAGTCCCGGTTCCTCTTACATCCTCAAATCAAGGTCTCGGCTTCTCTTACATCCTCAGATCAAAGTCCCGGTTCCTCTTACATCCTCAGATCAAGGTCTCGGCTTCTCTTACAAAAGACACAGTTGTTTGTAATGCTGTTTTATCTCCATACAGCTTTTGTATCATATCTGGTCTCACAAGGCGTGTGTTTTTCTATATTTTCCTGCGCGAGCGTGCAGCATTGTAGGATGTGTTCCACGGTCATGGTATACTCCCCACCTGGACACTTGTCATCTGTCCCAATCCTGATTTTGTTGTAAAGATGACACTTGAGTCTGTTATGACCAGTTCTTAGTCTTCTTCTTCTTCATTCGTTCTCAATCTCCCGGTACCAAACCCTGAAAATGCTTAAGTAGCAGAATGTAGTCCAGAGAACGGAATGCGTTGTGTCGTAGTTTACAGCTTGACTGCGATATTTGCACCTTTCGGTCCAACACATCCGACTTCAGCAAACATTTATTGAGTACCGGGTTAGCATTCCCTCTTCGATCCCTTCTCCTTAGCCAGAGTCTGCCCTGCTGCAGCCTGTTATCCAGGATCACCGCGTGGAGGTGTAGAAGAGTCTTGGCAGCACTGGTTCGCTGGTCCTGACGCTAGCAGTCAGCTATGGGTCGCTGACCACTGTAGCTCGTGCGCTGCTCAGTATCTTGATCCCAGTTCTTAGTCTGAAGGTGATGACCTGCCGGTCTCTAGTTAAGTTAAAGTAGCTGTCTTCTTTTCGGAAATCGGGTTGTTGATCAGTCCATTTTCCTCTGGTTTTGGCTTTAATTATGGTATTGATCCCATTATATGTGATGCTCAGAGGGGACGGCGTGGCCTAGTGGTTAAGTGGCACGGCTCACAACCAAAAGGTGCTGGGTTCGATCCCCATCACAGCACCGGCCGTTACCCCGGGGAAGCAAACTCTTAGAAAATGCAGGAGGAAGCAGACCCTTACATAAAATGCATGCTGAAGTCGGATGCACTGGGCCGACAGGCGCAAAATAAAAACCACAGTGTAACGCACACACGCCTTGGGGAATAGATAAATAAGGCGAACGCAAAAAAAAAAATAAATAAATATGTGATGCTCAGGTCTGTTTGTGGGGATGCTCCTCCACACTTTGCTAGTTTGTCTGCAGCTTCACTGCCTTCAATATTCCAGTGGGATGGACCCACTGTATCACCAGCCTTAACTTAACTTAACATCTTTATACTGGTTTAGAAGACCCTGCAGAGTCTGTATACAACCAGTTACATTTACATCACCTCGCTCTAAAATCTATGCGCATCCAGTTTATTCTTAAATGCATTAACTGTCCCTGCCTCCACTACCTCCCCTGGCAATGCATTCCAAGCAGACACCACTCTCTGACTAAAAAAATATTTCCTAATATCTAACCTGGACCTCTCTTTAATCAGCTTGTAGCTATGCCCTCGTGTTATTGTAGGTGGCTGTATTTTAAAAAACTTGTTATAGTCTAATTTATCGATTCCTCTGATCATCTTATAAACCTGTATTAAGTCACCACGAATTCTTCTCTCTTCGAGACACTGTAGGCCGGTTTTTCTGAGTCGTTCCTCATAACTGTAATTCTGGAATCCCACTATCATCTTTGTCGCTCTTTTTTTGTATTCTTTCTAGCATGTTTATGTCCCCTCTATGATAAGGACTCCACACCTGTACACAGTACTCCAATCTAGGTCTAACTAAAGCTTTATACAGTTTGACGATCACTTCCTTGCTCCTATGTTTAATATTTCTTTTTATCATACCTAACATTGCATTTGCCTTTTTCACTGCTACCTTAACTTGCTCACTGACCTTTCCTGTATGATCTATTATAACCCCTAGGTCCCTTTCCTTATCTATCTTTCTAATATTGTTTTCTCCCATTCTGTAATTATGTTCCATATTGGATCTACCCATGTGGATGACTGTACATTTATCTACATTAAACTCCATTTGCCAGCTTACAGACCATTCTCGAATTTTATCTAAATCCGACATCAATATATCCACTTCCGCTTTAGATGAGACACTACTGCATAGTTTTGTGTCATCAGCAAATTTTGCAATCATGGATCTCATATCAATGTCCAAATCATTTATATATATCAAGAACAAAATTGGTCCCAAAACCGAGCCCTGTGGCACACCACTTTTCACTTCACTCCACTCAGAGTACTCCTTATTTATGCGCACCCTCTGCCTTCTTCCCGTTAACCAATTTTTAATCCATTTGGCAACTTCGCCACCTATTCCATGTGCTTTTAACTTTCGAAATAATCTTTGATGAGGTACTCTATCAAAGGCCTTTGCAAAGTCTAGATAAATAACATCCACTGGCTCCCCTTTATCTATGATTTTAGTAACCTCCTCCATGAATTCTAATAGATTTGTTAAGCATGATCTCCCTCTAGTAAACCCATGCTGACTATTTCTAATTAGATTAAATTTTTCTAAATGCATTACAATGTTTTCTTTGATTATTGACTCTAACAATTTACAGACTATGCTCGTTAAACTCACCGGTCTATAATTTGCCGGATCTGATTTTTTGCCTTTTTTGAATAAGGGGATCACTCCTGCATCTTTCCAATCCCGTGGAACAATCCCTTTTGTAAGTGATTGAGAACATAATATAGCCAATGGTTTTGCTAGTTGGTCTCTAATTTCATACAGCAATTTTGGGTGAATACCATCTTGACCTGGACATTTATTCACCTTCAACCCCTCCAATTTTTTAAAAACCATTTCCTCTGTAATACAGATTGATCTTAATCCCGCTGTATCCATGTCTCTTTGAAAAATATCTATAGGCTATCTACAGCCGTGGGTGTTCTGCTGAGAGCTGTGTCACAGGAGAACATACATTGCACGAGATCTACATCTTTGGGTGAGCATGCATTGGGATAGACAGACACAAGAACGGATTCTTTCACACGCGTAACATATATTGTCTAACACACATTACATTTATTATCTCACACAAATATTACATATATTATCTTACGAGGGATGGTCGAACTGTTTTGCACTTTGGTATTAAGGAGTCAAGGCACTTACGTAGAAGCCATGGTCATTGGTTTGAACTTTATCTCTGTGTATTCACTGTTAAAGTCAGATAAACGAATCGGATTCTCCATGTTTGCGAACAGGAAGACGTCATTAGGTGCCAAATCACTGAGTATGGTGGACGGGGCATGATTTCATACCCGCACGTTTTTCTGACGTCTAGGACTTAGTTACTGAACTGGAGATATGATTCCGAACCCAGACTAAGGAGCTATACAATCAGGGCATCAGGAAGGTAATGGGAGAATGTATCGCCTTTCAGGGTGAATACACACAGACGGACTTCCCTGTAGCCCTGCATGGAAACGGGATGTCCTTTTGGGCAGACTGGCTAACGAGGTGGGGGATCGACGTGCTCCCCGCAGTAGTGAGCAGCAAACATGAGGCCAAGCATACCACAACCGCCAGGAGGACACCGGTCCACCTTCATCAGCACACTCGGGATGTGAGGAAGGCGCTGCTGCAACCCGCCACTAAGCGTCAGTTTAGGTGCACAAAAGAGTAGACCTCATTGTGGACATTCAGAACAACAACACCATCACACACATATTACATACACCATCACACACATATTACATACACCATCACACACATATTACATACATTATCACACATATATTACATATACTATATCGCAAATACACCAATATTACATACACCATCACACACATATTACATATACTATATCGCAAATACACCCATATTACATACACCATCACACATATATTACATATACTATATCGCAAATACACTCATATTACATACACCATCACACACATATTACATATACTATATCGCAAATACACCCATATTACATACATTATCACACACATATTACATATACTATATCGCAAATACACGCATATTACATTCATTATCACACACATATTACATATACTATATCGCAAATACACGCATATTACATACATTATCACACACATATTACATATACTATATCGCAAATACACGCATATTACATACATTATCACACACATATTACATATACTATATCGCAAATACACGCATATTACATACATTATCTCACACATATTACAAATATCTCAGACACACCTTCACACACATTACAGATTCACTATTACAAACGTTCTAATTCTATCAAATAAGTTCTGGCAAACTCACTAGTGTACTATCACATACGTCACACACAAAATGGAAACTTTGTCTCTCTCTCTATCTTTCTCTCTCTCTCTCTCTCTCTCACACTCATTAGTATACTACAACATACTCCACACACAATATGTATACTTTCTCTTCTTCTCTCTCTCTTTGTCTCTCACAAACGCACAAACCTACTTCGACACACACACACACACTCTCTGTCTCTCTCTCACCCACACACAAACCCACTCCGACAGTCACACACACACACTCTCTTTCTCTCTCTCTCTCTCACACACACAAACCCACTCCGACACACACAAACCCACTCCGACACACACACACACAGACTTTCTGTATCTCTCTCTCACACACACACAAACCCACTCCGACACACACACACACTCTCTCTCTCTCTCTCTCACACAAACCCACTCCGACACACACACACACTCTCTCTGTCTCTCTCTCTCTCTCTCTCTCTCTCACAAACCCACTCCGACACACACACACACACTCTCTGTCTCTCTCTCTCTCTCACACACATAAACCCACTCCCACTCTCTCTCTCTCTCTCTCTCTTCTCTGTGTCTCTCTCATACATATATTTCCCACATGCTGTCTTGAGCTTTTGTTTTCTCTCATAAAGATTCATGAATACTCGGATACCTTAAAACAATGACAGATAAACTTCTCACGAATTTAGTCACACACACATTAACACATACTTGACCGAATTCAACTGCTTTATACTAGTCTATAAGGCTCTGCAGAGTCTGTATACAACCAGTTTCTTCTACTCAACTTGACCTAAAAATAACCATGTGCATACAATCTATTTTTAATACAGGCAAAGAGGGCGACCCAAGGAAACACTCATCCGAGAGATCTCAACTATGGGCCTCAGAATCATACACGATCTAAAAACAGTGGCATCACACCGTTCCAATTAGAGATCATGTGTTTCTGCCGTATGTGCCGTTTTTGGTGGGCAATGAACATAGACAGAACGGTCCCTGCCTCCACTATTTCCCGCGACAATGACTTCCAAGCATTCTCCATTCTCTGACTAAAAAAAAAATTCATAATATCTAATCCAAACCTTTGTTGAATGAATTTATGGATGTGCACTCATGTTCTTGTGCCCTCTCCATTGATTATCTTATAAACCTGTATTATATCACCTCGAATTCTTCTCCTTTCTAGACACTACAGGTAGGTCTGTCTGAGTCGTTCATAAAAAATGTAGTTTCTGAATCCCACTACTATCTGTTTTGTCGCTCTTCGGTGTATCATTTCCAACATGTTTATATTCCCTCTACGAAAAGGACTCCACGCCTGAACATAGTACTGCAACCTAAGTCTAACTGAAGCTTGATACAACAAAAGTAAGTATGATTTGGTAAAAATCGTGTGAGAGTTTGTGGGGAAAATGTGTGACTTAATTCAGTTTGACTATCACTACCTTCCTCCAATGTTTAATGCTTATTACTATCGTATCTAACACTAGATTTGCCTTTTTGACTGCTACCTGCAATTGTTAACTCATGTTACATCCCACACACTTTCCCACAAATTCACACACACTTTCTCACACACTCCCATACATTTTCTCACAAATTAACACAAACTTTCTCATAGACTCCCACACACTTTCCCACAAATTCACACACACTTTCTCACACACTCCCATACATTTTCTCACAAATTAACACAAACTTTCTCATAGACTCCCACACACTTTCCCACAAATTCACACACACTTTCTCACACACTCCCATACATTTTCTCACAAATTAACACAAACTTTCTCATAGACTCCCACACACTTTCCCACAAATTCACACACACTTTCTCACAAACACACACTTTCTCACAAACAAACACACTTTCTCCGAAATTCACACACACTTTTCCACAAATTCACGCACACTTTCCTCCAAACTCGCACACGCTTTTTACAAAATCACACTCACTTTTTTCAAACTCGCACACACATTTCTCACAACCACACACACACACACTGGCTACCACACACGTTCATACACACATACGATATCTCTCATACAAATCCTACCACACAATTTCAAACTCACAGCCTATACCTTTCAGCACCTACCTCCCTTAAGCTTATCTTCTCATCTATGGCACTGATTATGTTACCCTACCACAACACCTCCCACCTTCCACTCCCACTAAACCCCTTCCTCCCACATCTCAAATCTTCTCTTCCTAAATTCTTATCAGACAATAGACACCCGGCATCCATTTTCCACGCGACAAGGAAAACGAAACATTTCAACACGTGTGCCTAGATGGCACGAGGACCACCAATGAAGGCAGGGCATCAGCGGGATATTAAGGGTGCCTGGAAGATGTGCTTTACGGGTTAGCAATCTTCCTTCGGGGCATAGTGGTAGAGCAGTCGCTTTTCACTGCAAAAGTACGGGGTTTAACTATTGTTACTGTTTCAGTGGACCTAGCTGTAAATCTGCACACGCCTGAGAGAAAGACAGAGAATAAGAGAACTGTCCTTTCTAGCTCATAAATAAGCTGTGGTGTCGTACAATGAATCCTCTAACACTCTGTCCATGATAGCAATGTCTATTTTGGGACCAAGTTTTCCTTGTTGTTTTGTGCAGACACAAAATATTTGTTGTACTGTGGATTCCACCTCACTGCAACATCTTTGACAGCTAAACACGTGGAAAAAGTTTGTCTCATAGCAGTTTCCCTACTGTCGGAGAATGAAGTTGTTAGAGACTTCAGTATACTAAGTCAAGGTTTGTCTCACAGAAGTTCCTCTACTGTCGGAGATTAACGTTGTTAGAGACTTTAGTATACTAAGTCAAGGTTTGTCTCATAGAAATTCCTCTACTGTCGGGGATTAACGTTGTTAGAGACTTTAGTGTACTAAGTCAAGGTTTGTCTCACAGAAGTTCCTCTACTGTCGGGGATTAACGTTGTTAGAGACTTTAGTGTACTAAGTCAAGGTTTGTCTCATAGAAGTTCCTCTACTGTCGGGGATTAATGTTGCTAGAGACCTTAGTATAGTAAGTCAAGGTTTGTCCCATAGTAGTTACACTAATGTCAAGGAATGAAGCTGGCCCGACTGGCTCGTGACTGCTGTGGAAGTTGAACCCCGTACCTATACGGTGAAAAACGAGTGCTCTACCACATCGCTAACTAGGCGCTCCAAAATGTGTCAAGACTGCCAACACAAGGTAGACTACTACCGCTGCCTGATGTAGGCACACCTTGCGAAGAAGTCAAGAAATGTACTAGGTGTAGATACCAGCACCAGATGGAGCAGAATACAAGATGATATACGAGTAAATTATCAGTTTATTAGAAATGAATAGCCAGTAATCTTTAGCTTCCATACAGGCCACATCAGATTGAGAAATATAATCTATTCAATAGACTGAACACAGAAAATACCGATTCATGAGTCTGTGGCACAGATGCAGCAACTCAGATTCTTGTCCACCAAAAGAGAACTACAAGAAAAATGGTCATTCTAAGACTTCAGAAGCGTTCTAAAGGCCATTTCTAACCCCCAGAGGATAGACTGTCATAGAAAGTAAAATATATAATCGGGTTGTTGTCCCAGGAAAAACGGATTTGGTCGTGCAATGAATTGTGGCCCATTGTGGGATCTTGGAAATGGAAAAGCAGACGGGATCAAGATGCGGAGCAGCGCATGAGCTGCAGTGGTCAGCGACCCATAGCTGACTGCTAGCGTCAGGGCCAGCGAACCAGAGCTGCCAAGACCCTTCTACACCTCCACGCGGTGATCCTGGATAACAGGCTGCAGCAGGGCAGACTGGCTAAGGAGAAGGGATCGAAGAGGGAATGCTAACCCGGTACTCACAAAATGCTTACTGAAGTCGGATGTGTTGGACCGAAAGGTGCAAATATCGCAGTCAAGCTGTAAACTACGACACAACGCATTCCGTTCTCTGGACTGCATTCTGCTACTTAAGTCCTTTCAGGGTTTGGTAGCGGGAGATTGAGAACGAACGAAGAAGAAGAAGAAAAGCAGAAGAGATCGAACAAGCTGGAAGTTGAATGCAGAATCGCCATCCCCACAGCTATACATAAGCAAAGACACCCATCAAACAATCCACGAGGGATCAGCGCAAAGAATACAAGCCAAAAAATGACAGCATAGACAAACTAGGCAGAGATGGGCAGACATAGATCTTCAAGCTCAGAACGAGCCACTACAGACTCAAGGCCCACCTCCACAGAATGGGTTATAGTGACACCGCCACGTGCGAATGTGGAGCACCCAATCAAACACCAGAGCATATCCTGCAGGACTGCCCTACCTATGCAGATACAATAGAGGCAGTCTGACCTGGTGGAGCGCTCATGCTTGAAAAGCTGTGGAGGACCGACGAAGACCTGAAACGTCAAGTCTCCTTCGTGAATCTCACCGGGCTAGAAGCATTGCATCAGTTGATCGTGAATCTCACCGGGCTAGAAGCACAGCATCAGTTGATCGTGAATCTCACCGGAATAGAAGCGTTGCATCAGTTGATCGTGAACCTCACCGGGCTAAAACCACAGCATCAGTTGATAGTGAACCTCACCGGGCTAGAAGCACAGCATCAGTTGATCGATGAAGAGATGTAATCTGTTCACCAAACTGAACACAAATGTCTGCGGCACTAATAAAATGGCTGCTGAACATCTGCAAGAAAAGTGTCCAGCAAACGAGGAACAGGGAAAGTACAAATGGTCCTTATAGCACTATTTATGGACACATTCTATGGAGACAAAGATAATCTCCGGCTTCCGTTAGTAATTCGCCTAAACAACCAGGGTAAGTCGGACTGATCGCCCGTGGCCACGATTGACGGCACCACTGTTGTTGGCAGAGTCTCAGGAAACGTGAAGGACAGATGGGGTGAAGGCTACTATATATCTCAGCCAGATGTTGCGTGGGCGGCACTTGGGACGACTCCATGACGGGTCAGCTCATTTATCACTCCTGGTTTTCAGGGACTGGTGTAGGAGCTGGAGATCTGGGACGTCCTGAGAGAGACGGACCATATAGTCGAATAAAAGGAGGCGGCGACAAACCAATACTAAACAAATTCTCTCAAGTTGATATATTATACCGTTATTTATATATTCATTTTGATATTTGAAAACGTTCGATAAAAAGAAGAGAATATTAAGAATTAGACACTTAATAAAGATTTATATTGTGATAAGAAAGAACGAAATACGGGCAAAATTGTTGAAACCGAAGGACGATTGACTAAATAAGAAATACAGAATGACAGTTTAATATCAAAGCGTTTACGTAAACTACACAACTGATAACCACCATTCTGTTGTTGTTGCTTAGATGTTTGCCTCACTAGTTTCTACTGGCGGAGGCGAGCCCATTCCACCCTAGATCGTAGTCCATTGGGCCATCACAGGACGCATAAACCAGTGCTTGGATGCATGTGTGCGTCTGTATGTACCTATGCTAGGTGTGTGCGCCCTCAGAAGCCAGCCCAACCAAAGTGCAATGGAAGGGCCTCACCCTGAGGTATAACCACCATTCGGCGCGTGAAAACATATTAAACCGGTCGGCATGGAACAGGATGACGATGGTGGTGATTATTTGCCTAAATATGAAGCAACTGGGTCTTCCATTGAGGAAGTGATTATTAATAAAACTAAAAATGTGCAAAATAAAAAAGGTGGCTACATCGAAACTACAGATCGCGGTTCGAGCATTATATCTTCACCCGCTGGTAAGCTGATTTGATTATCAGACATTATGTCCCATGATAATAATTAGAAGGCTTAAGGGGAGAAAACTAATGTACGAAACAGTGAAAGAGATATCCACTTATTAAAAGAAATGTTCTACCACGTTTGAGATCGAATTTCTTCACGGTTTTGGAGTGGTTTGAACTTAATCATTGATATCACATGTAATTTGGAACAGAAAGATGTTTTCTGTTTTTAGAACACATTGCAATTTAGACAATGAAACACTGGAAACCGTCAAGACAATACGGGGGCCCCCAAAAGCTCATTAACATAATTAAGAGAACATCTGAGGCGATGGCATATATAGTGCTACACAAAGGCCTTCTTTCTGCGCCTTTTCAGATCAAAACCAATGTCTTTTAGGGATTCCTTATATCGCCAATTTTCGTTTTTACTGACAATGGGATGGCGTAGTTTGACAACCTCCACAGTTAGACAAAAATAAAGGGATACAGTGGACTCAACATTTAGAAGATTTTGGTCTTCGTCATTGGCCAGTTTCTGTCACGTGACCTCAATCAGATCCAGAATAAATTAAACATGATTTGATTTACAATCGTCCTTCTTTATTTTTCTTCTTCTTCCTCCTCTAGTTCTTTTTCAGCATTCACCCGGAGAAGGGCAGTGTGTCCCATTATACAGCGAGGCTGCTATATCTATCCTTTTCGGCCCGACACATCCAGTTTCAGCCGACGTTTTTGTTGGACGGGTTTGCCTACTGACTGTGATCCCTATTGACTTAGTCAGGCTATACTAGTGCAGTCTGTTTTCAAGGCCACCTGTTGGAGGCGGAATAAGGTCTTGGTCACCTCTGGTTCAGAGACCATGATGCAAGCAGCCGGCTATGAGTCGCATGCTACTGTCAGTTCATTCAATGCTACATCTTTGCCCCAAATCACATTCAAACAGGCTTTCTTTCTTAGATAGACACAACAATAGTATTCTAAACACCATGTAGCCGTATAAATAATTAGATATATATATATATAAAATGTCAAATCGTCATCAACAAGTGCCCTGCCGGTATAGGCGTTGGTGATCATGGACCGCCACTTCCTCTTATTACGTGTGTTGTTTATCAATTCCGCTGTTGATTGTTTCCCATGCTATGTCCTTCAAGCTGTTCAATTTGTGTTGCTGTTGTCTCATTCTGTGCCTCTACCCAGCGATTCTGCCAGTTGTAACCCCTTCTAATGCCATGCTCGAAATAGGATGACTGTCTTTTGTGATTTTTCCCATAACACAGTGGTTCCCGAGGGGATAGAACACCTCTTGATGTTATCTGCCCACTTATAAAGTTGTCTGCCTCTTGGACGATTGCCTTCCCACTTATCCTATGGTATAGTCTTCTCCATTTCGGTAAAAGATTACCTAATCAACAGCAAACAAGATGTTAGCTGTCTAGCCTTGAATCCGATAATTCATTCTCTCTCTCTCTCTCTCTCTCTCTCTCTCTCTCTCTCCAACATTTTCAATACCTCCCCATTTGATTTCGTTTGTTTCCACGAAACAAGATATAATATTTTATATATCCACATTTCGAAGGCTTATATTCTCTTTTCCAACTTTGTATTCAGTGTCCATGACTCTGTGTCACTATGAAGATACAACTCTTTTTCTTCAATAAGTCAATCCTGTTGTATGAATCTGTAACGTGGATAACAACGAAGACTAAAACAAAAGCGATTCAAATTTAATCAGTGACGGCTTGGGCTTGTGGTTAAGTGACACGGCTCACAAACCGAAGGTGCTGAGTTCGCTCCCCATCACAGCACAGGCCGTTACCCCGGGGAAGCAAACCCTTAGAGAATGCAGGAGGAAGCAGATCCTAACATAAAATATATGCCGGTCGGATGCACTGGGCCGACAGGCGCAAAATAAAAACAATGTGTACACCATTTATGGGAATAGAGAAATAAGGCGAACACGAAAGAAAACAAAAGAACCTTAGCCTTTTATAGTCCAACCTAATTTACAAGATGTCAGTATTGACAAGAACAGTCATTTTGTGTTTCATGATTAACAAAACAAACAATTAATTAAAACTAAAACTATGATTTTTAAATTAAAAAAATACATATTTTGTTTATGAATCAACTTTAGATCAATAACAAGATATCGTGGATATGCGGCATTTTGGTTACGATAAATCAAACGAAGTGGGGCTACTCTAGTTATCTGTAATGGACAATTTTGACTGTAAGTTAATTCTGTAACTGTGGGAAAGACCAGGGCATATATCATTAGCATTTGACGTAAGGGGAAGGTTGCTGGCATTGGACAGAACACGAGTTATGGAAAACGGCTAGAAGATAGGAACTGTTTTGGAATATCCAGGGCAAGAGAAATAGTTGCAGACAAACACTCACGGCGAAGAAAGCTCGTGAAAATCATTAAGGTAACAAGAAAGACGAGGAGAGAGCTTCAATGAATGGTTCAGTAAAGGAAGACGTGGTGTACATTTATTGACGGTTATTCTCTACAGGGAGCTGATAGATTAAAAACATGAAAGCACAAGGGAAGGAACTTACCGATAACTCCTAGTTGCTCCACACCAGCGACAGAATATCTGTCAAATCCTGGCAACGATCGATCCACACCAAGCCCGAAGCCACCTTTCGTCCATTGGACCATGCCTACCCTGTTAGCCACGGTACACTTTAGAACGGCCATTGCCCCCTCGGCCACTGATTGATTGTTGGGCTGGACAACGAACTTCATATCACTCTGCACTGATTGGGCGAAGGCCAGACATGAAATAGAAAGAATAATAGTTATCGTATTGTTTACTGTTATCACATTGGTTATCACGAAAAGGCTGCAGCCTCGGTTAATGTGCTCTCATACAAACAGATATTTTACCTTGTCTGTAGTAACACCGAGGGGTAGTGAGGTCTGGGCTGGACGTCCCGCTGGTCAAAGGAAAGTGAAGCGTCTAATACACACTTTCCTTTCCAGGTGTAGAGATCGCCGCTGGATTCATTGTTCGGTTTGCCGTTCAGGAGTTTCCATGTCAATGGCCTCTCTTATATTATTGTGTCCCCAGCAACACCTTCATGAAGGGCCCCCTGTTTCTTACAGAGCCTGCTGTGGGGCGCGACTGGATACTCGGCGGTATAACTGGGCGGGCAGATTGGGCTCATTAGCCTTGGTTGGCAGCCAATTTAAGAGAAGGTAAACTCTGACTCTAAATCTAGGCGGACGAAGCTCGTTAGCCTGTTCAGGCAGTTCGCCTAGGAGAGGGGGAATTCTGATTTTAAATCCACAAATCCAAGAGAGTGCTGGCTAGTCTTTGAACAATGACAGTATCATCGGATTTCTCGACTAACTAGCATATGCAGGCAACGACTCCACTGTCTTGTTGAAAACTCGGCAGTGGGTAAGGCTACGGGAGTAAACCCAGACAAAATATCCGGAGTGGTAGCACCTAAGGCGGATGGTCTCAAAATTGCAAACTCATTCCGGCAGCTCCTGTAACTGAGCTGGCACCAAATTGTCATGTTTTGCATTCCTCTGGATTACACCAGCGAGGCTGAGAGGGGAATCCTGCAGTTTGGGCAGCCCAGGGTCTCCATATTCAGCGCCCAGCCTTGCGCCCTGAGAGTCTATTCACAGGGTGCCACGCGCAAATTCTGCAAAGACTGAGACCTGCTACGAATTAGTAGTAACCCCTTTCAGTTAAGATTGAAGACTATAGGAAGGAATTCTTGCCTTGTACGTAAACAGCGAGGTGCATGAATAATAAAAGCAGATATGATGATCTGGTTTCCAGTGCTGAGTGGTCTACCACCAGTTGTGTGGAGAGAGGCAGTAATTCATTAATTCATATCAACCCAATCAAAACATTTTCCGCTCTCTGTGCAGCGTATGTCTTTAAATAATGCTTTTTATTGCTTCATTGAGAGATCTTTTGAGCCTCAGTAATACATCATTCTTGCATTAAAAAACTGCCACTAAAAAGTACATGTCTATTTATAAACTTAAGACAATTGGGATTGAGGAAGCTTTATGTGCGACAATTGCTGAAGCCTATATATCAGCGTTGTGGCATTATAAGACAGTTTGTAAGCCAATGTATCGGATATACGGCGCGAATCAGTGTTCAATCATCAAATGTTGACCTATCTTCAACTGTTGAACAGTTATATGGCTTACAGTTTCTTCAGGATGGGGTAGTGAGTCCCACACAAAACCTTTCTAAATTGCCTCTTACGATATGCCTGGTAGGTTACCATTTTACTATTCTTTGCTTCCGTTTCGGCTCTCGTTCATATTCCAGAGAGTAATTGGTTGGTTAAAATTACGGCCTCCTTGAATTTTCTTATGAAGTCCTTCTAGGAAAAACACACTGTGAACCATGGTATTGTGCATCATACCATCTTCTTGGAATACTTGGAATACTCGCATCCAAATAGAAAGTTATTCCTGCTGCCAGGTAGCCGAAGGTTATTTTACGCACACAGCGAATACGCAGGATCTCAGAGTTTTTCACCAATCTCCGATATGATTAGACATTGGTCTCGCCACCCTTGAGACCAGAAGCCGCTTGAAACGTATGTGATTCTTCTTGTTCTCTTCTTCTTCTTCTTTTTCGTCTTGTTTTTCTTCCTATTCTCTTGCTTTCGATCTCAATCTCTACTAAGCCACGAAAAGCGCTTTGCAAGTAGTAGGATGTAGCCCCTGTAAAAGAATGGATTGTGCCGCTAGTTTACAGCTTGACTGCGATATTTACACCTTTCGATTCGACACATCCGTCTTCGACAAAGATGTGATTCGAAACTAACCGCTTTGCGCATTTGTTTCTTGAAAAGTATACGCCTTTAGTATCAGCCGTAGTGACGCCATCCACACAACTAGTATAAAATCATGTTGAATGTAGTGTATCAAAAGAGAGTTAACAACAAGCTCTAGAAATAAAACCGGAAACTCGACACAGGGTAATGGAGAGTGAACGATTAGTTGTCCCTAGGATCAAATTATATCGTGAAATCATATTGGGGAAAAGACTGTACAAATCATGGCATTGCACACAGCGCATTCCACACAGCTCGCCAAAATCATGTTGATTCTGCAGCAACTATCGATGGTTAGCAGAGTCTATAAATAAAACCTGAAATTTGACACTTAAAAACTAGTTTTTTTTGCGAAGGTGTTAACAAATAGAGTATCTCGTTTGTTACATAATTAACTGATGTTTTGCCTTTTTTCTTTTTGGTACCCTATTTTGTATCTGTACCCGATGTCCCATAGACGACGCGGTTGCTTATTTAGAACATAGGTTAACGATATTCGTGTTTCAAAATCAAGTGCTGAAGTTCTAGACCAGTGGCAATGCTCCTGTGGTGTCTACCTACCTTCCGTTTGCTTGTTTATAGTGTACTGCACTAGGGTTCGACTATAGATACGAGGGACGTTCAAATCAAACCGGGACTTTTATGTCTAGTTCTACATGGATGGTTTATAGCATGCTGGAACTACAATTATTAGTTAAGGACACTTGTGTCCTATTACTGCTATGCGGCCCACTAACCATGGGCTAGTCACGTGACACATACACATGACGGAAAACACTGCTTGTTTGGAACAGCGGGGTGTGATGAAGTTTCTTGTGAAAAACGGCGTAAAACCTCCTGACATGTTCTATCCCATACTGTCACTATCAACAGTGAACAGTACAAACGCCTTTTGAGTGATGTGCATAATTATCTGCGGAAAAAAACATTCTGGTTTGATCACAAAGGGCGTCTTGCTCCTGCAAGATAACGCTCGATCTCGTACGAGTCACCGCACTATGTGCCATCTGCACCAACTCGTCTGGGAGGTATTGCCACATCCACATTACACCCCAGACCCTGTTCCAGGGGATTTCCACCTGTTTGAACTTCTAAAAGAATTCTCGGAAGATCAAAATTTCAGCACCAATGACGAAATAAAACAGGCTGTCCTGTATTGGTTCAGACATACTAACAAATCTTTCGACGTTGAGGCTTTTCAAGCAATACTAAAACGATGGGATGTGCATAAACGTTGCAGGAGATTATATCCATAAAATGGCATTTTGACTACTTGATGAACGAAAAGGTTTTTCCATACATAAAAAAGTCCATGTTAGGCTTAAACGTAAGTGTATGGATAGGTGAGAAGCAGAGGCGACTCTATCTCGTAGGCTGGTATCGAACTGTGCTCGCAAAATGTTTTTAGTTACCCTCTTCACACCCCATCCCACACACACGCACGCACACACTGTGTAAAAACTGTTAAACATATTTGTATAATTTATCTTGTGATCAATGCAATAATTT
This sequence comes from Ariolimax columbianus, assembly GCA_036924085.1. Taxonomy (NCBI): domain Eukaryota; kingdom Metazoa; phylum Mollusca; class Gastropoda; order Stylommatophora; family Arionidae; genus Ariolimax; species Ariolimax columbianus. The sequence continues at coordinate 30,917,295 of JAVGWX010000019.1, forward strand.
ATGCAGACAAAGCAAAACATAGATGGGCAGGTCATATATTGGAACGAAACGATGGCCGATGGAACATGGAGACGGCAATCGGGTATCCCCGAGACAAAAGAAACCGCGGGGAAGACCTCCAATGCGTTGGTCAGACTCCCTTGCTGTACACAAAAACATCCGAGACGCCTCTGGAGGAGGGCTTATCAGGCATTAGACTTCTGTGGCCCAAAACAGGGTCCACTGGAGACAAAGTTGAGACCCGCAGCTACGCTGAGGAATGGGTCATCAAGATCAAGACTATGACGATTTTGAATTGAATTTGATTTTGAATTTGCATACGCTATGTAGGTTTCAGTCTCGAAACCACACCAGAGTGATATATGGGTCAATATTATTAGTCCACAAGCAAAGTGGTTTTTAATATCTTGACGTATATTTTACCCGCCGCTGCCCGACGGGGCCGACTTTACGCTCGATGCCACAAAACCTTCATTTTGTGTGACTTCGCTGCAGGTTAACCATACTCCATCCTTGTTAAATGTCCAAAGTACTTTATTATTTATAGCATTACCTACGGCCTGGAGAACACCGGTCAACCTTCACAAGCAACGCCAGCCCGCTACTTAACGTCCTTTTCAGGGCCAAGAAAAGAAAAATCCTATTCATTGTGGGCATTCAATAACACTGATAATTTATCGTATATTTATTATATCAAGCCATGAGGCTTGACAGGCCGCTATCTTGAGATGGTTGATTTTTTGTGTGTACAATATATATATATCTTAGTTCGACCCGATCTTCGCCAAGGGGTGGTCATCCTTGAGCGGGCCCCAACTGAAGAACCTGTCGTTTCTGTTCGTGTCATCCAGTGTGATAGTAGATTTTCTGTTGTTTAGTCGTGAATGTTGTATTTTTCTAGTGAATCTCGCAAGCGAGTTGGGGGCCGTCCCCGAGGTCTCGTTTTGTCGCGCGGGTACCACATGGTGGTTATGGTACTCCATCTTTCATCTTGTCTTCTGGATATATGACTAGCCCAGCGATGTTTCGAATGGTTGACGTACTGTAGGACATCCTTAATGTGTGACATTCTCTGGATGTCGCTATTGTGTAGTTCGCTCTGCCGCTGTTGTCTGAGAGTTATACCCACTAGGCGTCTTTCAGTTGGTTCTCTGCTGCTTTTGTTAAAGATCAGTTTTCGCTTACCATAGCAGAGCGCTGGCAGGACTAACGAGTTGAAGATGTCTGTACGTAGTCTGGTGTCCTTTGTAGCGTCTGTTGAAGGCTGCCCAGCCCACACGTTTCCGAAGTTTTATGTTGTTCTCCATGTTGAGGAGCCTTCCCAGATAAACATATTCGTCGGCGTCCTCTACCAGCGTTCCCCTCAAGAGTATTCGGTTGGGCTCAGCGAAACGGTTGCGCATAGCTTTGGTTTTCCATAGGTTCATAGATAGACCTGCTTTCCTGCCTTCCGTGTCTAGTGACCGCAGCATCTCTGTCGCTTCCAGGAGCTGTATTGGATGTAATACAGTGTGGCCTAGGGGTGAAAAGTCCGCTTCACAATCCCAAAGTGCCAGGTTCGAATCTCGCCGTGTCCGGTTTTCCAAACAATGGGAATTGATTCTCGGTGAGATAGAAAACTAATGGCCACGTACCGTACTGATCATACCTGTAACTGTCTACCTGTCACAAAAAAGTATAACAGCCAAATAGCTTAGGAGTGACGTTCTGCAAAGGACATGCTACTTACATATATAGGTTGTCGTATTATGCAACACCCTATGTTCACGCCTGGTAGAATACCATACGCATCCTGTTCGGATACGTTTTCAAAACTTTCCTAGCTTTTGTTTCTGTTCATCCGCGTCACTGGTTCTTCTTCCCGCTTCTCTGATCTTCCATCCTATCACTTTCCATGTTTTGGGAATCCTCTAGTATTGAGTTAATTTTTCTCTTAACGTATCTTTGATGATGCGTTACAGGGGCTCGTCTTACATCCAGAGCCGTAATGGAAACGGTGGACCCTTTTGGTTGTTATTCAATTCGAGATTAGCTAACAGTGTTGATTTCTACCGTGTTGGCCAGACTAATGTCAGACAGACTGTTTCCAAGAGGTAGACGTGACTAGAAGTGAGAATGTTCATCAGTATATTGTTCTTCGTTCTAAAATTCCCGCTACCAAGTCCTGAAAAGGGTTTTGCAAGTAGCAAGATGTAGTCTGTAGAACAGAACGCGTTGTGTCGTAGTGTACAGCTTGAATGCGATATTTGCACCTTTCGGTCCGACCCATCCGACTTCGGCGGGCATTTAGCCGAGTTAGCCTTACCGCTTCGATCCCTTCTCCTTAGCCAGTTAGCCCTATAGCAGCATGTTATTCAGGTCACCATGTGGAGGTGAAGAAGGAATTTAGCAGCTCTGGGTTGCTGGCTCTGACAGTGAGCTGTATTTCGCTAGCTCGAACTCTAGCAGTCAGCTCTGTGTCGCTGGCTCCAACAATATCTCCAACGATAGCAGTCAGCTCTGTGTCGCTGGCTCCAACAATATCTCCAACGATAGCAGTCAGCTCTGTGTCACTGGCTCCAACAATATCTCCAACGCTAGCAGTCAGCTCTGTGCCGCTGACCTTGACACTATCAGTCAACTCTGGGTCGCCGCTGACCTTGACGCTATCACTCAGCTATGAATCGCTGACCCCTACAGGTCACGCAGTGCTCAACTTCTGAATCCCTCTCGACCAATGAAGTTACAGTTCGCACGCTCAGTTTAGACATAACGAATGCTTCAACCCAGGCCGATATTTTTCTTATGCAGATACACCAGAGCTGACGCTTTCAAACCTCACACAATATTACCACAAACATCACCAACATGGGTGCTGCACTATTAACCCTCACATTTACCCACCAAAAATAATATTTGGAGTAATTAGCAACATACACCCCAAAAAATACATAGCACATTTTCACCTTCGCAGCACCTTAATGGGAGATTAACTAAAGCGTACCCACAATCACAGCCAGCGAAAACATATAACACCGCAGCACAGGTTCAGCTTCATACCCCGGGTCGTGTACTGTGCTCGGGTTCATTAAAATATAAAAACTGAAGGGAATAGCAACGCCAGAACAGCTTCGAAAACACGCCTGTGTGAAAGGAATAACAGACGGTTTTCCACCGTGTGTGCACAGATGCCTTCAGCTGTATAGTAACAGATGTTTCTCTACAATACATATGGGATATGCGAGGACTGTATATCGCTTATACTAGTGTACAAACACAGACGACTATCGACGTTGCGCTCGGCTAAGTACTAAGGAAAACCATTTTTATAGTGTTTTTGTTTCTGCATTTTTGGGTCTTGGTAGCGAGTGATTTTCTTCAAATTCATCGTCATCAGAGACACGTGTGGTGGAGTCATCTAACGTCATGCCACTGTTTTTTTCAGCCCAGCATAAGGCTTCACCCTGATGTTCTTGTACGTCTGTGATGTTCATGTACGTCTGTGTGATGTTCTTGCACGTCTGTGATGTTCTTGTAAGTCTGTGTGATGTTCTTGCCCGTCTGTGATGTTCTTGTACGTCTGTGTGATGTTCTTGCATATCTGTGTGATATTCTTGGACGTCTGATAATGTTTTTGCACGTCTGATAATGTTTTTGCATGCCAATGTGATGTGCTTTTTTGTTCTTGGATATCCTTTTTCCTTCTTTCTCCCTGAATTTTGCCTTCTAGTATTTTCAATAGTATGGCTCGCTGTGACCAAACCATCACAAAATCTATATTTTTGTATTATTTCAATTAATTTTGTTTGCGTTATTTTATCTTTAAGCATTTCCTAGCTGACCTTTTCTTTCTTCTGCCACTCACTCTTTGCATCCTACGACAGCACCAAATATCAAAGCACATAAAGTCTTCTATCCTTTTCTTTGGAGTTGTTGTTGTTGTTCGTCCATCACGAGTGATGAAGACCTTGACTTCTTTCACCTAGCCAGTCCTTCCAGTCGAGTTTTCTGTAAATCCGGGTTGTGGGTTGGTGCGGAGATGGTTGACGAGTCTGATTTGGGATCTACATACTTGCAGGTAGTGAGAGCATGGAAAGTCTGCTTCGCGAGACGGTGATCATGATTGTCAGCAAATCCATGTATCTCATGCGCTTTATAGCTCAGCCAGGAGTCCCGCAACTAACGCAGCTTTTTGACTGGAGTTTAGCTTGTCAGCGGACTTACGCTCTCCGCTTTGTCTCTCGCCCGTCGTCACAGGGCTTGGCTGTGTTAGTACTGGATAAATGAACAGAGAATGACTTGAGCAATGAATTTGATTTAAGTGAGGAAGGGTTGGGCAGTTCGTTGACCTCTCTCGCCCGAGTCCATCTTTAACCAGTGGCAAAACAAATCAGGACGACTGGATATGGACGGATGGCAGTGGCTGATCACGGCTGCTCAAGTGCCTCGCCGTGTTCTTCCTTGGAGTATCTGCTCCACAACCGTACAGTATATCGGGCCAGATACGTTTCGTTATTATTCTTTATTGTATTTAACTATTCCAAAACCGATGCTTCCTAATGTTACACATTTTTGTTTACGGTCTGTGATCCTAGTTCTCATTTCAACTTTACAACGGACATCCTCCTTAATCATCATCATCATCATCAGTCACATAACCTAGGAGGTCGTTGAGGCACCGTTATTGCAGTTTGTTGTACTAGCTTCTACCATACAACAATGGTGTGTCTTGGGCCGCTACGCACCTGACGAAGCCCATCTCTCTCCAGGTGGCAGTTCATTATAGTTGTGTCTAAATTTTACACAACAAAGCTGACACTGTCTTTAGCTAGGGCAAAGGGCTCCAATCTCGTGAACTTCAGGCTTGTGAACTAGACCGTGAAATATGACACATGTTTAAGCGTAGTGCTATTCATATAGCCAATGTCCATTCCGGTATAATAGGACGGAAGAAAACACACAACACGAACGAATTAACTAGTCCAAATGGAAAACAACAACACGTTTCCGTAAACACAAGTATAAGTCGTCAACTAGTGTTGTAGTCTAGCGGCATCTATAATAAACTAAAACAGAAGAGCAATTTTAACTCGCAGCCAGTTATGGCGCCATCTTCGCTGCTCCTCCTTAATAATTTGACCAACACATGAAAATCTCAGCACTTGTTCTATGGTTTGTTCCTCGATGATGATATGTATTCTTTGAACTTGTTTGGCTATTACCATTTCTTTTTGTTCAACTAGCATTTATCTATACCAAATGCATTCACTGCGTGGTTGAACTTGATGAGAATATTTTGAAATGATGTGTTTATTCTGCGATGGATTAGTTATTCGCAGATATGTTGGCACAGATCTGTTGTTTATTGACATTAACACTCATGCTGCATGTCTGTAGATTTTCCATCATCATTTCAGAATAAGGATTACATTTCTTTCATCTACCAGGACATCGCGTCAACGTCAGGTACAATTCACTGACCAAGACCACAATCTCTTTTCCATGTAGCGTTCCCTGGAAACAGGCTGTTTTCAGGGCATCCTGGCTGATGATATGTGGGTCGATGTGATCCTCGTAGTAGTGAGCGCCAGGCAGATGAAGTCAAGCATAGCACAACCGCCTGGAGGACCACGGTCCACTTTCATCAGCATGCTCGGGATGTGAGGAAAATTACTACAACTAAGGGTAAGGTTAACAAGGCTAACCCGGTACTCATAAATGCCTGCTGAAGTCGGATGTGTCGGGCCGAAAGGTGCAAATATCGAATTCAAGCTGTAAACTATGAAACAATACAATCCGTTCTCCGGACCACATCCTGCAAATTGCAAAGCCCTATTCAGGACTGGGTAGCAGTAGTTTCAGAGCATATTGCAACGATAATAGGTACATATTACACGGATAATTGGTAGGTACATATTACACGGATAATTGGTAAGTACATATTACACGGATAATTGGTAGGTACATATTACAAGGATAATTGGTAGGTACATATTACAAGGATAATTGGTAGGTACATATTACACGGATAATTGGTAAGTACATATTACACGGATAATTGGTAGGTACATATTACACGGATAATTGGTAAGTACATATTACACGGATAATTGGTAAGTACATATTACACGGATAATTGGAAAGTACATATTACACGGATAATTGGTAGGTACATATTACACGGATAATTGGTAAGTACATATTACACGGATAATTGGTAGGTACATATTACACGGATAATTGGTAAGTACATATTACACGGATAATTGGTAAGTACATATTACACGGATAATTGGTAAGTACATATTACACGGATAATTGGTAAGTACATATTACACGGATAATTGGTAAGTACATATTACAAGGATAATTGGTAGGTACATATTACACGGATAATTGGCAGGTACATATTACAAAGGATAATTGGTCCATATTACTAGTATACTTGGTATTGATTCAATTGGGAATGTTGGTACAGATTACAATGGACATGTCAGTAGAGATAACAAAGGACATATTTATAAAGATTGCAATTAACATTTTGGTAAAGATTACAATGGACATATTAGTACAGATTACAATGGCCATGTCAGTAGAGATAACAAAGGACATATTTATAAAGATTACAATTAACATTTTGGTAAAGATTACAATGGCCATGTCAGTAGAGATAACAAAGGACATATTTATAAAGATTACAATTAACATTTTGGTAAAGATTACAATGGACATATTAGTACAGATTACAATGGCCATGTCAGTAGAGATAACAAAGGACATATTTATAAAGATTACAATTAACATTTTGGTAAAGATTACAATGGACATATTAGTACAGATTACAATGGCCATGTCAGTAGAGATAACAAAGGACATATTTATAGAGATTACAATTAACATTTTGGTAAAGATTACAATGGACATATTAGTACAGATTACAATGGACATTATAGCACAGATTACAATGGACATATTAGAAAATATTAAAATAATATGTTGATACAAATTACAAAGGATATAGACGATTTATGTAATACATACATATCTCCCCTCTCATTCTCTCCCTCTGTTCTGGAACATATTAGAAAGGATTAAAACGATTTCTCAAATCATGTTAATTTATCTCTTTCTGGCTCTCTTTTTCTCTCTCTTCTTATACATATTAAATAGTATATATACGATTTTTCATATACTATCAGTTTATCACGAATCTAATCAAAGGAACCAGTTAAGGATTATTCGTCCCTGCGTGCATATCTTCTCTCTAGCACAAAGATAAAACTGATTTCCTGACGCGAGAGCTACAGACAGGCTATACATGTTTCTGACATCGGGTTTCCATCTATCTGAAAATATTTCTTCAGGTGAAACACTTGGATGACTTTTGTTTACCTGGTAAAATACATTTGCACAGGTGTAATAATGATAACAGGAAAAAAAAATGACAAAATGAAACTCCAGGCTTCCGGAATATAAAACATAAAACAAAACTGGCAGTAAAAATGAAATAGTGATAGCTATGTATTGTTATGACAAACCAATATTTTGGTACGCATGTGAGCCGTGAGCTATAAATTTATAAACAGAGAAGCAGCAGAAATATGTTTTTCTTTGAGAATAATGCAGCTTTTACCTTTGCCAGTTCAGAAATCTAACAAAGAAACCTTAGGAAAAAAAACTTTTAAACAAACAATACTAACAAAAATGAAAATACAAATATGAAAGTTTATTGTAAACACACTCAGAATGGAACGTCTGAAAGACCGAGGTGATGGTGGAAATCGAAGGGAAGATAAAAGGGAAGGTGGAAGGGAAGATAGGAACAGGTTAAGTAGAGACATAGTTTGTTCGGCGCTTCTGTTCTTTCTTTTCTCTTATCCTGTTATGCCATTTTATCGTCAGGTTATGAAGAGATCCATAGAACGAGCCCGTCTGTTTGCCTCATGCACAGTAGCATTTACTGCCTCATATATTTCTGTGAGTCATTTTTTTCTTATTCTGTCTTTGCCATGAATCCGTTGTATCTAAATAGCATTGCTTGGTGGAGGAGGGGGGGGGGGGGGTATACTGTGTGGTGGTAGTCTTGATACCTCGCCAAACCATTTTAGTTGCTGTCTTTTAATGTAGTCTAATATAGGTGTTGTTCCCACTAGTCTCCTGATATCATCAGGACAAAAAACTGCGCTTGTCATCGACCTGATCTCGAGCTACCTTGGACCAGTGGCAAGACATTAGTCAAGACGACTGGAGGCAACTCAGGATGCAGGCACTCTGGTCCCACCTCCCGCGAGACCAGTGGTCAATTTAAAACTTGTAGGATTCGATAGTCCACCGTTTCTGCTCATCACTTTGGGAGGCGAGTGTCTAACCTCTCGACCACAGTGACACTAGAAGACTGCAGTGTCTGTAGACAACCATTATTATATTCCAGTTGTGTAGTTTTGTCACAACGTGACCAGCGGGCGATTTAGATGGTCATGCCCCCAAGACGTCACCCCCGCGCAGCCATGCTGGAGCTGTAAGGATCTGGGCTTGTCATTGGCCAGCTCGTTCCTGGTCAGATGTCCAGTACTGGTCAGGGACGATGGTTTCACTAGCTCCGCCCGGCTCTATACCACTCAGTCTGCCTGTTGTTGTTTACTTGGAAACTCGCTGCCCCTTGAGATGTGTATTATTGTGAATGATATATTATTGTCATATATTTCTCTCACGATATCTGCACCGTATGTACACTCTCTTTGGGAAATGAAGACTGCGATGGGTGGTTGGTCATGTTCTTCACACGGAAGACGGTCGCATCCTCAAATATATTCTCTACGGACAACTCGCGTGTGGTAAATGAACATTTGCCGGCCACCGATGATGTTCAAATACGTGTGTAAGCGAGACACAAAGACACTGGGAAGACATAGCTATAGACCGATCCAAATTGAGATGCAACAGGAAGAGTGACATCAGACTGGGCGAACGTAAGCTATTACATCACAAAGGAGTAAAGAATATAACACGCTATAAAAAAAAAGAACACACAAACAACTGTTCTGCTTGTGTTTTTGTTTGGACAAGGTATGGCTCTCTGTATTCTACTGGCGGAGGCTCGCTCTTTCCACCTCCTACTGTTGTCTTTTATGCGATATCACGACGTCTTAACCAGTGCTTGGATGCATGTGTGTATCTGTATGTACCAATGAAAGGCCGATTTCAGTGGTCAACCCCAACCAAAGTGTAACGGAAGCGTCTCACATGTTAGTGTGTGTGTCTGCGTGCGTGCATGTGTATGAAAGGTTATTAGCCCTATGTCCTCTTGTCTCTAATTCTTCTTCTTCGTTCGTTCTCAATCTCTTGCTACCAAGCCCTAAGAATAGCTTTGGAAGTAGCAGGATGTCTGGAAAACGTAATGCGTCGCGTCGTAGTTTACAGCTTTACTACGATATTTGCACCTGTCGGTCCAATACATCCGACTTCAACAAGCAATTTTTGGGTACCGAGTTAGCCTTCCCTTTTCGATCCCCTCTACTTAACCTGTCTGCTCTGTTGCAGCCTGTTATCCAGGATCATCGCCGCGTGGAAGTGTAAAAGGGTCTTGGCAGCTCTGGTTCGCGGGCCCTTCCGCTAGCAGTCAGCTATGAGTCGCAGCTCATGCGCTGTTTAGCATCTTGATCCATTGTCTCAAATGATCCTTGTTTGTTTCTTAAGCGTTTGCCATCACTATTTTCTACTGGTGGAGGCGCGGCCTTAGTCCTTTGGGCGACATCAGGACGCATAAACCTGTGCTTGGATGCATGTGTGCGTCTGTATGTACCTATGCTAGGTTTGTGCGCCCTCAGAAGCTAGCCCAACCAAAGTGCAATAGAAGGGCCTCACCATGAGAGCGTGGAAAGTTGCGCAAGAGTATGGCTGTGGGATAGAGTCAAATGAAACAGAGTGAGGAGAGAGAAGCGCCAAATGATCCCTACTTTTTGTCTTCATAAAAAGTGCTCATTATAGTGATGCTACTCCAAGGTCCGATCATCCTATTGTCAGTCCTGGATCGGTCTAAGATCAATCTTTAAGAACCTATTTTGTGAAAACAACGACCTGTAATGTCAGTTTTGTTACATAAATGTTCGAAGCTAAGGCCAAGAGACAACAATTAACAACTGTTGTCAGTGTGAGATTGCTTGTTTTCCTACGCGAGTTCATCACCTTTGCTTGTAATATTTCAATGTTTGTCTCCCTTTCATTGTAGTGACATCACTGTTTATCGTTCTTTCCTCAAACGTTTTTGTTCTGTCTGTTATTCTAGCTTTCCGTTCCGTATCGAAGCAAAACATTAACGGCGTTTTGTGCTCAATTAGAGGCATGCCCAATCCACAGAGCTTTAGCAACTGCTCTGAAAAATGTTCACCCCACTTACTATAACACTTCGCAAAATGATATGAAGTAAAGGGAGTGAAAAAGGGGGGGGGGGAGGGAAGAGAAAGGAAGGTTTGGAGATGCCTATCAAAACTTTGGCATCAAACGGATCGTTTGATATTCTGCCGAGCTTTCTATGTGTTTACGGAAACTTAATAAACAGACGAAACAGAAAACAGATGTTCGTGTCTTTGTATTTTCTTGTTGGCAAGAGCCTGAATGTATTCATACGCGACCCGAAGTTGTGGAAGCTTGCTCACAGCTGGTTTTTTTTTTTAAAGAAGACGTGAAAGAAATAATAAACACGGCTAAGTGAAACATCCCATGCCTGGTGCTAACATAATATATACTATAATCGTTAATAGAGGTTTATTGAGCTCACAGACACTTCTTTTTTTCTTTTACAATCTGTGCACTAGGTCATTCGTGAACATTAAATAAATCCGTCGCGGAGGGATTGATATATGCCACGCACAAACTCTGGTGGACTATTTCTCTGTATTGTATATGCGTGATATGGAATAAGAAGGCTGCGTGGCCTAGAGATGAAGCGTCCGTTTCACAATCCCAACGCACCATGTTCGAATCACGCCCGTTCCCAGTTTGGCAGCCTTGTTTTCTCTACGTACGGAAAGTAGTGATAACCTACCGTACCGCACACTTGCCATAAACTTATAACAGCCAAACAGGTTGGACGTTGTAAGATGCAAAGGTCATGTTACCTATGATATGGAAGAAGAAGGTCAGATTGTTGAACTATTGTTGTTTATTATGTCTGTAGTACTTGAGTGAAGTACTCCTGACGACTTTCTCTGGCGACATGTTACAGTGGCTCTCTTCACATTCCGAAATGTACTTGAGAAGATCGACGGATCACCTCCTGACTGTAGTGCAATGCGATGCGCCTAAGGAAGTTCATTACCACGGGGACCACATGGCTCTTTTTCACCTCGTTGGCCAGGCTGTTCGCAGGGATAACTTATTATAAGTGTTTTGATCAGCATGTTTTGTCTGACCCTGACTAATTTTGTCTGATCGGTATATTTTGCCTGACCCTGACTAACATTGTCCGATCACTTTGTTTTGCCTGACCATGACTAACATTGTCCGATCAGCATGTTTGGTCGTAGCTTTCCTCACACCTCACGCGTGATGATGAAGGTGGACCAGGGTCCTTCAGGCTGTTGTGCTGTGCTTGGCTTCAACTGCGTGTCGCTCCTTGCTACGGGGATCAGTCGATCCTTCATTTTGTTAGCCAGACTGCCATGAAACAGCTCGTTCCCATGGATGACCCCGGGAATGTCAAGGTAAGGATATTGGCCAGTATATTTTGCCTGACCCTGACTAACATGTCTGATCACAGTTTTTTGCCTGACTAGACGTTAGTCTTTCTCCCCAACAGAATATGTAATTCATCTATTAATACACAGTGTTATGCCAGTATCGATATCAGTGACGGTGGAGAAAAATGTTTTCACGGCTTCCCATGCGCAAAGATGTGTATTCATGAACTAATTCACTTTTGTGCTCCAATGTGAATGATATGTTATCACTACAGATGGCCCCGTTACAGGAAGCCTGTATTCCAACTTTGCAGTGGCTGATTATAATGATTGTTGGTACTTATCATTTCATTTACTAGAATTGAAATCGTCTTTGTACCCTGTCTGTAATTCTAGCCGGCTTTGGGATAGGGTTGGGGTTTGCAAATATGAAAAAACGGCACATGACATTTGCACGTTAAAAATAGTTCGCCCCGTTATTCATACACATTTACATCAAACCTTAATTCAAGTTTGAAAGGTTCAGAATAAAAATACACAGACTAATCCTAAACATTACCCTAAACCTAATTCTAAACCTAACCCTAACCGAACTTTAAAAATGCATTTTAATTAGGAAACATTGAACGATATTTGACCTTTTTTTTTACTATGGTGAACTTACCAGTCGCAAGAACATCCCTATATCGTTGGCGTTTATAACACGTTCTGAACGAGAAGACGTAGATCCTTATCTTTCCATCGCGAGTAAATGTCTCACGTATAATATCATGTCAATTATACATTTGATGGGCTGGTAAGGAAAGTAGGGGGTTGGGGCAGGGGAGAGGGTATTGTATAAGAGATGGGTTGGAGCGTAATGTAACAATCCCGGGCTACAACCGCCACCTCAAGGAGACGTATAATCAATCCAAATAACTAAGAGCTTCCAGACATAAAAGGGGGAGGAAGACTGACGTCTGGTCAGGCACAAGACACTGATCAGACATGTTAGTCAGGGCAGGCACACAATTCTAGCCAAGAGCCTAACCTGGACTTCCACATAGTCTTGCCTGAAAATACCAGGACCAAGATCCAACCCCACCTCAGGATCAGGCGCAACACCAGGACCAAGATCCAACCCCACGTCAGGATCAGGCGCAACACCAGGACCAAGATACTAACTTACGTCAGGATCAGGCGCAACACAAGAATCAAGATACCAACTTACGTCAGGATCAGGCGCAACACAAGAATCAAGATACCAACTTACGTCAGGATCAGGCGCAACACAAGAACCAAGATACCAACTTACGTCAGGATCAGGCGCAACACAAGAACCAAGATACAACCCCACGTCAGGATCAGGCGCAACACAAGAACCAAGATACCAACTTACGTCAGGATCAGGCGCAACACAAGAACCAAGATCCAACCCCACGTCAGGATCAGGCGCAACACAAGAACCAAGATACCAACTTACGTCAGGATCAGGCGCTACATAAGAACCAAGAAACTAACTTACGTCAGGATCAGGCGCAACACCAGGATCAAGATCTATCCCCACGTCAGGATCAGGTGCAACACAAGGACCAAGATACCAACTTACGTCAGATCACATGGACGAAGATACCAGCTGACGTCAACACCGCGATCATATTTCCAGCCTGGGTGTTGTGAAGTAGGGATGGATACTGTAATTTCCATATCGATAAACCTGCTGCGATACTTCCTTATATTGCACAATATCCAGGAAGACACTCTTCAGTATGTTTAGTGATTAAGGAAGAGCCACTGTAATGTGCTACGAGATAAGCGACATAAAGATTGAAGGAACTCGGCAGGAGTAGCTTCAAAGAATAATAAACACACACACACACGTAAGCTTACCTCCACCAATCAGAAAACACAGCCCGAGCCAAACAGACGTCATGTTTCTGGAAAACGCTAGCCTCAAGCCGCCAAAAATGATGATGATATTGTGATATGTTTGTTGTTTTTCCTGCTGCCTTTGCATTCGATGACAAGTAAAATGATGATAGTGATGTTGCTGTTGCTGTTGATGCTGATTATTGTCATTTTGTGGGTATTGCTGTAGTCTTTCTAAGATCTCACGATCCTGAGTCTGTTCATGCTCTTGGCAAGGGATGCAATCAAGTTGGCTGCTTCCAGAGAAGGTCATTGTCTGCAAATAAATTGGAAACATCAATGAAATAGTTACATAGCAGAGCTGGAGATAGCACATACTGGACTGGCCGAGTCAGAAG